>CM064893.1:26070106-26670106 GCA_030347415.2 Decapterus maruadsi | reverse complement strand
TTGTCTAAAAAGAAAAGATCCCTGTGTGCTCAGTTGAGAGCTACTTGGTCTTCATATTGAGACAGGCAGTTATATTAACACAGCAGAAGGCGATGTATATACTATATATATGTAATTGTGACATCCAAGAGGTGGAGAATGAAATTCATTTCGTGTTCTACTGTAGTTTCTATAACTCTATAGGACAAAAATTGTTTAGTAAGGTAGATCCAAATAACTCATTTGTGTGGGCAGATTATGCTATAAACTAAAGAGAAGCTAAAACATCTTTTTCAGTTGAATATATTTGTATTTTCTTTATTTCTTGAAAAGGCTTGGGCAATGAGACGAAGAGCGATGTATAGTTGAATACTGAAAGTATCTTAAAATGTTTATATGTGTCACACCTGTGTGGCAGGTAATACCAACAGGAAGGACTGTCTAGTCTTTCTTTTTGTATTTGTCATTAAATGTGCTTTGTACATGAAAATAAAAATTCATTAATTCATTCACTCATTCATATAGAACAATATTTGGACAGGTTGTGATTGGTATGAAAAGGCGGCCAAGAAAATCTCCTGCATCTTTACAGCAGCATGAACCCAGATTCATCTCATTGAGAAACTGTTTTCCAGCATTCAACTGTCCCTTTACTGCAGCCTCAGGTCTCTGAACATGGCCGACAGGAAGTGGAACCTGATGAGAGCTTCAGGCTGAGTGGTTTTCTTGCAGTGCTAATAAAGCCTGATTGATTGATTGATTGATTATCTGAGTGACGGTGGCCTTTCTATCAGCTCCAGTGAGCCAGACCGTTCTCCTTTAACCCTTTCTCCTGCTCTGCTCCCGATTGATTCGCAGCAGGTCTCCATAAAAAAAGAAATATCCATCGACAGTTATACTGTATATTTGCTACTCGCTAGTAAATACCTTTTGTAAGCCGTATGTCGGTGTGACTATAGTTTAGTTTGGTCCTTGAGTGACAAAGGGAACCAAGAAGAGTGAAGTCATGGACACGCACACACACCCTGACGGAGGTGCAGCACTGTTCTGTTGGTGTTTTATTAAACATACTGTATTTGCCTCCAAGTGGCTCCTCGCCACAGACACTCGCTGACCTTCTCACAGAGTTTGCACTTGCACATACCACACATTTCCTGATATACATTGTAGCACAATTCATTGTTGCTATGGACGGCTCATTAAAAGTCATTTTGTTTACTTTACAGTATCTTTGTATTTATGGTATTCATTTATGGGGGAGGGTTATATGAGGGCCATTCAAACCATTATCCCTGAAAATCTCACAGCCCCGTGTTAGCAGGTATTCTTCAGAAACACTTGATGTGAACTTTAAGTGAAGCTTCTGCAGGATTTGATACTCTGCACGCCACCAAAACGTGGCCTCAAAAACAGTGAGCTGCAACCAATCACTTGGTTTTATTTCTTTTTTACTGACATTGAAATCCTGGAGCTCTTGCACTTGCATGTATACACTAGTATTGTGTAAGTATTTGTAAGTGCATAAACAGACAACATAAACAGACAACAAACAAATGTTCAGTGGATATGTACATTTTATTAAGGAGCATATGACAGAATCCATAGAATTATAAACGCCTGGTTCCATGTCTGAAGTGGCGTCAGTTGTTTTCATCACCTAGTGGGAAAAAGAAATACGTTTAAGGCAACAAACAAAGACTATACACATTTTTATTGGTTTGTCTCAATTTTTCCTTTGTTGCTATATGCATTAAGTTGAGTTGGTTGATGTCATATTTAAATCCATGTTACTGAGCACTTCCCAGGTTCAGCACAATAACAAAACATAACCATATTACATTGATTTAATTACAATCTTAGAATTTGTTTTATTGGTATTTACATAAAAATAAGCCTGATTAGAAACAAAGAAATAACCAAGGAACTGAACAGGTGAAACAAACTGTCACTTGCTTAGGGGCCCTTTCTGTCAATGTTCGTACCAGCTGCAGGAACCTTGGTGTTATTTTTGATAGGTCCATGCTCTTTGATGAACACATAAAAGCCATAACCCAGTCCTGCTTTTTCCACCTCAGAAACATTTCTAAACTCAGGTCAATTATATCTCACTCTGAACTTGAAATGGTCATTTTTTCATCTCCTCACGCTTAGACTACTGTAACTCTCTATTCACCTGTCTCAGTAAAGCTGCACTAGACCGCCTTCAATTAATTCAAAATGCAGCCGCACGACTTTTGTCCAGATCACACAAATTCTCCCACATCACTCCTGTTTTAGCGACCTTGCATTGGCTCCCAGTTAAATTCAGAATTCAATATAAAATCCTCACCCTCACCTACAGAGCTCTCAACGGCCAGGCCCCTCCATACATAGCTGATCTCCTCTCTCCACCACCCTGTGAGATCCGCTGGTAGTCTTCTACTCAATGTTCCTCACAGCAGATTGAAAACTAGGGGTGACAGGGCTTTTCAGTCTGCCGCACCAAAGTGGTGGAACGCTCTCCCCTTTATGTTAAGAGCCGCTTCATCTGCGGATACTTTTAAAAAACAATTAAAAACCTATCTGTTTAGGCAGGCATTTGAATAAGTCTGGGGTTTGTATTGTCTTGTACTGGGTAAAATGTTTTGATGATTGTGTTATTATTTAATTGTGTATTAATGATATTTGTGTTTGTGTATCTTGTGAAGCACTTCGTGAGTCCTCTCTGTGAGAGGTGCTATATAAATAAAACTTTACTTACTTACTTACTTACTTACAAATGAAAGTAGTTGAACAAAATAAATAGTTTCTCTTACTGTGTTTAACACTTGTACAGCCTGTTCAGTCTGGCGATGTCGTTCTTGCTCATCTCTTTGCCTGTGCCAAACTCAACGTTGGCGTTGGGGATGGGCACCATGGTGGGCTTGTTGTTCCCAGAGAAGGCATACCTGCAGGAAACACAGAGGAACAATGGTGTTTATATACTTCATATATTAAAAACCCCCAGAAATGATTGGTTTACTGTTAAAAAGATCGGTTTCTAATCAGCTCAGACCTGTGGTACTGCATGACAGAGTTGTAGTCGTAGGGCGTGTTCATGTTCAGAGTGTTGAGCTTGTCGAAGGCGTATTCCCAACCTGAGGAGGAAAGATCATGGGAGTGAGGAAGAACTGAACCAATATCAAGACAAAAATATATTCAACTGACTGAGAAAATAAGTTGAGAAGTCATCAGTCATTTAAAAACATATATAAATTGTATTGTATTGTGCGTGTGGTCGAGGTGCTGACCGGACTGGATGTTCTCCCACAGGATGCGGATGTGCTGGTCTCTGTCGGAGCGGCACTGCTCGTGGTTGAAGCCGAGGGCGTGGAGCAGCTCGTGCTGCACGGTGTTGTGGTAGAGGCAGCCACGGCGGTCCAGAGACAAGGTCTGGGAGTAACCACGGCGACCAACGTAGGAGTAACATCTGCGTGCATGCAATTAGAAAACAATAATTTATTATTTTACAAAATTTTATGTAATAAGTTAATTTTAAACAATACATTTATAATAGGTTATATTTTAGGTTAATCTAAATGTAATTTCCCACCACATTATGTTTTCTTATTCCAAAAGAGAATTTATGTAAAATACTCCACATTTTGACGTTATGGTGCAGCCATACGGTGTTGTTTTCCCAATTATTATCATCATGTGACAGACAGAGGTTGTTACCCGCTGTCAGACTTGATGCTCAGGTAGTCTCTCTGGTTGGTTCTCCTGACGAAGCGGATGCAGGAAACGCTGGTGAAGGAGTTCAGGCCACGCTCAATGATGGTGCGCTCGCGGGAAGCTGATAAGACACACAGGCAGGTCAGAGGAAACGTGCACGTGCAATACACACTGCAGCACCTGGAAGTACATGTTCAGGACCATGTGCAGCTTTAATGTTTGACACTGGACGTTTGATTTATACTGCAAAAAAAAGTTATTTTTTAATTATTTAAAGTTTATTTAACTGACAATTGGAAAGATATACTAAATATTTATGTAATTGTAAATATGCTGACTCATCTATATCTTGAGTGTATTGCACATTCTGTTTTATTTGATTGTTGATTTTTTATTTGCACTGATTGACTGTAATGTGTTGTTACAATTCACATTATGTAAAATGTATTAAAAATATATTGATTCTTTAAGGATTTGATTGTATAATAAAAAATGTAATACATTTTTTTGTTTATTAAAGATGATAGCTACAACTTTTTCATCAAAAAGATACATTTAAAAAAAATAATGCATCCACAGAATGTCTAGAAGGGTGCAGAATAAAAGTATTACTTAAAAAATAGTATATAAATAATTGTTTAAATATACAATTTGAGATATAATGTAATACAGATGTATCTATAATTGTTTTGAAGTGAAATGACCTAAAGTCTAGAAATAATAAACCATAACATCAAATTCTTGGTATTAATCTCATGTTTTAATGGAAAACAAAACGGCCCATGTTATATTTCATTATCAGCTTTAATGGTTATCCAGTCACTTACAGTAGTGTGAGGCGATGATGTAGGGCACGTACACCTTCCCGTCAGAGGACTTTCCCCACATGCAGCCGCGGGACGTGCACTGGTCAGCGTTTCTCTCGTTCTCATTGTCATAAGCGATGTCATCTATGACGAGGGGCTCGTCCTCTCTACGCACTGTTGGATAAAAACATTCAAGACTCAGCAATTTCATAATCGGCATTAAAAATAGGGAAGTTGAGAAATGAACAATTGATCCTTTACTAAATACTTCAAGGGATACAGTCAAAAAGGGATTTACAAAAATAGCTGAGAACACTCATAAAAAAAAAAAAACTATAAACAAATGTATTATTTCAAAAAATAAGTTATACAGTAGAATTTGCAGTATTAGTAATTCAATAGATTAATCATTAGATCATATATATGTATTACAATTCCTATTTTTTTAAAGCCTGAAATATGAAATTAAATAAATTCATTTTTTGGCATCCTTGGTCCTCCATACTAAACTGATCCAGCTCATGTTTGATTTTTAAATTACTGCAATACTGTACATAATTGTGATTTTATTTTTCACAAACTATAGTTCTGGATGTTCTGCAGACATTATCCACCAGAGAACATGAACATACATGATTCAGTACTCTACATTATGACCTTGTCCATGTGGTCATCTTTCCAGAAGGTGGCGATAGATCATCACTGCAAAATCACTACTGTATTATGTTATAAATAAACTAGAAGAGGCATGAAGCGTCTTACCGACGTCCTTGTTGGCTTTCCACAGCAGCTCAGAGACGGACAGATCCTGGTTTGACAATGACACAACTTAAGTAGTGAAGAGTTGTGTCGTCATGAGTTCTTTTTAAGTAACAAAATAATAAATGCTATTATAAAACTAAATAAAACAATACATTTCTGACTCAGTACATTTTACCTTTATATCACACAGAAGCCATTAACAGTAATCAAATTACCATATTATAATATTAAACATTTCATATTTCTATTATATAAATCATTATAGTGTGATTAGTTTGTATGTTTTGATTTTGCATAAAAACATATTGGTATACCAAAAATATAATGTTAGTAAAATGAACTTTTCTTGATAGTGTTAATTTTCTGTCATTGCAGCCTGGGTCTCTGGGTTTCCATAGGCTATTTATCACATTGTTAGTCCAGGATTATTATCAATATTTGACCTGCAAGTACAATTTTACAGATTTTTTTAATTATTATTATTCTAAACATAATCAGAATGCTGAATGTTGTTATTCTGTAATTCAGGATCTTCTCACCTCGTCTTCAGCCCAGGAGCAGGCGGAGAGCGCGAAGATGACCAGAGCACTGAGCGTGAACTTGAACAGAGCCATGTTAGCAGCCGGCGGGAGCACGGTGTGAACACTTAGATCCTGCTGCAACTCCTGTTTATAGCCTTTTGTGTATCTGTTCAACCCCCGACCAGACTGATAAGATTCACTTCTCCTTGAAAACACGCTGCTGATTCCCACTCAACAACACACACTGACAACACACAACACACAACAACACACTAAATAAAATGTGCTTGTGGCGGCATTTTTTTTCCCCTTCTTTTTTCCAGGACTTTGTGAGAGAGTCTGATCTGAGTACAGCTGGTTGGTCTTTGACTGCTTTAAAGACAAACTGCATTAATCCACATTGTGATTTTATTTATTGTTAATTTATTGTTGTTGAAGGAATCACATTGTTCCTTCACATTTTTATAATGGAAGATTATTGAAGACTGTTCAAGATTTGATCTTTTATCCTCAGTTTATCAGTTCAGGAGAACATTTGTGTCGAATGTGAGGCGGATCAAAGCGTTACTGAGAGATTGTTTGATGACAGGCTGAAAACAATCTGACAGCTCGCAGAGCAGAGGCAGCAGATGCATTATAGTTTGTTTATTTTGTCTTTCAATAAAACAAAAGGCTAAACATGGTTGAACTGAATTCAACAACATCAGAATATTTTGTAAGTCAAAAAGACAAAGCCAAAGACATAGCTACTCAACATTTTTAAGGCAACGCACCCACTGACAAAAATAAAAATTTTTGTTTTGTTTTATTTCTACATCAGACCTGTTTAATAGATGGATGGATGATGGACCTCTTTAATCAGGAGGCCATAAGGACGGATGGCTCTCTTTACCAGCTCCTCTTCTTTTTCGTCTGATGTTCCTTCTGGGACTTCAATCAGCCAGTACTCTTTGCGCTGACATATCACTCTGTACTTGGGGTTGATTCGGTTCTGCAGAATCACTCTGTAGTTCTTTCCGTCCTTCTTGGAGGTGAATACTCTGGCATATGACTCTGCCTCACAGATGTAGGGAGTAGAGTAAATCCCCCTTCCATACACAGCTCCTTTTCCTGCCTGTTTGATACAAGCATGAATTAGAATTTAACAATGCATCAACCTCAAACATTTGGATCTTGCTACTCTCACTCTCACTTTCATCAGAACATCCACTACACTCACACACAAACTCACTCCATTTATATCTCTGCACATTTATTAAATGAAGAAGGAGAATGCAAGCAAACCTTGAGGTGGTCTTTGATAATGGCATCAACGCATTCCTGTTTTGTCCCATGGTAGGACACAGGCCACTCCCCCGTCACTGATTCAGTGCTACGGCCTGAATGTCCCAGCCAGGCATTGCCGTCATACTTATCCAGGATCTGTGGCAAAACACAAACTATTTTGTTTGGTAATCATGTGATTATGGGCCACTAATTACGTATTAATGTCAAGAAATAGAAGAAATACAAACAAGAAATAGGCCTAACATTTAATTGCGTAGTAATATCAAGTAATAGCCTGGAAATAACAGTCAATTTCATAGTAATTAAGCAATATTGTGATTATACAGCTATTACCAACAAAATAAACTAAAAAAATATAGGACATGAAGAAACAAAACAAACAAACAAAATAAAATGAAAAACTGTGTTTCTGTTTCAACTCAGGTTTTCACTTTAGACAGGAATATTCTACCAATAAAAATCCAATGTTTAAGAGTGCAAGTCGCAAAAGGAGAGCGAGAGAAACATATAGGCATCTTCCGTTTTATCCAACGAAATATTTAACTCCAGGCCATATTTCTTTTAGATTAGATTTCTTGGTCGGAGCTACTTGTTGTATGATGTTCATTATTTCATAGTAATGTCATGTTTTTTCCTAAAGGGAAATATAGATCACACATGGCTTTTCATGCTTTGGATGTTTTGGGAAAGGCCAGAATTTTTCTCCACCAACTCTTCTTCCAATTGACGGATATTTCTGGGCTAATCAATCAATTTCTTGGTTATTTCTTGGTTTCAATTTCTTGGTTATTTATGACATTGTTATTTCTGGGCTATTTCTAGACATTGTCACATAATTAGCGTCCTGTAAATTAAAGGGTTACCTTTTGTCTTTGTTTCCTTCTCACTAAATTTGATGACGCTATTGGTGTTAGCAGCTATGTAGATTTTACTGTTAAAGGTCAAAGATTTCTATCGTTAAAAGAAAAAAAAAAGACCAGATCAGGGCATTTTGAAAATCTGCAGTGGGAAACCTGATGCTGATTCAAAAGACATAATAAAAGTGCACTCACCCTGAGGGCAAAGCGTTTGTACCCATATGGGCGTTGATACTCCTCATCACCTCTGCGGTAAGTCTCAGTGTCTCTCAGGTTGGTGAAGTCATAGTCGTATGCAGGGTCAAACAACTTATTCTCAACGATGGTGATTTTAGCCTTCATCTGTCCTGTTTTATCCTGGGCTACGGCCCCTGCCACCTTAACGATCTGTATGGTATTGCTGTCAGGAAAAATTAAATTATTTAGTTAATTTAAGTTTTTTTTTATTTTTTTATTTCAGATAACTTTACCACAGGTTTTGTGTCAGCATTTGGTGATTCCCACATCTAATCCTGCCACACTTGCTGTATATTAGGTGTGAGCCTCAACATCATTCAAAAGAAGTTTCTGAGAATTATTGGTTTTGCTAAAAGGTATATTATAAGATATAACAGGCCTACTAATGTTATCCATAATTTGCTGTAAAATAAAGGCAGTTGTGAGATACGTTTTCCTCGTCTTCATTTTAAACAGCTACAGAATTTATTGAGAGGATTATACATACCTACATTCTGCAGTACCCTGCAGTAGTTGTCCTGTAAAGCTAATGACAAGAAAGACAATAATTTAATTTCCAATAGGTTTCCTGTTATTTTGCATCATAAATAGTTAGTCGTTATAGATATGAATAGTTACTGTCTGTCGTCAGCCTCCAGCACCCTAGGGACGAGCTGATGGATGGAAAATGGTTGTGCTCCTCCAACGCCCCCAAAACCGTGAATAGATGGTCCATCACTCTCGTCGACAACCGTTACTTCGGCATTGCAGATCGCACCCAAAGCTTCAAGAGCGATTTCGCTGTCGACCATCTTGTTGTTGTTGTTGTTGTAGTTTAGTTGTGAAGGTCTGGTGCTTTGCTCGTCTCTGATACAAGTGTGTCAGGCTTGTATTTATAGGAGCCCATAGTCACTTTTACTGGTGGTGGGGGGGGCTTACTGTATCTAAGTGGAAGTAAAACTTGTAACCTGTAACTGTTGAAATTATCACAAGGACATTGTTCAAGAAAACATTTTCCACTTTCAATGAGCCACCATTGAGTTACTCAACAACTGCTCAGTTATGTCTTTTATTCTGGGGAGCATCCTCTTGTCTTCTTTAAAGTCAGGGATAAATGTTTGAGTTTAGGAATGTTTTTGACATTCATTTCTGATAACAAATATCTACTAATGTATTTGTTTAATGCATTTTATTTCAGAAGATTCAAGTTTTTCTTCCTCAGCTGCAAAGTCTTGCTTTGTTTTTTTGCTTTTTTGTAAATACAGTTTATCTAACATAGTATGGTGTTTTTTCCATTGTAATTTTCCATTCACAACTACAGGTTTTGTACATGAAATGGGGTAATATGGAAAACGGTAAAAAAAAAAAAAAAAAAAAAACGTATCTATGCATGGCTTATTTATTATTGACTGTCTTTGAAATGCTTTTTTCCCCTTTCTTTTAATTCCCTATTGGTATTTATTGGGTAGTCTTTTGGGATAGTTGTCTGAATTGTGGTAATTGCCTTGATTGTTTTAAGATCTTTTTTTGTGTGTGTGTTTTAAATATTTTATTTCACTGTCTTCTGTTTTCTGTCTCTGTGTGGACGCTTTACTTGGATCGACTGCAGAATAGGTTAACCTACTAGTACAATAGAAGTAACCTTGAACCTTGTAATATTAACCTTGATCATGTTACACAGCTGTCAACACTGCAGTATACAGTATGGCACTGAAATAGTTCAACTTTTGATGCTGTTGGTCTCTTCCAGTTCATCCCTCCTGAGAAATAACATGAAGATCTTACATTGTGTATCGCCCCAAGCCTCCATGGGGCCCTAAGCAAAATTTGATTTTGAGCCCCTCTATTTCTATTATTGATTGTTCATTGTGGTTGAGGGTTGAGACACAGCCTGTCATCTGGTTAAAACTCTTGAGAACATACTGGACTTCCCTAAAAAAAGGCAGATGTTTCAATAGACAACAGTTCTTCTCACATCAGGTAGCCAAACCACATCCTCTTTAGGTTTAAGTGATGTTCACATAAAAAATGATACGTGACTTACACACAGCTCAATGTCTAGGCTACATGTACAATGACATGAAGCCAAACACCAACTAAATACAATTTACGACACATCCATTTTACTGAAATGTAACAATCTACAGATCTCTCTAATGCGACCACAGCCACTTAGTGTATATGTGACTTCTGCTGATCATGAACATGATACATGTCACATCTGCCCCTCCATGTGTGTACTGTATAGGCTGTGGCTGCGTGTGTAGTGTACAGTATGCATGGGTCGACTGTGGCTGCGTGTGTAGTGTATGCATGGGTCGACTGTGTGTGCAGTGTATGTGTGGGTCGACTGTGGCTGCGTGTGTAGTGTATGTGTGGGTCGACTGTGGCTGCGTGTGTAGTGTATATATGTATGTTGCCTAGGTGTGTGCGTGTGTTCATCAAATGCAAACACACGCCTATTGTATTTGCAGGGATGTGATTCGCCAAGGACAAAAAAGCAGGAAATTATACGGACCTATAGCGCGACACGGCAACAGTACAGCCATTACACACTGTTATTAAAAGTATCAAACAGAAAACAATTAATTAAGGAGAAAAAAACCTCAAAACAGCATGTCAAACAATAGGTGCAGATATTATTAGACATAATAACCCTATTTTGAATTTTGGGTGAACTATCCCTTTAATTTGTCACACTGAAATAGTTTCACTTTCGATGCCATCCTTCTCTTCCAATAATTCACCTGCCTTCTGGGAAATCACATTAAAGATTTATGGACATAAATAAACCAAACTGTCTCCATCCACTGATTTTCATAATTTAAAACACTCTGATTCAGTAAAGACTTCACTGATTAAAACGTTGTTGTTAACTGGACTCTCACCAATAGTTCCTGTCCTGAACACAGAAACCTGTTCAGTCCAGTTCACGGCAGAGAGAGACCATGAGATCTGGATGTGGATCAGAAGGACAGGTTGATGAGCGGAGCGCCGTTCTCCCTCTTGTCTTCAGGGCTCCACTTGATGAGCGGAGAGCTGAGGTCGATCAGCTGCACAAACAAAACAACCACCACTTGGGTTCAATCATGGGATTTTCATTCATTTTGCTCCTTGAAAACTTATAAGTTCATTTAATTTTTCCTGTCAAACTCTTTACCCTTCTGTATTACTTCATATGTTCATATGTATTACAATCCCCATCTTTTTTGAAAGATGAAAATAAAGATTTTTTTTTACATCCTTGGTCCTCCATACAAATCTGATCCAGCTCATGTTTGATTTTTAAATTACTACAATACTGTACATGATTGTGATTTCATTTTCACAAACTGTAGCTTGTGCATGTGGTAATCTGTCCAGAAGGTGGCGATAGATCATCATAGCAAAATTCATCACTACTGTATTATGTTAGAAGGTTTTAAAACTGGGGTCCGTTTCAAGAAGCGAGATTTGTGAAAATTCTGAGTATGTTGAGCCTGAGATGAGGGAAACTCAGAATTTTCCGTTTCAGAGAGCAGGATCAGCGTAATGCTGAGTCTGTCGCTACGGCAACATGTGCTGTGAAGCAAACCTGCTCCGTGGCAGGTTTGATCCATCTTAGCCTGAGGTTGATGCCGCTGAGCGATGGAGCAGGAAGCAGAGCCATCATGTCACTTAGTGAATTAAATCGTGGACGTGGAAGTGAAACTTATTTAAAGGCAAAGAGCGGTATTTAAAGGCAAAGAGCGGATCATTAGGCTACAGTAGAGCTTGTTGGAGGATTTATTACCTCTAGAGCTGTTTCATCACACATCGTGGACAGGCTGTGGCTAATTCATTATAATCGGAGCAGATTTTATTTTAATTTTTTGTCATTAGATTTTTCACAGACGGCAGCTTTTTAAAAAGTTTTTTTTTTTTTTTTTCATCAGTGAACGCAGCAGCGAGACAGCGGCTCGTCGCTACAGCAGAGACAAGACCGTGCAGGTTTTCATGTGGGACAGTGCGAGTAGAAATAGTTGAAGACAGTAAACCTCTGTCGGCCCCTCGGTGTAGCAACTATTCAGCAATTACATGAACCGATCGTAATTTCTCTCTCCTCCTTCCCTCTCTCTCCTCCTCCTTCCTTTTCCTTCCTATCCGTAATGTCCAAATAATACAAGAATGGAGCAAATGTATTAGGCTACAGTTTGATTTGAAGTAGATACAGCTGAACAAATCAATAGTATAGAGATATCAAATTAAAATGGGAATTTTTAAGAGGCCACAGATTACACACAACCACAAAGACTACTCATTTATAGCAATATAATCATGAGAAAATGCATTTCCCATTTAAACCCACGACTCGGCTCGGAATCGAACCCTCACTGGCTGCGTGACAGGCACACGCTCTACCGACTACGCTACTCAACAACACCAAAGTTCTGACGTCAACATGTATTTGTCACATTGCCAGAGTTCTTCAGTGAACACACTGCTGTCCCCTTTTCCACGTCAGCTCACGCGGTTTCGGCTGAATTTTATGTTTTTTAATGTGTTCATCCTCCACATACGCCGACATTAAACTCTCCTGTTGGGTTGGAGTGAGATTCACGGCTCTGTTTCTTTCTTTCTGTCGTTGTGAATCGTATCATCTGTGCTCCATTGATGATGGCTTCTTGTGCTCACGGTGAACGCGCCTCCCTCAGGCTCAACATACTCTGCATTGATTGAACTAATTCTGATCAGCTGTTCTGAAACCGAAAATTCTGAGTTTTCCAGTTCAGGCTCAGCCAATCCTGAGCTCGGGATTTGACTCAGAGTTTGTTGAGCCTGCTTCCTGAAACGGACCCCTGGTTTCCAACTTTTTACCTGTCTATAAGTTTTTGTAAACATGTTTTTCAACATGTCTTGTACTGTGCGTGCTCGGTATAAGAATAGAAACATCAAAGCATAATTGGCCTCTTATATAATTCATAATGAAAGCTGTCAAATAAATGGAGTGTAAATGAATTATGGTTTTTAATTAAGTCAGTAAATCAGCTGCCAACACTTCATGAAGAAACAGTTGAAAAGTTCTCCACCAAAACAAAAATAAGCAAACTAGTAGAGGCGTGAAGCGTCTTACCAACATCCTTGTTGGTTTTCCACAGCAGCTCAGAGACGGACAGATCCTGGATCCGGGAGACAACGACACGACTTAATTAGTTAAGAGTTGTGTCGTCGGCGTAACTGGAGAGGCTACATTGCAAATCTGCACCACACTCATAGTGAGATAACTGACAAGAAACATTAACAGTTCCTTCACGTAGAGGCCATGTGAGTTACACTAACTCATAAGGTTTAATAGCTGATCACATAATGGGTTGTTTTTAGGTAACAAAATAATAAATGCTATTATAAAACTTAATAAAACAATACATTTCTGATTCAGTACATTCTATTTTGAAGCTTTATATCACCCAGAAGCCATTTATAGTAAAAATATAATCAATCAAATTATCAGATTATAATATAAAACATTTAATATTTCGATATTATTGTGTGATTATTTTGTACGTTTTGATTGCATAAATTGGTATTACCACCATATTGGTATTACCAAAAATATACAGTTTTTACTGTTATACTGTAAAATTTGCGTTTCTAATGTGATAGTAGGGGTGTAACAATACGCAAAAATCATGGTTCGATTTGTACCTTGGTTTTGAGGTCTCGGTTCGGTTCATTTTTGGTTAAGTAAGAGAACCAAATGCAAAACATAAATTTGCTATTGAACAATATTTGATTTATTTAAAATAAACTGGTCTTTCCTGTAGGATGTACAGTATTTTAGGCTACAGGCGTGTTTCTCAGCATATTAACTATCATGACAACATAACAAAGAACTGACAAATAGACTGATGTGAACATTCATATCAAACTCTGTAACACACTCATGACACAAGCCACACGTGCTCTCCCTGTGTGTGGCCTGGCTATAGTGGACAGTCTGAGGACAGAGAGAAGTTTATAATGAAATGCACCGTTGAGACTGTGCTAAGTCTCTGCTGTACGTCTTGACCACGTGTCAGCTGTTCAGCTGTAGTAGAGGAAAACTCGGCTCGTGCTCCAGTCATCAAAAAACAAACAAACTCTGGTATCGGGACTGGACTAAAATGTATGCGGAAGGACACTTTATCACTGGTGCCACTGCATACTGTACCTGATACCGTGCTCAGCAGCATTCCTGACGCTCTTATTTTTTTAATTGGGATAGTTCCAAAGCCAAAGTAATGCTACATTCAGCCGAGTCTGAGACCAACATACAATACATAACACTCAGTACGTTTACATGACACTTGAAAAAAAGTATTGTCTTATCTGACTATAACTGGACGACTAAGTTTATGTAAACGTGTTAGTCCAACTAAAAACGAAATCGAAACATCCAAGAAAGGCGGTGACGGAAGCTGTTAGGGCATTCTGGTCTGCCCCGGGAAATCCCCATGACCACGAATGTGCACCTGATCTGCACAATAAGTAACACACACCTTACATACAAGATGAACAAAGCTGTACAGCTACAGTAGAGGAAAACTTGGCTCGTGCTCCTGTCATTTAAAGAAAAAGAAATGTATGCAGAAGGACACTATGCCACTGGTCCTGCTGCATACCTGACGCGGTGCAACACGCCTGTTGGTTAGCAGCATTTCTGACACTCTTATTTATTTTAATTGGGATACAATACGTAACACACAAACAGTACGTTTACATAACACTTTATTTATTTTAAAAACAAATTATTGTCTTATCCGACTATAACTGGACAACTAAGTTTATGCAAAAGCATTAGTATATCTTAGTGGAGCAGATAAAAGCAAAATTTGAGTGGAATTGTGCAAATTATGATACAAGCATGAAATTTCGTTTATTTGTTTAGGAGAGACTTCTGGTCAAATTTTGTGTGACTGGACATTTGAAAATGTCATCTGAATGGCCATTTTTCAAGATGGCTGCCAATCACCATTTTTATATCAATGTGTGTAGTTCTTCAAAGTTCTGACAGAGCTGACGGTTGCCGACCGACACCGGCAAAAACTGAAACAAGGCAGTTGAAGAGAGGAAAAACACAGAATATAGAGAGGTTTATGCATTTTTATGTCCAGACGTCTGCTGAGACGTCAAGACGTGAACGAGGGAGGGTCGGATGTGGCTCAGGTTTAGTGAAACTGTCCCTGTCAGCTGCACATCTGTCAACAGCTGCTCCAAACACACACGTTGTTAATTTGAAGGGACAGATATGTTGATTTTGTTAACAGTGACTTTGTTGCCGACAAACATTCCCATATACGTCATATCTGTCGGCTGCTGTCTTATCCTGTGCAATCGCCTTTTTTTCTTTTTTTAATTTGAGACCCCCTTGAAATTTTGCTGTTGAGGCTTTCAGGGGTAGCCTATGGGTTAATCCGCCCTGTATTTCGCACACTGGGGCAGATCCTTGGGGAACAGTAGTGGAGACACCAAGGGAGAATCAGGGTCTGACACAACACTGACACACGTGCTGGAAAATGACAAGCTTTAGCCTTGTCACCCTTTTCATGTCGCGCACCCCCCAGCGGAGGCTTGCGCACCACAGGGGGTGCGCGCACCACACTTTGGAAATCCGTCACAACACACAACACACTGTTAGGTATTGTATGTTGGTCTCAGGCTCGGCTGAATCTACTTTGGCTTTGGAACTATCCCAATTAAAAAAATAAGAGCATCACAGGAATGCTGCTAACCAACAGGTGTGTTGCACCGCGTCAGGTATGCAGCGGGACCAGTGGCACAGTGTCCTTCCGCATACATTTCTTTTTTTTTTTAAATGACAGGAGCACGAGCCAAGTTTTCCTCTACCATAGCTGTACAGCTTTGTTCATCTCGTACGTGTGTTACTTATTGTGCAGATCAAGCCTTGATAGGTTTAAGGTAGCCCCAATCTTGCTACACTCTTTTAAAATGCTGTGCAGGTGGGCTTTCTTTAATCTGTTGTCAATAAGGTATTTGTAACTTTGTACAGTTCCACTGCCCGACCATTTAGGCCTATTAAAACAAGGGAGATGGCATCCTGTTTTTTCCTAAAATCAATGATCATTTCCTTGGTCTTGTTCACATTTGTGACAGTGGTGGTCCTGTCACTATGCCTCCAGTTGATCTACTTGGCCAAGGGGATGTCCCTTTGGCTGACTGGTTAGCGCACATGACTCTTACTCGGGAGTCTGGGGTCCGAAGCACGCCCGGGCCCTCTTCACCTTGCCACATTCTGCCGTTGTTGGCAGGATCCATGTAGCACTGCCTGCACTGAAGCACGAGGACTCGTGAAAAGAGGGTGAGAGATGTGACAGTGGTGGTCCTGTCACTATGCCTCCAGTTGATCATGTGCCCCGGCTACTTGGCCAAGGGGATGTCCCTTTGGCCGACTGGTTAGTGCGCATGACTCTGACTCGGGAGTCTGGGGTTCGAAGCCCGGCCGGGTCCCTCTTCACCTTGCCACACATTGATATTGAAGGGCTTTGTTATGTTGTCATGATAGCTCATATGCTCATATGTTCACATGTCCAATTGACCCTTCGCGGACTCCGCCCTAAAACCGCAATTGACCAATCATACGTTAGCAACCGTCACCTGACCCGTAACCATAGGCCTGGCAAGCTTCATTACTTTTCCTGGGACGAAAAACAAAACGTTTGTAGAGAAGGATATTGTTATTGTTGCTGCTACTGCTGCTACAGCGGCGGCGGCAGCAGCAATATAGAGATGTTCAGATACGATCGGACTTTTTTTTCGACTTGAACAAGTGTAAATATGGGGATAACCATACGTTCACCTCCGACATGACAGCTGTACCAAAGCCGTACTTTTGGGGCTTTTACCTGGGCTTTCAGGCGAGGGATCCTCCAGGCAGGGGCTGCTTTCACTGACTGATACAGTGGTGGGAGAAAAAAAACTGCAGCGGAAGCCGTATGTGGTTCACAATCGCCCAAAAACTTGCAGTTTGACAACCAGTGAGATGACGTAAATCTTCGTGGTGGGTTGATAGACGGTAAAGTTACCAGCCCTACTGCTGCTCTGTACGTTGTCCAGTCGTGTCGTTGAACATATGTTTTATCCTCCGGCGCGAAATTTGCTGATATTTCCTTTGAAATCGATATCAAACATTGCCAGGCGCATGGCTCGGAGTGAAAGCTTGCCCGGCATGGCAACAGTAACCAAGGGGGGCGGGGCTTACGCGAAGGGCGAATCGGACAGATTTCAGCAATAGGCCATAGAGAACAACCAAACCAAATTTCATGCTTGTATCATAATTTGCATGATTTTCCTGTTATCTACTCCACTACAGGTGCTGGAGCCCGTGAGCAACACACATTTTTTTCCCTTCTTTTTTCCGGGACCTTGTGAGAGAGTCTGATCCGAGTACAGCTGGTTGGTGTTTGACTGCTTTAAAGACAAACTGCATTAATCCACATTGTGATTTTATTTATTGTTGTTGAAGGAATCACATTGTTCCTTCACATTTTTATATTGTCTTTCTAGACATGGAAGATTATTGAAGACTGTTCAAGCTTTGATCTTTTATCCTCAGTTTATCAGTCCAGGAGAACATTTGTGTCGAATTTGAGGAAGATCAAAGTGTTACTGAGAGATTGTTTGATGACAGGCTGAAAACAATCTGACAGCTCTCAGGGAGGGGCTTGTCCTCTGACTGTGGGCGGGGTTTACTGTATGTCCAACAGGATCACGTGACATATACTGACAGTGTTTTTGTACTATTTTATTGAGTAGAAAATTACACAAGCATGAGATCAAACATTCAGCCACTGTTTTGTCTTCAGAGCAGGAAAGTCACAGAGGCAGCAGGTAAGTTATAGTTTGTTTATTTTGTCTTTCAATAAAACAAAGTTACATGGTTGAATTATTCAACATCAGAATATTTTGTAAGTGCTGCCAAAGACATAGCTACTGAACATTTTAAAGGCAACGCACCCACTGACAAAAATAAAAATGGTACGATTTTTGTTTTGTTTTATTTCTACATTAGAGCTGTTGGAGATCCCTGTTTTCTTTGACTTCTTTAATCAGGAGGCCGTAAGGACGGATGGCTCTGTTTACCAGTTCCTCTTCTTTTTCGTCTGATGTTCCTTTAGGGACTTCAATCAGCCAGTACGGTTTGTAGGCACATATCTTTCTGTACGCAGGGTTGATTCGGTTCTGCAGAATGGCTCTGTACTTCTTTCCGTCCTTCTTGGAGGTGAATACTGTGGCATATGACTCTGCCTCAGAGATGTGGGGAGTAGAATAAACCCCCCTTCCATACACAGCTCCGCCCCCTGCCTGTTTGATACAAGCATGAATTAGAATTCAACATTGTCTAGTCTCTACTTTCACTCTCACTTTCATCAGAACATCCACTACACTCACACACAAACTCACTCTATTTATATTTCTACACATTTATTAAATGAAAAAGGAGAATACAAGCAAACCTTGAGGTGTCCTTTGATAATGGGATCAACGCAGTTCTCTTTTGTCCCATGGTAGGACACAGGCCACTCCCCCGTCACTGATTTGGTGCCACGGCCGACGTATCCCAGCCAGGTATTGTCCTCATACTTACCCAGGACCTGTGGCAAAACACAAACTATTTTGTTTGGTAATCATTTAATTTATGGGCCACTAATTACGTATTAATGTAAAAAAAAAAAAAAATAGAAGAAATACAAACAATAAATAACAATGAATTGCGTAGTAATATCAAGTAACCTGGAAATAACGGTCAATTTCACAGCAATTAAGCAATATTGTGATTATACAGCTATTACCAACAAAATAAAATATATCGTCTACATATATTCATTTTGATGGACATTTTGATCTCAAATTTGAAAGGTTTTTGCAATTGTGCTTCCCGTTTCCATGGGAATACATGAGGTCCGACTAATACCTGAAACACAGTCAGACACGTAGACTAGTAGTTCACCTCTACAGAAAATAATCCGACCCTTGACAGTACACATCGAGGTTAAAATGGGACAGACTGCAGCAATTAAATTATTACTTAATTGTTCTAAAATTTGAGTTTGGCTTCTGACAGGAACAGGTTTATTTAGTTTGTGATTTATTTTCAGGAGTAACATAACATTTCTAAAAAATAATAAATAAATAAGAATCCATGGATGGTTAGCATGAAGATGGATAAAACAACATGACATGGCGGACAAGTAGAGCTACTTTGTATAATGTTCATTATTTCATAGTAATGTCATGTTTTTCCTAAAGGGAAAAAAGATCACACATGTCTTTGATTTTTTTGGGAAACGCCAACATTTTTCTCCACCAACTCTTCTTGCAATGGACCGATATTTCTGGGCTATTTCTACCACTTCTACTACTTACTGCTAAAAGTCAAAGATTTCTATTGTAAAAAAAAAAAGAAAAAAAAGAGAGAAAAGAAACATGCTGACTGGAGTAGTTTTTTGCTGACTCAGATTTAGATATTCATACTTATTCAAAGACACAGTAAAAGTGCACTCACCTTGAGGGCAAAGCGTTTGTACCCATATGGACGTTTGTACTCCTCGTCACCTCTGTAGTAAGTATTAGTGTATTTCAGGCTGGTGAAGTCAAAGTCATATCCAGGGTCAAAGAACTGCTTCTCATCGATGGCGATTTTAAGCTTCATCTGTCCTGTTGTTTTATCCTTGCGTATGTATTCTGCATTAAAGCTGTACAGAAAAGAAAACTGAATATGAGTCCACTCTGGGTCATAAAATTAGTGTAATAACTCATCTATCAGACGATGTAGGACAAACTTTGCGCAAAATTCTATTTCTGATTAAATCCGGGATGAAAGTGTGGTATTTTTTTTCCGCATTGCATAATGCAGGCACACGGATTATACGTCAACCTGTACAGGATTCAAAAGCCACTGATATTGGATGCGTCATCCATCATTAAAACGTCTGAGACACGCACACACACACTGAGCTCGGGCTCATCCCAAGCTTTGAATATCCCATCCGCTCGATAACGACTAATCAAATTCGTTTTCCTTACTCGGGTAAACTTTTACAGGCATTTGGTGGCGGTCCTGTCACTTTGCCTCCAATTCATTATGTGCCCTGGCTACTTGGCCACAAAGATATCCCTTTGGTTGAATGGTTAGCACACATGACTCTTACCTGGCCTGGAGATTGGGGTTCAAACCCTGCCTCATCCTGCCACACTTATATTAGGTGTTGAAACACTGTGTGAGCCACAATGTCTCCAGTTTTCTCAACAAGTGTTAGCTCATCCAAAAGACGTTTTTGAGAATCATTAGTTTTGCTAAAAGGTAAATTATATATAACAGGCTATAATGTAGCCTACTAACGTTATCTAAAATTTGCTGTAAAATAAAGGCAGTTGTGAGACACATTTTCCTCGTCTTCATTTTAAAGAGCTACAGAATTTATTGAGAGGATTGTACATACCTGTCAGGTTCATCAGTACCCTGCAGCTGTTGTCCTGTAAAGCTAATGACAAGAAAGACAATCATTTAATTTCCAATAGGTTCCCCGTTATTTTGCATCATAAATAGTTAGTAATTATAGATATGAATAGCTACCTTCCTTGGTGAGCATCCAGCACCCTAGGGATGAGGTGATGGATGGAAAATGTCTTTGCTCCTCCAGATGTCTGTGCTCCTCCAGGTCCATCAACAACATCGCCCAACGTCAAAGAACTGTTAAACTGACTGTCAAGTGATCCACTGGATTCATCAACAACAGTTATTTCGGCATTGCAGAGCACACCCAAAGCTTCAAGTGCAACTTCTCTGCCCACCATCTCGTTGTTGTAGTGAGTTGTAGTTGTGAAGGTCTGGTGCTCTGCTCGTCTCTGATACAAATGTGGCAGGGCTGTATTTATAGGAGCCCTCAGTCACCTTCACTGGTGGGGGGGGCGACTTTTCTAAGTGAAAATGAAACTTGCTCTTCTGGTACCGCTGAAATGATCACAAGGACACTGTTCAAGAAAACATTTTCCACTTTCAATGAGCCACCAAAAATGATATGTAAATGCTAGTGAATTACTGCCATCTAGTGGCCAGTTTTCTTGGTCAGGGAGAAGGGAGAACTCACTTTCAGTGAGTTTCTTTTGGAATATTGTAATTAATGTTTGTGTTGGTGCGGTCTCCTCATAGTTTGGTACTGTTTATTGTAATTAGGAGACTGAAGAGACGGCACCTTCCATCCTGCATTAGCTCCTTTGGTTGAGTGGAACAACATGTGTGTGACCTCAACTTTGGGCTGTATTCTTGTCTTGCTATTCTTGTTCTATTTTGTGTTTTGAGTGATGCCGCTCACATTATATTTTAATTGCTTTAATCAATCACCAACACTCCTTATATCTACGTATTTAGTAGGCTAGTGTTGGTAATTGAGCTCCAAATCTGTGAATTTTGTGGACAAAATATGTATGTGGATTGTTTTGCCCCCTACAGGTTGAAACCACGCTTTACTGTTACATTCCTAATCTTAGTGTTATTCTCTATATTTGGTATCTGTCAAAATGACTTATGATGCAGCATAGCTTCTTTTAAATGCATGAAAATGAGTCACACTTTACTTAATGCCAACAATGAAACATCATGATTAGCTATACTGCATTATAGTTGCATCTATATGAACCTCACTTTACTTAAAGCATACATTGATCATTTATATATACTTATGGCATCCTATGAGTCCTTATAACAATTGATTGTTGAGGTGTGTGTATCGAGGGTTATGAGTAGTTGTAATGTATTATAAGCCTCATCAGTCAGCTTGTAGTTTATTACCAGTCAAGAGCAGTCATAAGACACTTGGATTTATAAGTCATTATAAGCTATATTTATAACTGTTGATATAGTGCATCATGAAGCTTTATATGTGTTTATGAATGCAGTCATAATGCATTATGATTGATTAAAATGAGCATTATAATTCACTATGAATGCGCTCATAATGCACTAGAGATGTAGTCTTCATAGAAAGTGTTACCGTTTTTTGTTTCTTGTGACGACCATTTCTCATGGTAGATATTGTACATTGACTGAGTGACTGAGAGTGAGTGATTGTTTAATTTATTGTTTTTAGTGGTATAACTTTCAAGCAGTCTATCTTAGCTAAAAATGTTAAAATTTTTACTTTTTTTTCTTCGTGTTTTTATTTTCTGCTGTTGCCTTGTGTGATGAATGTGTGATGTTGCTGCTGCTGTAATGATGATTTCTTTTAACAATTATTAAAACAGCATCTGCAGTTCTGCAACAGCAGCCAGTTTTGATTCAGAGGGATTTCAGGGACACGACACACCTTAAAGAATAAGAAAAATCCAAGGTGCTCCTCTGACAAAAAAATATTAAAAGCCTTTATTATTTATTTCATTAAAACCAGTCCAGTCCATATTAAAACTAGAACTTTAAACACAGTATTTTGTCTGTTGCCCTGTTGTAGTGTGAAGCTGACCCTGCTCACCCTGAACTAGTCACATCTTGGAAATTAATTAAATTCTTCAAATATCCAAAACAATAAACGATAAAATATCATCAATGTACCGCCCCCATCTTGTCACTATGTTTATGTCTGTAAATAAAATCTTTTCCCTATATACCATAATAAAAAATAGCATAATTAGGTACAAAAGAAGCAATATCCCCACAGCAGTACCCCGATTTGGGATGTACAATTGATTTTGAAAAAGAAACACATTATTTTTAAGAGTCCATTCTGTTAGCTGAAGAATGAAAAAGAGTTTGTGGGGCCTGTTCTGTAAAAAAACAACAACAACAGACAGACAGGAATAGTGTGTATGAAGGCAGTTGTTGGGGCCAAAGGTTTTATATGAAATCCACAAAGTGAAGCAGCTCTGGGATCCATTAGATCGGATGATGAGGCCTAAAGTGGGCGGTGCAACCCATTAAAAAAAAAAAAGAAGCAAAAAGAGGCGTGTTTTTATTTCAAGTGAAGACAGTTTGTGATTGTACTCTGGGTTATCCGTTTTCTTTAAGGCTTCTTCAGTGTGTTTGTCCTTGTCCATTACCACAACTGCTCCTCCTTTATCAGCCAGTTTCATAATAATTGACTCACTCTGAGATAAACAATCTGAAATCCACCTTTTTTGTGAAGGGCAATCTGGGTTGAACTTGATACTGGAGGCAAAAAAAGAGGCCTGAAATGAGCTGTGGTGTTTTGTTGGTACCATACTTTCAGATGGAGGCTGCAGAAAACTCAGAACAGATCCACTTTGGTACAGTATTAAACTCATTTGTCCTTCAGACAACACACTCAGCATCTGGGTGAGAGGAGGTGTCTTCGATATATTAATTACCGTCTTCTTGTTCTTGTTCTTTAAAAAAAAAAAAAAAAAAAAAAGGTTTCTGTGATCTTGTAGGGGTGCGCTGCTCGTCCAAACCCTCGGATGTGGATGTCATCAAAAGTGGATTCTTCATGGCTGCTGAGTTGAAGAAGACGCATATCTCTGCCGTTGTGCTGGTGTGCTCCACTTGTAAACCTTGCCCTCTTTGTAGTCATCCACATTCCTATTGTATTTTTGGAGTTTGTCTTGTGTCAACTGTTTGGTATGACTTTCCATATCCTTTTCCAGTTCGTCTTGAAGTGTTTTCTTCTGGTCGTCATCTATTTTAGAGATTTGTGATTTTATTTCTTTGAGTTTGACTTGCACTGCCTTTCTTTCTTTCTTGTCATGCTCGATAATTAATAGGATCAGGTCTAATGAGCATTTATTTAGGATGGCCTCCCATTTGGATCTGAATTCTGTGTCTTCTGTATGAAACGGAGGGATTTTCTTTATTCTTAGGCGTCTTGGGATAAGTTTATTTCGCCAGTAGTCAGACAAGTTCTTCATTGTCAAACGAAGCCCAATTTCTTTCTTTGTCATCTTTGTCAGTTCAGAAAATGCCCTTTTGATATCTGGTTCATCTTTCCGGAAAGCAGCGATCTCATCTAATAAAGACTCAGTAACGATGATATCGTTGGCTTGCTCAGTTGTGTAGGAGAAAGGTTCCTTGTGTTTCTGGTTCTCCATCTTGAACTTGTTACGCAGGCTGCAGCTTAATACAACACTCACAGGGTAAGAGCAGAGCGACTACAGACTACAGAGCACAAAATCTCCAAAAAGAAGCTAGATCCAGGGTGCTTGAAAAAAAAATCAAAAAGAAGAAAAACACAAGGCATAAAAATGGTAACAAGTTTCTGAAGTCCCGTCTGAGGAACCTGAGGAAGAGCTCTTATTTATAAAAGCATAGGGGAGGGTCATGAAGTGGTTCCTGTCGAGTCAGATTTTTGTGTAGTTGCACATACCTGCTGGCATCATTTGGCACGGTTGGCACATAGTTGGTAGCGTTAAGAATTTGGCTCCATTGTCTCACAGCAGCTTATAGGGACACAACACATCATGAGTCTTATTTCACTGGTTTGTCCTGTTTGTCTAAGGTATGAAGGTCCTTACAGGAGTTCATCTGAGTTTGTGACATGTGGATGTTTAAGTGACATGCTTTGTGTACACTATGATTTACAAGTTGGTGATATTCATATCAACTTTTCCACCTCGGCCAAGCTGCAAAGCATTTGAACGGTTAGTGTAGCAGCCTGGGCTTTTATTTGCTTCAACTGACGAACTGACCCGGCTCAGATCTGAGACAGGCGTTTATATGGGACAGGCTTATATTTAATTTTGAACAAATCCTATCCTCAACAAAAATGTTTAAAAGAGTAAGAAGAGAAGGAAAGAGACGGATGCAGAAAGCACACATTCATTCAAGATCTCTGAACAACACTTGAGCTGCTGCTACACTTCGATCTAATGGTTTTGCCACTTTCGCTCATTTGGTCTCAGCACTATGAATGTCTTTATTTCCTGCATTTTGAATCCCGACTTCTATAATTAGAACAAAGTTGCAGAATTATATTTGTTTTAATTGATTTTCCCCCTATGGCTCTGACAGAGCTCAGTGTTGTGCATTTGTAAATTCTTTTTTTAAAAACACCTTTACAACTTAAAATTCTTTGTTACTCTTCTTGTGACATCGTTAGTCCTCCATAGTGATATATGCTCCCGGTCAGGTTAAAATTTAAACCCATTCTCATAGTTGATATTAAATTATTAGGAACAATACATTGTTCCTGTGGTTTATTTATTGTTTTTAGTGCTATTATTTTAAAAGCAGAATCCATTTTAGCTTAAATTTCATATATTGTAGCCTATGTTTTTATTTTCTGTTGTTGACTGTGTGTGGTGAATGTTGTTGCCATGTCACACACAGCAGTTTTGATTCAGAGGGATTTCAGGGACACAACACACCCTGGTTCTTATTTTACTGGTTTGTCCTGTTTGTCCCACATGTTAAGGTCCTTACAGGAATTCACCTGAGTTTCTTTTCTTTAAATATGAAACTGAACCACACACATGTGTAGGCTACATTAGAGTTCTTGGGACAGAACATACGGTGGTGTATTGTATTATTGTACTTGTGAGGACTGTGTGGATTTGTAAGTGAGATGCTTTTGTGTGTATGCAGTTGTTCCTTCCCTGGATGCACAATCCCTACAAGTTGTACCTCGCTGTAAAGGTGACTAATCAGGCTTTCAAAGAATATAACACAAAATGCAACACCAATAAGTATTGTTAGAGAGAGGAAATGATTGACTGAAATAACGTTTTCAGAAAATTACAGTCACAAAGGCAGCAGATGAGTTAAAGTTGGTTTATTCTGTCTTTCCAGAATATCAGAAGAAGATATGTTTAAAAACTGGATGGTTTTTAATATTTTTGAAAAAACCATCTAACATCACGCTCTCACTTTCATCCTTGACCTCGTTGACCTCTTTAACCAGGATGCCATAAGGACGGATGGCTCTCTTTACCAGAACCTCCTCCGTTAGTTTCTCCTTCGGGTCATCAGTTTTGATCAGCCAGTATGGTTCTCTGCAGTCACATATCACTCTGTACTTGGGGTTGATCCGATTCTGCAGAATTGCTCTGTATTTCTTGCCGTCCTTTTTGGAGGTGAATTTTGTGGCATAGGAGTCAGCCTCACAGATGTCAGGAGTAGAGTAGATTCCCCGGCCATAATCAGCTCCGTCTCCTGCCTGTTTAATGCGTGAATTAGAATTGAACAACTTCCAACAGCTACACATCACTCATCAACTTCCAACACTTCACTGATGAGTGTGCTTATGATGTCATTATAGCACACATTTACACAAATCTACATAAGGAATTAAGAGTCTTAATTCTTTTAGCACAAGACAAAAATCTTTGACTGTTGGTAATTTGACCACTTTAATCTTTTTTTTCATATATTATATATTGTGTTGTGTGTCTTTATTCATATTGCATATTGTTGTAATGATAAAGAATATACCTTATAGCTTCCTTTGACGATGCCTTCAACACCCTCCTTTGATGTCCCATGGTAGGACACAGGCCACTCCCCTTCCAGAAATATGTCGTCATTGTGACGCTCATGGGGTCCCAGCCAGGTATCGTCCTCATATTTACCCAGGACCTGTGACAAAACATTCACATCATGTGACGTTTTGATGTTTTAGTTGGTTTTCTTCTTATTTTTAAATGTACAATAGATATGTGGTGAATTGTTGCAGATGAACAGGTCTCTCTTGTTATAACAACAAATACATTTACCTTGAGGCCAAAACGACACCAACCATATGGGTGCTCATACCATTCTCCACCTCTTATGGCATCCCCTTCACGACTCATCCCTCTAAAGTCCTTGTCAAACTCAGGGGCAAAGAACTCTTTCCCAATAGTGAACATCTCTGCACCCCTTGGGATGCCGGCACCCCTTGGAGTGCCTCCTCCCATTGCTTTGTTGCCTCCAAAGCCTGACGGGGGCAGCTGTCTGTAGTGTGAGAGGTGGAGATGCAGTCTCTTCTATACAGATTTGACATTTATCATCTTCACAACACATTCTGCAAATAGACATATATGATCACCAACTCTAAGGGATTAAATTGTCTGATGATTTTTTTTTAAGGAGAGGAAAAACACAGCTTCCATAATTACTGTATTTGTTCTGCAATCCAAACAGTTCGGATGAGATCGGTGCTGTCCAGCTGCCTCAGCCTCCTGCCTCCAGAGCCCGATGGGGACACCACCTTTCTGTAATGTGAGAGGTCCAAACACAATATTATTAATGTTGGTCTCTTCTTGCTGTGTTACACATCTGATATTTATCATGTTCGAAACACGCGTTGACCAACTCTTAGGGCTCAAACTTTTTGATGAACTTTAAAAACTTTTAAAAATGAGGTGATCAAAAACCATAGCTTCCATAGTTACCTGGGTTGAAGTGCATGCCAAAAAGCTTGGATTAGACCTGTGATGTCCAGCTGCGTCCACCTTCCTGCCGCTGCTCCACTGGACACCTCGGAAGACAATCTGACAGTGACGTTGCAGAGGGCACTCAAAGCCTCTACTGCAATGCTTCTATCAATCATAGCACCTGTATTACGAAGATGATGAACGGTCCTGTTAAAGTTCTAAAGTCCTGTTTGAGGAACCTGCAGGAAGAGCTGTTATTTATATAAGCAGGGGAGAGTAACAGGTGATTCCTGTCAAGTCAGATTTTTGTGTAGTTGTACATACCTGCTGGCATCAGTGGGCACGGTCAATCACATAGTTGGGTTCATTAATAATTTGGCTCCACTGTCTCATAGCATCTTAGATTTAGAGGGATGCACTGGTTTGTCCTGTTTGATTGTTCAACATGAAAGACCTTACAAGAGTTCATCTGAGTTTGTTATGACAGTGACACGTCTCCTCAGTGGATGTTTAAGTGACATGCTTTGTGTACGCTTTTTTAAATTTTATTTTATTTTATTTTATTTTTTTTTTACCATACTTCAACTTTCACACCTCAACCAATTAAGTGCAAAACATTTTTATGATTTTAATATATTTCTTGTGAATAAAACACATTTTACAAGCACATAGTGAAGCAGGTGGATCAAAATTCACCGATTGCCTCCTCTAGAGCCAGGTTTCCATTTGAAGTGCAACTAATGGATGTGAAAATGAAAAGAAATTTTAGTATTTCCTGCATTAATATTTGTTTTATATGTTTTTTTTCCTATGGCTTTCACAGAGCTCAATGTTTTTCATTTATAAATTCATTGTACAACTTTTATTGCCTATTAAATATGACATTAAGGGAATTTCTTTGTCAGTTTTCCTGTGACATCCTTAGTCATCCATACTGATGTGCAATTTAAAACCTGTTCTCATGGTCAATATTTAATTACTAGGAACATTGACTCAGTCATTGTTTTATTTATAGTTTTTTGTGGCATTACTTTAGAGCATCTATTTTAGCTTCAATTTTTACAATTTTAATTAATTTGTAGATAGATGTTTTTATTTTCTGCTATTAGGCTACCTGTATGTGTGATGTTGCTGCCGTGTCACAATGTCATTGTCACCATCTTATTTCACTGGTTTGCCCTGTTTGCCCCACATTTACAGGAATTCATCTGAGTTTCTTTTCTTTAAAAATGAAACTGAACCACACACATACATAGAAACTATTCAGTATGTTAGAGTTCAAGTGAGACAATGAAAAGAACAATCATGTGCAGAAAAACCTCAGCAAATTAAAAGATCTTGACCTTTGACCACAGTCCAGGTGAGGAGGATCAAGATACCACTGAGATTATGTCTGGGATGGATGGATTTTGTTTATATCTATCTAACAGGATCATGTTACATATATAAAATGCAGCGTTAAACTGCAGAGCAACACATTCTGACTGTTTGTTTCATCTGTGCTTCAAATTCAAATATATACTGAATAGAAAATGACACAAGCACGAGATCAAACATTTAGCCACTCTTTTGTCTTCAGAACAGGAAAGTCACAGAGGCAGTTGGTTTATTTAGTCTTTCCATAAAACAAGCAACAAAATAAATGCATAATTAAATGAATAATACTGTAAATACTAGATTAATCAACAAGCAGGTGATGGAAATAATATGAGCGTTTTGTGCGACATTGCATATTTAAAGTGATGGATTAGTTATAGTTAGTTTATATTGTCTTACATGGTTGACTATGAACTTCACTTATATTTCTACACATAAATGAAAGCGGAGAATAAAAGCAAATGTTTGATTTGATGATATGGTAACATTTGTAACACCTGAGGCTAGATTTTACTGCTTAAGTCAAACATTTCTGTAAAAAACTAAACAAAACACAAACAGACCCAGGGATTCAAACTGTAATCACGCTATGTAGTTTTATGCTTAATCAAATTTTCGATATTTATATTTATATAATACCTTACAATGGCATATCGAAAATCTGCAGTGAGAAACCTGATGCTGATTCAAACACACAGTAAAAGTGCACTCACTTTGATGGCAAAGCGTTTGTACCCACATGGGCGTTTATACTTCTCTCCACCTCTGTAGTAAGTCTCAGTGTCTTTCAGGTTGGTGAAGTCATAGTTGTACCCTAATGACACAAACAGATGAAAATCATTCAATTTCCAATAGGTTTCACATTATCTTAGGTACATGTCTTTATATTATTTTATATGTAGCCTGCACATGTTGAATACATAATAGTTAGCAGTTATAGAGTGAATAGTTACCGGCTTCGATCAACTTCCAGCACCCTAGGGATGAAGTCATGGATGGAAAACAGCTTTGCTCCTCCAGATGCATCACCAGATGAATCCCGTGGTTTAACATCAGGGACATTGCCAAACCAAAGCAAACGCAAAAGTGGTGACATGGAAAGCAGCTCAGCTCCTCCAGATCCATCACCAACCGATCCTCTGGACTCATCACTCCGGTTGACGACAGTTACTTTGGCATTACAGAGTGCGCCCACAGCTTCAAGTGCAATTTCTCTGCCGATCATCTTGATGTTGATGTTGTAGTTGTAGAGGTCTGGTGCTCTGCTCGGCTCTGATACAAATGAGCAGCATTGTCTATGTATGTGTCGCACTTACGGCCAAAACCAACAGGAAGTACTGTCTAGTTTTTGAATTTTCAGTAAATGTATCTTAATGCTATAATGATGTGAAAATAAAATTCATTCATTCAGTCATATAGCAGATGATGATTTGGATATCACTCATCAACAACAACAAAAAATAATACTTAGAGATAATTGAGACTGTATTTGTGTCTGTTCTGGACTACGGTGACCTCATCTACTAACATGTGTCAGTTTCTGCTCTTACTCCCCTGGATTCAATAAATATATTATTCTGCATTCAGATTCCACATACGGGACACTTACATTGTTGCTCTTTATATCAAGCAAGTTTTCCACTTTCAAAAAGTCACCACAGATGAAATAATGAAAGTTATGATGTTTAATGACAGCTCAGTTATATTTTATCTTCTGTGCTTTTTGTGGTTTTATATGAGGAGTTCCTCTGGTCTGTTAGGGATACATCTGACAACTGATAACAAATATCAAGAAATTAATAGTGAAACAGAAAAACACACTGTATATAAAAAACACTTGTTATAAAGTGCAGCGTTTCAATCTGACAGTGTTTGTTTCTTCTGTGCTTCAAATTCAAATTTTACTGAATAGAAAATGACACAATCATGAGATCACATCAAAACATTGTTTTGTCAGGAGCAGGAACGTCACAGAGGCAGCAGGTGAGTTATAGTTGGTTTATTTAGTCTTTCCATAAGACAGGTAACAAAATAAATACATTAATCAATTAATAATACATACTAAATGAATCTGCAGGCAGGTGATCGATACAATATACGGTAAACACTTTGTGCTACATTGCAGTGATAGATTAGTTATAGTTAGTTTATATTGTCTTACATGGTTGACGATGAACTTCATGTCTGAATTAAGATAAGAATACACACCCACTGACAAGGTAAAACTGGAAAGATGTGTTTTTTTTCATTTTTTGTTTGATTTCTGCACCTCTTTAATCAGGAGGCCATAAGGACGGATGGCTCTCTTTGACAGTTCCTCTTCTTCTTCCTCTGATTTTTCTTTGACTTCAATCAGCCAGTAATCAGGGTTGTCACATGGCTTTCTGTACTCAGGGTTGATTCGATTCTGCAGAATTACTCTGTAGTATTTTCCATCCTTCTCAGAGCGGAATTTTTTGGCGTATTTCTCTGCCACAGCGATTTTAGGAGTAGAGTAAATCCCCCAACCATGCTTATGCCTGGGTCCTGCCTGTTTGATGCAAGCATGAATAAGAATTCAACAACTTGGATCTTACAACTTTCACTCTTGTGTGTGGACATGCTTTAAAATCATTTCATGCAGTTTGTAGCTGCTGAGCTGTGTTGTATTATATGGAGTTTTTGTTTTTCTCGTTATAGCTGACTCTTATCGATAGGAGTGGGATTTTCAGTTTCTCCACACTGGGTCTTCATTTTGAGCTTCGTCAGCAACATTATTTCACTTTTTGTTAGTTTTAAAATGACCTCGACTCTGTTTCCTGTTTCACTAACTGTAAAATGGTGAATTCAGCAGAACATCCACTACTCACACACATGCAGCTATATTTCTACACATTTATTATATGAAAAAGGACAATAAAAGCAAACCTTGAGGTGTCCTTTGATGATGTCATCAACACGGTCTTCTTCAGTCCCATGGTACGACACAGGCCACTCCCCATCCACTGATTTGGTGCCACGGCCACGGCGTCCCAGCCAGGTATTGTCCTCATACTTACCCAGGACCTGTGGCAAAACACACACTATTTTCTTCTTTTTCTTTTCACTCAATTTGATGATTTGGTAACAACATATTAGCAGATATATGCAGATTTTACTGCTAAAGGTCAAAGTGTTCTATTATAAAAAATAAAAAATAGACAAACAACAGGTCAGTGGATTCAAAAGGCAAACACGCTGATTGAAGTAATTTTATGCTGACTTTTGATATTGTAATATTGAGATTTGGGTATTGAAATCTGCAGTGAGAAACCTGATGCTATTTCAAAGACATAGCCTAATAGGACTGTACTCACCTTGAGGGCAAAGCGGGTGAACCCACATGGGCGTTCATACTCCTCATCACCTCTGTAGTAAGTCTTAGTGTCTTTCAGGTTGGTGAAGTCATAGTCGTATCTTCGGTCAAAGAACTCCTCCTCATCGATGCGGATTTCAAGCTTGATCTCTTTTTTAGGCTCGGTTTGTCCCGTTGTACTTGGTTTTTGCTCCGTACTAACATCATTTTTCAAATCCACGTGGCTGACAGCTGGTGGACGTGAGAAGATACTAGATGTTTCTCGTTGCGCTCCTTCTGCGTAGAGAGAGACGAATGGGAACAGGCTGTAATGAAAGCAAAGGAAAACTCTTATGTAAAACCATGTTATTGGTGACTCCACGTCATCCTTCACATCTGAAAGACGCAGGTTACATTCTGTCGGGAATTTTTCCAAAGTGCATGTAGGGCTGGGCAAGGATCGTTGTGGGAACTTCCTTCTAACATCCTCTTAACACTAAATGAGACATCTAACTGTATCATACATAAAATGTGTGTGTGCAAGAAATACAAGGATGGAACTTGATCAGCGAACATTTCTATGCAAAGAGCATAGCATACTGAACATATACTGACATACTGAACTGCCTTCTGATGCATTGACTCTTCTGTGATTTTCTTCTACAGCCTCTAGAAGCAGGAAATGTTTGTTTTTTATCTTCATCTTAAAACAACCACAGAATCTATTGACAGGATTATAACAGTACATAGCAGGTTTTTCCAACACGTTCTGCTGCAGGAAACCTATTAATCTAATGAACAAATACATGACAATCATTCAATTTCCAATAGGTTTCATATTATTTTTTTTGTTTTTACATAGCTTTTTTATATTTTATATGTAACCACATGTTGCAAACATAATAGTTAGTAGTTATAAATGTGAATAGTTACCAGATATACAGGTAATACTCAGAAAATTAGAATATTGTGAAAAAGTTCATTAATTTAAGTAATTCAACTTAAAAGGTGAAATGAATATATTATTTAGACTCATAACATGCATTGCAAGATATTTCAAGCTTTTATTTGTTAGAATTTTGATTATTATGGCTTAAAGCTTAAGAAAACCCCAAAATCAGAGTCTCAAAAAATTAGAATATCACATGAAATAAACAGAACAATGAGTTTAAATAAATGAAATATCAGCCATCAGAAAAGTATAATCATTTTGTGTACTCAGTAGTTGGTTGGGCCCCCATTTGCTTGAATTACTGCTTCAATGCGGCGTGGCATGGATGATGTCAGCCGGTGTTATGGAAGACCAGGATGCTTCAATAGCGGCAGCAATGCAAAAGAGCTGAAGGCCGCTATTGAAGCATCCTGGTCTTCCATAACACCGGCTTATGAACTTTTTCATGATATTCTAATTTTCTGAGTATTACCTGCTCTCGCTCAGGTTGATGAACTCGTCGGGGTCAAGCTTGATCTCTCCTGTTGTTTTATCTGTACTTACATTACCGACATCCACATGAATAACAGGTTGGATGGGTATTCCTGGTAGCCCTCCTCTTGGGGAGGAGGCGCCTGGAGACAAACTGTATGAAAGCAAAGGAAAAATCTGATGGAAAACCATGTTATTGGTGACTTCACACCATCCTGCACATTCAAAGACACAGGTTACATTCTGTTGTGAAACTTCAGACTCAGTTCAAAAGATGCAAAGTGCATGCATGGCTGGGAATGGTTGTGCTGGGAACATCCCTCTAACGTCTTCTTCAATAGCCTACTGAGTGTAACATCTAACTGAGTAAGTATGTTCACATTGTAACGTAGCCTACATTAACTGAATGTGTGCAAGAAATACACAGATGTAACTTTATCAGAAAATATAATTTACCATAAAATTCTGTATATTTTTATGGGTTAGAAAACCTTGTTTTTCCAGTTTAAGACCCTCAAAAATAGACTATGATTTATATTCCGAATTTTACGGATATGCATAGTGAGCATACTGGACATACTGAACTGCCCCATGATGCATGCACTCTTCTGTGATCTTCTACAGCCAAAATATAGAATCTATTGAGAGGATTATAACAGTACATACCCAGGAGCTTCTAACACCTCATCAGTCCGCTGCAGGAGTCCTGCCCTAATGACACAAACACATGAAAATCATTCAATTTCCAATAGGTTTCACATTATCTTAGGTACATGTCTTTATATTATTTTATATGTAGCCTGCACATGTTGAATACATAATAGTTAGCAGTTATAGAGTGAATAGTTACCGGCTTCGATCAACTTCCAGCACCCTAGGGATGAGGTGATGGATGGAAAACAGCTCTGCTCCTCCAGATCCACCACCAGACGAATCCCGTGGTTTAACATCAGGGACATTGCCAAACCCAAACCAACGCAAAAGCGGTGACATGGAAAGCAGCTCTGCTCCTCCAAATCCATCACCAACCGATCCTCTGGACTCATCACTCCGGTTGACAACAGTTACTTTGGCATTACAGAGCGCGCCCACAGCTTCAAGTGCAATTTCTCTGCCGATCATCTTGATGTTGATGTTGTAGTTGTAGAGGTCTGGTGCTCTGCTCGTCTCCGATACAAATGAGCCTGGCTTGTATTTATAGGACCTCCACACACTCCATTACATCATCACATTCAAAAAGCTGGGAGGGGATGACTCTGGGGATTTTTCAAGTGAAAGTGAAACTTGTTCTGTGGTTGATGCTCAAGTTATCAAAACTGCACTGTTCAAGAAATTCTCATTGAAACATCTTTAAGATTGCCATGTCGTGGTGGACGCAACAAACGCCAGTGGATCCCAGGTGTTAGGGCCATAGGTGATGATTTGTCTTTTTGTTTTATTTTTTTAAATATATTTTTTGTTTGCAAAATCCTACAGACTCTACCTTTAAAGTCAAGGATACAACACACATGATCTAACTAATCAGGACTGACTTAGAAATCCACAAACGAGGGACTATTATTTCAAAAATATTAAAACTATTAGGATAAATCCCATCAGAGACAAGGAAAGGAAAGAGATGATTAATAAGGATGCTTTTACACATATTTACATATAACTGTACACAGCCTATGTTTTTCTTATTGTTGCTTTTTTGTTTCTCTTTTCTATTCCTTAATCCTTCCTGAAGAGATTGTCTTGCAATGTATTGTCAAAATTGAAATGACAATTGTAAAAACAAAACACTGACAAATATTTACTAGTAAAACAGATACATATTAACATCTTTAATTTCAGCTCACAGAAGATTTGGGATTTTGTAGCTGCACATAATCCTGCTTTTGTTAACTAATGTCTTTCTAATAAATGCTTCATATCTACTATATAGTCTTGAGTTTGATTTTCCATTAACAACCACACATTTTGTAACTGTATTAACATAAAATGGGGTAATATTACTGAACTTGCACATTCAGCTTCTTGTTACACAGCAGTAAATGGAGTCCATTACAACCTTACTAAACTGCAGCATCACACTGCAGTGGTTTCACTTCTGATGCCATTAGTCTCTTCCTCTCACAGCCTGCATCTCTAATCCTTTATCATAGCTAGAGTGTTTGTTCTAGATGACTCTGTTCTTCATATGGCTTTGACAGAGCTCAGAAACACTGGGAACAATGAGGTCACACAGGAGTGTCAGTGTTTACAGTAGTGACATGAACAACATTTATTCAGACATTAATAAGAGCAGCGAGAGACGGAGACGATGAAAAGTACAATCAGGTGCAGAAAAACATCTGAATATTTTCATAATTTAAAACATAACACTCTGATTCAGTAAAGACTTCACTGATTAAAACTTTGTTGTTAACTGGACTCTCACCAACAGTTCCTGAACACAGAAACCTGTTCAGTCCAGTTCGGCGCAGAGAGAGACCATGAGATCCTGGATGTGGATCAGAAGGACAGGTTGATGAGCGGAGCGCCGTTCTCCCTCTTGTCTTCAGGGCTCCACTTGATGAGCGGAGAGCTGAGGTCGATCAGCTGCACAAACAAAACAACCGTGACTTGGGTTCAATGGGATTTTCATTCATTTTGCTCCTTGAAAACTTAAGTTAATTTAATTTTTGCTTGTGGGCTCCTCCAATTTTCATCATTTGGGACCCTCGTGTCCAAAAATGGACACAAAAGAACAGCTATAAAATCATACCATCAGTATTTTTTTTCGGGATAAGTCTCTTAAACCACCTCAGCTCTGCTCAAAACTACCAAATCTTCATTAATATAAAGAAACTTTCTTGCAGAAATCCATACCACACAGCCAAAATGATCAGCAAATTGAAAAGAAAAATGGAAAAAATGTCCCAAAAAAAGGACCCATGGCGAGTCTTTTCATGAGTGAAAAGCTAATTTAAAGTCCTTAATAAAGCATCAATTAAAAATTATACAAAATTATCTGCTCATCAATTTAAAATGTGACAAAGTCTCATTGGCTGCAGATAGACTAATACTGGTTGATGACATGTCACAAAAAACTCTGCAGCAACAACTATGCCAATAATGATTTAATTTGATTTAATAAATTTTTAAAGGGTGTTTGACCCCTTCAAGTCAGTGCATTTAATCCTAAAAAATACCTTTGATCACTTATTCCACTAAAATATCTAAAATCACTGACACAATGATGAATAAACATGCTATAAGAACAGAAACAGTGGACACAGAGCCAGAGCCGTCCACAGACTTTTGGACATGTCGCCTTTTCGAAGCTGTGATGTAATGTCGTCTATGAACGTTGGACCAGGTGTGAGAAGGAGGAGAGGAGGAAGAGGGGGAGATGAGGAGGAGGAGGAGGAGTTACCTGAGTTGTAGTGCAGCTCTTGGTGCTTGTGCGGATCAGGTCGGGGGTGTTGGTCAGGTCGATGAGCAGCTTCTCCTGAGGCTGAAGAGCCGGAGCCGGAAGATCGAGCAGGAGAACCTGAGGAGAGAAGAGGGAGAGGAGCTCAGCTGTGGTGACGCTCTGCTGAGAGATCGACCGCCACGACTAAAACCATCACTTCAGTAGCTATCAAATCACTACAAGCAACTAAAATGTCATCAAGCAGACATTTAAATAGAAAGAATCTAATTTTTAAAAATATGATCACTTTCTCTGGTTTTACTATTTACAGATATGAGAATTAACTACTGACAACATTTCTCTAAAATTTGAAATTAAAATATTGTCATTTAGAGCCTTTATTTGTAGAAAATGACAACCGGTCAAAATAACAAAAAAAGATGCAGTGACTTCAGACCTGCAATAATAATAATAATGCAAAGAAAACACGTTAATATTCATTTTTAAACAATGCAACACTCTTTCTTTAACTTAGGAAGAGTCCAGCAATAAACACCAATTTTTAATTTTTCTATTGACTCATTGATCACTGGATTGATATATTGGTTCATCTCGATGTAACCTCCTTCATGAGTGTGACCTCTGACCTCTGGTGGCTTGCTGCTGTTCTCTGTCGTTTCCAGTTCGATCAGGTTTTTGATTGGCTCCTTTGGCTCTGTTGGGCTCTGATTGGCTGAGACCTCAGGGTCCGTGTCCTCCGACGGCTCGGGGGGGCTGGGTGTGGGGAGGGGCGGCGCCGGGGGCTGCTCCTCCTCCTCCTCCTCCTCCTCCAGACAGAAGGGCTGGACGTCAGGGGCGTCTTCTAGCTCGGCCTCCTGTGGCGCCGCGGGGGCGGGGCTACACAGAAACGACAACATGGCGGTAAATGACAGAGCAGCTCTCCTATTGGCCGACAGCAGTTTGCAACATCTCACCTGCAGCCGCTTTCTTTCCTCGCTGGTTCCGGGGCGGGGGCGGCATCGAAGGCGGGAGGCGGCCGGGTTGGCTGATGCTGTCTGGTGGGCGTGGGGATGGCGGACACCCTGCGCCGCACCGGGGTGGGGAGGGCGGAGGGGCGGCGGGCCTTCACCTGCAGTAACTTACAGCTGCCGCCAGCAGAGGGCGTCAGAGGGGCAGCGGTGGGCTTCTGAGGAAGACTACGGGAGAGGAAGGTGACGATGAGCAGCTGCAGACAGGTGTTTTTTTTAATAATTAATCAACCCTGCAGTGAGATGTTTTGGCCACTTGGGGGCAGCAGAAAACTTCAAAACAGCAAGATCTTGTGTCATTATATATTATCACATTCATTATAGAATTTTTTTTTAAAACTACGATAGTATATGAACTTTAAGCAGCAGCCAATCAGATGAACTTCTTTAACTGTTCTCATATCAGTGCACTGTGATGCAGATGAGGTATGACAGTTTAAAGTAAGTGGTGTTTCATATAATGTGGGTATATTATTTTTATGGGTATCAATGAGAAATAGTTTTGAGCCTTATTGTCGGTACACATCTGTTTGTAAGCAAGAAGTGAGCATCAATCACATGTGTTTTCGTGTGTGCTGTTTTTATTGACACACACATCTTTAATAAATCTGTTGTGTTCTTCACACAGGTGAAATGCAAATGTGATGTTGTGGTGTAGTGTGATGTGATGTCATCTACCTGTCCACTGACATGAACCTCTTTGACCTCAGATTCTTAGACACATCTGGAGATGAGAAACAGAGACAGAGGGACAGATGTAATCAGTCCACTAAACACACAAACTGAAAACTTTAACAGACCTAAAGATGCCAAAGTGTCGACAATGAAAACTATTGTTACTTTGCTGAACCAACCCTGCATGATAACATCCTCTGTAAACAGCTCAGCTCAGTTTCGGGTTCAAAATGAGAATAATGTCTTCGAGTCTGATCTGATTTTAGTTTCAGAATGAGTCACGAGTCAACATTTTGGAAAAGTAGTAGGTTCGTTACCCTTAACTGTCAGTGCAAGCTATTTTAGATCGGCAGGGCAGAGACATGAGCTCTCAGCTAAGAAACCAGGAAATCCCATGAGCCTCCGTTGCGTAGCTCTGAGCGGCTCATGGCTCTGCTCCGCCTAAAAATATCTTGCACTGAAAATTAAAGGTAACAAACCCACTGCTATGATTATAGGGATTATGGCAATGGGCCAATTTGCCAAAATGTTGAACTATCCCTTTAAAGTCACACCAGTGTGCCTCACCGTCTCTGTCCAGTACTCTTCTCACTCCTCCGCTGGGCGTCGGGACGACCACGGCCTCAGGTTTGGGTTTGGCCTTCAGTCCGCTCTGAGCACGGACCGAGGCCGCCGAGGAGACGGAGGTGCTCCTCTCCAAAACCCTCTTGGCGGGCGGCGTCTGGAGGGGCGTGGCCCCAGCCCTCTTCAGCGGCGTGGACCTGTTGGGTTTGAGTCTCTCCGCCTCAGACAGATTTCTGGCCTGGGCTGATATCGAGCGGCGCCCGGCAGCGGCGGCAGTAGAGGTGGAGGTCGTCTGCTCTGCAGCGTTGTAGGCCGTGGAGCGACGTGGTCTGCTGTGATTGGCCGGTCTGTTGACGCTGCTGGGGGCGGGGCCTGTGGAGCCGCTCAGACTCCGGTTCAGAGAAGAGTTGAGTTTACCTGAGGAGACGTAACACAGTCAGATTTCATGTTGCTCTTTATTTCTGCTGTTTTTCTTTTAACAGGGTCCATACATATTTTATAATGGTTTTCCATAACCTTTCAATGACTTTTCAAGACCATTGTATTTAGGCAAATAAAAATATTTGGGATCGAGATTGTTTATTTATTCTGCCCCAAAATGACTTGATATCACTCGGCAAAGTAATATTGACAAGATTTGATGTCAACCAGCGCTTGAATGTGTAAAGGACCATTAATAAAAATCAAGGTATTTCACCTGCCAGAAATTGATTCAGAGTAACATTTACAAGATTTGACCTCAACCACTGCTTTTTTACCACTTGCAAAAACGCATAAAGAGACATTGCATTGTAAAAAAAAAAAAAAATCAGGGTATTTCACCTGCCAGAAATTGATTCAGAGTAACATTTACAAGATTTGACCTCAACCACTGCTTTTTTACCACTTGCAAAAACGCATAAAGAGACATTGCATTGTAAAAAAAAAAAAAAAAATGAATATTTTGCCAGAAAAACGCCTTTGGTACTGCACAGAGATGAATATTTTTGCTCAAAATGACTTGATATCACTCAGCAGAGTAATACTGACGACATTTGATGTCAACCAGTGCTTGAATAATGTGTAAAGGGCCATTACAATGTAAAATCCCGTGATTTTTTTAGTTTGGTGTAGGAGTTTTTGATCGATTTATGATCAATAGTGCCCAATTGAGGTCCAATATCACATTAAAAGTCCCCGAAATGAGCAAAGTAGGTCCATATTGGGAAAATGAAAAAACATACCTTTAGCGGGGGACAGGGACATGCTGGAGTTGAAGCTCGACACCGAGGATGAAGAAGAGGATGTTTTCCTTCTGTCCGTCGCCCTCCTGCTCTGAAGTGCTGGAGCTTTAACACCAGACAGGTTACGCATGACGGCCTGGACACAGAGAAAAAGGAAAAAAACAAATAATCACCATCAGTTCATTTATAAAATGTGAAGTTTGGCTGCAGGATCTGACTCTGTCCCACAGGTGGAGCCACATGTTGCGTTACCTTGGTGGGCGGAGCCAGGCTGCGTCTCCCCAGCTGACTCGAGTTGAGGGACGAGTCGCTGACGTCGGAGGCCACGCTCGCCGAATCGGAGAGCAGGTCCTCAGAAGACTCCGCCCTGCTGGAGAGACGAGAGGTCGGGCTCCGCCTCCAAACCCCCACCGCCTTAGAAAAAGAAGAAAAAGTAATCTATTAACACAACGATATGAAGCCTCCAGACCCTCAGATCAACTGGGAACCAGAACCAAAGTGAAACAGCATTCAGTTATTATGCTGTGGAACAGTCTCCCTGCACACCTGAGGTCTGTGCAAACTCTCAATTAGGGGTGGGCGATATGACGATATTAGATCGTGAAGTGATTAGAGCATGTAGACGATCTGCCAAAGTGCAGAGATCGTAGGATCGGAGGAGGCAAAGTTTGCTAAAACAGGGTCTGCATTATAAATTTTGCCTCAATCCAAATTTTGGCCAGAAAAAATCCTGTAAAAGTGATAACCACAATACGTTTTCATTTATGTTTTACTTTCATGTTTATTGAAAGCTACCTTGTATGTTGCAAGAGTGCACTTTATCAGAGTGTTGTTTATCTTTTTAGTATGTTTATGTTGTTTGCAAATGTTGGAAAAATTGCAATTATTTAGATTAAAATTTATCCAGAAAGGTTCTTTGGCCTAAACTGTCTGTTTTTGTATTGTCGATTTAAGATATTTTTGCCATATCGCCCACCCCAGGGTATATACACAAATCTTTGAGTCAATTTACTACCATTTAATACCTTTTTTCACTACCTTCAGATTTTTTTTAATACCACCACGACATCGAGTTGCACCAAGTATCAATCAGAAAGAGATTCACTAGCACTTCTATCCGCCTGACAACTATGCGCGCGAAGACGATTTTAGATTTCTAGCGGCCAATGAATACAATGAATTGATATATCATTCCTTTTTTTTTTGAAGTAGCGGCGCAAGCAAGTAATGCTTTATTTATTTTTATTACGCTTATTTCATCAAAATAAAACCAGTCATTGTCCAAAAGAAAAAAAATAATACCTATTCTTTAAAATTAATACCTTTGGACCAAATTTATCACTTTTTAAGGCCATTAAATTTAGCTTTTTTGATTTATCACTTTTTAAAACCCTGCGGACACCCTGCCACCCCTACTCTCAATTCATTCACTCAGTTTATTTCCTACAACTTGATCAACCTAATTGATATTACTGTATTTTTTTCTCATCCTATTTAATGTATTTCTATGCCTCTGTAAAGCACTTTCAGGGCTCCAGACTGCCCATAAATGGAGGCATTTGCACAGGTGCCACCAGTAAATTTGCTATTTTTTTGGTGAAATGTGGAAAGAGCGACTAGAAGAATCTGGAGTCAGTCATTGCAGGTGTCGGGCCGCCGTGTGTGAAACAGAAATGTGAATATTTTGCTCTGCAAGTTGACAGTGTGCGTTCCTAAATCTTCTGCTTCTGCTCTTAAAATTTAAAGTTAGGGGTCCACTGTGCTCCTAGAAAAAAAGTTACGGTAGTCTGCAGCCCTGACTGTGATTGCCTGGTGTATGAATTGTGCCTTAAAACCGCTATAAAATACTGCAAAGCGTAAAATAAGATGCAGATTTAAAGAATCCACGTCTGTAAAAGAAAAGAGGAGGAAAAGCAAGACTCTTCAGGTTCTGGAGACGTGACACATGTTGGACACGATGTTGGTGCGACCTGCTGACACCAGATGGCGCCACTGACCCGGTGATTATTTGAGGCGTTTCACACTGAACTGGAAAGTAAAAAAAAACAAACTAAACTTGTCTCCTACTTTGTTTGGCGGCTGCAGTCTGGTTTTCTCCACTTTGCTCTTGCCGGCTGAACAGGAAGTGGGCGGAGCGGCCGGTTTGCTCGGCAGCACCGCGCCTACGCCCAACGCCGCTTTCCCCCGCAGCGCCGTTTTGGGCTGAGCTCTGACGGCGGCAGCAGCAGCGACAGGGCTGGAGGTGCTGCGTCTGGTCATGGGCCGTGTGGATGATGGCGCTGTGGGGGCACGGCGGGTGGACGAAGCTGCCGTGGCGCTGCTTCCTCTCAGCAGGCGCTGCTGGATGGCGGGCGGCAGCTGCTTCATGGGACTGTCCTGTACACAGAAGGTCTGGCGTTTGATGGGACTGAGCACGCTGGCGGTTTGACCGAACACGCCCAGCTTGGCCTCCTCGTCCTGGACAAAGTCCTCCTTGCTGCTGCTTCCTGTGCCCACGGCGGCAGCAGCAGTTGCGGCGTCCTCCTCACGCTCGCCGTTCCCCTGACTCGGCTTCTTGCTGCTCTGGAGCTGGGTGGCGACTCTGTGCGCTTCCTGACACACGGCCTCCAGCTGATCCCCGGTCAGCGGGCTCCAGCTCATCCGAACGCCACCGCCGCTGTCCTCCAGCCGAGACGCCACGTTAACGGAGACGCACCTCTCCTTGTGGCCGACCGGACCTACGAACACCTCGTCCTCATCTTCGTCACCTTTAGAGCTGCAGAGAAAGAAACGAGAGCTCAGAGTGAAGATGAAGCACAACACACAGATAAAAACTCAAGAAGGATGAAGAGTTTGAAAGCTTCAAGAACTAAAAATATAAAATATCAATTAAGTCAGTTCAACCAAACAAAAGGCTGAGAGGAATGGGTCCTATTGATTTCTCAGCAGAAATGCTTAAATATAATCTTTGTTTGTTTTAACTAGCTCACATTACCAGCCAAGGACGATAGTTATCTGTGAGCTCTTTTTGTTTTTGAGCATGTTTGTAGCTGCGCTGTATTAGGAACACATGTGCAGTTGCTAAACGATACAGTTATCGACCACCGGCCAATCATGTGACAACAGTCCAAATAAACGTTGCACCAATGCATTGGTTGAACATCGGTATCGGCCGATGTTCGCCTCATTGACTGACAGTGGCCATCGGTACGGTAAACAATACTCAGATGGCAGTGGCCGATGTTTCTGTTGTGTGTCATATTGTGCAGACTGGGAGGAGAAGCCTGTTTGTTTGTTTGGGACGTGACTTGTGACGTTTGTGTGAGTAATGAAGATTTCTTGGTTTCCTTTAGACAGAGGAGGAATAAACAACAGAAAAAAACATCTATACCAGGATCGGCCAAATTGTTATTTTAAATATCAGTATCGGCCCAGAATTTCACAATCGGTGCATCCCTAGTGCTATGCAAATAAATACTATAAATAAACATTTTTTTGAAACAGGCAGCTATATGATAACTGCTGGATTCCCCCTGGAGTACACAGATGGTCCAGTCAGAAATCCATGGACTTCCTGTATATGACCAAGTAGAGCCACTGTTAAACCACCACATGGCTACTTGCAGTAGGATAATAATTTACTTCACAACTAGTTTCATGAACATGACATGAGTTCAGTGACCTTTCAGTCCCCAGAGTTGAATCCAGTAAAACACTGTTGGGGTGTGGTACAACAGGAGTTCTTATTAAAGTGTTCTGTGAGTGCATAACCTGTTGCTGAAGAACAAGTTGGGCCACATCATGTGTAAAAGTCTTGGTTTTTTTTCTTCTTCTCTATTCCACTTTTAAAATATTGAATTGATGATTTCACTTTTGGGGGGTTTTGTATGAAACAAACACGTCTGTTTACGTTGAGAATATAATTTGTTAGCCACTGTGTTTCTGTGCCAACACAACAATGTTGATACACATTTTACCTGCAGGACGTATTTGCTTGTGACCCTGACCCTGTTTATATTTCCTGCAAACCAGAGACCGAGTGTAACATGTGCTTCCTACCTGGCAGGTGACAGAGAAACATCGAAGTCAAACTTCTCGTCGTTCAGGAGGAACAGATCTGTGCAGAGACACAAACATGGATCATTATGAAGTTACCGGGTCGTGCTGACATGGTGTTTCCAGTTTGTAGAAGCTGTGTCAGGCTCGGTGAATGTGAACCTACCGCTGTTTGCTCCACCGTCCATCCCGTCGTTAATTCTTCTCAGACTGATCAATACCAGCTCTACAACGACACACAAACGCTCTCGTTAGACTGCAAGAATAATATTTTACAAAAACATAACACAGAGGTCATTTGGACTTTAACCGTCGTGCTAACTTTAACGTTAGCATGCTAGCCCGTTAGTTCTCCACCCTGGATCAAACGGCTACTGACATGAGCGTTAAACGGGTGATTTTGTCGCAAAAATGTGTTATTTTAGCGCTTGGCATGATTTGTAACGAGTTTGGGTTTCATTAAAGTAAAAGTTACAAACCTCGGGTTCCGCTTCAAACTCGCAAATCTGCTTTTTTTTCTTGGCTCCGCATTCAAAAAGCGAGAAAAGCAGCACAAGTACACAAACAATTCAAATCTGCTGCGCCCCTGGTCATGTGACTGATACGCGCTCAGCCATTGGTTCGAGGTTTACGACGTGCGAGCGAGTGGAATTCTGGGTATTGTAGTCTATAAAGTAAAAGTCAATTTCTGAGTTTTAAAACCTTTTAAATGTGATTTACGGTAGCTTACAAGTCTGATTCCGATACATCAGTGGTTCCCAAAGTGTGGTACGCGTACCCCTAGGGGTACGTGAGCACATTGCAGGGGTACGTAGAAACATTAATTAATTTATTACCAAGGTGATAAGTAGATATTCTGAGTCACTTCATAAGCCCAGTACTGAAATGGTACGTGCACCACAACTAGTTCCCCCAGAAGACAACAACCTGTAGCACAGCTTTGTATAGTTGTCAAAAGTTTTGCATCTGGATACGTAACTGGTTTGTATCGATATCAGCGCGCGGCGCACCCACGGCGCCCGACGCGCGCGCACTCGACAGGCAGAGCAGGCAGCGTCCAGAGCGTTGGAGTCACAGAACTAGACGCATGTCGGGTGAATTTAAAACGTTGATATGAACGGCGACACTCCTCTCTCGTCTCCTCTCTTTTTCTCCGCTGTCTGCGTGCACGTGTGTGTGTTGTGAGAGAGGAGGGAACCCCGCCCGTCAGACGAGAGGAGATGCATTGTAACGAATGTAATGAAACAATAGCAACACGCTGGAATTGCACAACTCTTAGTTAGCTTTTCATTTAATTAAAAAACAAACATCTGTTATAAGTCTATTTGATAATAAAAATAAAATAATTGAACAATAATAAGCTGGTAGGGGAGGCACTGCTGCTGTATTGAATATGATGTCATTTTTCAGGGTATTGGCATTGAGTTTGAAATTTTAGCCTATTGTGACAATCCTACAACTCTGTGAAGACACATTTGACCACAACAAACACCACAACAGCCAGAAACAACTAAAATGCAGGAGAATGGTGTAAAATGTCTTTGTACAAATTGAAGAGAGAAATTGAAATGATTTTCATTTCTTAATCAGTTGTGTTACGTTATGGCCACTTTTGGAGAATCATCAACACGTATGAGGGAGGGGGTACTTGTGGTATGGCAAAACGGCTCAGGGGGTACGCAGGACAAAAAAGTTTGGGAACCACTGCGATACATGATAAAATTCCATTTAAAAAAACGTCCATATTAATTAAATATTTAAAACAACAACAAGAAAAACTACTTAATTCATATACTCTCCTCATCCAATTTGCAAAACAAACAGGCCATATTATAATAATTAAAAAAACAAACAAAGACAAATTTACTAGGCCTATGTGTCTATCCACTTGTTTGTTGGTCTATTAACAACCAAACTATGCCTCAGATCTCCATGTAGCCTATACGTCTATCTGCTTAGTAGGCCTAGACAAATAGCCTAGTTCTTGTATTAGGCTACTGTCAAAAAATAGTAGGTTACATATGAAAAACAGAAATTAATCACCCTAGTTTCACAGGTCACAGTGTATATTTATAAGTGCTCTCTATCTGTGACCGTGTTTCATCGAAGAAAAAAAAAGCATCAAAATGAGGAAGTTATGTAGGCTACATATTCACAAAATGCGGTGTAACAGTGACATAAACAGAATTGTAGTCATTCAGTCGATTCCCTTAAATGGCTAAACTGAGCAGATCTTGTTGAGGACACTTTAGCAGGACATAGGTGGAACCAATACACTCTCCTTTACTGTAAGTAGCCTATGTGTGAATGGGAAACCATACAGCAGGTGTTTTCCACACACCTCTGCCTGAGCTTCTGTCTCTTTGTTTTTCCTCTGCAGTCTCCTTATCAGTTGTGTTGCATAAGACAAACTGGCATTCTGGGGCATGTATACTGGAGAAAGATCGCATTAGTGAGTAATGTCGAGGATCATTCCTTTTACTGTCATGTGGACTGGCTTTAAATGATTACAGGCTGAAATATAAAATCAACACATGAGAAGGTGACTGTACGAGGAAGTAATTTTGTTAAAATAACCTGTGTTCATTGTTTTCTCTATGATTATTCCCTCTGTAATGCAGCTGTTTAAATGAGTTCTACATTTTAGGAAGGTTCTTCTGTTTGGCATCGCATCTTAAGGTGGATATCTAATCTCTTAATGAAACGCAGTTAAATCGACAGATGTAAATTTACAGCCTGGCTGCAGTGTTGCACCAACAAGAACTAAGAGGACAGCCATGTTGTTTTTGAGCTGTAAACAGGACGTAGACTCCTCAGTTCTGTAGGAAGACAGATAAAATGTATAAGGATCAAGGATAAGGATCATAAATTAAAAAAGCAATACTAATTTGGATAAAATTGAGTTTAAGACCAGTTTTACGGATGTTGAAACAGAGCTGATGGAATATAAGAGTTTTAATAATCACTTTTATTTATCAGGCATGCAGCAGGTAAACAGTGACATAACTGATTGAGAGAGCCAAACCAGGACAGAAGGCCTTAAAAAAGTTGAGCAAAGGTTCAGAGTGTCAAAAACATTGGTTTGATGTCTCCAGACTGCCGTGGGAAAGGAACCAGCTGCTGACACACCTCCGTCACCTTGAGCAAGGTCGTGGTTTTGCACACGGGACCTTAGACTTTTGGCCATAAAAGACTGTTTTGGGCCCGGCCAGCCTCACACTGCTGGTCATGATGAGGGGGCTGCTCGCATTCGCCGCGCTGTTCGTGGCCGTTCTCGGCAAAGACTTGTTTGATGGGTAAGTTGTGGACCTGCGAAGGACTTTTGTTGTTCATTATCCCATTTTAATTAAATCCTAATGTAAACTGTGATACTGTAATAGGTGTCCATACACCCATCCAGACTCTTTAACTCTTTAACAGACAGTTTTACCTCTTCACTTTCCCTGAGGTGGAGTTAAGGTTGTTAATCGTCTTACTTCAGACTCTGTGACTGTACTAGAGCTTCTGGAAAGCTTCTAGATGTTTTACACATTTGGCATCTGCAGACACTACAGCTTTGTTTGTTTGAACAATATTTGAATGTGCAGCATTATCACAATGAACATAACCTACATCTTTCACCTGCCCACTGAGGTCTTCTTCTATTGCAGTTGCATATGTTTTATAAACTGTAGAAAACAGCTGGGAAACTTCACTTTTACATTGCTTATCTGGAATCATTTTGTGTAAATACTGGTATTATATGTTTAAGATATTATATTTTGCTACTTGGAGCAACCTAATTCTATGTGCTGCCGTCAAGGCAAAGATATTGCACATAACATTTTTCACAAAACAGATAAAAAAATTTCATTTGTCCTTCCCGTTATGTGTGATGTCTGGCTGGTTTGGGCTGGAGGGAGTTTAATGACAGTGATAATTATCGTTGCAGTTGGTATTACTGCTTTCTCTCCCTACTCAGTTCCAATCTAAGGTGTGAAGACGGTGTATATATGTACCGGTACATGTGTCTATGTTTTGCTTATTTGGTGTTTTTGAAATGCCTTGGGATAACCAAAACCAATTTTCTTATGGGGACAATTAAAATACTTCTTTTTCTTCTTCTTTTAAAATGGTATTGAGGTCAAGCCAAGCCTGGGAAATGTTTTGTTTGTAACATTGCATTTAAACCATCACTCTGTTGAGAAATCTCGCTTCAGCCTGTGTCCCAACTTCGCTCTTGGAAACCTGGGTTGAGTAAAAGGTTGTGAAACACTGTGGTTCTCTTTTTGCAGACATCAGGTGCTTCGCATCGTCCCTAAGAATGAGGCCCAGCTGGCCCTCATCCAGGAGCTGGAGGACATCATCGAGTTCGAGGTTATTTATTATCCTTATCATTGTTTATAAGAGAAGCCTTTTCTCTAATGCAATTGCTCCATTGACATGAAATCTCTTTTGTCTCTCAGCTGGACTTCTGGAGGGGCGTGACTGATGTTTCCACCCCCGTGGATGTCAGAGTTCCCTCCCACACCCTTGAGATCACCAAGATTTACCTGGACGATCAGGAGCTCGAGTACTCCATCATGATTGAAGACCTTCAGGTACGAGATCCTCCAACATCCTGAATTCGACTTTGATGTTTCCTCCCGATGTCCGACTCAAATCTAAACGACACTGTTGATGTTCAGGTGATGCTGGATGAGGAGCAGGAGGAGATGGACTCTGCTGCTCGCGCCGCTGAGCCCAGAAACACCGACAGCTTTGACTACGCCAGGTACCACACCGTCGATGAGGTACGTACATGCACTCGCTCTGGCTACTGTTGTACCGTAAGACAAAATGAAGACGATGCACAGAGAAAAATAGGGGTACAGAAGGGGGGCATAGGGCCAATTATTGTACACTAGAGTACCTATGTGTACCTTTTGGGGGTAAAAAAGGCACATAAATGTTCCAGAATGGTGCAAAATTGTCGCTAAAAAAGGTACACCTGGAGTGACAAGGGTTTACCCTTTTGAGTACATTTCCATACTTCTATTTTTCTCTGCGTGCAAGATGCTCATGTATTAAAGTCAAGATTTCTGTGTCTGGTTTAGCTCTACAGGTTCCAGGACATGCTGGTGGCTGAGAACCCCAACATGGTGAGCAAGATCGTGATTGGTAACAGCTACGAGGGTCGTCCCCTGAACGTGCTCAAGGTAAGGACTTAAATGAAACAAATGAATGTATAAAGGAAAAATGGTAAATAAAACACAGGCCGGGAGTAGAAAAAGCTTACATGTACAGTTCTGAGTGTTACTTTTCCACATCTCAGTTCAGCACCGGAGGAAGCAACCGTCCCGCCATCTGGATGGACACTGGAATCCACTCCAGAGAGTGGGTCACTCAGGCCAGCGGCACCTGGTTCGCCAAGAAGGTGATCACAGCTATCGAATGTTTCCTCTTTGTAAATCTATTGGAGCTGCCGACCGTTCACCTGCTGCACTGAATATCGTGTCCTCTACGTCTCTGTCATCAGATTGTGACCGACTACGGACGTGACCCCGCTCTGACTGCCATCCTCGACAAGATGGACATCTACCTGGAGATGGTCACCAACCCCGACGGCTACTACTACACCCACAACAACGTAAGATCCAGTTCCCTAAAATGTTTAGTGGTTCATTAGAATTTCAATGACATTAGCAGCGAGAGTCGTAATGTCACTTTGAGTACTGGAAACCTTTTTATGTTCAGCAGCAAAAGTCAAAATGCTTTAGTGGTAGGAAGGTCGACCACACACACCGACAGCCTGGTACACACACAGTGAAGCAAAGTAAAGATGAAGTTCTGATGTCACAATATCAAGAGGCACAACTTGAACAATCAAGAATCTAACTAACTCGAAATGTTTCTAGAACCGCATGTGGCGTAAGACCAGGAAGCCCAACCCTGGCTCCAACTGTGTCGGAGTCGACCCCAACAGGAACTGGGACGCTGGTTTTGGAGGTAACCTTCTCAAAAGCTAAACAAAACTCACAAATGAAAAGTATTCTTGGGAAATTGTCTCAAGCCTTTATACAGTTAGTTTTGCGATGCCTTTGTGTATCTGTCTGCATGTGTCATCCCAGATGCTACCAGCAGGTGGCACTAAATCACCAAATCTTCACATCCTGCACAAAACAGGATGATCTCATGAGATTTGTCACAGATAACACATTACAGTCATGAATAAAACACACACAAACGGTAATATCAGTCCAGACATGTTTAACCTTGTTGTCGCCACCTTTAGGACCTGGTGCCAGCAACTCCCCCTGCTCCGAGACCTACCGTGGACCCAGGGCTCACTCCGAGTCCGAGGTTAAATCCATCGTGGACTTTGTGAAGTCCCACGGCAACATCAAGGCCTTCATCTCCATCCACGCCTACTCCCAGATGCTCCTGTATCCTTACGGCTACACCAGGACTCCCGCCAAGGATCAGCGCGAGCTGGTAAAAAACCACCACCACCACCACTACTACTTCATTCACTACATTGTTCTGGTTTAAACCTCCTGTATGGGCTCTGCTGCAGAAACTATCAATAAGTGCTAATATGACATCATTGTAATGTCTCTCTTTGCAGCACAATCTGGCTAAGAAGGCCATCACTGACCTGGCTACCCTGTACGGCACTAGGTACAGATACGGCAGCATCATCAACACCATCTGTAAGTGTCACACACAACACTGTTCATATAAGATAATTAAGTTTTCAACAGTAATCAAACCATTTTTACTCGTGTTATTCGTAAAAACTTCAAAAAAAACTGCAAAAATGCTGTCAACAACATTTGGACCAACAGAGATCCAGTTTGATTTGAATTACCAAACATCTTGTGCATTGTGCAGCACCAAAGTGATACATATAATAATAATAATAATAACAACCCCCTCCCTCTTCAATGATAGACCAAGCCAGTGGCAGCACCGTGGACTGGACCTACAACCAGGGCATCAAGTACTCCTACACCTTCGAGCTGAGGGACACCGGTCGCTATGGCTTCCTGCTGCCAGCCAATCAGATCATCCCCACCGCCAAGGAGACCTGGCTGGCTCTGATGGCCATCATGGACCACACCCTCAAGAACCCATACTAAACTGGGCTACGATGTCACCTGTTGCTGTTGCCAGTATCACCACCACCACCACCATCATTATCTAAACTATTGACATGACTCCCTGTGTCCTGTGGAAAGCACAAACAGACAAATAAAAAAGCACCTTGGGAACCGTTGTTTGTCTTTATGGTGTTGGACACATGGAAGAAATTAACAATACTGCAAACTTGCGTCACTGCGGGCTGAAACAGCTACATCTCCTTAAGTTATAACCCAGTTTTAGGAGGGTTTCATCTTTTATTTTTCCTTTTTTTCATCTAAATTGTCATGTTTTTCCCAAAGCAGAAATATTCAGGTTAACTGCATCATTTCACAACAATCATCCACTTTATTCACACTCATTAATCCAGCAACAGAACCATGACATCAGCTCGTTAAAGTCAGTTAAGACAGACGATGAGAACATACATAGCACTAATCAATTCATTTTCATTACATGCACTTCATAGGTGACTGTGTGAGTGAATCAAAGGAACAGGTCACTGAGAAACCAACAAAACTAAAAAAAAAGGCAACGAATACTGCTTTTTTTTTCTTTTTCCAAATGTTTGGACGTAGGAAGTGAAGTGCTGCGTGAGATAAAAGTCTGTTTCCTTCCTTTAGTGACACTGCCATCTGTGTCAAGGCCTCAAATATTCAGTCAATGTGACACACACAAGCACAAAAAAGTCACAGTAACAGTATAGAAGTTGCACGTAAAGCCACCGGTGCACCGTCAGTACGAAGCAAATTACAAAAATACAGCACCGCCTGTATACCGCCTGTTTTTACAAAACGCATCAGGCTCTGTAACATTATTTGTACAAACATCCCCTTCATGTCATCAACATTCAATTCTTCTAAGTGTTACAGGAATGTGTTACCAATGGATCAAAGAAATGTGGAAATGTGACCTTCTCTGGAAATACGGTAATAATGTTAAAATAGACCAAAAAAAAACAAAAAACAAAACAAAACATGAGCAGAAATGAACTTGTACAGATTCAGATCATGGTCAGAAGTAAATTTGAGTGCAATCAGATCCATCAGTTTTCAGGCTCACAGATGAGGCACTGTGCAAACATTACACAAATATACACAATTTATTAAATATTAAAAAGGAAAACTGTAGTCAGGGGGAAAATACTACAGTCTGACATACAGTAGATCTCCAGAAGATGGAGTATTTCATACTGAGTTGTGTTCTGGATTCAAATATTTTGGTCTTTGTTGTTGTGTAGTGTGTTTACTTTCATACGCTGTTGTGCTCAGTCAGCTCCCAAACATAAAAACACACAAAAAAGGAAGAATATTCAGCATCTGTGTTGGAGGAAAGATGTTTGACAGCAGCAGAAACATGTGAGAAACAGAAAATCTCCATGGTTACCGCAACAGGGTATAAACTGAAATAAACGGACTTTGAGTTGGAGGTAAGTTTACTTTTATATATCTGTGTGGTTTCAGGGTGAGGGGTTATTTCCAGGGTCTGCTGCTCTGGACCCTGCTGCTGTCCCTCGCGCTGGAAGAGGAACTCATCCGACTCGATCGAGCGCTGGCCGTCTGAGACTGAGAGCTGACGCTGGACATACGGCTCGACATACGACCTGCAGAGAAACAAAATGGAAACGAGTATGAAATGAAGCAATGGGAGGGGCGAATAACAGCAGCTTACATGAGAACACATTCAAATGATACAGATTACTGTTAAGTTATTTGAGTCTTTACAGTCTCCAACAACACATAAATACACATAGAGTATTGCGATATTTTGCACGGCGATATTGTATTGATATACGGACGCCAAATATTGGTCTGAACAGAGTAAGAAGTTTATCTTAGGAGAAAACAGATGTTAAAACATTTTGGCAAATTGGCCCATTGCCATAATCCCTATAGTCATAGCAGTAGGTTTGTTACCTTCAATTGTCGGTGCAAGCCATTTTTAGAACGGCGGAGCAGAGCCGTGAGCTGCTCAGAGCTACGCTACGGAGGCTCATGGGCAAAGTTGTGACCTGCACATTCACCACGCTATGAAATAATAACAGAAAGTTATGAGACGGAGTTGTTTTAGAGGTAAATCCATGCAAAATCGCTGATGTGCGTTCACGTTGAGGGCAGTTTTTCGGCAAGCAGTCTCAGTATTTGCCTCGTAGCTCTGAGCAGCTCACGGCTCTGCTCTGCCGTTCTAAAAATAGCTTGCACCGACAATGAAAGGTAACGAACCTACTCCTAATACTACAGAGATAATGGCAATGGGCCAATTTGCCAAAATGTTGAACTATCCCTTTAACACTGCTTTCATTTTCAATGGGAGAAAAAAGTTTGGTCTTACTGTTACTGGGGACGTGCATCTCGTCCATCTGCTCCTGGATCTTGTTGAGCTCGTCTGATGAAAACCTCCACCTCTTCTCTGCCGCTTGCTGCTGCTGCTGCGTCTGCTGGACGGAGCTCTTCTTCCTCTTCGTGGACGTGGGGGACGACAGACACGAGGACGGGATGGCGCCCGTCGTCAGCCCCTCTGGAAACTTCTGAGCGATGACCTTGAGACCTGGAAGAGGACGACAGAGCGGGATGAGAACTTCTTGAAGTCACTGAACCTGCTACAGCGACATCTTTAAATATCTATTTATATTCAAGTTTAATTGTATAGACGCGGCATTTTAGAAGTGTTTTGGCAATTAATACTCATTTTACAGAGTGAACAACTTGAGTGTCTTACCTCCAGACAGCATAAAGAGATTTTCAAACCCTCGCTCACACATGGTGGTGGCAGCCTGGATGGCTAGTCTCTCGTCCTCATCATACACGATGATGATCTTCCCTGATGCGTTTTTCTACACGAGGGAGGTTAAGGTCATAAACGACAAAATTCAGTTGAATTAATAAAATATCTGAAGAGGAGGAGGACTGGTGAATGTTTTTGAGTGGTTTCTGAAGGATACATATTCCAGCACTTCTTTGGTGTAGGGGTTCATTGTCCGAGACAGCGTTGCAATGGGGAAACTGTGTGCTGTACGGAAGACAAGAAAACGCTGATGAGTAAATCGAGAAGCACAGAAAAAACCCCAGCAGCTTCACTTTCACATCTCCACCCACCGCTGATGATGTGACAGCTGTTGTACTGGTCGCGCTCCCGTACGTCCAGCAGCAGGTAGGGGCAGTCGGGGTACGGCCGGTCGGCCAGCTCCAGGTCGGGCACCTCATTCTCCACCTTCTGATTGTTCTTGTCCAGGTTCAGCTCCCCCACACCGCTGATAACACTGCAAGGGGTCAAAGGTCAGACGGAGGCCTGGGTTATTCTTTTTTCTTGTTTGCATGATAGTTGCTTTTGCTCTCAACGAACGTTTTATTGTGCTTTTCAACATAAAATACTTGAATAACCGTATAATGTCTTGTTAAATCGCACAAAATGGAAAAAAATCTAAGAGTGAGATTAGAAGCTTCAAAGTCACTAGATTTCCATATAAAAAGGGATAGTTCAACATTTATCTTCATTATGACGAGTCGGTGCAGAGCATGATTGTCCTTCATGAGGTTCATTTCTAGATTCAACACTTAACCACAGCTAATCAGCCTGTGGATGTCAGAGCGACACAACCACTCTCCCTCTGTTCGGGCAGGTTCCCCCCTGGTGCTGCCCTACTTAAATCCTCCATCTGCCCTCCCCAACAAGGTGAACATGACCTAAAAGCTCTACCGTTACAGTCTGCGGCCCCCCGCAGAGGGTAGGCGCCCAGATAGAGTTACACTCCTGGGGTTCCTGTTTAAGCTGGAGGAGGGAGAGAGAGAGAGGACGCAGGTGACACTTCTAACAGACTGAGGAAGGTTATTGTACAGGGAACAGGAGGACGGGGGGCGTGTAGGACAAGCAGACGTCTTTAGGGACAAATAGCAGTTGTGCTGTACATGTCGGCTACAGCCACAGATGTTGTGGGTGTGACTGAACACGGCTAGATAATAGTGGAGGTCCCTTTAACACCAGGTTCCTCTACCTTTATCTGTTCTTTAATCTTGCACTTAGATGAGACATTATCCATTTATACTATGTTCTTATACTCCTCCACCAAACAGAAAAGGAAAAAAAAAAAAAGCATTTATGCTATTGGTCGTTGTGTAATATTATTTTAGCTCCCCATTGCTGCACAGTCAATTGCCCCACTGGGGACAAATAAAGTGCCTCAGATTGGGACTGAGACTGAGATCCTCTTCAGTGGTTTCTGTGCTGGAGCGTACCTCAGCAGTGTTGACCTGGCCGTGTAGCAGAGATCTCCGGGGTCGCCTGCATCCTGGCGGTCTGAAAGAAGGGTCATCTTTGTGGAGCCGTTGCTGAGTTCAGACCGACAGTCCAGGTCTGGGTTAGGCATCGTGGGAAGGAAAGAGTGGAACAGACGGTCACCGACTTAACTAGTTTCTCTACTACAAGTCATGTGGGTGATGGAAATTAAATTTGTATATGAAGATGGAGATTCATAATGTTTCATAATAAACCTAACAAATCATTTTGCGAATTGGGTTACCTTCTAGGTCGTCATTCTCGCTTTCATTCAGATCAGACACAGAGGCTACGTGAAGGACCTGGGGAGAGGAATGAGTTTGAAAATCAAAAACACTTGAAGAAAGAGGAAAAACTGCTCAGAAATTGGAAACAAAAGTACAAAAACAACAGCACTTTGAAATCTGCAAAAAACAAACCAAGCTAATTGTTTTGTCCACATAAAAAAAGAAAGAAGAAGAAAAGAAAAAAACATTGATGCTTACCAGTTGTGCAAATGTTGAGACCTTTAACCGCTTGAAGATTTCATCTTTACGATATCTATAATCTGAGAAAAAGCCAAAAAAAAGAGAAGAGAATTGTTGCAGAGGATGAAAGAGGCTGATGATCGAAGATAATAATGTTGCACAATAGATCAAAAAGTCTAACTAATGGTCTAATAATCTGGTAAACAACTCACCTGGGTCCTCCTCTAATGCTTCACTAAACCTCAGCTCTACTCTCTCTGTTTCCATGATCCCGTCCAGCCGAAGCTGCCGCTACTTTACCAGATCCAGACAGCTCAGACTCAGTTTTATCAGAGCGGCTAACACTGGTTTTTATTACCCACAGGCTGGCCTCACAACAAGCTCACACTTTCTCAAAGGGTCTTGCTGGCACCTGAACAGCACATCCCCCAGATCCTGTGTCCTGTGTCCACAGAGGGACAATTGTGGACAGTAGGACAATCCTCCATTGAAGAGAGGGGGAATCAGTATCACTTATCGCTGAGAAATCAAACGACAGGTCCACAGCAAATAACCAGTGTCCGACTCCACAAAGGACTTATTTAACTGGGAAATATCAGAGGGTCAGAACTTCTTCAGGAGGTTCACGGGCAAACAGCAAAGAGAAACCCAAGGATCCATGGGAAAAGTAGCTGCTGAGTCAATAAATCCCACCATTTGTGTACATCATACAAAAAAGCCTTTAATAGGGCTCCAGACTGACCCTAAATGGGGCATTTTCGCAAGTAAATTTGTAATCTACTTGTGTATGTGCAACCAGGAAATTTGGATTTGCAACCAGGAAATTTGCTCTGCATTTCCCCCCCCCCCCCCCCCTTAATTCTCTGCTTGTGCTCCCTAAATTTTAAGTTGGGGCCACTGTGCTCTTAGTAAAAGAGTACGTAATGTGAGTCAGGAGGTTTATGTGGCTTGGACTGAATCATGTGTGCGTGTTACACCTGTTCACCCCTGCATAGGGTGAAGACCATACCCTTTAGGCTACATTATTGCTGTTGAGGTTTGCTTTGTACATTACTATACATTAAAATGCGTAGATTACAGATTCTTTGCCACCTCCAACCCAAAGTCACTCACTTCTTTTCATCTCTTCCATTCTTTCCATATACTTCGTGAGGCTGCATCCTAGCAAGAGAAGAGAGGCAAAAAGACATTTAGAGGTAATCGTTTAGAGATGACACTTGCTTATAGATTATTGTAGATCATAATAGATCATGTAGACAAGGTACCTGTATCCAACCGTGTTTTGACATGTTGATACTTTGCGTTTTTCGGTATTCTTTTTGTCAGATACTAGAGGGAAAGAGAGAGACAACGTAGTTGTTCGTTAGCTATAAAAACAGTAAAATACACACTGGTAATAACAGCTGACGTTGTTTCATTTAGGCTGACCACGGCTTTCAGAAGAGTAAATAAAATCTTGTAAAAATAATTAACTGACGTCACCATACTCGCTGTTGCACTGTTGATATGGTAACTACGAACTGATGACAGCTAACCAGCTAGCTCGTTAGCCAGGGAAGCTAATAAGTCTGCCTTTGTTGCCTCTCGCTTTATCCACAGTACATGTTTTAATCGATAATGAAGCGACGTCTGAAGGCAGGCACATCAAACAGTAAGGCTAATATAATTTATAAGGCGTTACCTTCACACTGCCGATGCCTCCTCTGTTGACCGACATCCCTTCAAACCGAAATGCCAAACATCAATTTCCCCAAAGTTTTAACAGTCTCGCTGCTGATTCGTCAGTTCGTTTTCACGGGCCAATCAGAGAGGCCGATACTGCGGCCCCTTCCCCGCCACAGCAAATGACAATACGACTGGCTAGTTGCTTAGCAGCAGCAGAGGACGCTCCACCTTCATGCTATGTTGCATTCACGTTACATAAAAAATAACCGTAGCTACAAGGTCCTGGGTTGTTGACAGCCATCGGTGCTCATATAATAAATAATCTAATCATCACTAAATCGTCAAACAGCACTTGACTAGTATATATTTTTGTTTTGATTCTTTGTTTTGATTTGAATCGAATTTTGTAGATGTTCGTCATTTTTCGTCATTTGGCGGTGGCTATCTGAATATTGACTCGTCACGTCTACCGAGTTTTAATATGCTTCTTGAATGCAACACCACTCTCTCCGCTCCCACAAGATCAAGCTACAGGTGGCGGCTACTAGTTGTTTAACGGTACAATTGTTATGTGTATTGGCAGCTCTTGTGGAAACAAAGATCAATTTTCATCTCGAATTCACACAGAATTAAGTGTCACCGAAGATTCCCGAAGCACAGACGAACAGAACCGAAGAGTTATCTGTGTTCGACAGGTCGGGTCTGAGACACAGTGGTTGACGCTGAAGGCGCACAGTTTGATAGCAATGGGAGGAGGCGGTGCAACTTTCCCTCTGTAAGAAAAAACAAACAGCAAATGCCCACAATGGCATCCGTGTTGGTAAGTGTATTTGTTTTAATAATACTCTTACGAAGGCTACTGAGAGTTGTTTGTGTGCAGAAGTTGGTTTTGCTAACTTACACCGGTGCTAATGGGAGCTGAGTCGGCGAGTTTTACTAGCTGCATCTCTCTGCTAAGAGGATTTTCTGATTGGAGCTGTCAAAACACTTTGGCTCTTCCTTGATGGGTCATTACAGTATAGTAGCCCTGCATATTGATCAGATAGTTGTTTATATTACATTTGGTCTGGTCTCACTCTGTCAGGTGGGGCACAGGTGGTCCACCAAAGGAAGTAGCAGCCCAACCCTGCACTATATGTAGTAATTCTTTATTTCAGACACAATAAAGAAAATTAAAAGACAGACAAAGAATGGGAGGAAGTCAAATATGTAAATAAAGCACACGAGACAGCAGGCAGCAAGAAAGGGTCAAGCTGAGGCCTGGATGTGAGCCGAGCAACTACAGCAATACATGCCAAACCATTTGCATTTACAGTAGCACACAGGTTGACTCTATAAACTGCTCTCTTGCTAAATGAGTGACTTTGTGTGTTTGTGTCATTGCAGGAGGATCCCACACTAGAGAGACACTTCAAGGGCCATAAAGATGCTGTCACCTGTGCAGACTTCAATCCAAACCGCAAACAGCTAGGTAACAACTGCTGCTGCCGCTACAAGCATTAACCAGTTACAGATGTCGATTGTAAAAAGTAACAGAAGAGTAATCAGATCTTTGGTAACCATCATGCAGTTCTACAGTTACACAGTTGCACGATCATCACAACTGTACAGCTAGAAATCAGAATTAAGCATCAGATTTATTGGCCAAGTATGTTGCATACATACAAGAAATGTACCTACAACAACTGAACAATCCGGCAGGAATGATAAGAGTTCTGATTGATGTACATCTGGGAGCATCAAGACTACTAAGCTCAACATAGTGTCTCTAGTGACCAACATTTATTTTCTATTTTATTTTATTTAACCTTTATTTAACCAGGCGAAAAATCATTAAGAACAGGTTCTTATTTACAATGATGGCCTGACAAAAAGCACAAGCTTCTTGAGGGGAGAGGGGGAGAGGGCTGTGAAAAAAAGTACAGTGTCTCTAGTGACCATAAAGACAAACACCACACAGAATTTATTTTCTACTTTTGTTCCCCTGCAGCCTCGGGTTCAGTGGATAAATGCCTGATGATCTGGAATCTGGGTCCCAAGGGGCGGGCCTTCCGCTACGTCGGCCACCAGGATCTCATCACTGGCGTCCACTTCTCTCCGCTCGGTAACCTGGTGGCAACGTCCTCCAAGGACAGGACAGTCCGACTGTGGACACCCTCCATGTGAGGCTTTTTTAAATTCTTTCCTTTAAACTGTTTTAATCAGGACTTTATTCGGTCTAATTTATCTAATTTTATGTGTGCGTGTCACAGGAAAGGAGAGTCAACAGTGTTCAAAGCTCACACGGCCCCGGTCCGTAGCGTCGCTTTCTCCCATGACGGCCAGAAGCTGGTGACGGCGTCTGATGACAAGTCGGTCAAAGTGTGGAGCGTTCACCGTCAGAGCTTCGCCTATTCCCTCAACCTGCACACCAACTGGGTGCGCTGTGCCAGGTCAGTGCCCTCTCTACCTGCAGCATTATGTATTATAGACTGAAAATGTTAAAAAAGCAGAATTTCTGATCTGTTTACATCGTGGTATTATCTTTTTTCTTACATATGCAACCAAAATGCACTTTTCTAAGTTAGAGCACTTGTTCTCAGTGCTGTATTTATTAAATATCTATGATTAGCGGGTGTAAAATACTGACTTGTCATCAAGAGTAGCTGTGCATAGCTGAGTAAATCTCATTTTTGTCTTTCCCTTTGCTGCAGGTTTTCTCCAGACGGGCGGCTCATAGCTTCCTGTGGCGATGACCGTTCAGTCCGACTCTGGGACACATCCACCAAAAACTGCATCAACAGTTTCACTGACTATGGAGGGTGAGTCCCCAAAAAACACCTGCTTGACTATTCTGATCTTAGATTTTAGTCTAATTATAGGTTTGTGACAACAGCTTTCTTTGTTTGGATACTTCCATTAAATGTAATTGTACTTTGCTGTATAAACAACCCCCCCCCCCCTTATTTTATTAATTTAACAGTAGAATTATTAGAGGTTCACAATATAGATTCTTATTTATTACAAAAGATAAAAACATCACTGAAAAACATTAAAATATATAGAAATGTGTCGCTAAATGGCTGTAAATTGATTCAGTCTTGTGATTGGATGACTAATTTTCTCTTACAGGTGTCATTTCTGTATTTCATGTACACAGTAGTAGATCATTCAGTCACTGACTCCAGTGTTTTTATTTTTACAGATCACCCATGTTTGTTGATTTTAACTCCAGCGGCACCTGCATCGCATCTGCAGGAGCCGACAGTTCACTGAAGATCTGGGACCTACGGACCAACAAGCTGATTCAACATTATCAAGGTGTGAAAACATGAGTTATGTAATAATATCTCTTACGTGAAGAAAATACAGACTGTAATTCTGTTTGATTTAATTGTTTTAAAATGCTTTTTGTGTTTAATTTCTTGACCCTCTGTTGTTTCCTGATCAGTCCACAGTTCAGGAATCAACAGCTTTTCCTTCCACCCGTCCAACAACTACTTGATCAGTGGCTCAAGCGACGGCACCGTGAAGATCCTGGACCTGCTGGAGGGACACCTCATCTACACCCTCCACGGCCACAAGGTGGCGCTGCAGCACTGACACACACAGCCTCAGACAGCCTCAGTTCTGATATTTGCCATGATGTATTGATTCATATTTTAGTTTTAATACCAATTTTGCTTGTTTATGAACGAGATTTTCACAGAACTAATGCTGCAAACTGTCTAAACTGGTGCATTATTGAAAATATTAATATTACATTGAAAATTGACCCAAAAGCAGTTACGTTAATGCACATCTATTGAACATGACCCACTCCAGAAGTTTACAGTGCAACAGGAAATGCTGCACTCAAAAAAGATCAATCTATTTTATGAATCAATATCAGATCTTTCGAATACAGATTGATATGAATCGGAAAATCTTTTTTTTTTAAAACCCAGCCCTAGTGTTTATTATCATGAGTTTTGTCATTCACTAACATGGTTCACTGTGTTTTTCAGGGCGCTGTCAACACAGTGACCTTCTCCAGGGCTGGAGATCTGTTTGCTTCAGGGGGGGCTGATTGTCAGGTCGGTGCTCGCACTCTCAGCGCTTTACTCTTATTCTCTATGGAATAAAATGACGAACTTGGTTCATCGATGTCGTGCCGGTTCCTTGGTTTGTTATGCTGTAGGTTCTGATGTGGAGGACAAACTTCGACACCAAGTCCTACCAGGACGTCCTGCAGCAGCACAGCCGGAGGTCCACCCCTGATCCCCCTCCCCACCTCTTAGACATCCACCCGAAGTCCCCCCACCTTCATCGCTCACAGCCCTCCGCCATTCAGGTCAGTTCACGTTTACTTCATATTCAAATTATTTAATGAAAATCATTTATATGAAAGTTTCTCTAGGCCAGTGGTTCTCAAACTTTTTTGTCTTTTACATCGAGTGCCCCTAAATTGACACAAATTAGACCACAGGCCCCCATTGGACGAAATTTTGAAGCAAACACCAGAACTACACAAATATTTGTTCTGAGACTGAATGTATTATGTTCAAATTAGGGCATTTCTAGTGGCAAAAGTGGTAAAATTCTCTGCCCCACAAAAAAAAGTTTTTTCTTTTTTTTTCATTTTTTTGGAAAAAAGTGGTAAGATTTATATTTTAAAAAAGTAAAACAAATTCTAAGAAAAAGTGGTAAAAGAAAAAAAAGGAAAAAAAATCTAGGAAAAAGTGGTAAAAGAAAAAAAAAGGAAAAAAAATCTAGGAAAAAGTGGTAAAAAAAAATTCTAGGAAAAAGTGGTAAAAAAATTCTAGGAAAAAGTGGTAAAAAAAAGTAGAAAAAATTCTAGGAAAAAGTGGTAAAAAAAAATTCTAGACAAAACTGGAAAAATTAGAAAATAAAAGTTTAAAAAATTCTAGGAAAAAGTGGTAAAAAGAAAAAAGTAAAAAAAAATTCAAGGAAAAAGTGGTAAAAAAAAAAAAAAATCTAGGAAAAAGTGGTAAAAGGAAAAAAGTAAAAAAAAATTCAAGGAAAAAGTGGTAAAAAAAAATTCTAGGAAAAAGTGGTAAAAGGAAAAAAGTAAAAAAAAATTCTAGGAAAAAGTGGTAAAAAAAAATTCTAGACAAAACTGGAAAAATTAGAAAATAAAAGTTACAAAAATTCTAGGAAAAAGTGGTAAAAAAAGTAAAAAAAATTCTAGGGAAAAAGTGGTAAAAAAAAAAAATCTAGGAAAAAGTGGTAAAAAAAAAAAAAAGTAGAAAAAATTCTAGGAAAAAGGGGTAAAAAAAAAAAAAAACCCTAGGAAAAAGTTGGGACCCCTAGACAAAACTAAAAAGGAAACTGGAAAAGTAAAAAAAAAAAAAATCTCAATTTTTTTTTTTTTTTTTTTTTTTTTTTGAGAGACCCCACTTTGAGAACCATTGTTCTAGGCAACTGAATCAAGTCAATTGGAGTTTCTTGTAAAAAAAAAGTTGCCTAGAGATGCGCTGTACAAATGAGAATTTGCACAGATATATGAAAGTTATTTCCATGAGTCCTGTGGGACAAAAATTAAATACTAGGCTAGTTGAAGGAATTTTTTTATAGTACAGTAATATACAAACCATATAATAAACCATAGAATACAGCCATCATAAGAAGATTTAGGTCATTTTTCTTACAAAAAAACAAACTGTCACTGTCACACAAAGAAGCCAAATTATTTACAAAGTCTGGGCCTCAACCCCGATCGAGCAAATTTGGGGCAAGTTGGGAAATGAACTGGAAAGATCTGTTTTACATTCAAAGGAAAACTTTTGGCTTGAGTAGCAGAAGGCATGATGGGAAAACATGAGTGTTGAAGTTCTCAGGACATATATTGACACTGTGCCAGAGAAATGTGCTGCTGTCACTGCTGCAAAAGATGAACATAACATAAAATTACATTAAAACCAGTATAGCACTCACTTTGTCTGCACATTTCATGAACATTATGTAATGAAATCATGTTTTCGGAGGCAAAAAAAAAAAGCTGCTCTAATCATTTTGACCACAACCGTTAATTTGTTACATCATTAAATTGTTCAGAAGAGAAAGAGTTGAGTTGTGTTGTGTTGTGACGGTTCTGACTTTGCGTTTTTATCTGCACAGATCAGTCCGACAGTGGCAGACACTCAGTCAGCTGACCCGCATGTCGTAGAGCTGGGACAAGCTGTTCACAGCACCATGGTAAGTCCACGCTCTCATCGATCCGTCAAAGCTTTTGGTTACGGCAACTGAACGGGGAAAAAGAAAATCAGAGGGTAAAACCTGCGAGGATACAACGTTCATGTAGTGTGTGTATGGTGACATAAACCAGTATGAAGGTAACTGGTCTCACTGGGACGAGCTCAGAGGACGGTGGACACTCGGTTACACAGAAGCTGCTCCATTGGTTTTATTTACAGTGACATAGTAGAACAGGAAGTCTTGATCCAACATTATAGAGAAGTTAATCAGCTCACTGCAAATGAACAAACTGTGGGAGTTTGGGAGGTTTATGACTGTGGAGAATATTAATATAAAACATCACAAAATAACTTTTTTTAAAGCCAAAGTGCATAGTTTGTTCCTGTGTGAACAAGACACATGAGTGTATCCACTCCACCAGGTGGCAGTGTTGACCAGTGTAAAGTTAGTTCATCCTGCTGCAGCAGTGATGAAACCTGCACTCGCTAATGATGCTGCAAAGCCAGAAAGAACGCACTGTCCACGTTCTGGCCTTTTTCTTTCTTTCTTTTTATCCTGAAAATACTTTGCTTCAGTCCTGTGTTGTTCAAAAACACCATCCCACTCTCATTGGAGAGCAACATCTTGGTGGCTGCATTGGTTTTTGTTAACTTTTAATGTGAATATAACCTGAGCAAGTCTGAAATCTCCAGGTCGTCACATTCAACTGTATGAATAGTTAAATAGTTACATTTGCTTAGATTTGAACCTACTTTTTAATTTTCTGTTTTATCATTATTACCAAGAACAAAACCTGAGGAACAAGGGAACACATGTTGTGCTCCAGGACTCGTTTTCCAACTTCCCTCCTTGTATTTTCTCACCCCTGTGTGATTCCTCTTTGTGTTTCCATGTTTTTCCTTGTGTAGTGTGTTTTTTTTTTTTTTTGCTGAGGTCAGCGTGGCAGTGACCTGGTCTTGAACTCGAGTTGCAAGTCCAGTCCACCCTTATGTTGCAAGCAAGGTGAAATCCTGATGTGAATTAGTGTGTGTGCTATCCGCTTACTCCACATACTGTATACGCTGATTCTGGATAAAGAGGTGGAAACATGAAGCTTAAGATGCAGCAGCAATTTAATATACACACTATCAATCTGCTGCCACGTTAAAGTTCTCTCCACCAGTGGTTTTGCGTCTGAGAAAAAAAATGCATAATCTGAGTCTGAAAAATGTATTACAACATCGAGCCAAAGCTCCCCAGTGTGGTTTCTCAGTAGGTAAATACTTCCCTCTACTGTTGTAGACAAGAATAACAGGACACATGATCTTTGTCGAGCAGTGCAGTGGTGATGTCCATAGTATCTCCGACTGCTTATTTTTGTAAAGAAATCATCACAACAGGGAAAAAGTGTTTGTTTCTGTGGCGGGGAGAGCAGGCACTCTGCGATCGGATAGTAATGTCTTTCCAGAGTTCGGCTATCTGAGGTGATGACTACATGCAAAAACACTGTACACTATATGAGTTCAGTGGTGTTTCTAAGGATTCCAGTCATGCACCAGAGATATTTGATTGTTTTTTGAGTGTTTGTTGTGGTTGAAAGAATTGCCCCCATGGGTTAGCCTTGTCGCTATCGTTAGCACCGTCTATCCATGGTGTAACTCCGGTTTGCCTGCATCACTTTTAGTCCCGTTTTTTGCCCCCCCTCAACACAGGGTGACCATCAGGTCAACGATTTAGGGGTCAAAAATGGCCGGAATTCTCCTTTAATATAAGCTCTAACTTATCCAGAAAGAGCTCTAACTAACACTCTATGCAGCGATAGAGGCGACCATGAGACCGTCATAACAAACCAATCACAGAGCAGTTACTCAGATGACAAAGTGATAAAAAGAGGAGTTTAGTCAGACGTGGGCAAAGATGATCACTGCGCTCTGTAATCAGCGTGTTATTGTGAATTTGAATAGTGAAGGTAGCATTTAATGACTCATGAGTGTTATTTATATTTCAGGCCCAAACAGTCCGTTTATACGCACATGCACGCGTTTGTGTGCGTGTGTGTGTATTTATATAAACAGATGAATGTGAGGAATCTTTCCTATCATGATGTGGATATTATTTCTAGCGATTTTTTCCTTTTAAGGCTTAAAAGTCAACAGATTGAAGATGTTACATAAAAGAAAAATACTTTTTATTCGGATTAGGTAACAAAAACTTTATTTATAGCCTCTTTTTCAGGTTACAGAACAATGAACATTTAATATCAAATCAACCCTGCCCACACATCACAACAAGGCCAGGAGGAAAAAAAAAGGAAAATAATAAAAATAGAAAAACAATGTGTATGTAGATGCACACTCACACATAAACAGATGTTCTTACACCCGAAAAACAACATTTACATATTCCTACACATGCACACTCATGGATGGATACGCACTTATCTTTTAAAAAACTGATATATTTGATTAAAGGGATAGTTCAACATTTTGGCAAATTGGTCCATTGCCATAATCCCTATAGTCATAGCAGTAGGTTTGTTATCTTTAATTGTCGGTGCAAGTTAATTTTAGAACGGCAGAGCAGAGCCGTGAGCTGCTCAGAGCTACATTACGGAGGCTCATGGGATTTCTTGGTTTCCTTCATCAAACTCATCAAATACACAATCCAACAACTCCACAACGCTCTGGTGGACAAGTTGTGACCTGCACATTCACCACGCTAAGAGATAATAACAGAACGTTACCACACAGAGTTGTTTTAGAGGTAAATACAGAGACTGCTTGATGAAAAACTGTCCTTGAAGGCAACGTGCATCAGCAATTTCCCTCTAAAACAACTCTGTGTGGTAACGTTGTGTTATTATCTCATAGCGTGGTGAATGTGCAGGTCACAACTTGTCCACCAGAGCATTGTGGAGTTGTTGGATTGTGTATTTGATGAGTTTGATGAGGGAAACCAAGAAATCCCATGAGCCTCCGTAGCGTAGCTCTGAGCAGCTCACGGCTCTGCTCTGCCGTTCTAAAAAATAGCTTGCACCGACAATTAAAGGTAACAAATCTACTGCTATGACTGTAGGGATTGTGGCAATGGGCCAATTTGCCAAAATGTTGAACTATCCCTTTAATGATCTCTGATAAAGAAACATCAAAAACTGAGTCTATATGAATTACAGCTCGTAGAGCAGCAGCAGTAATTCCTCTGTAGCGTGGCACCCTACTTTCTCTCAGTGTCTCCTTCCCCCCTTTTTGCCGTTGGCTGTTGCTGCTGCTGTGTGTGTGTGTGTGTGTGTGTGTGTGTGTGTGGGAGGAGGAGGAAAGCCATGAATGGACCAAGCCGAGTGGAAGTCATTTACAGAGAGGATGGCCAAGTCAGATAAGTGGTTTTGGTTCAAGAGTCCAGTAAACACAGGACGACAGAAACGGGCCCATTCATGACTCCACAAATGTCCCTGACGTTACCGTGGAGCCGCGCGGGATGAATGGGTTCTGGTTTAAACACTGTATCACATGGTCGTCGGGGTTATTTCTGGTAAATCGTCAGACGTAGGAAAGCCGTAAAAAGTAAAGTAAATATCTGTTAAATAAAGTACTTTTCATACACGACGGCTCGTGGAAGCTTCTTATATTTAAACGCCAGACTAAATAGTAAATGTAAACGTGTGTGTGTGTGTGTGTCTGTTAGCCGTCTGGCACGCAGGAAGTTACACATTTTACACGTCTGGAAGGTCGGAGCTGCTCAAAAAGGAGAATAAGTCGTTAGAGGAGAGACACAGTCGCCCCGTTTACACCTGGCATTAAAGGGATAGTTCAACATTTTGGCAAATTGCCATAACCCCTATAGTCATAGAAGTAGGTTTGTTACCTTCAATTGTCGGTGCAAGCTATTTTTAGAACGGCGGAGCAGAGCCGTGAGCTGCTCAGAGCTACGCTACAAATGCAAATGGGATTCCTTGGTTTCCCTTCATCAAACTCATCAAATACACAATCCAACAACTCCACAACGCTCTGGTGGACAAGTTGTGACCTGCACATTCACCACGCTATGAGATAATAACACAATGTGACGAGATGGAGTTGTTTTAGAGGTAAATACAGAGACTGCTTGATGAAAAACAGTTCCTGAAGGCATTTTGCATGGATTTCCCACTAAAACAACTCTGTCTGGTAACGTTGTGTTATTACGAGACGCCAGGTGTAAACTGACTGAGTGAGTGATGGACAAGTGAAAACCTGTTGGCTGCAGAGATGGAGGCGGTTGCAGTTGCAGATTATCACAGAATCTTTGTGTTTCAGTCTCGTGCGTGTTCAAGCTCTTCATTCAGCCGATTAGAAATTCAAATTTTCTTTTTTGTCTTTTGGCCTCAGACTGTTGTGTCGCTCGCAGCCGTTTTCTTTCTCAGATTTGGCTCCTCGTCCTCTCTGCTGCTTTCTGCTCGTCCTCCTCTTCCCTCGCTGTATCGCTGAAGGATATATCAGAGAGAGAGAGAGAGAGATGAGGAGGAATAGAGATCAGAGAGATGGGGGAGATAGCAGGAATCCACGTGCCGGTGCCCGGGCCCCCTGGGGGCCCCCAGCCAGGGAGCAGCAGCAGCAGCAGCAGCAGCAGCTCTAATAATAGACCCGCTGGAGTTTAACTCTCAGACTGACTCTCTGCTCTGTGGTGTCACGCTCTTCTTCATACATAAACATCAGCGGCTCCATCCTTGTCACAAACGGCAAAATGAACGTTGCATCTGCTAATGTGTTAAAATCAAACACACACAGCTCCTGACTCATTCATAAACATCCATCTCTTCTCCTGTAGCAGCTTCATAATCCCAAAATCAAGGCTCTGATGAGTCTGTAGCATATGGACAAAGATGCAACATGAAGATGAGATGTGTGTTTACTCTAAACACCGACGTAAACAACTGAAGTTAATGAGACAAAAGGAGGACAGAGGTCCAGGAGGAAGGTGCTGTGCCGACGTAGCCAACTCTCCACCATAACTAACTAAAGAAGAAGAACCACCTGCAACCAGCCAATGTTTTGTAATTGTACTTTTGTGTAGTTTGTTTTTATTTTGTCACAATCAATGTGTGTGCAGACTATTTGAACATCAGTCTTTAAAGGGATAGCTCAACATTTTGTCAAATTGGTCCATTGCCATAATCCCTATAGTCACAGCTGTAGGTTCAATACCTTTAATTGTCGGTGCAAGCTATTTTTAGAACGGAGGAGCAGAGCCGTGAGCTGCTCAGAGCTACGCTACAGAGGCTCATGGGATTTCTTGGTGTCTCTCATCAAACTCATCAAATACACAACTCAACAACTCCACAACGCTCTGGTGGACAAGTTGCCGAGTGTGTTCAAGCCAGTTTTATCCACCGATCCAACTTCCTGTAGGAGGAGGTTGGGTTCAAAATGGAAACTATGAAGTAAAGTATGAAAGAAGCGTCACAGAACAGCTGCCGTGTGTGTGTGTGTGTACATGTGTGTGTGTGTGTGTTTGCTTCAGCGCAGAAGTGTAATTTCAGCTTCGTTGCTCATGTGAGTGAGTGAGTGACCCTGTGTGTACGCCGTGTGTACATGTGTCAGCAGATATGTGAATTTGTCGAGTTAAATGCATGACAGTGTGTGTTTGTGTGTGTGTGTATGTGTGCACATGAGTCACAGGGTATTGGAGTGTGAACGTGTGTGTGTGTGTGTGAGGGTCATTCCTGTGTAGCTGGGTTGGAGGCAGGAAGCCCCCAGTGCTGCTCCTCCTGTCAGCTCTCATCACCTGATCTCCATCACTGGGAGACTCTCCTCGTCTCCTCGTCTCCTCCCCTGTCCTCTTTTCCTCTTTTTCCCTCCCTCCTGGTCATTTCCTTACTTCTCCCCTCCTCCTCCTCCTCCTTCCAGTCGTTGATGTCCTCAGAGTGCTTCCCCTTCCGCCTGTGTTTCCCCTCCATCGCCCTAATGGGCTCGAGTGTCGGCGGAAACTGGGAGAGAGATGGAGCGAGAGAGGCTGACGGACAAATGGAGAAGGAGAGAGAGGGAGGAGAAGGAGGGAGGGAGGGGAGGGGGGGGTGAAGGGATGGAAGATGCAAATAGCCCGAGGTGGGTACGTGGGAGGTTTGATAGGGAGGTTCCTGCACTCAGAGTTCCTGCTGACATCAGTGACCTCTGCGTCCTTAATGTAGGGCTTCTCCTCCTCTTCCTCTTCCTCCTCTTCCTCCTCCTCCTCCTCCTCCTTCTCCTCCTCCTCCTCCTCTTCCTCCTCCTCATTCAGTTTGCACTCCACTGAATGAGAGAAAGTGGACTCAGAGTTTCTGACCTCAGTGTCCAGTCTTTACTTTTTTTTAATTCAGGGACAGTGAAGTGTTACGGCAGCGTGTTAATGCCCGTCATGTGTGGACTGACATGTTTCTATACCCTTGAAATAAAAATATTAATAATATAATAATCAGAAAGAAATATCAATACTGTAATAAAGATAAGATAAGTATCAAATACACTTTTGAAACCTGTGCACATCCAGATAACAGAACAAACACTACATACACTAAAAGCCCAGTGATCCAGGATGAACTCATGTCCTTCCACTGGCAAAGTTGTCAATAATCATAATACGTTTTCAATAATAATAATGATCAAAATATAACTTTATTGCACTTTATTGCACCTCTCTTAACAAATTAGGGGCTTGCACGGATAAAATAATATAAGATACATTAAATGCAAGAAGAAAAAACAGGAAACAAACAACGAAACAAAATAAATCAGATTCAGGATTACTTTATTGATCCCCAGAGTGAAATTTGTTGTAACAAGCTCCTGAGATAGAGCAAAAAATATTCAATAATAGATTCAATAATAATAATAGAATGAAATAAAGAATGAAAATAATAATATACTGCAACCCCACAGTGCATAACAGTACAGTTTTGCATGACTTCATCCACTATTCAGTTTGTGTCTCTATGTGTGTGTGGACGGGGGGGGATGATGTCAGTGATGACATGATGGCACTGATGTCACATCAGCTGTGGCTTTTGTCCTCTCTCTCTCTCTCTCTCTCTCTCTGTCCCTCTTTGCGTTTGGCCGGAGCGCTGGCGGCACCGGCCGGGCTCAGCTCAGCTCGGCACTGCTGAATGGAGCGTTATCATCAAACACCACGTCATCCCAGAGCAGAGAGAGGGGGGGGGGGGGGTTCTCTCCCTCCGTTGACATGACAGAGCGTTGACAGACACACCACCACGGCAACAGCCTCCGTGTCCATCAGCTGCTGTTTGTGTCTCCGTCCTCTGAACGACACAGCGGTTCACACGCACAAGTATCAACTGTATTTATTTACATTTTTAATGCAGTGGTACAGAAGTCCTTTATCGGTCTCTCTGGCTGCTTAGTTTGACTGTTTCAGCTAAAAGCCACTAAATAAATGGAGGTGAAGACAGTCTGGCGAGATGCTGTCGGTGTCAGAAACTGGTGTTTATTTATTGGCGTTTATTTCCTTTGATTTAACTGAGAAACTGCAGGTTCAGCAGCAGCAGCAGCAGCAGCAGCAGCAGCAGCAGCAGCAGCATTAACAGCAGCAGCAGCATTAACAGCAGCAGCAGCAGCAGCAGCAGCAGCATTAACAGCAGCAGCAGCAGCAGCAGCTTCACTCGTCTCCTACATGAACTCAGAGTCTCGAAGCCAGAGACAGTGACATTTACTTGAGTGTGAATGAAGCGACTGGTTGTTTTTCAGTCTGTCGCCTGCTCCACTCGACTCAGCTGAGTGGCAGCAGAGAGCAGGCCGCACACGCACACACACACACACACACACCGTGTCAAACCCAGTGCACTGAACAAATATCAAGTGAGCTGTGGTGAAACACATGAAGAACGGCAGGCGTGAAACGAGGCCGAGGGGAGACGACGTGTCTGTCGGTCGGACATGAGACGACGGACGCGCGTCCTAACTTGAAGTGAAGTTTCCATTTAACCCTCCTGTCGTCCTTCTGGGTCGATCTGTTCCCTTCCTCCATTCTTCCTTTTCCCTTCCTGTCTCCCTTCCTTCTTTCCTCCCTTCCTCTTTTGATCCAATTGACCTCTGTTCCCTATCCCTCCATCTTTCTTTCCTTCCTTTTCCTTTCCTTCTTCCACAATCCCTTTTCCTTCCTTCCTTCCTTCCCTCCCTTCATCCTTACTTCTTCCTTCCTTTTTCACCCAATCTGTTTCCTCTTTCCTTCCTTACTTCCTTACTTCCTTCTTTCCCTTCATCCTTCCTTCCTTGACCCATGCAGGAGGACAACAGAAGGGTTTAAATGGTCTGGATTAAAGTGCGTGGACTAAAGGTTAAAGCAACATTGTTTTTTTTGTTTTTTTTAAATAAACCTGCTGATAAACCGTCCTCGGAGCTTCGGCGGTGAAGATGTGTGTGTGTTTGTGTGTGTTTAGGAGGCGATTAGGTAGCAGAAGGTTAGATTTGGTTACTTGCGCCATCTCTCGTGTCCCTGCAGACGTTAGCTGTGACGCCAGTTTGACCAGACAAGGTGTCCTCTAAGCCTCCTCTCACATGTGTGTGTGTGTGTGTGTGTGTGTGTGTGTGTGTGTTTCCTCATGTCCTTGCATGTGGATGACTTTATAATCCACATCATATGAGAGCCTGCGCCGTAATTTTTTATGTCTTTATTGAGGTGCATCCATCATCTGGGAATATGTAAAGCCATGCATGCCTCTGTGTGTGTGCATGTGTGTGTGTTTGTGTGTTTGCACACAGTGTGTACGTGTCTACTTTTACTCTGATGGCCCCTGCTGCCAACCCCCCCCTCCCCCTCCCCCTCCCTTCTCCCCCCCTTAGCTTCCTGTGCCGGGGAAGTACAGGATATTGGATGGCCTGGAGGTTTTGATACCAGATTTAAGTGCTGTAGAGGAGAACATGAGTGACAAGACACGACGGAAACGAGCTAAACATAGTAACAGCTCCGGGAGGGAGGGGGGAGGAGGGGTTCACTTTCCATCAGGACACGGGCTCCCAGAGGCTGCATAACACCCTCACACTCAACACGCACACACACACACGCACACTGGTACAGTCAGGCAAATGCACTCATGCAACACACAGTCCGAGGCACAATTGGGCACATTCATTCATACTCTGTTCTTTCATGCACCACTGGAGCCACAATGACTTTTACTTACACGCTCTGAAATACTATTCTGATAAACATGCAGTCTTAAGCACATGTGTATGTAACTGATATGGCAATAATAATGTGCTTAAATTGGCTATAAGTAGATAATTTGATAACATTAAATAAAAAAAATTTAAAAAGAAGAGGCCTGTCTGGTTTTATTAAGATAAAAAAACTGCACAGTTGCAGGATTTTACACTTTAAAATAAGAAAAAGTACATTGATTTGCTTTCAACCTATAGAACAATAACATATATTCTATCAAAATCATATACATGCAGTCTTAAGCACATGTATGTAAGTGATATGGCAATATTATAATATAATATTGTAATGTAATTATATAATTCAGGCCAAAGATGAATTTCCTGCCTTGGCGGGACAATAAAGTTTTTCTAATCTAATCTAATCTAATAAATTGCTATAAGTAATTAATTTGATAACATTAAAGAAGAGGCATGTTCGGGTTCATAAAGATAAAAAACTGCACACTTGCAGGATTTTACACTTTAAAATATATAAATAATTTAAAAAATACATAAATTTGCTTTCAACCTATATATAAAAACAGTATATGGCTTAAAAAGCGGTAATTACCATATATTTATATTCTACCAAGGTCATATATGCAGTCTTAAGCACATGCATGTAAGTGATATGGCAATAATAATGTGCTTAAAGTCGCTATAAGTAATTAGTTGGAAAATATTAAATAAAAAATAAAATAAAAGAAGAAGCAGGAACTGGGTTCCTAAAGATAAAATAGGATTTTACACTTTAAAATAATAAAAAAAACAATATTGCTTTGCTTTGAACCTACAGAACAATAACACATGGCCTAAAAAGAGGTAAATGTATTTATATTCTACTGCAGGCTGCACTTGGAGGCATGTGAGTGGCCGTTGGAAGGATGTTGCCAGATGACATTGCGTTGGTGTTGTGGCGAAAGTTGAGCCGTCAATAAAAGTTGTGACAAATCTTGTTACCGGACGACCTCGCATTTCTGACATGGAGCAGATGCTGAGATACAAGACGTGGTTGGTGGGGGTTCGGAGGGGTGAGTGTCCCTAGCCTCGTACTCTGTTGGGGGTGTAAAAGGTGAAACGTTTAACTAGACAGATATATGTCTCCGAGGAGCGGTGGAGGCCAAAACCTGAGCTAAAAGTGGGAAGTTCATGTTTCCGAGTGTCATTTCCTCACCGTTAGGAAACGGCCGTAAAAAAAAAAAAAGTAAGTGAGAAGCTTGAGTTGCTGCAGCTCCAAGCGTTTGATAGCTCCTCCTGTTACTGAAACATTACACGACGCGACCTGACTATCCGATGACCCGGGTGACAGTCGAAAGCGGAAGCCCGTCTCGCAGACACCACACATGTCCCGCACCGCCGTGTTTTTTGCTGCGAGACTCCCGACGCCGGCATGCGGGTGTCCAAAAAAACTTGATCTTCCTCATCAAAAATACAAGAGGAGGGCAAACCTTATCACTAATTCAGGAGGATTCTCTCTTCGGATTCCCACTCATCCTCTAACCCTTTCCTTCCTCTCTCGCTCTCTGCACTTGTAACTCTTGTCTCTTTACCTCGACCTTACGCAACGCTTCACTCACAGGAAGCAGGTGGTTACGTGAGGGTCATACGAACATGCTCTCTGCTCATTAGGAGACTGATTATTATTACTTCTTGGACTCTTTCGTCTTGTTTGCAGGTTAAATAAAGAGCAAAAGCACCGCTGTGGACAATATATAAAGTACCTATTGAAGCACAAATAAATGAAAAATGGTGAGGTAGAAGCTACTTGATTGATTGTCAACCCCTTAATTGTGTAATTTCCCGGTTACAGTTACAAGTATGACCTCAACCATCTCTTTTTTAATTGTAATTGTATGTAATATCTTTAGTTTTTTGACTGTTTTTACTGTTGCATAGACAAATTTTAACCTTAACCCTGCTGATGTACAGTATTTTAAGGTAAAAGGAGAATAAATTCAGGTTGCAGATGTCTAATGCTTGGTCGCCTAATACCAGGCTGCATCCTAACCTAGTAAAGGTCTACAGAAGGTGTATATTTCTACCAACGACTTCTGAGAGCAAGTTGTCCGTGACCAATGGACAGACCAATTGGACAGACCTCAAACCAATCAGAGCAATGAACCAGATGACGTATGCAGAGCGATTGAGAACATGTCGACAAATGTGGCTGTGGTCGTTTTGCAGAAGCGATGGTGACTTAAAGGAGAATTCCGGTCATTTTCGGTCAAGTAACGCTCAGCTCTACTGTAGATTTCCGAGTGCGATCATAGGAAAAGATCTGAGAAAAATATGTGCAGACCGGACCGAGCAGCAACACTGCAGTTAAAGTAACGGGGGCTCAAAATATTACTACAAATGCTTTGCAACATCCACCAGTTCCAGTGCATAACTCTGTTAATATGAGAGAGAGAGCAGTGATAACGTTGGTTTTTATCACGTAGCTGTGTCTACACTAGTTTCTTGGGTAGACCTTACTAGTCAACTGCTGAGCTCGGGACTGTTTCCATATCAACAGACGCGAGAAAAACATGGATTTTAAGCAGTTGATTCTTTTTTCTGCTGAATCGAACGATAGCTGCTCTTTGGTGGCCGCCATGTTGCTAGACGTTGCTTCTGCCTCAGTGGCTTCTTTTCCAGATGCATAATGTTTGGTTAATATCCCATCCTAGAGATTTTGTTGTTTGATTAATGCGATGTGCAACACTCCATGGCTTCATTCTATCTTTACTTAGCCTTTCCCTCTCCAACCCTTGATGCCTTTTCCATTTTTCTGAGCTGTTTACTTCCACGCCTGGCGCTCTCAGGACTTCCCTCAGGAAGGCCGTCCCTCCACATCTGACCTACCCCCGGCTCTCAGAATGTGCTGTCTCAAGGGTACAGCTTGCATCCACGCAGGCAGGGGCTTCTGCTGGGAACGTGCTGACATTCGGTCCATGCAGGGGGGGCTAAAAATAAACCAGGCAGGTCTATTACAGGTACCAGGGACACCTGAAAGGCAAATGCGTTGTGTTTTCCTCTCTCTGCGTGCACGTTATTCCTGCCTGGAGAAATGGCAGGGGGGGAAGCTGAGGTTGAGGGATGAAAATAGAACTTGGATGAGCTAAAGAAGAGCAGACACGAGATTTGATTATGTTGTCGTCATCGCGCCGGCAAGATCCTGGCGAGGAGAGGAAGAGAGGAAGACAACCAAAAAAAAAAAAACATTTTCGGTGCCCTGACTACACCCCTTGTGATCGGCTCATGTTTTTTAATGACTCTCAGCTCACGCGTCGAATCCGTCTCCTCCACATGCAACGAATCCGCCTTCTGTTTTATCCGACCGAACTGAGAACAAAAAGATAGAAAACAGCTAAGAAAGTAGTTTATTAAAGAATATATTGCTCTATTTAATGAAGATCTTTCTTTGGGTGGTCATATGGAGACTAATAGGCATTTATAGATCGTCTGCTGCTGCTGCCGCGGCTGCAACTTGCGGAGGTGTGGTGAGGCCAGATAATTAAGTCGAGGTTTGGTGGACAGCGAGCGGCGAAAAACCAATGTACAGGAGCAGCGGCCGCCGCTGTGCATGTGTGTGAAAATAACAGGCTACCTTAATATCTGGCAGTGTTTTGCTCGCTGATGCTATTTTCTTCCTGAGTGGAGGCAGAGAGGATGTGGCCCGATGAACCGCGTGGGAAGATCAGACGCCTCATGGCTCCGCTGCCGGCCCGGCTTATTTCTGTACAGCTCATCTGGGTTTGCAGAAAAACAAATTATTGATTTTTTTCTTCTTCTTCTCCAAACAGTTTCAGTTTTTTCTTTCTTTCCTTCTTTCCACCTCCCATTGAGAGGCGTCTTACCTGTGGACAGAAGGGAAGGAGCGGAGGTTACCTGAGACGGGACTGTCCTCAATCTGTTCCCTACCTCCAGCCTTCCCTCTTTCCTTCCTTTCTGCCTTCCCTCTTTCCACAGTTCTTCTCCCCTTCCTTCCTTCCTTGAACCAATCTGTTCCCTCCCTCTGTCTTTCTTTCCTTCCTTTCTCCTTTCCTTGCTTCCCCTTCTTTCCCATCGTCCATCCTTCTGCTTCCTTCCTTGACCTAATCTGTTCCTCCCTCCCTCCATCTTTTTCCTTCCTTCCTTTTCCCCTTCCCTTTTCCTTTCTTCATTCATGCCCTCCTTCTTTCCCTTTGTCCTTACTTCTTCCTTCCTTTTTGACCCAATCTGTTCCCCCTTTCCTCCTTTTTCCCTTCCTTCTTTCCTTCCTCCCTTCGTACCCATCGTCCATGCTTCTGCTTCCTTCCTTGACGTAATCTGTTCCCTCCCTCCCTCCTTCCATCTTTCTTTCCGTCCTTCCTTTTTCGCTTCCCTTTTCCTTCATTCCTTCCCTCCTTCTTTCCCTTTGTCCTTACTTCTTCCTTCCTTTTTGACCCAATCTGTCCCCTCCCTCCATCTGTCTTTCCTTCATTTTCCCTTCATCCTTCCTTCCTTGACCCAGGAGGACAACAGGAGGGTTAAGTATAGGAATGGATTTTGGGCTGTACAGGTCTTCTTGTGAACTGCCAGGACCAGTTATACTAAACCCCCCCCAAGTACAGACTCTGTGCACATGTGCTGCTTGAGCATTTCCGTCTCTTTGAGCCTCTAAAAGAGTCTGAACATTCGTCTTCTTTGCGCAGTCTGTGTGAATCTCATCACATATATCCGTGGACGGAGGATTACCGGGAAAACAAATCCATTTTCCTGCGAGTTGAGAAAGCCACAGGGTCACGGTTTGGTTTCCGGAGGAGCAGCTGTAACCCGACGCTGCCTCGGTCCCAGGTTAAAGCTCACCTCCCCTCAATGCAACCCCACCCCCGCCTGTTAAGCTCATAGTCCACCTGTTAGGAAGTCATTCATCTCTCTGTTCCCCCCCAGAGAGGGATAACTGGATCCCCCACCTCTGACCACAGCCTCGCTGATGGATGCCTTTAATGGGCTTTTATTGTTTGATGTATCCACTCACTTCCTCTTTCTTTTCCAAATCTAATCTCTCCTACTCTGTCTGCCCATGACCTTTTTTCTTCTTCTCTTGTCTGTTTATTTTCCATGTTTAACATTACAGTTCACCTCGGCTCTGTTGCAGCTGTTAAATTGTTTTCTGACTTTTATGTATTTGGGCAAATGGTGTCCTTCAGTGGGAGGATTTGATTTTAAGGAACGGGTTTTGAAGGAAAACCTCCTGGACTCCAGGATCTGGGATTTTATAACCACATCCCTTATAGTAAAGTACAACTGTGCTAAATCCTTATTCCCTGCAGTAGATGAACACTGATTTGTCGTATCGTGCCTCAGGAAGCCAGATCTGACCAAATGGTTGATGAGTCTGGATATCCTTTGTAGAAACTTATTTACCCATCAAAAGTAGTTTGACCCTCTAAACCAGGGGTGTCCAACAGGTCCCTTTGTTTTAGTGCATTATTAAGATGTTTACAGTTAATGAACTATCCTTTTACCAATGATATTATGAACAACCTGAAATTTCTTGATAAAACTATGTGCAATTTCAAATTTCCACACTCACATTTCCCGCGAACCGCACGTTTGACATCCATTTGCTCTAAACCTTTCCCAGCACGTAGTTCGGCTTATGAATCACCCCGTTTATGATTGTTTGGCTCTTTGTTTGCGGATTTCGGTGATACCTTTTTGATCTTTTGAGAAGGTCTTGTCTTAATCCGGTATAGACTTTGAATGGCCAAGAAATGCATTTTTTCTTTTTGCGCCAAAACGTACGATAATCCATGAAAAACAATTTTATATCGTAAGATCCAGGGAACTAAAGCTTGTTATTGCGTGATTATTTGTCTTTTGTTTGATTGTTTGTCAAGGTTCAAATGTAAGGTTCTTGGTTAAAGACGCTTAGAAGTGTTTTGTGGTGGCCGTGAGCCCGGTATGTGTGGGAACATGGGGAAGGTTAGGTCACTAGCAGAGTCTTAGAGGTGGGGTTGGGGATCAGAGCTCGCCTGGAGCTCGCATTGTCTCACAACGAGACAATTAGCAATTAGCAGCGGGGTTATTCTGAATGGCAAATGAGTTTCCCACAGGTGCTTTGCAGTCCTTTTGGTATTAGCGTAAGTGCTAAAGCTGATTAGCAGGCATTTGTGTGGCAATGCAGCTCAATCCAATCTCTCTCATGGGCGGCCGCCTGTTTTGGCAGTTTCCTGTGAGAACCACGGCCTCAGAAATGGCTTTAATATTTTTATGTGAAGATGCTGCTGACTTTATTGCATTTAGAGCGCAATAGTTTCTTTATTTTTTAAGTTTCTTGTAAGTGCATTCTTCCTGCAAAATTTACGCTTTCTCTTTCACTTACTGAATTTCAAAGTCTTGGATTTGCTGCAACACTGAGAATGTCTGCAGTCCATCCTCTCATTCAGTCTTTCCTTTGTCTCTCTCTCTGAGTTGTTTACATGTCCAGTAATCTCCAGGTTGGCTTTCTCAGAGGTAAAAGGATATGAGTCATACTTATGCTTGGATATGTGTCAAGATTACATGGAAAGCTTAACCTCCTCCTGGCCTACATACGTGTACGACCTCCATATGGCGACATATTTCTTCTTTGATTACAAACTCCTGTTCATCGCTTTACAGTCAAGCTAATTCAAGGATTAGATTAAAATATTGGATTAGTTTTAGAGATGCAGCAGAAATACCACAGGTTGTAAAAGAGAAAAAGAGCATCTACGTCTTTGTGGCATATTACTGTACCTCCACTTCTCGGTATCTCAGTAAACGCCACCTGTGTTTATCGTCCCTGGTCGCACACGGTTGTTTAAGTATTAACTCTGACTAGCCGCCCGGCATTATATAACCACCATTCAAAAGAACAAGTACAACTTGTGAATGGTCAGTGTTACAGTTGGCTGCTCGACTGTTCCCACATGAATGGGATGTTGCCGGGAAAGAACGTGATACATTACTGAACGATTGCAGACATTGTAAACTCAATACACTTTAGTCTTGTTCCATGTGGCTGGTGTTTAATTCACCAGGGGCAGAATGGTCCCATTGCTGGGAGGTGGCTGTTAAGGGCCAGATATTGATAATGAAAGTACCAGGACTTATTAGAAGTAATGTGCATTGGAAATAAAATGCATCGTCCTCAACTGAATATGTTTTTCAGTTATAATACAATTTAATGTGGTTGGTGTACTCATAGATTGCAGGTTAATTTCATAATGAATGAAAAGACATGTTGTGTTTTCAATGTCTTGTTTGTGTTACAGTCACAGAAACAACCAAAATATGAGTCTTACCATGATAAACTCAAGCAAAATCAGGTTACTGACATTTGCATCATTTGCAACATACACTAAAATTAAAGGTTCAGTTTGCTTCTCAAAGTGCTGCGATGCACCCGGATTCAGTCCTCCGGGTTCACATCAGTAACACTGAACTATGAATGAACCACGACAAAGAGCCGTACATAAAAAGAAGCATGTTGTGCAGAAATAAACTGTATAAAATCAAGTGAAATCAGCATAAACGTCCTGACTCTGACCCACTATGTTTCTCTACGAGAATGTGTCCACATGCCACCTTTGTGCTGCGGGTCCCCTTGTGACCATCTATATTTGGACACTTAAGTGAGCGTAATGAAAGGAAGTCACCCATTTATTTCCCTCTCCACAGTCAGTTATTCTTAGGCAGCCCCTTTTGCTGCTCTGATGAATCCATTGGATGAATCCACATTAAAGGCACCGGTCGGAGCTGACAACTATGGAGCTTGTCGAATCTTGTGACGCGCAACAGGGGCTATCTTTGGGACGGCTCATGTGAGGGCAATTGACAAGACGTCTGGTCAACAAGTGACAGTGATGTCCCTGAATTTGGCATGGATCAATTGGATTAGGTGTCAGGAATCCAGTAGCTTGAAATAGTCACATTATACGTATGATCTTATACGCTGAAATTGCGACGGCGTGTTGACTGCTTCAGCAGATTGTCCGTGAAGAGCAGCATCTGCTCGACATTTAGCTCCTACTCGGTAAAAAGTCAAGCAGATGGTGGCGGTGGCGTGCTGATTGAAGATTTAGCACTTTTTTTTAAAGGGATAGTTCAACATTTTGGCAAATTGGCCCATTGCCATAATCCCTACAGTCATAGCAGTAGGTTTGTTACCTTTATTTGTCAATGCAAGCTATTTTTAGAACGGCGGAGCAGAGCCAAGAGCTGCTCAGAGCTACGCTACAGGAGGCTCGTGGGATTTCTTGGTTTCCCTCATCAAACTCATCAAATACACAATCCAGCAACTCCACAACGCTCTGGTGGACAAGTTGTGACCTGCACATTCACCACGCTATGAAATACAGAACGTTACAGACAATTGTTTTAGAGGTAAATTCATGCAAATGTGATTGTGTATGAGTTTGATGAGGGAAACCAAGAAATCCCATTAGCCTCCATAGCTTAACTCTGAGCAGCTCACGGCTCTGCTCCGCTGTTCTAAAAATAGCTTGCACTGACAAATAAAGGTAACAAACCTATGGGCCAATTTGTCAAAATGTTGTGCTATCTCTTTAAGATGCCTAGGACAATTGTGTTTAATCATTTGCATAAAAGTGTCCATCCATCAACAGATATGAGTTGTCTCCTGGCCCATATCATTTGAAAAAACATTCAACTGTTTAAATGTTCAAAACATGTGGGCGAAGCTGTGGGACTCGGCATCTTCATCTGTCTTCTTCCTTTCACACACCAACACTGTTTTGATTGCGGGCCTTTATCTAAAATTTGCACCTAGAATGAAATTGGCGAGGAGGAAATTCAACGTTTTTACTTTGACAAAAACACCTGAACACTGAATTTCATGAATTTCCGGGTACATTGTGGCTTCCCAAACCTATAATCTCCCAAAGTACATTCTGTCTTTTATTCTTTTTTTTTTCTCCTTCCTTCTTCATCTTTCTCTTTGTTCTCCTCTGTCCTCCCTTTTAGCGTCTGACGGTTCGAAGCGGTAGGACTCGATAATAGACCACATTTCATCTTCTGTTCCTGCCCGTTCACTGTAGAGCACAATAGCCTTGTGAATGTGGAAGTGCCCAGGAGGAAACACTTGCGCGGTCTGTTGATCCACCTGCTTCGGGACAGAGTGGGCTTGAAGGTTTGGCTTGTTTGACGTTAACCCCTCGGCCCTTTGCGGAGGTGGTACAATGGAAATGACAAGAAGAGCTCCACAGTCTGAAATGTTTTCCTTGCCTCTAAAACGTTTCCGCTGGGTCTCAGACGTTTTGCCCAGAAGGAGCTCTCCTACCTCTGCAGTCTTCTCCCTCCTCTGCAAAGTCCTCTGTGCATTCCTCCCTCCTTGAAATAACAAATGAATTCAATATATCATAGTTGAGCCTATGTGCCTGCATCTGTGACATTGTTTTTTCAGCTTGTGTTCCGGTGAACACGATCTTCTTCTGTCTTTCGCTTTCTAAACTTTTCCAGGCTTCTTTTTTTTTTTGACCTTCATGAGGGACAAGATGTTAAACCCGAGTAATGTATTTGCAGTGTATCTAGATAAACACACCTCACTGCTAGTTTGTTTTCAGTTCTGTTGATTAATACTTTCTCCAATATGTGTGTTCACGTTGTTCTAGCTCACACCATGGAAACATCAGTCCAGACCTACTGAACATGAAGCCAGTATGATCATAAAGAAAAAAGGAATAAACTAAACTACTTTTCATGTTATTGACAGACATATTATTCTATTCGGTCATTTACACATTTTGAGTAGTTGAAACAGCCTTGATGATCAATGATAGGTTTTGAGCTCTATCTGTTTCATTTCCAGATTTTATTTATCAGAACTTACATTACAATAATACATGTAAACATAGTAGTGGTCTGGACTATAGGGGAAAGAGACAAATAAGTAAAAATTAGATGGAGAAACTGATTTGAAAAGAATAAAATGAGACAAAATCAAAAGCCAAAAATTAAACAGAAAGAAAGAATGAAAAAAAGAAAGCCACAACATATCAACAGATGAATTAATACTGTAGCATCGGTCAACTCGGTCAGGAACCGAACCGTCTAATCCATGTGTGCCCTTTCCTCTCTGGATGCTTCCACCACCATATGTCCAGAAAAGTATTGTCATTTCCCTTTCACTTGGCACTCAGTCTTTCCACAGGAAAAACTCAAAATGACTTCGTATCACAGAGTTACATGGAAGGTTTCTCATTGATCCAGTTCAATAACATGCACATATTTTCTAGCCAAAAATGAGTCAGTACACCTCAAATGTAAAATTCAGACTCCCATATAGTTTAATTTTGACAGTGCTGATATTTGCATATAGAACCAGGTGAACCCTGAGAGCCTGTGCATCCTTTCTGTTTGGGCCTCCAGGCTACAAGTGAACAAAATAGATAATTTTTCTTTATTTTTCTTGAAATACACTCAGAATCTGATGTAACCATCGCTTTTGCTATTTGGACCAAACGCCTACATCAAAACCTGTCTTTGATATCAGAGGAGGCGGACGGCGGAGGAGTGTCACCGAGGTTACCAAATACGAAGTCCCCCCTCTCTGCCAGATAATCTCATCGCATCTCCAGAAATTAAAAAAACTAGATTCTTCATCTTCCTCAGACTCACCCAAGTCCACCGCCCGCCTCCAGGTCTGCTCGGCTCCGAGCCCGCGTACGCAGTCGTCTACATACACAACGATGACGCTGCTTCTACTTTTGACTGATTCATACAGAAGTGATACACAGTGATATTTCAGTGTGTCGTCCCTGTCTGGATGGCAGCAGTGGCTCTGCTCTGAGAAAATGGGCCGGATGTGGCTTTTGCCATTTGGATTAGTCAGCTTTGGGCACAACACTAAATTGCTAATCTCTTTGTTTTTGGCAGTCTTTAAAGCACATAGTATGCAGGCTTACGCATTTGCAGACAGAACTTCGTTTAAAAAAAAAACTACAGACAAATAAATCAGGAGCAAATCCTTCATATTTTTGTCAAACATCTCAGAGGAGGAGCTTTATTCAAATATTCTTGCGGCTTAATGGTTTCCAGGAAATCACTGCGGGTCACATTGTGTCCGATACACTCAAAACTTATGCACGTTTGGTTTGGTGTGGATGTCTCTGTGAAGAATAGGTTTGTACACACACACTATGTGGTCGCTATAATCTATCACACTCCTCGTGCATCCCATTGTTTGATGTGCACGGTTTTAACAGTGGGTGTTTGCCTGATTTAGCTCCTCCAGTCGAGTCTGATCTGACCTCCCTGCGCTGATACCACAGAGGGATTTTGGAAAAAGCATCCCCCAATTTGTTATAGAATAGCTACTTACAACCAAGTCTTGATGGATGAGCTGTCGATGCCGTATTGATCACTTGAATCATTTTGAACACTGATTTGACCGTGAAGAAACTGTATAAAGACTACTTTTATAAAATATGACTGAATGTTACCACAAATGAGGAATCAAGACAGCTAAGTGTTAAATGAAATAGTCTGTGTGATATCCTTAGCGTAGAGACACATGATGATGACATTTGCGAAGATCAGATCCCCGTCTATAACCAATCGATACTGAAAACTAGGCCATCCCAAAGGGTTTATTTATATTTTCTCTCCCTGCCTCTGTAATATCAACGGGGGCCCAGCTGTGAGGATGCACTCACCGCATCCTCACCAACATATGGACACAGACAGAAAGGCCCGCTTGTTGTTAGCGTCTCTGATCGAGGGCTGAGATATCTCGGTCGCACAGGACCCATGAGGACAGACCACAAAGCTCACCTGTGGCTGCCGCCCGCCGGGGCCCGGGGGCCGGCGCTCTCTCTGCCGCCTCCCGCCTGTACCGTGAAGGGCAGGGGCCCAGCGGGACTTCCAGCCCCCCCGCCGCCCCAGCTGCCAATCAAGCCGCCGTGGCCCCTTCCACCGCTCCCTCCCCCGTCGATGCTGCTCAGTGGTGGCGCTGCGAGCCGCTTCCTCTCGGAGGGGCCTATCGCCCAATCAGCCGGCCTCTCTTGTCATTCATTTAGCCACCTGCTATCACTATTGGCATTTCAGAGGGGTGGGGGGGGTGGAGAGCGTTAGAGCAGCATGTGGATCGTTGTTGACATTTCAGTTCGTGAGCCCGATGTGTCATTTTCAGCCGTTGATTGATGAAGATACCCTCCACTTAATTGCCGCGGCAACATTAACTGTTGCACTCTCACACAGCGGAAGTGGAACAGGCTGCTAATGAATTAAATCAGGACACTTCCTCAGCTTGTGCGGTCGCAGCAGCATCCCTAATTTGTCGACATGATTGCACACCACCTGTAATTGGTCATCAGTGTCTTGTGATTCATTGTGGACTGGATGGTTTCTGCTCACTATACGACTGTAGTGAACATAGAAGCCCCATCCTCTACTCACTTCATTTGCCTCCAGTCAATTTTAGAATTGATTTTAAGGTTTTAATGTAATCCTAACCACAGAAGGATCAAACTCTAAACTTATACGTACATCTGTCATGTAAATGTTGATTGATTGATTGATTGATTATTGCTCCTGCTGTGACCTTTGATGATGGTGTCCTCCTCCATCTGATGTGGACAAACAGACCTTGGCAAAACTGAGCACAAAGAGCTACAAGTGCAAACACAAACGTGTGGCGAGCACGTGTTGTCGTGCAGTTTTTCAGCACAAATATGCACAGAAATAAACTTCTCCAGACCAGACTGGATGTTTTTGAGCTTCACACTTGAGGACATTATGTTTTTTATGCCCATATCCAGGCAGCACACACATTCAGTGATGTCCTTGTCAAAAGGCATCTGGATGTCTGAGGTTAAACTGAAAAATCGAAAATACACAGTCACTGTTTCACTTACTAAACTGCATTGTGCCATTTAGTTAGGACTTCTGTCCCACTGTCATGATGTACTTCCTTTATGATCAATCAATCAGTCAATCAATCAAGAACCTTATTGTCCCCTGAGGGAAATTTGTCTTGGAAAAACAGTGCCACTTATTGCTGCCATCACAACATTCACTGACAAAGGACATATTATTGCACCAACCTCTGTAACGGCAGATACAGTACAGTCACAGAAAAATAAATACGGCCATAAGGATAAAATGATTTAAAAGCAAAAGCAATTAAAATCAAAGACCTCACTTAAGAAATAACAATTAGTAAATAATTAGTGAAAGCAATATAAAACCAAATTGCACACACTAAAATAAAAACCCCCATTTTCCCTTAGGTTATGTGTTAAGTCCGCCTAAAGACGACGACTCCAGCTATATTAGTTGAAGGCTAATGCAGAGCTCTTCAAGCACACTTAGCCAACATATATATTCTCCCCTGAATGAATGCTTATAATAAACTTTTTAATGTTCAGGCTTACTCATCCAGATACACTGCCTGTATGTATATTACCCTGTTTAAACGATTTCATTACTCTAATTTAATGTGCACAACTCTTGCACTTGATTGAGGTCAATGAACCTTGAAATTTCTTCCCTTGCATTAAACCTCCCGCTGCCTTATTTCATTGCCACGGATTTTGATTTTAGTCAGCATGTGTATGTGTGGGTGGGAATGTCCATTAAAATGTGAATAATGTGGGTAAATCTTACTAAGGGGCTTTAAAATGGGCTAATCCCATGCAAAGCCACAATGACGCTCATTCACTTCCTCGCTGTGAAAGGATTCGCCTCCACTTGAGACTTTGGTGGGAAAGCAACAACCTCTCGTTGGGATATGAGTCGCTGAACTTCTCAGCAAAAGCCTAATTTCCTCTCTAACAAGAGACTTTTCTTGGGAACCTCAGTCGATCCATTCAAAGCTCAATTAAAAGAATGCTATGCTAAAGCTATAGGTGCAAATCGTCAACGGGGACGCTGTTCAGGTTGGTTTAATACGACATGGTTTTCCTATGTTTGTCCTTTGGCTTTAAGCTAGTGCCTTGTTTAGCATTGGATTAATCTAATTGGTTCGTATGGTTTATGGCAATACGAAAACCCAACAACAACCTAAGACCAGGAGGAGCCTAATTAAAATGTAAGATGCAGTTAATTTGATGGGGTATACATGATAAAAGGGGGGTTTAACAGGTTAAGGTATACAAGGAAAGCTTTAAGAATAGATAAGAAACGAACTAAAACACTGACACTCATAAAAACAGAATGGGGGACTAAACAAATTAAGAAAGTACACCAAGACAGGGAATACAAAATTAAGAAGAAGAAGAAGAAGACCTCACATAAAAAGGTTGTCTGTACCTGCCTGTACCTCTCTAACCCGTAACCTGAGCCACACTGCTAAACGTCACGTAACAACAACGACAACGACTGTCGGGTCCCTCGGTTCTGTGTCTGAAACACGTCCATTAAGTCGTCATATTTGGACTGGCATGACTCCCAATCAACATTGTTGCGTTGTTTCGTTGTGTTGTTTGTTTGGGGTTTGTATATAGCACGCAAGCTTTATGCACATGGTCTGCAGCGCCACGTACAAGCCTGGCATATGTACTACAGCATTTGGGGTCATTTTCAGTGGTTTGGACAATTTTTGAAAGAATGTTGTGTTTTTACGGACAACCAAAAAGAAAAACATTGTTTAGGGAATCCATTTCCATGTGGATAAGGCCATAAGGCTGCAGACTGGCTCTTGGGATGTCCAAAGTTCAGATATATAGCTTGGAGCCAGACCATTGCAAGCTTTAAATGTGATCAGTAAAAACCACTTCTAAAAATAACAGGGATTCATTGTAAGCAAGACTGGAGATGTGATGTTCCATTGAAACCAGTGAGACGCCTTCTGTATGCTACTTACCTAACAACTCAGACTTTCCACCTCTTGAGTTGGGTTTAACAAGAACAAGAAGACACTTACCATGCACACTGATGTTGCAACTTTCTAAATATTGTCTCACTTTGTTGCGATGGCAGTGACCAAACATTGTCCACAGCCATTGTCTTCCCTATTTTTTTTTGTGTGTGTCTCTGAGCTAGTTTTAGTTCAGTGGCATCACACATAGATGATTAACAAACGGTTATTATCGGGCGTACCCAAAAAAAAACAACACAGGGTATTAGATAACCTCAGAGCCAATGCCATTTGGCACGGAACAGAGAGAAAAGAGGAAGTATAAAGGGGAAGTGTAGGAGAAGAGAGAGGGAGCGATGAAACAAGAGGAACCAGAGTTGCTGACTGACTCATTGCTTGTACAAGAGCCAAAGGAACCGAAAGTTAAAGCAAAGTAGGGGAAAAAGGAAAATGATGTCCAGCGTCTGGCTCGACAATCGAAACCATTGGTCTTCATTTAGTTTTGTTAAATGTGCGTGCCTCCTGTTTTGCTCCGTACAAGGCCGTTAGCTCACACTTTTGGCAGAAAGGACACAGTTAAATCTGCTCCACATGTGCAGTATTAATGAATTCAATCCTTTAACAAGTGAAACTCGGAGAGCCGTGTTTCATGGTCAAGTCCCCATGACAGTAAACATCCTGGAGAAGTGTCCTTGATCAAAAAAACACTAATTAATCTCAGAGTACTCACCCTGACCTCTGACCTCTCTGGGGAGCAGTTAAAAAAGTGGATTTCCCCTTTCAAAATCACTACATGCAGAATACTACAACAGTGTCAGAGTTAAAGAGAAGTACTGTAGGAGTGCTTCCTTTTTTTGTGTTACAGTAATGTCCTTTTGTAAGAGAATCAGCGAGGGACATGAGGCCCTGACACATCAAGGCCGGTGACAGACGTGGTTGACCACCTGCTGCAGATTTTGTGTTGGGTCAGGCACAGTCAGCACTGGTGGGACTTTACTGGTGACTTTTTGTTTGCTAAGTGGATGCCTGATTGGCTGTTTTCCCACTTATACTCCATTTCCACCACACGTGTCTCCAGAAACTGAAGACCCCTTTAAGAAGTTGTCCAGAAACTTGCCTGCATTTCTATTGAAGGAATCTGTGAAAGAGAATCTGGTTTGTCTTTCACAAACACACAAAAAAAATCTCTTCCCCAGTGGTGGTACCTTTGAATGGGTAGGGACCATTGGTTTGGAGTGACCATGGCTGACTGGCTCAGGCTGCTTCCACAACAAATACTGGATACTCATGGTATCTTTTTTTCTAATAAACATTTAAGTTACGGGTTTTGTGCTCAGATTCCCAAGCACTGTTGATTTATTAAGTTATGTGCTTTGCTCTGGCTCCTCAGATCTTCCAACTACTGAATGTTTTTCACCACTAGATACCAATGAAACCAAGCATAGCAAGGCCTCACAGCGAACTATGCCATCTTTATACTCTTACTCCATACATCATTAAAGTAGAGCAGAATCTTTTTAGAAATATAACATCTTGTATGTACTTGCACCCTGTAGCCTGCAGCAGTATACAACATATCAATGTATGAAATCAAAGTGTTTGTGGCCATTCAGAGTGTGCCAGGGCTGTACTCTAGGAGTATATGGGTGATCGTTACCTGGAACTGAATTTACAACAAACAAAACAGCAGAGATTAAACGTGACTATAGACTGGGACAATGAAGTGATATCGGATCCAGAGGTAATTCATCTCAATCATGGCAACAGCTCAGTGTAACAGGTGAGAGGAAGTACGCAAATAAAAAAAACAGAGGGTTCAACACTTTAAACAGTGGCTCTGTAGCTCATGATAAACACAATTAACGACATCAGGACGAGGGATACAAATGTGTGCGTAGGTGTATTTGCATGGGTGTTATCACGTCTCAGTGTGTACACTGATGTTGCAGGTGTGTGTGTGTGCATCCGATGGGGTCATTGCCTCTAAAAGCTTCGTACTGAGTGTGTTTGCCATGTGGGTGTTTTAAGCCCAGTCGGGAAAATGCTCTCGCTTTGTCTTGCCTTTTTGTTTTAATCTCTTCATCTCTCCCTCATGATGATGATGAGACACTAACTAAGGTGTTGTTACGGCACAGTTACTGTCTGATTGACAGATCAAAGTAAGACCTGCAGGTGGATGGAGGTAGGTTTTTTTTCCTCTTTTCTACCCACAGATTTCAAAGGCCTGGCAAAACCACAGCTGACCCGCTGTGTTTATCTCGTAATAACCACGACTCGGTACATTTAATCTCTCCTACTATCAACACCTTGTTTGGGGTAAACTCAGTGCCCTTTCGCTGCCGTCGTCTTCGTCCTAATCCAGGTGGGTTTGCTTTGTTCCTCTTATCTGTGTGTAAAGAAAGTCGTGACAGGACCTGAGGGGTGTGTGTGGTGTTAATGATCAACAAGGTTTGTGTCAGGTGGTGTTTACTGTCACTTAGGGAGAACTGCTGTTAAGTACCATGTCTGACCTTTGCAGGAGCTAAATACTTTTGGCTTTATCACCATTAATCCCATTGAATTTCTGGATCAGTCGCCTTTTATAAACAGATAGTCTCATTTAAATGTTAATGTGGTATAAAACTGGATTTAATCAATATTAGACCTAAATATTTTACTAATTATGTTATGGCTGATGTATGCGGAATCACTTACAAAAGAATATTATACTTATTTGAAATTCAATGAGTTGTATTCCTCTGTTACATATCAAGTTGTTTTCAGACACAGGTTAATCTACTGGTAGCCTCAATACTTGTACTAAAATCAGTCTTTTACCTGGCATGCCCAGAGTAAACACCAGAGGTTCCACATTTATCCCATTTGTCTCGTTTGCCAAGGGCTTGTTCCCTTCAGCTAAGTACACTAAAACCTAAAAATAAAGTTTGATTATTTCCATAATTAGAGAACAAGTACCTGGCCCATGCTCAAAACTGACTCGTGGGAGTGTACCTCCTTAAAAGATAGTAAACATGAAATATCAAAAGTAGAAAATATACTGTGAAAAGTATATTTTGGACGGGAGCTGTGGAAAGCCATAATAATCAATTACCCACCACGAGGGAGGCCCGGGACACAACCTTCTCAGAGGCGGCCAAATTTAATTTCCTGCCCCTTGTTGGTCTGGTAATGCCATGTTAATAGCTTCCTGCTCTCATGCATTATAACCACACTGCCACACATGCTTGTTTATTTCCGCCAAAGCCTGTCTGCGTAACCACACTGTTACATGGCTGACCTACTCTATAACAAACACACACAGATGCAGACGCAGTGTTTTATATGATTCTTTTGATAACTGTCAAGATTGCACTAGACTTTTCCCAAGTATCCCCCTGTGTACCTGTTGTAGTTGTGTTGTTGCAGTGACAGTGCAGTACAGCAATGTTGGTATCTTCATCTTACTGTTACATCCCAAGAAATGGCCCACATGTCAATGGATTAAACTTGCGGCCTATACTACATGTACTTAAAACACTTTCTAACGCTGCATCAAAAGGAAAAGCGTCTGCCGCCATGTTGGATCGACAAGCTATCAACAAAGTCGCTTCGGAGTGTCATCATTGTCTTGCTGCCCTTGTTGAGAGAAATATCGGGTCCATGGTTCCCAGGCTGACTTGCAGAGCAAATAAAATCTGGCGCAAGGCAGTATGGATTGACCCAGGCTACGTTTGTACAAGAAAGAACTGAAAGTTTCTGCCATACGTTTTCTATTGTGGTCTAAAGCCATGGGAGGATTACTTTACCATGTCCGAGAACATCTGGAAGAGTAGCAGAGGTAAATGCACTACACCTTCAGTCCACTAGGTGGTGCTAAGAAGACGAGAAAGGCCAGTCATGCTTTGCCGATTCCAGTTCCTGCTGGATATCGTCTTTCGTGGAAATGCTGAGCAAGGCCTGTACCTTGTTGTCGTCCATCTGTGGTAGGCCTTCTTTTGGGCATCCATCTTGAAACCCAGTAAAAACAAACCTAAAAAATTGTATTCAATCAAAACAAAACAGTCGGTTGTCAGCTGTGGCAACCAGTCAGAAATGTCACCCAAAAAGTTGGAAAGTACTACCCCCCCCATCAGGGACTTTTTTTTAGGGTATATGAACCACCCTGGAACTCCATCTAAACCCTGGTTCCTGTGATTGAAATGCACATAGTTCCTCAAAATGTTTGTGGGAAACTTCTTGCATCAAACTCAGGCTTTTCTATTGAAATTACATAAGGTATCTCTTGGACTTTTCTGACCATGAAGCAGTCTGTTTGCTCGAGGCCTAAGAAATAAGATGAATATATTTTCCTCCTCATAAAACCTTTACAAACCAATTTTTTAAAACTTTATTTAGCAACTTGCCTTGTTAAGCTCCATAATCATCTTCTTTGTTTTCCCTTAAAGACTTTGACCCTTGAGAGACAAAGACTTGTTGTTGCCAAAACCGCCCACACCGTCTCATCGCCTTCCTTTCGTGATAAACACCATCGGTCTTTCGTGTGTGGTTAAGGGTTAGTGTGGCGTATTTGTTGTGTTTTGGACGTGTTGTGTCATCCTGTGTCCTTGTATCTGTCTGTTTTCTCGTTCATCCCTACCGTGGCAACTCTGGGAAGTTTCATAGGCGCCGCAGGAAGCTTTAGCCTCCGTGTCCTATCCAGATGACTCATCTTTGACATGATGTCATTACATAAGCAGGTGGAGTGTCCTCTTCAAACAGTATTAAGTACTAATTGCATTTACACCTGGGTGGCTGTAACACAGATCTGATTATATAGATTCACTCTCTGGCCTGTCAGTTCTAATCTTATTCCAATAACTCTCTGTGCTGCATATGATTGCTATAGTTTAATCAATCATTCACTTTTATTTTATGACACTGCCATTAAAGCACAGATTCGTGAGTGTCTTCTCCTTATTTGGATGTTTTCAGTCGTTGTGTAACTCCAAAGCAAACCTTTCCTTTAGACTGAGTTTGAATCGACCTAATAGAGGGTTTGTAGCCTCTTCATTGTGGGCATTGTTCTGTTGTTTTTAAACCAGACAACTGGTGATAATGAGGGTTTTTCAGCTGGCTCGGGTCCAGATCACGACTTCTCTGTGCTCCAGTGTGATTCATTCCTCTTAAAAAAAAAAAAAAAGGAGGGGGCTTCATTGAAGGCATCTTCAGACCAAAAGCTAGAGATGAAGAGAGGGTTGGAGGAGCTGTTGCTGTGTCGCCGTCCCAAAATAATCCTCCTCATACAGACCAATGCCCGTTTCCACACCAACGCTGCAAGTACTTGATCATATTTAACAAACACTGGGCAACCTCTTTTCTTCTTTTTTTTTTGCCGGTCGCTTTCATCCAAAGCCCTCTATTGTTAACACCACATCCATTTTTAGCACGAGTGGGGAACCTGTAACCCTCTCAAAGTTAACGCCGCACTCTCCCCATTAAGCTTCATAGGATTGAAACACCTACATATTTCACATTAATACATTATTCATAAGTTCTGAAACATTGTCTGACATCCAAACTTGCTGAAATTGGATTAGTGATGGGGTTTTTTGTGATGTTTTTATGATTTAATGGCAATTTGCAGTTTTGGACGTCGACACTGAACTAGAAAAACACACAAAGACTTGTTTTTCCGCTGGATTTTGTCAGCCAGTGGTAAAACTGCAATCCTGTGGTCTTAACATGTCCACATAAACCCTGTCCTCTTCCTGCTGGGCTTTGAGGAGGCAGAAGTTTGATCATCTTACTTAAAACAGCATTGTCTTTCAATGGTACCCTGTTTTTTAATTAGTCTTATATGCTGTTTTCGTTGTTTTTAAAGATTGTGGTCTTTGACTATATGTATTTCTGGTGACTAGAGGCTTTGAAAACAAACCTTGCCAGATCAGCGCCTCCAACCTGCTGTCCCAGATCTCGTCTTGAGTGAAACAAGGACTGCTTTACGGCACTACGACACAAACATGCCTGGTTGTCATGGCTCTGTTTTGGTTTCCACCTCTGGATCCGGTCCGGTTTTGTTTGACTCTGTTTGCTGTGTGTTGTTGAGACAGAGGCAGGAGAACTCTTTACTCATTTGTGTTGTCAAATTTTTCCCCAGTTTCCGGGCCTCTCCACGCGTTCTTCATTTCCTCTGACAAAAAAAAAGAAGGAAATTATGAATATCTTGCTCTAGGGTATGAGCAATAAGATTGATTGAGAGTGTGATGTTGCACCCCACTCTCTCTCTTTGTCTTTATTACCTCTCTCTCTCTCTCTAAGAGCCAAGCGGCGCCGGCCGATGACTCATCTTCTTCGTTCTTAGTGGGATTCGGCGACAGATGCTCACTCATTCATCCTGTAGAAGTGGGTCAGAGCGCCGGGTTCATCTTCACACTAATATACAGCGTTCTTCCTCTCTCCCTTTGAGGTGTCTTATTCCCCCGTCCTCTCACGCCGTCTCACTTCTGTCCTCTCACTTCATATGGACCCAGGATCTGATATACCCCATGAGACGACCAATAAAGAAAAACAGACAGAGAGATTACGGTTCGGTTCAAGACCTGCAATCTGCACAGTAACAGCGACTGGGCTCCACGTATTGATCAGCTGCACATTTATTTATCTGTAATCATCCCCTGGATTGCTATTAGTGACATGGTTTGTCCAGCACTTAAAGGGTAATAGCCTTTTTTTACAATTTGGACCTTATTTCTAGCATAAAATATGATCATTTACTCATCCAGATAACTTCCAGCCGAGAGCCGCGTATATGGGTATAATGTGAGTCGGGCAGCGGAATGTAGCCTCTAAATAACACATTATTATCCGCTGCAAAACTCGTTCATTTCTCCAATATATTGTTATGATATGCTAGTGCTATTCCCCTCTGAGTCCGGGGTTAACTGTTATCAACATCCGGGGTCTGTAGGTTGACCTACTGACCTCTGACCTGGATGATGTCATCTCAGAGCGCCACACGGCACGGTTTGTTGCTATCGCTAATGCTACGGTTAGTTTCTGTGTGTTTCCGACTTGTCAGGACAAAATGAGCAGCTGGAGACTCAGAGGGGAATTGTACTAGCATATCATAACAAAATATTGGTGAAATGAGCAGATAATGTGTTATTTAGAGGCTGCATTCTGCTGCCCTGTAGACTCTCATTATACATACGTGGCTCTCGGCTGGATCTAATTTTGTCAGAACGACTTGTAATGACACCAAAGTTATCTGGGTGAGTAAATGATTGCATTTTATGCTAGAAATAAGGTCCAGATTGTAAAAAACAAACAAACAAACAAACAAAAAAAACCCCAGCAGTTCCCCTTTAAATCAAGACTGACTGAAATCAAAACTTCTCAGAGATTGTCATAAATCACTGGTGCTACATATCATAAGATAATACATACATAATTAATATCAACTAAAACCCAAGTTTTTACGTAATCCTCCATTCACTAAAACTCTCTACCTCCCTCGCTCTCACTTCTTTCTATCTGCGACCCACTGAATTCTATCTGTCGCCATCTGCCAACGTTCACACATTTTCAGGAATACATCTTATCTGCCATCAGGACTGAATCCACACCTTCTGTCCAGTCACTGGCTTTTTTTTCTTTCTTTTCTTTATGCATAAATCATCCAGTAAACGCTGCTGACACTTTTCTGGTTATACGTTAAAAGAGTGCGGAGCTGCATTCATTCAGTAGTGTCTGTATTCATGAAGCTCATGTTGTGTGTGTGCGTTTGTCTTGTGACATGTAGAGTGTGTGCGTGCAGTATTTATGGATTGAACTGTCACGTGTGTGTGTGTTTGTGCTTAAATGCAGTTCCAGGCTTATGTGTGTTTAATTGTTTCTTTGCAGTTGCAGGGTTGTATCATATTTATCAGTAGATCAGAAAATGTATGATTGCGTTGCTTCAGTGTGTTGTTATGAGTGTGGAGAAAACACAGCAATGTACCTCTGTGTGTGTGTTGCTATTTGTATTGTTTACAATAGCTTTTTTTATTTGTTTTTGTGTGTGTGTGTGTGTATATACTAGAGATATCCGGCTCAGCTGGCTTTGAACCAAGGCAGGACAGTTCAGTTTTTTCGTCTTTATTATTCTTTATTAGCCACCAGTCGAGGTGTTTACTGTCCCCATTCATGTGTCTGTCTCTGTGTATGTGTCTCTGTGTGTGTGTTATGCGGTCAGAAAACACACTGTATTTAATGGCAATCCGCCGCCAAGCAGGATATTTTGGTCTGAGTGTGTGGGTGGTTGTTGCTGCTGCTGCCGCTGCTGCTGCTGCTGCTGGAGCTGCTGGGTGGATGTCAGAGTCAGACAGATAGAGAGGAGAGAAGAAGGAAGGGTGAGAAATACAGAGGATGTATCCACTTCCTCAAAACCACATGAATCCCCAGCACCAGCACCACCAACCCCCCCCCATCTCCCTCACCCCCCCTCCACTTCCTGCTCTTCTTTCAGCTCCGGCTTTTTTAAAAAACATTAACGTCGTCGCTCGTCTGACAAAGATCCTGTTGGATCAAATCAGTGTTTCCAGATAAATTATAGCTACACACAACTTGTATCAGTGTGTATTATCTGTGTGTTCATATCTGGGTGTGAACGTCCTTGACTGTGTGTGTGTGTGCGTGTGTTTTGTTTGAAGAGACACAATGCCAGGCTGCGGGTGTGTGTGTGGAGTCTGCACCTGGGTACATGACATTAGAGGTGTGACAGAGATGAATGGAAACTGTATCCTCTGAAGTGGTGTCTTGGCAGCGCCGACAGAAAACACAGGCCTCAGATCGCTCGCCAGCACCGGCCCGCCACCTGACTTCCTGTTAGGGGTGAAAGGTCAGTGCTGGAGGGGAGGGGAGGGGGGGGGGGGGGTATTGTGGGGATGTTTCTGCTGATTACAGCACAGGAAGCGTTCCCAGGTTTTGGAGATGGTTAAAAATGAGTTCACATTGGAAACTAATGCTGCTGCAATGATGCTGATACTAACAGTACTGCTGCTTGTGTTTATGTTTATTAAAGGGATAGTTCAACATTTTGGCAAATTGGCCCATTGCCATAATCCCTATAGTTTTAGCAGTAGGTTCATTACCTTTAATTGTCGGTGCAAGCTATTTTTAGAACGGCGGAGCAGAGCCGCCAGTAGAAAAAAAAAAAAAGTCAAGAAGTCAAGAAAAAAACGAAATATCGTTTCTCACCAGCTTTCTCTGCAGTGCTTTATAGAAAAAAATAAACATAAAATAAATAAATAGTTTAAAAACAAGTTAAAATCATATCACATCATACAGTATAAAAAAAGTAGATGTCTGTCTTTGATCGGTATCACATAACACTATGTGTTAGCGGCAATTACCGAGACGATTTCACAGAAATCATTACAAAACACCGTACCACAGGGAATTAATGTGAAATTAGATTTATTTATTACATTTTTATTTGTTTTTGTTCTTTTCAAGGCATCATTTTTTACTGGCCCCAGTGCTTGGAGCGTTCCGGTTGCCTCAAGTACATCCAGGCCACCGGGTCATTTATATTGTCGACCCCTGTAAATACTGTAAAAAGCCAACCTATACATTACAATGTGCTGCTTTATTTTAGGATTTAAGTGTAAGCATGAGGTAAATGTCCACAGGTCGGTAAGTAACTTTCATTACAGCATCATATCAAGTCAACTTTTATTTTATTTTAAATCTGAGACAGTGAGACACTTCTTTTTCTTCTTCTTCTTGTCTTTGGGCGTGTGGCACCCAGCGTATTCCTGCATGTCTACCACCACTTTCTGCTCTGTTTGTGCAGATAACGTGACCTGCACAGTTTATTAATCATTCCCAATCCCGTCAACACTCTCCCTCCTCATCTTTTGACATTAAAGAGTAAAAGTACAAAAAACACTGAAGTTCAAACCTGTGTGTCCTGTGTTACAAGGTTCAAAATGTTTGTGTCAAGATGTTTAAAAAGCAGTAAATGTGTAAATGTTTCGGTGGTGGGGGTTGTGATGGGGTGTTTGTCCCTGGTTAGTGTCGGGGCATGTTTTTAAATTAAAAAATTAGATTTGAGTCACGTAGAGAGAAAAAAAAACTCATGGAGTATTTGTGCCACTTTGGTGCGTAACGTAAACGTAGCCTGAAGAAGTTCACTGGGTTCAGGAGTGTGTGTCCTCAGTGTGACTGCGCCGAGGAGACTGCTGTTAATAATCTAGAGAGGAATTCTTGAGAGCGACTCCAGCTGTGTGTGTTTGTGGTGGTAGTTGTTGAGTGGATAATTGTTTGTGTGTGTGTCTTTTAGAGTGCATTTTACAGTCAATAGTACATGTGTGCACATACTGTACATGCATGTGTGTGTGTTTCAGTGTCCAGACAGAGGGCAACGATTTTGTGTGTCGCTGCTCCTGCAAGGAAAAGTGCAACCTGCACGGCGGCCGGCGGGTCGGGGCTAATGCCTGCTTTGATTTTTTTGACAAGGATTTCCTCCCTCTCTCTTTCCACGGAGCCCGGGCGCTTTATTAATGGCATTACATGGCGGCGTCCTGTGACCAGCGAGCGTTCCCTTCTCTTCCCATCACAGGACCAATTCCAGCGCCGCACCGCCACTGCACCAACCGTCTGATCCAGGAGACGGGCCGCGCGCACACTGGAGGCTTTGTTTAGACTCAGTTATGTCTTTTAAAACCTCAAAATGAATCATATCCATCATGTTAGAGGTAAATAAAAGTGGCCAATATCGGATTTACTCCCATTATAGACTGTATATAACAAAAATGCCAGTCATTAGAACCCATTTACATCCACTCTCACACATACAGGATGATTTTTTATTTCACCGTCAGCCTCCCAGACAAAGTGACGGCGACACTCTGCGACGACACGCAGGATAAAAGGCTCTGGAGGAAGTGAAGCGGCGGTTTATTTACCACACTCTTAACAGATGGGGCTTGACAGTTGCTAATCGTCCATTTCCTGTGTGTGTGTCTGTGTGTGTGTGTGTGCGCGCCACAGCGAGCGACAAAGTGAACCACCCGCAGACCCCTTTGATTGGCCGATGGTGTGAAGCACTCACGCCACTCTGCCTCAAAATATTACTAATGGGACTCTCTCTCTCTCGCAAATGACAAACAAATCCTAGAATTATTGATTTTCCTTTGTTAAAATGAGATGTTTCTCTTGTGTGAAGGTCAAACGCCAACGCCGTGCGACCGACAACAAATGCATGTGAACAACAGCGTGAACTCATTTGCATTTATTTAATATTCCTGAGTTCCACAGATGCAGCAGCATGTTGCTCCGACCCCAGTGGGACTCTCGCCGCTCCACGAGCTTCACTGACCAACGACTGGAACTGACAATTGACTCATTTGCATCTTTTAATGTATTAACATGCGTCTTCTCCACCCTGTCCGTCTTCTACGGTGGCCCTCAGAGGTCAACACGCTGCAACTTATGCAAAGACATATAAATGCACTATCAATTCAAAAACAACTTTATCTTTATCAGTTTGAGGACAAACGCTGCAAAAACACAAGTTCTTCTTGACTTTAGGAGTTGTGCAGACAGCTTCCTGTTGCTGAGTTTATTTGGTTTATTAGAACGTCAATATCACATGATTCACATGGTTTTGATGAAATAAACTCTTAGCGCTTAGCATTAGCCTTTAGCTGGGTTCGTCACTGGGTACATGTCTTGGTACGTAACAACCAAGAGTATTAAAGGAGACATATTATGCCCCCTTTCCATAAATTAAAATAGGTGTCTTAAAGACATGTCTGTGACATGCTTTGGTCAAAAACCGCAAGGATCAAACATCACAACTCTTTTCATACTCTCGGCTGTTTTCAGTGCCTGTCCCTTTAAATGCAAATGAACCACTGCTTGCCCCGCCTCCTTCTGCTGGTCCCAGGTAGGGATGGTATTATGCAAATTTGAATCCTAGTTACATCACTGGAAGACAACTGAGGGAACAACTCGTGAAACCACATGGATTTCAGTCTAGGAAGCCTGGATATTACCGATTTTGTTGTCAATTCTCACATTTTGGGGGCCGGAAGGCAAGACAAACACCCAAGGAACCTTCAAAAAGTGATATTTCCATAATATGTCCCCTTTAAATGCTGAAGCCTGTAGATAGAAAGTATAAAGATATCCATAGTGTATAGAGATTATGCTCCAATACAGAAAACAGGAGAGGCAAATAAATAAGAAAAACATGCACAAACAAAACAGAAAGACAAAACAATAACAGTAAAAAAGGAGGGAAAAGGGGGATGAAGACGTAGGTCAATGTCAGCCCATAACATATTGCATACTACATAGGCCACTGTTGTGTTGTGAGTTTTTGCAGCGTACACGTTGAAATTTTCTGAGTTTGCTGCATGTTCAAGGCCGTCGTTCTCCTCGTGTTTTTTGAAATGGTAAAAAAAAAAAAATGCACCGAGTACACAATCAATCACTTTCAGATTGAAGGACAAACAAATAAAACACATATAATATACCTGAGAGGCCGTTATTATGGAGAAACCTTTGCTATATTTGGTTTCTACCAATGAACTTCACGTGTTCATGCTATAAAAACACAGATTACTGCTGATATCATTGTACTGGTTGTTTCCTGATGGTTTGGCCCTTCACCATCTGTTTGTATTGGGAAAGAACTGCAGCTCTAACGCACCTTCTTCTTCTTGTTTTTGTTTTTTACGCCGCTCAGCGCACCGGTGGTTTATTCCTCTGAAGACTTCTCACTTATCCCATTAAGAGCACAAAAGCCTTTTCTCTCTGCATCTAGTATCACTTCACCCTGAGCTAAACTTCTCAACGTCTCATCGCAAAAAAACCTGCTTCGAGTGTTGTCCTTCGTCCTCCATCGTCAAGATGCTTCCTGTTTTGCTGTTGAGCACGACCGATCCTCCCCCGAGCGCTTCCTGCAGGATGATAATAAGGCAACGCCAACAACAAACACCTGAGACTTACCACCATTGTTACAGTCTGGCTCTCCTCTCTCCGCATGTGTGTCGTCCTTGTGCACTTCATTAGAATACACTGTGCAGTCACGCTTTCGTCTTAAGCAGCACTTATAACATTAGTCGTGCTCTGGTCAAACATGTAAACACAGCCAGGGCCTCGGCATCGGGACGGCGGCAACTTGGTCCGAATACTAAAACATCACGAGGCTCCAGAGCTGACGTGTGTGTGTGTGTTCTCTGGTCAACATGACAGACTTGCATTAGAAATGTCAATCACACACATTTAGTCGAGTGTCATAAAGTCGCAGCAGCGAATATGCAGAATGAAGTTGACTGGACTTTCAAAATAAAATGTGCGCCATTTTAAAGAGAAAGTTGAACATTTTGGCCCATCACCATAATCCCTATAGTCATAGCAGTAGGTTCATTACCTTTAATTGTCGGTGCAAGCTATTTTTAGAATGGCGGAGCAGAGCCGTGAGCTGCTCAGAGCTACGCTACGGAGGCTCATGGGATTTCTTGGTTTCCCTCATCAAACTCATCAAATACACAATCCAACAACTTCAAAACGCTCTTGCGGACAAGTTGTGCATGAATTTCCCTCTAAAACAACTCTTGTGGTGCAAAACTGATTGCATTGATTAGTTTTTCTCAGTCTCTGAAGTAAAACAACTCGTAACGTTGTGAATATTGCAGGTCACAACTTGTCCACCAGAGCGTTGTGGAGTTGTTGGATTGTGTATTTGATGAGTTTGATGAGGGAAACCAAGAATCCCCATGAGCCTCCGTAGCGTAGCTCTGAGCAGCTCACGGCTCTGCTCCGCCGTTCTAAAAATAGCTTGCACCGACAATTAAAGGTAACGAACCCAAACCTACTCCGAAAATTATAGAGATTATGGCAATGGGCCAATTTGCCAAAATGTTGAACTATCCCTTTAAAATGCATCAATTTCCAGGTGACATCTGGGCGAATGAGTGACAGGAAAGTGAAGTGGACTTGAAATCAGTGGCTTTGGAGGATCAAGAGTGTGAAGCTAATGAACATCAAGCCTTTTTTGGGGGGGTTTCAGGTAGAGCAGGAGCTGGAGAGGGGGAGGCGCAACATCAGAGAGGCCTTTCAATTAAGATCAAACAGCTTTTTTTTTTTTTTTCCTCCGTGCAAGGGTCACAGTGTCTGAGGCTTCCTGCCAAAAGAGAGCGAGCGTAACTAATCCTGGTGCTCATGCTAATCATGTTTTTGATCAGACATCTGTGATTTGATTTAGAAACGGAGAGAGAGGAGGCTATTTTCTGATCTCCCCCCTCCCTCCCCCCTCCCTCGAGGACGCCGTTTGATCGGAAACATCACAGATGCTGTTAACATTTTAACACGGCACCGCTCTTCTGATAATAACGTTGCTACATTGTTGTGGAGTTGTTGGATTGTGTATTTGATGAGTTTGATGAGGGACACCAAGAAATCCCATGAGCCTCCGTAGCGTAGCTCTGAGCAGCTCATGGCTCTGCTCCGCCGTTCTAAAAACAGCTTGCACTGACAATTAAAGGTAACGAACCTACACTGCCAAGACTATAGGAATTACGGCAATGGGCCAATTTGCAAAAATGTTGAACTATCTCTTTAAGAAGTGAGGTAATTACGCATGATAAATGAAACCATGTGGACAGTGTGTTGGGGAAATCATTTTTATTTTTATTTTTCATTAAATCACATTGTTTTTCCAGCTTTTGCAACTTCATCTCATAAAATTGAGCAAACAATCGCATGTTCCATCGCATGTTTTAGGAAAATCTGCTGTGTAATCCACGATTTTTTCCTGCAACATCACAAAAAAATGCATTGATTGTCAATATTTCAGACCATAATAATGACTCCAAATCACTACACCTCCTTCCTTTATGCCCCCACCAGCACCTGAATGTGATTATCCACCCCGCCGTCCACCGTCGGGGGGACAGAGTGGACATTGTGGCCCCACTATCAACACTGCCCCCCTCCGCCCCCCTCCTCTTATTATCACAGCCACTGGTTCCCGCTCTCCTCGGCCCACACACCACCCACTCATCTCCCACCGGCCCTCTGGCTGGCCGGCTGGCAGAGCGCCACCGCCTCCGCCGCTGCTGCTGCCGCCGCCGCATTCCTGCCACTTGAATGAGTGGCAGTCACACAGCGAGCCGTGACCTCTGACACGCCACACACAGCTCAGCCCAGAAAATAAAAAACCCACCCTCCGTAGTTATTATATAAAGGGTCTTTTTGCAGGAAGACGTTCCGCTTCGGCTCCGTGTCGGCTCTTTAAGTATAATAATGAATCTATTACACTTGGATTACTGGCACCGTGGCGTCCTGGCAGAGCTGCGGCCAAGTTTTAGCGTTGTAGGTTTCATGAAGTGATGAGTCATTAGTGCGTGTTCTCATCTCACCGTCACCTGAGAGTCGATGATTTTTATAGGTTTGTTTTTATGCATTTGTTGCATAACTCCCAAATACTTTGCGCTTTAGTTGCATCGTTGTTAGGATCATTAGTTTCATATAATGGATGCTATGTGTGTGTATGTGTATGTGTTTAAGTGTGTATGTGTGTGCATGATTGATTGACAGGCAGGCCAGCGGGGGGATCCTGCCTGTTAAACGTTTGATTGCACCCTGACTTCCTGGCCGTGAGGTGGGGATGGAGATGGAGGGAGGTGGGGTGCAGGAGGAGGGGGGGAGGTGCAGGAGGAGGGGCGGAGGTCTGGATCTGCTGAGTGTAAATGAGCTGAACAGATGTTGGCCAGATGTGGCCATGGAAGGAGGGAGGAGGAGGAGGAGGAAGAGGAGGAGGAGGAGGGGGTAAAGGAGAAAAGGAGAGGAGACGTGGAGAGACTCGCCGTCCACACACTGACAGCTTTGTTCACCTCCACTCAGGAGTTCCTCTTGACTCCTCCCTCTCTCCCTCCTCCTCCTGTCTTCACACACTCCTCCTCTCCTCCCTACATCCTCCCCTCCTTCCCTTCCCTCCCTCCATCCTCTCTTTGAAGTGAGGACAGTGCTCAGGAAGCGAGCTGGAATCGATTGCTCCATGCATTAGGCCAGGAATGTGTGACACCCTCCTCCTCCTCCTCCTCCTCATCTTCGTCACCCTCCTCTTCCTCCTCCTCCTCCTCTCCTGACAAATCCCTCATTTATTTCACCCCTTCTTTCTGTTCCTCCGCTTCTTCACACACTGTAGTCACTGCTGTTACTTTGGCCCAGAGCCTTCAAGATGTTATTTATTTATTTATTTATTTTAAATTTCACTAGCTGCGGACGATCAGAAGAGTCCAGACGCTGATCTGAGAGCAGTTTTTCAAAGTGTCATCGTTCAGAGAGCGTGTGTGAAGTCAAAGACGACAAGTCCGGAAGTCATTTTAAATGAAAATTAATAAAACATCCGCTCCGTCCTGTTTTTCAGATGTTAACGTTTTGTTGCCCTCCTCCTTTGAAATTAAGTAAATTTAGGGTTTCATTGTCGTCCTGATTGATGGATCAATGCCGATCAAGTCTAGACATTGATCGCCTTGTTCCATAATGAGCGATACATTGATCTGCTTTGACTCTATTCATAGTGAAAGGACAAGCCGGCTAAAGAATTTATAATATAAGGATCTTTTTATCTGATATTCACTTTATCAATGAATACTATCAGATGAATACTGTAATTCAGCTCATGAAAAGGTCGGTTTCTTTTGATTTGACTCTTTTTTTTTTACTGAGTTAAAGGGCAAAAGCATGTGACCACAAAGTTGGTCGTTTGAATATCAGAGTTCAGACGTGTCCTTGAGGAAGAAGACACTTTAAAGGGATAGTTCACCCAAAATTGAAATTTCATTTCATCATTTACTCACCCTCATGTCGACTAAGGGCTGGGAGAAGTTTCAGAGTTATCCGTGGCTTCTCTGAGTTACAGGGGGTCTCGGCGTAGCAGTGCATGTCCATACCGGTTGTGAATGGATACCAACTGTCTTGGTAACAAAAAAACACACCAAAAAACATCCAAATACGTCCATGCTGCTTGTGTGTAGGGTCCATCAAGTCTATATTTCAAGCCTGTTTTGTAGCGGAAGCTCCTCTTCCCGGTTTGTCAAATTTGGATGAACCAGGGTCCGTCCTCTTGCCAGCTTCCGCTATAAAACAAGCTTGAAATAAAGACTTGTTTAATTTTTTTTGGGACAATTTCGCATTTCGAGGCTTCAATACAAGACATACGAGCAGCATGGAGGTATTTTTTGGTGTGTCTTTTTTGTTATGAAGACAGTTGGTATCCAAAAAATTTAAATTTTGGGTGAACTATCCCTTTAACACTCCGAGCAGCCGCCACTAAAACACTAAAACACTGCGGCCTGCGGTAAATGTAAAAGCAACTGCAGCGCATGTGTGAAAGGGTTTAAATGTGAAGTCATGCTCTGTCGTCTCCGTCTGGATGAATGATGAACAAGGGAAACGTGTCCCCCCGCTGAAACTGAACATAATGTTCCCTCCGCTCTGTTCCATGCGTTTTTTTTTTTCTTGACTCGTGAAGAAAGGGGACATCAATTTGGTGGAAAATGATCAAGTTGAATGAAAAATGGTATAAAATGAATAAAATCTTTCTTGTTTTGCTCCGCCGCCTCTGAGTGCACATGACCTTGTGAACTTGTCTTCAGCCAGAAAGTCAGTCAGTCATTCAGTCAGTGAGTCTGTCATTCATCCAGCAGCAGTGAGTCATCCGCCTCCTTCGCTCTGCCAAGTTACAACAGACTCAAGGCCTGGCCCTGACACAACAATGACACAGGGAGGATGTTGGTCGACCCGGACCAGCTCTGTGTATCAGGGCTGGAAGTTAGTCACTCTCGTTAATACTCCTTTTTTTATTCTCCTCCTTTATATTCACTGCTGATTTGTGGCGTTTTATTGGTGAAAGAATCAACATTTTAAAAGCCCAAGGTAGACGTTTGTATTAAAGCTCCATACAGTATAAAGGTAGACGTTTGTGTTAAAGCTCCACACGGTATAAAGGTAGATGTTTGTGTTAAAGCTCCATATGGTATAAAGGTAGATGTTTGTGTTAAAGCTCCATACGGTATAAAGGTAGACGTTTGTGTTAAAGCTCCATACGGTATAAAGGTAGATGTTTGTGTTAAAGATGTTAAAGGTAGATGTTAGTGTTAAAGCTCCATACGGTATAAAGGTAGATGTTTGTGTTAAAGCTCCATACAGTATAAAGGTAGATGTCCATGTGTAGTGTGATTATAAAGCAGCTCTAAGTTCTTTATTATTAATACTGTGAAAGTATCAAAGCCTCAGTCCACAGAGGAATGCACACAGCTTGTATTCAGAAACTGAGCCTTAAAACCAGCCGGACTTCCTGTCACTTTGTGATGTCACAACAAAGCCCCGCCCCCTCACCACCTGGACAACACCATCCATCCAACAACTTGCAGGACTTGGTTTCTGAGTGTTTTATTCTGAAATCTGCTCGATTCTGATCTGGATCACTCAGAAAACAGTCAGCCAATCAGAAGAGAGACTCAGAACCTCCTCCTCTCCTCTGATTGGCTGACATCGACCTGTTGTTACTGGAGCTCCAGAGAGAGAGGAGATGGGAAAACTACACCGAGATGGGTTTTTGTCTCTTAAAAACCCGCAATATTACAGCAATTAATCTCTTTCCAATGTTTCAACTGCAGTTTTACACTTGAAGTTAAACACACTTTAATTTTTCTAGTGCCCTCTTCCTGTTCGTTTCCAACTCCAACAAACGTCGGAGCGGGCCAGACACTTGAAGGCGCCTCTAAATGCTTCCCCTCTCAACGTCATCATTAAACAGAGCCCATTGTTTTCAGTGGCACGACCTCAATTAACTGTCACGGTATCACAAAGGCGATTTGATTTAATGCCGGTTTCACTTTGGATGCAGTGCAATTGATGGTGCAGCACTTATGTTAAAGAAAACACTGGCACGGGACATAAATCTTTCTTTCTTTCTTCCATTCTTTCTTTCTTTCTTTCTGCAGGCCTTAAACGGTCAGATGCACTTGACGCCCACGTGGCTCGCCGCCAACAGCAGTCATGTCGCCACCGGTTCAAGAGTGGAAGCATCGAGGACGGGGAGAAGCGGCGGCGGGAGGGGAGGAGGAGGATCCACGGCCGGTAGCCAGACCGGAGCCGCCGGGGGAGGAGGAGGAGGAGGAGGAGGAGGAGGAAGGAGGAGGAGAGAGGAAGAGGAAGAGGAGAGAGGGGAGACGCACCCACTGGAAGTTCTCTCCGGTCATCCATCCAGTCTGGACTCGACCCTGGGACACATTGTTCAACAGCTGGATATTCTCACGCAGGTCAGTTTTTTTTTTTTTTTTTTTTTTTTTTTAAGCAAAGCTCCAAAAACTCGACTTGACACACAAGTTGTGAAATCCAAAGTTGCAAAGCGTGAGAAGCAGCAACAACATCGTTTCATCCTCACACGCTCCACATACTGTAGCCTACATATGTTTTTTTTCTGAATGAAGGAAGCAGGTCACTGATCCCGCTGTTGAACATGCTGCAAGGTCAAGTTAAACAAAGATAATAAAAGCAAACACAGAAGGCAGCAGAGGTAGATTTTATAGTTTACCTGCCCCCCCCTCCGGCCCCCCGCTCCCCCCTCCCTCCTGCCTGCACCTTTTTAAACAGGTGGCACCAGGAGCTCAACCTATAAGGATTTAAGAGTTATGAGTGCAACTGATCATTTATGTGTTTAATTTAATTTAATTTAATAATAAAATCAGACTCACGGTTCCTCCGCTTTGTCATTCGACGGCTATGTTTTTAAAGAATATTATAATTTATGTCAGGCTGGGTACCGAGCTTCGCTTCTTTTATGGCATTTTGGAGAATCAAAGAACAGCTGGCCGGTTGTGACCGTTTTCTTTTAAAATAGGCCAACCTGACTAATTTAAAGGACAATTCCGGCCATTTTTGACCCCTAAATCGTTTTCCTGTAGTGTAGCAGTGCAGTGGTAATGTTCATAATATCTCCGACCGTTTATTTTTGTAAAGAAATCATCACAACAAGTCTTTCTGGGACGTTTCAGAGTTAGGTTATCTGGTGGTTGGAATAGAAAAATACAACTACGACTGCCAAAAAAGTATTCAGGAACCGGTGACGAAGTGAAGGTGTCGGTATTGGTACTGGCATTGAAAATTTTTGATTGATACCCAGATTTTTTTTTACCTAGCTTTATGATCTATGAGGTATTTTGCTGATGCACAGTGCAGAGCAGCTGTCATGGCACTGAATTTGCAATAAAACATTATATTTAAGGCATAAAAAAAGCATCGGCAGAAATGAAAAGTACAAGTTCACTGTTCGTCTTTAGTAGGAAATCCGCTCCAGGAAACACATCTGCTGCTGCTGCTGCTGCTGCGTGTACGTTGTATGTGAGACGAGACAAAGTGTCTATTCAGTACAACTGGTGATTTGGTGCTTTTTTTTATTTTTTTTTTTATTTTATCAAAGGGGGATTATTCATGAAAACAAACTATAAAACAGTCTAGACAGTTTAAATACTGTATTTAAAAACGCTTTAATCTCCCCTCAGTACAATCAGAGTCATACATACTGTACATACGGCGAGCACAGAGCTTCTCCCAGCATGCTCTGTGTGTCCTGGAACAGCACGGTGGCGTGACAGCCGGAGCTAAAAAGCCTCTTCTGTCTCTGTTTAGCTCTTGTTTTTCTAGTCTGTGTAATTAATCTATGACAGCTTTATAATTATCGCTTCACACACACACACACACACACACACAGACCGTGTCAGTGCTGGAGGAGCGTCTCACCCTGACCGAGGACAAGCTCAAGGAGTGTCTCGCCGGCCAGTCCAGGATCCTCAAGGACGTGCAAGCGTCCAGAGCGAGGCAGCGGCGGTGGAGGACGGAGAGCGAGGAGACGGACGGATCGCCTGTCCGCTTCACTCGGTGACGAAGAGAAGACGACTCCCGTCCCTACACCAAACGCCACCGTCCCCGCTTCCTGTCCCTCTGACTGCAATAAAAAGACTGAAAATACTGTTTTAAGGGATAGTTCAACCTTTTTGGCAAATTGGCCCATTGCCATATTCCCTATAGTCATAGCAGTAGGTTAGTTACCTTTAATTGTCAGTGCAAGCTATTTTTAGAACAGCGGAGCAGAGCCGTGAGCTGCTCAGAGCTACGCTACGGAGGCTAATGGGATTTCTTGGTTTTCCTCATCAAACTCATCAAATACACAATCCAACAACTCCACAACGCTCTGGTGGACAAGTTGTGACCTGCACATTCACCACGCTATGAGATAATAACACAACGTTACCACACAGAGTTGTTTTAGAGGGAAATACAGAGACTGCTTGATGGAAAACTGTCCCTGAAGGCAACATGCATCAGCGGTTTTGCATGAATTTCCCTCTAAAACAACTCTGTGTGGTAACGTTGTGTTATTATCTCATAGCGTGGTGAATGTGCAGGTCACAACTTGTCCACCAGAGCGTTTTGGAGTTGTTGGATTGTGTATTTGATGAGTCTGATGAGGGAAACCAAGAAATCCCTTTAGGCTCTGTAGCGTAGTGCGGAGCAGCTCATGGCTCTGCTCCGCCGTTCTAAAAATAGCTTGCACCGACAATTAAAGGTAACGAACCCACTGCTATGACTATAGGGATTATGGCAATGGGCCAATTTGCCAAAAATGTTGAACTATCCCTTTAACCACTGCTGGACATGTGTGTGTGTGTGTGTGTGTGTGATGATATTATGTCCACCATGGTGGTCTCTCTCTCAGGGGTCAGTGGGTTAATCAGGATTTGGGGGAAGTAACTTTTTGTGTGTGTGTAATTGCAACATATTTTCTCCACGTCTGTCTTCGCCTCTTAGGAATATCCAGCTGTACAGCCAAGCACTCATTCCTGTTCAGTGTGTGTGTGTGTGCGTGTGTGTGTCGATATGGATATTGAATCCAATCCGGACAGCTGCAGCTATGAAAACAGACGGTGCTTGTCTGCTGTGTGACCTCTCAGTGTGTGTGTGTGTGTGTTTACATGGGTGTGTGTTTAAGCTGTTGATTGCTTCTGCAGCATCATTGTTCATTGTACTGTTTCCATCTCTGCCATGTGTTTTTTTTTTTAAAACATACGAGGTTGTGTTTATCACATCAACACCCACACATAGAAGTATATATAAATCTAAATATATATAATTTATATGACTAAATAATAATACGCTATGTTGCTTTAATGTTATTAGCACAGTGTGTTTCTCTGCCCGGGCAAGTGCTTTTATTTTGTAATGCAAACAGATCTGAACTTTGACTAAAAGCTTTTTGAAGTTTTGACCAAGTCTGCAGCTTTTTTTTAAATATGTTTTAGAAATTGTTTTGTTATTTTTGTTTTATGAGTTGCACTGAAAAATCATCACTTTATTCTGAACGATCTGACAGACGATGATTAAATCTGGATATAGAGTCCTAATACTGAACTTAAAACAAAACGGTGCTTTAAAAATGTGAGTATATTCAATCATAACTATCATTATTGTTATGATATGATGATTTATCTCAGTCTTCATGTTAACTTTATCATAATATTGACTGGTTTCTGTTTAGTATTTAAAGTTTTATCATCCGTATTATTGTTCCTCGTTATCTGCTGAGTCATGTTTATTCGTATATATGATATGACATAATGTGATACGTGTCACGGTGCCTCTGCTCTCCACCAGCCTCTGAGATGTTTTGTCTCACTCTCTCCCGGTGTAGAGACTTTAGCTGTCGGATGTTTTCCCAGTGGTGGAGATGTGGTGAGCGATGCGGGAGGAAGCAGCAGCAGAAGAAGAAGAAGAAGCCACACAAAGAAGAGGGAGCTGCTTGGCCGGCTGCTGTTTGCTCTCACCGCACCACATCCTCCTTCTTCTCCCCCCTCCCATCATGGTTTTACTGGTTTTCCTCCTCCTGCATCCTTCTCCTCTCTTCCTTCCAGTTACATAAAGCGGTTTGTTCTCCAGAGGCGGATCAAACCCAGTTCATCCCGACTCGGTCCTGACCGGAGGTTTCATCAAGGATCAGACGGACTAAATGTGAACACGAGGCACAACAACAAAAACATACTTTCACCTCATCGTCCACGTCTTCATACTGACCTGATTGACTTCTGGAAACTGTTCATAATCTTTTGATATCTTTTTTAATCTGCTCCTAATGTATGTAATTCAAATGTTATGGATCTGGACCTCGTCAGGACATTTTAAGCTTTTATAAAACTGACAAGAAAAAAAATCAATCAAATTTTATTTATATAGCGTCTTTCAAAGCAAATAAATGCAGTTCAAAGTGCTTTTCATTTAGATTGAAAGAGTGAAACAAGAAGAATGACATGGAGACTAATGCACAAAGATAACAATAAAATATAGCAATAGTAAAAAATACACAATAAAATATGATAAAAATATTAAAAAACAATAAAATAGAATAAAATGCAGGAGAATGGGACAAAAAATTATTAATAAGACTGTAAAACTAAAATAGAATACAATTATTATAAAATTACTCCTCTCAGATCCTCCGACAGGCTGTTTCCAATGACGATGACTCTGATTGGACGTTTTGCACTAAATAAAAAGGCAACTATTGATGATTTATTTTGCATCTTCTAGTCTTTCTTTTCTATTTTCCTTTGAATAACACGTTTCAATGACGCTGTATTTTCCCCCCTCATACTTTATAGGAAGAAAAGTGAGATGTTTTTTAATCTTTGTGCTGGAAGAGCTGCTTGGAGAAGAAGAATCTGAAAGAGCTGAAGTTTCCACTGATGAAGACTTTGCGCTGCGATGGAAAGCTCTGGAACAAGCAGGTAAGTGGATGTTGAGCTGCTGTGTGCTTTGGTTTTGTGACCCTGAAAAGTTTAAGACGTGAGACTCGGTTCAGGATGACCTCACCGCTGCAGAAACCTTTCAACGACTTGAGTGGAAACACACAAACACACTCTCTGTTGTGAAACTTAAAGTGAACAAAAGCTGCAGAGAGAGAGAGAGAGGAGGGGGGGGGGGAGTCGGATGCAAACAGTTAACGACCAATTTCCACCTTCGCTTCCAATTCGATCTCATTAAGTGCACTCAGAGCTTGTTTTACAGTGCACACACAGTGTAAACCCTCAAATGTGTGTGTGTGTGTCTTTAGTGCACTGTGAACATGATCCTATAACCTGTTAATAGCTTCCTGGAGGAGGAGTTTCCTGTTGATATTGAGGAAGCAGCTCTGTTGACTTGCCACCGGGCAAACGCATGCTCACAGTTTAGTGCACAAGTGTGTGTGTGTCTAAGTGTGTGTGTGTTGATTAACTGTGGAAGTAATATCCTGATTCCTATTAGTGTCATATTGATTCGTCAGGCTCATATCCACCTTTTATGACACGTCAGTTTTCTGTTTTTGCTGCTGCGATGCAAACAAAGTAAAACAAACAGAAGTAGTTTTAATCTCTTTCAGATCAATTGGTTTAAATTTAAAACTTTATCACATAACCCAGCCGCCATCTTGGCCACCTCCATCACCTCTATCACCTCTCTGGTGTATTTTATGTTATTTTAATATTCATTTAATAGGGACAATACCTACAACATTGCCACAGAAAATGGAAAATGTGATGCATACAAGACGTCTAGCTAATGTGCAGTCTTTGTCCCCGGTCAGGCTTTAGAATAGGATAAAATATACTGAATACAATAAATGCAATGATACAAATACAGTGAATAGGTAACATGAATAAATAAACACAGTTGCAAAATTCAGATTAAACATTAAACATTAATAAAGTGTTGTATTGACAATCACTTGAGAGAAGTTATAGGGATAGTTCACCCAAAATTCACATTTCAAATTTGAATTTTGGGTGAACTATGCCTTTAAGCCAACATTTAACTTTAACAGTAAACCTCTTTAGTTCTGTTTGGGATTTCATTTCCGATGGTAAATAATTCCATAGGTGTAGTGAATCTACCTTGCACTGAGAGGTATGTCGTCTTGCATCTTCGACTTTCACAGTTTATCTTGGTTCTGCTCCTCGTCATTGTCTTACAGTTATTTATATATAACAATCATTTTACAAAGTCAGAGCCGACACGAGCACGAGGCGGCGTCATCTTTAGCTCCCGACTTCTCCTCTTCCTCTCCTTCTGTTTCCTGCCGCTTCTCGCCTATCTCTGGAAAACAGGAGGATTATCTTTTTGGGGGGGGGGAATTCCCCATTCCCCCCCCCCCCCCCATCTACACCCCCCACCTTCCTTCAGGGGCCGAGGCGATAAACGGAGCGCGAGGGGGACAAAGGATAGAAGAGGAGGATAGAGTGTGAAAGAGAAAGAATAATCAGAGGCGGGATGAGAGGAGCGCTCTGCGCCCACGCCTATTGAGTTACAGAGAGTCTCACTGTGGCTTCGGCAATAATTGATTGTAGTTTATCTAATGTGCACACCTATTCACACACACAGACACACACACATGAACACACACGGCGATGCCTGTTCAAATAGGTGCAGAAGGAGGACGGGCAAACAGAGAGAACTGTGCACTGTTCATCCACTGGCTCCTCTGTTTGTTTTTTATGTCTCTGTTTGACTTTTCCTTGGCCGGAAAAATGCCGTCTGTTTGCCAGAGGGGTTTAACAACCTGCTTCCGTTCCCTCGCTCATAAAAAACAAACAAACTCACACACACACACACACACACAGAAATAAGGGTTTTAATTTTATTTTTTACATGATTGGCAGTTGAAGTTTTTTGTTTTAAGTGTTTTAAAAGCACAGGACGTCGTGCAGGATGGTCGGAACGGGCTTTTAATGAACTGTAACGAAGGGAAACTGTGAACAAAATGTGAGACTGACGTTTCCCTCCGTGAACCTGCGAGCAGCATCCAAGCACACGACGACCACAAGTCAATTAAAATTTGCTTTTCACATTTTACTGGTAAAATCCACCTCAAAAATAAAAGTAAATAAACATGCATCTGGAGGAACCGACTTCGGGAAAAAAAAAGGACAAAATGATGCAGGAGAACGTGCTGGAAAGATTTCACCTTTTTAAAGGAGTGAATTAAAGCGCTTAAGTGTTCCTGCAGCGGAGAGACATTTGAACCGTTCAGATATCTGTTCAGAGAAACTGTTGTTCACGCTTCTGTCTTTGTTTTTCTCCAGGATGATCTCATACATGATCCGTTTCACACCTGGAGGCGGTCGCATCGGTTGACATTGTTTTGGCTTTTGGAAGCTACAGTATAGGGAGAAAAAAAAGTGGCATCATGATTGGTCTTGAAACGTGCAGTGATGTCATCCACAGCCGATGACGTCATAGAAACTGAACATTTGGTTCGTGTCCTGCAGTTTTACAGTTTTTGGGTTGTTATACAGTTGTTATTGTTATTCAGTTTGATGTGTTTCCATTGTGGGAACTTTCCCCAGCAACCTTTCTGAGGAAGTGTGTGCATTTCAACCCCAGGAGCCAGGGTTTGAAAGTTGTCGGTCGATGGTGGTACTACCCTCCAAAGGTTCAGGAACTTATGAGGGCTTATTTGCATGTTTTGTTTTGATTGGATCCTTTTTTTCCCCATTGTGGTTTGAGTTGGAGTCCCAGAAGAAAGCGTAGATGACACGTGGATGTGGATTGCGATGCAGTAAAACAATGATTTCCTCACTGCCTCCTACTGGACTGGAGATGTTACACAGTCGTGGTTTGAGTTTATTTCTAGAAACTTTAGGCCACGGAAAAGGTCCTTGGTCAGGAAGGGGTTTGAGTTTATTTCAAAGGTTTAAGAAATTCTGATTGGTTGGGTACTCGCTGTGCTTTATTTCACATGCGCATCTGCAGGCTATGCTGTTTTGATTGGAGGTTATTTTCTATCATCGTGGTTTGTTTTGAAGTTTCAGAAGAGCATATATGCCACATGGCCTGACGGCGAGGTACAGCGACGCATTAAAGCACGATTAACAGTTTGTCGTCTCCCCGCTGCCTCCTACTGGACTGGAGATGTTATACATTTATGGAAATCCTTCTGAAACTTTAGGCCACAGTGGAAACAGAAGACTATCTGGTGCTGCGACTTTTAGTTCTAGGGACTTTTCCAACCCAACGGTCAGTTTAGTACTTGGCTGCCAGTTCTCGTCTCTGTGGCACCGCAACACAAACGCACTCTGTATCCCGCAATCTTTTGTTCATGACAGTTAAGACCACACAAAAACAAATGCACATGGCCGAGAGGAGGGTTAGAAAAATAGCAGAAAAAGGATCAGACTTGCATAGTTCCTCTTTAAAGGGATAGTTCAACATTTTGGCAAACTTGCCCATTGCCATAATCGCTATAGTCATAGCAGTAGGTTTGTTACGTTTATTTATCAGTGCAAGCAATGCGTTAGAGGTAAATACAGAGACTGTTTGCTGAAAAACTGCTCATGCATCAGTGGTTTTGCATGAATTTCCCTCTAAAACAACTCTGTGTGGTAACGTTGTGTTATTATCTCATAGCGTGGTGAATGTGCAGGTCACAACTTGTCCACCAGAGCGTTGTGGAGTTGTTGGATTGTGTATTTGATGAGTTTGATGAGGGAAACCAAGAAATCCCATGAGCCTCTGTAGCGTAGCTCTGAGCAGCTCACGACTCTGCTCCGCTGTTCTAAAAACAGCTTGCACCAACAATTAAAGGTAACAAACCTACTGTTATGATTTTAGCGATTATGGCAATGGGCCAATTTGCCAAAATGTTGAACTATCCCTTTAAATGTGTGCTTCAACAGCTTCAACCTCACGATCGCTGTGTTATTCCAGAACCTCAACAACTTGTGATCTTTTGGACTACCCATCATGGAGCTCTGTGTTACCCCCTCCCTCCCCCTCCCACGACCCTCCCCCAAATTACAAAGTGAGGGCCGACCGACGTGGAGGACTGAGCAGCAGCACTCTGATGCAACATGGCATGCTGGGACATCTTTGCAGACTGGTCTCGGCTTAACCACTCGTGGCCTGTTTTTACAGGGCTTAGTGTGTTGAAAGCTTATCTCCGGTGGAAAGGGGGGAAGCGGTGGATGAAAAAAAAAGAAAAAGTGAGGGGGAAAAGAAAGAGCGAGCACAGGAAAAAAAAGCTGACTTCCGCACGGGGACGCGGTTCAAAGGGACCTCCGCTCCTGCGTGATCTGTTTGTTGTCATTTGATCCCCGAGTTGATTTTCTATCTCACTCTTTCGGCCCCTTCCTGTTCCTCTCTTTCACTCGCAGGAAACAGAGGGATGCATGTACACAAGGCCTCTGACAGCAGGTTCACCCCTTTCCCTTCCTTTGTGGGCCAATAAAATGTTATTTGCTTCTCCTCCGACTTCCTGTATCCTGGACACACAGTGCGCCGCTGAACCCTAAATAGTTTCACTTTGCATGACATATAACTACGCTAATGTTCACGACCGTCTACAGACCTATATAAGCCACACAAAAAAAGGGAAAGGCAACAATGGAGTGCTTTTTTACCTACAGCAGCCCACCGTTTTCCAGGAAAAACTAATTAACTGTGTTAAGCCGTGGGCGTCTTTTCCGACTCGCATACTTTTGGCTAAAGATATTTACGTAACACATCCACACTGACCAGGAGCTTTTTGCTGCTCCGTCAGCAAAGCGTTTGTGCAACCACATAACGCAAAAGAGCAACGTTCACCACATGAGAAGGCTCGCTTTGCATCAGGAGAGAGGAACACTGAAGGTGTAGTAGTTTACATGTTGTGGTTAGATTTGGTTGGAAATGACAATTGTTTCAATTAGATGTGTCAAAAGCTGTCAGAATGAACCTGGATTGATGCCGTCTGGTAATGCGCCCTGGGAACAAGTGTAAGAAAACACAACAGGTGGTTCTAGATGCACATTATGGTGGAATCAAAACATGAATATAATAATATTAGAGTCCAGAACCCAATGCTTTTTGCAACTCAACACTCATTTTTATGAAGAGCTGGGTACATTTGAATAATGTAGGATATAGCCTATGTTTGAAGCCTTTGCACTGCACCAGTCGAGAAAAGGCCCAAACTCATCTTTTGAAAAAGACATTAATATATAAATTAAAGCAGATATCAGCGGTCCAGCCGTTTCGGCTAATGCTGCGTAGTGTTGCCAGATCTCGCGAGAGAAACAAGCAACTGGAAATATGAAAACAAGCTCAAAACAAGCGACACCCCCCCCCCACGCAAAAAAAAAAAAAATCCACACGTATTTGTTTGATTTGGTTCCAAAAAAAGTAAACTATCCATGTAGGACCCCTGGCTTACTTTGCTACTGCCGAACTGACACAGTTTTAATTAGAGCTGAAACATTTCATGTAAGTGATTGCGGATGGAAAATAGGACTATTTACGACTTATATTAACAAAAACATTCCACTGATATCTGCTTTAAGAAAGCTGCGGGGAGCAAAAGTGATCGATTAAAGCTACAGTTGGTAAGTTGATGGAAGTGAAAGTAAACTCCGCAACTTGGTCGGAAATTTCAAGACAGTACACCGTCAGGTCCCTTTGTGAACCTCTGCCAAGACGTAATCTTTGGTCGTGGATTTTGGCAAATACGATTAAAGGCTGTAGGTGGAGCCAGAGGAGTTGGATTTTGTCCTAAATTACCCATTTAATGTCCGATTATCAGAATATAGAGACAGTTCCAGCAAATATGACTGAATAACTGTTACCAATTAAAGCTTTAGAGAAATTGAGACCTGACATGAGACTGAACTGAGGCAAACATATCACATCATATCACATACTCACGTTGCGACCTGCAGTTTGCTGCAATAATAAAGAAATTAATTAAATCAGAGCCAGTTGGGACTTGACCAGCTGCACACGTTGAATATGTATAAGGCTTTTGAAGGACTTGGTCTTTGCTTTGTGCTTTAAATGACAATATCAACGCAGCTACTGGAAGAAAAAAAAGAGTAGTGTTGGTGGTCGACATGCGAGCGACCTGAAACGTTAACCCTGACCAATCTCTCCAACCGCCTTCCCATAAACGCCGGCGGCGGGTTTCCGACATGGCTCAGGTTTTCAGTTGTTTTATCTGGTTCCTTTTTTACTGGAATAAGGAACAAAACGTGGGAACAGCCTGTCTCCGTTCCTCAGATAAGGAAGCAGTGGACTTCCTGACATCCTGGCGTGTTATTGGTCCAGGGCCATGTGGGTCGAAGGTCGCCGTAGTGGATCACACATCCTTCCTGCCGCGGCCGGGGCCTCCGTCCGCAACCTGTTCAGAGAGTTGGACTCCAGTGAGAATTTAGTTTAGGACACAGAATAGAGGACTTCATTGTTTATTTAAAGGCTCAATCACATTTTAAAACCACTGCGCTCCAGTCATTTTTAAAATAAATGACTTATAGGTGGTTATTATTAATATATTGTTATATTTTTTAGAATATTATGTTTCAGTCGTGTCAGTAAAAACACTGCAGGAAACCCCTAGTGGCCGTTTGAAGAACTGCAGCTCAAACAACTTCAGCTGTGACTTTGGATAAACTCACATCAACAACCTGCTGCCCTAAAACTGTGTGTATGTGTGTGTCTGTGTGTGTGTGTGTGTGTGTGTGTGTGTGTGTGTGTGTGTGTTTTAGCCCCAGTGGATTCTGAGGAACACAGCTTTCCGGGGATGTGCCATCTGGGTTGTGGGTGGCAGCTCTGACTGGCATATCCTATTTACTCTTCACTTACACACACACACATGCACACACGCACACTGATTTATGCCCTAAATCCTTCTCCTCTCTGATTATCCACTTTGTTAGGAAAACACTCCTTTAGTTCAGAGTCTGTGAAACTCATTATTGTTTTAATTCTAATGTCTGGAGTCTGTTAAAAACTCATTTGCTTCATTAGGAGCTGGTTCAGTGCTGCACGTATACGTAGTGCGTCAAACTATGATGTAGAAGAAGTAGCATCAAAGTCTTTACTCTATTTATTTTTTTTTTTTACCATAAATGGAAACTTTGTTATTTTTCAGAGTTGTTTCTCTGACTTGGTCACTGGGAAGGCATGTTTATAATATGTGCCAGTGTTTTCTGTAGCTCCCTGTTCTTCCACCATGATGTATTCCTCTGACGTAAGTGGATGGCAGAGGAACGGCGTGATGAATTCTTTCTTTCTTCTCTCCTCTAACAAGGGAATCTGTTTTTCTCTTGCTGATATTGTAATTTAGATGTAGTAAGAAACCGAATACCGTCACATCTCAGCTTCATTCTGGAGCTCTAGTAATAGAGTGTCAGTGTCAGCCAATCAGAAGAGAGGAGGTGGCTCTGAGTCTCTCTTCTGATTGGCCGACTGTTTTTTGAGTTGATCCAAGACAAAATAGAGTAGATTTCAGAATAAAACACTCAGAGAAACCAAATCCTGCAAGTGTTGGATGGATGGTATTGTCCAGGTGGTGAGGGGGCGGGGCTTCGGAGGGTGACTGCTTTGTTGTGACATCACAAAGTGACAGGAAGTCCTGACGGCTGGTTTTAAGGCTCAGTTTCTGAATACAGGCTGTGTGCATTTCTCTGTGGACTGAGGCTTTGATACTTTAACAGTATTAATATAGAACCTAGAGCTGCTTTATAATCACACTACACATGGACATCTACCTTTATACTGTATGGAGCTTTAACACAAACATCTACCTTTATACTGTATGGAGCTTTAACACAAACATCTACCTTTATACTGTATGGAGCTTTAACACAAACATCTACCCTTTTCTACTGTATTAGACCCATAAGCATCTTGGGGTTTGGGACTGAACGTAGATGTCTGAAGATGTGACTTTGGACTCGATGGCCTTGTGGCCTCTAGATCCTGACAACAGTTACGATAATTAATTAATCAGTTGAACAAATGAGGTAATAATGAGATGAACCCAATGATTAGCTGCAGCTCCGAACTAGTGATTGACACAGTTCCAGGAACGCTTGCCTTTTCATTTAACAGATGTGTAAAGAAGCTTATACCCAGTTAATCATGCTCACCAGCTTGCCATTGATAATCTTAAACACTTTCCATCTAACAAACATGGCACATGATGCAGATTTCTAACCCTGATTTAAGGCTGTTCACCCGAGCAGCAGGGCAGCAGGTCTCAGCTTGTATCTTCTGTGATTGACAGACGGTCTGACACATCCTTGAGAGCACGATACTCTCTCCCTCCTCATGTGAGTGACTGTATCTGTGTCACTTGGATCATCTTCGCCCCTCTGCCGCTCCTTTGCTTTCTCCTCTTCCTCTCCCTCCCCTCCCTCTCTCATCACCAGACCTCCATGTGTCTGTCCAGTCATGTGTTTGGCTCCAGACCGAGGATCCTCTCCTGGTTAATGGTTTTTCTCCTCTAAGCCTGCTCTCACAGCCTGTGTCCCTAAGTGGTCCTTGCTCAGAGGTGAGGCGGACGGCAGGAGCCAGGAGATCAAACCTTCCCCAGTCACGTCAGGTTGTTTTTTTTTGTTTTTTCTCTTCCTCTCCGCCCTCCTTGGCCTCAGCTGCAAGATGAGGAGTTTGAATCAACACGTGCAGACAGTGAGACGTGTTTGCACCTTTTGCTTCCTTCTCCAGCCCTGTATGAAAGACAGGCTGGCGTATTAGACCATTGGTGTCAAAATAGAGACATTATTTAATTTTTTAAATCTTGATCCAGCCAAGTGAAACACACTGAGATTGAAATCTCTTCTTACAATGATGACCTGGCCAAGAAAGCAGCAGTGCATGTCGTTAATTACATAGTAATGCCAAGAAATAGCCTAGAAATAACAGTCAATTTCATTGTAATGTCATCTCATAAAGGCAAAAGATTACACATGCTTTTTTTGGGAAAGGACAGAATTTTTCTCCATCAAGTCCTTGCAATTGTCATTTACAATCAATTATTATAACAACAAACGACGATTCTACACATTTCTTTGCGATATTTGTCGACATTTGGGTGAAATTGGCTGTTTTCTGAACTCTGGGCTATTTCTAGACATTATGACTCAATAAATTGCTATTTATAAGCTATTTCTTAACATTATCATATGATTAACGGCCTGTAAATTAAATGGTTACCTATAAAATGTTAAACGTTGTGAGTGATAAATGTTCATTATGATAATGCAGGCTATATCTGATGCTGATCCTATACTGTATCTGCATAAAACAACTTTAACAAGCAGGTAAATCAGATTAAGATTAAACCGCCTTTTATTTTGAAATGTGTGATAATAATATGGATCGATTTATGGGCTTTTATTGTGAAACAATCAATACACAGACCAGCATCTGTCTGCAGTTGGTGATAATTCTGAATGGATGCTGCGGTTCACTCTTCCCATTCTGGTTCTTTCAGCACCACACTAAGTCCTTTATTCAGCACCGTCGTTGGGCCTCTAGGTCAGCTCCCACAATGCACCTTTGCTGTATAGCCCACATCCCCAGTAACGTGACGGTAGAGTCTCCTTTCCATCAGACCGCCCTGATCCCTCGTCTTTTTCACCCCTTCTTATCCCTCCATCCTTCCGTCTTTACCTCCACTGATTGGATTAGCAGGACGCTCCGCCACCCTGCTGCTTTCACTCTGTTTGTAAACTGCTTTAACTACCGGACTGTCCTTCATCACTGTTCCCTCCTCTGCTGTTTCCACTCTCTGCCTGGTATTCCTTCTTTTTTAAAGGTCCCATCATGTTGTATAACAGAGTTTCAGAGAATTCAGGGACTCGAAAGATACAGAGAGATTTCCCTGTATCTTTTGTTTGAGAGGTAGTGGATATATTGACTTGACAGAAATACAACATAACAATATAAAGCAGTATCCCTCAATATATTCATAGATGTGACAAATTTGAAACAGAAAATGTGGGAAAAAAACAAGAAATGAATCACTGATTTATCAGACTGTAAGTCCTGAAACCCATTCCTAAAACAACAGGCCTACAGCATCTTTCCACTTTCTTGTTATTATCTGATGGCCGATCATGATACTTGTCTGGATCCAGTTAGCTGTTTTAGGTTTAGGCTAATAATGTGAAAGCATCAAACCATTGGTCCACAGAGAAATGCACATATTCAGAAGCTTTCACTAAGGACTCTCAGCTCCCAACCTGACCTACCGCCCAGCCCTGCAGGAGTTTCTCTGGAGTGTTTACTTAAGGCTATATTTTTAATTGAGCACTTGGAAACCAGTCAGCCAATCAGAGGAGACACGCAGAGACTCTGATGGAGGAGATTTGGCTTCAATTCTTAAAACCACGAATATCTTTTTATGGATCAACATCAATAAAACACAGAAGGAGCTTTAGCAGAACCTAAAAGTTTAATTATCAACACATGTTATTAAAGGAATAGTTCAACATTTTGGCCCATTGCCATAATCCCTATAGTCACAGATAATAACAGAACGTTACGAGACGAGTTGTTTTAGAGGTAAATACAGAGACTGCTTGCTGCAAAACTGCCCCCGACGGGAACATGCATCAGCTGTTTTGCATGAATTTACCTCTAAAACAACTCTGTTGTGTTATTATCTCATAGTGTGGTGAATGTGCAGGTCACAACTTGTCCACCAGAGCGTTGTGGAGTTGTTGGATTGTGTATTTGATGAGGGAAACCAAGAAATCCCATGAGCCTCCGTAGCGTAGCTCTGAGCAACTCATGGCTCTGCTCCGCCGTTCTAAAAACAGCTTGCACCGACAATTAAAGGTAACAAACCTACTGCTATGACTATAGGGATTATGGCAATGGGCCAATTTGCCAAAAATGTTGAACTATCCCTTTAAGAAACTGTTAAGAAAATCGAGAAAACATTTGGTTGTGTTTGACTTCAATTTGCTTCAACACAACCTTTGGTGACTCTAAAACAGAAGGTGAAGTCATTTTGTGTGTTTAGCCCAACTGCACATCATTGCCATCAACATGAATACAGCTGTCGTTTCCCCCTGCGTCATTAACACATGAATCCTCGGCGGCTGCAGAACGTGTAACGTGCCGTCGACCCGGTTCGACCGGGCTCGTTCGGTGCAGCTGGAGCGTTGGTGATGCTGCACCGCTGGGCCTTTTCCTCCCACTGCAGCCGTCCTCACAAAAACAAAGCTGCACGTCTCTAACATAACAATACACCACCACAAGTCACGGCCACAAGTTGCCTCTGGTTTTCTGTCCTTTCCACTGAACGTCAACAAAAAAAAAACCAAGCAGACATCCTCCCAGTCGAGTCTAAATAACTTGACTCCTGTCCCTCATTTTGCAAAAAAAAAAGAGACCCAGATGCACTCTGGGTGGTCCTGGTGGATCACCGGCTCCATGGTGTTGAGCGATTGCAGACAACAACCATTAGAGCGACGGCCACTGAAGAAAGTCCCCAACAAATCCACTGTTTACTCCACTGTTTGTGTGGGAAACCTAAAAAAGTGTTGTGCGACAGTGTCGAGGTTTGTAAGTTGTTTTTCGAGGTTTACACATCAGTGGTGGTGGTGGTGGGCCGAGTACCATAGGGAAGTCAGGAAGTACATCTTGTTTTGTTGAGAGGGAAAATCTAGGATAATATGAGCTGTATATACCCTTTAATGACAACTAAACAAATTAAGTAAAACAATAAGGTTTAACAAGCGACTGTTTTGGAAAAGCCCCGCTCACTAATCATCCGCTCCCTGAGCCTCTAATCTAGCAACATGCCAAGAAGAGAAGAAGGGGGGAAAAAAAACTCTTTCCTCCAGAACAAAACAGTCCCCCAGCTACCACCACCCATCCTCCCTCCCTCCTTCCCTATAATCCCCACCAGGTGTTGGTGAACTCCAGCCCCCCCCCCTTCCCCATCAGCCCTCTCCTCCTCCTTCCACCCCTTAATCATCCCTCCATTCTAGGATCGGACATCTCTTCTTCTTCGCCCGCAAGGAGAAACACTTTGTATTTGGCAACTGCTGTTGTTGTTCCCTCTCTTCTTCTTCTTCTTCTTCTTCTTTTTGGCTTCCTGCCTCTTTAGGTTCCACCCTCCTTTTCTGTGCTTCCCCACCCTCTCCACCCCTCTCCACAACTCAACTCACACACACACACTGTGTCCGGATGTACTAAGTCCATCTGTCAGCGCGTCTTTCCACCCCAGACTGTAGAACAGGGAGGGTGAGGACGAGAGGAAGGAGATGACAGACAAGAAAAAGCGAGAGGAGCAGCCCAGAGGCCTCACACGAGACGAGATCTCCTCCTGTCTCCTATCGACTTCCTGTATTAGATCAACGGGAATTTTTATTCAACTCAAACATGGGAACGCCCTCATGTCAGGTGACTTCAGGGCCAGAAGCGACGGGTCCATCCAACAGCAGCAGCAGCAGACCTTGAGTCTGGTCCTTGAGTCCTGCTTTGATGTTGAAGGTCCGCCAGACCTTGTAGATGTTTTTATTTTATTTTTTTACTTTTCCAATGAGGTGTGTTTTTTAGGAGAAACGTTGATCTACTCATGGGAAGATGAGTGTCTTCCCTCAGCTTTCCCCTTCCTCTCAAGGGCCTTGATTTCACGCATCATCAATCCTGACCTGTGTAACCCAATAGGAACCCTTTGTTCTTTGCATCAAAGAGTTTTCCCAAAGGACCAAAGATCAATCAGCGACTGATACCGCAAAGCGGATTCCACTCATTGGGAAAAACCATCAATACCGTGACTAAAGGAGGAGGAGGAGGAGGAGGAATCCCTCTGTAGTGAATTGATTGATTTGATTAGGTCTCTTCCTCCGTGATTCCCAAGACGGCCATGTTCTACCCTTTAACTTTTTTACAGGTATTCCACATGGAGGTTTTCATTACCAGGATGTCTTACTTCGGGCTCTTTTGTCCCTTCACTGACTCTCGCTTGATGTTTCCAGATTGTTTTTTTTTTGGTTTTCTAGAAACACTCTTCGGTAACTTTGTTTCATAACACCAACCATCTGTCTCTATTGTTAATGAGACAACAGGAGGGAACAATTTTCATTTATATAATGAGGTTTTCTCCATTTAGTGTCATCATGCAAAACAATACCAATCCCCAATGAGTCATCACAATCACAACACATACAAGTTTAAGATTGTTGTCGTGTGTCTCCAGGTACAAAGCCATTGATTAGTTTGGTGAACAAAGTCTATAAACCCAGTTTTAAAACTTTATTTTTTATTTTTTATTTTTTAAATTCTACCTACCAACAGTCTTTCTTTTCTAAACCGCCGTTGACCCCATGACCTCGCGGCCCGTCTTCCTGAACAGAGGAGGGAAATAGGAAAGAGGCCTGTGTTGTGGCTAAGTCAATGATCAGGCGCCAGGAAGGCAGGAAGTGAATTTTTTACACATAAACACTAAAGATTCAGCACTTTTGAAGCGAGTCGCAGAACTGTTTGTTCGGATGTGGAGCATAAACAGACAAAATAATAATGATAAGCACCGAGCGGTGTGACCACCACACAACAGCAGCTGGGACGGCCCCGAGGCGCCGTAGGCACTGTGAGTACCCGGCAAGTCCCAAAAAACCCTTATCTCAAAAGTTACGTCACTCGCTCTGAAGCAGAAACACATGCAGTCGATCAACAAACCTGAACAGGCTGTAAATGATAATAAAGCTTATTATTCATGTCACTTCTTATCTGTTGGATTGTGGATAACAGGAAACCAGATGTGCAGATACTTTGATCCTTGGTAAAGGTTTATACCAAATGTCCAGTTTCAACAAATACAATCGTCATCGTGTTATTTATGCACTTGGAAATCAAATCAGAGGATAAACCCCTTGGGATATTGTTTTCAAGCATAAAAAAGAAAAGATTGAAATAAATGAATACGTGAAAACGACACACGCACATCAAAAGGAGCAACACAACACATAAGGACTCTCCCACCATTTACTGCATCAGTTACAAACCATCAGAAGAAAAGGGAAAGAGAAATAAGTCACATGAATAAACCAAAGACTTTGCAACAGAAAGCGATACTAACAAGAACATGATAACAAATCACAAGAAACAGAAGGAGAGGAGGTTACAGTGATACATGATTTCTCATAGGCTCCACTCGACCTTTATATTTAGTAAATATATGTTTTTGCAGTACGTTATGATATGATATGATATATTTCCTTTATCTTCTCAGTCCATATGTTGTAAGTTAGAGGATCAAACTTGAACCATCTCGTTGTGATTGTGTGTTGCCAGCAGTAACAGACCCGTTGTAATGTTCCCACCAAACACATTGTCCCAGAATATTTTCATTTTCGGCCAGACCAAAATATGTGGATCTGGTTGTGATGCTATGTGTGGTCCACAATTTCTTCTGCATTTATTTATTTATTTTAGTGTGCTTTGCCCAGTTTAACCATAAAACCACGGGTGGAGGCGCTCACCCCCTGTTGTGAATGTAATTGAACCGTTGAACAAACTTTATTGTCATTGTACTGCAGTGCATCGTAACGAGATTAAACGGCATTCATTCACAGCGTGGGACAAATTTCACAATATCAGACAAACAGCCAAAACATGCAGGCATGTGATATACATAAAAAATATATATATAAAAAATATCCTATAAGAGTTTAAATGAAGCATAAATAAAGATGAAAATAAGGAAAAAGTTTTTTAAAAAGCAGTCATCCACTACATCAGAGTCCGAGGTCCAGTCCCTGACAGTGTGGATCAGGCTCTGTGGCCATTAAGCGTATTTACTTAAAGGGATAGTTCAACATTTTGGCAAATTGGCCCATTGCCATAACCCCTATAGTCATAGCAGTAGGTTTGTTACCTTTAACTGTTGGTGCTGCTCAGAGCTACGCTACGGAGGCTCATGGGATTTCTTGGTTTCCCTCATCAAACTCATCAAATACACAATCCAACAACTCCAAAACGCTCTGGTAGACAAGTTGTGACCTGCACATTCACCACACTATGAGATAATAACACAACGTTATGAGACTCTTTTTGGGGTAAATTCGTGCAAAACCGCTGGTGCTCGTTGCCTTCAGGGACAGTTTTTCATCAAGCAGTCCCTGTATTTCCCTCTAAAACAACTCTGTGTGGTAACGTTGTGTTATTATCTCATAGTGTGGTGAATGTGCAGGTCACAACTTGTGTTGAGTGTTTTGGAGTTGTTGGATTGTGTACTTGATGAGTTTGATGAGGGAAACCAAGAAATCCCGTGAGCCTCCGTAGCGTAGCTCTGAGCAGCCCACGACTCTGCTCTGCCATTCTAAAAACAGCTTGCACCGACAATTAAAAGTAAAGAACCTACTGCTATGACTATAGGGGTTATAGCAATGGGCCACTTTGCCAAAATGTTGAACTACCCCTTTAAGGGGTTGATCATCTGCACTGCTGTTTTCTGACTATCCCTGTTTTTACAAATGTTAAGGGACAGTAGATTAGATATTTGGATGGAGACATCATTCAGTTAAATGAAAAGGGAACTCCTTCGCACACGCCACTTTTTTTTCTCCTCAGAGAAACATGAAGTTGAAACCATGATCCATTAACAGTTATTTCTTTTGGCCTTCGCTCAGGAGGGTGGAAGAGAAAAAGGTAAATAAAACCACAGGCAGTTGGACGATCCAACCCCTGCATCACATCCCGTCGACCTTTAGCTTTGCTTTGCTTTCCTTTCCGTTGGCAGCCTCCTGCACCCCAATAATGTCACCTCTGGCTGTGGTACAGTCACCCCCTCTACCCCCCTACCCCCACCCCACCCTACCCCACCCCTCTACGCTCAGCGCTCCTTGCCCCGGCAGCTTACGGCAGTATGCTGAGCAGGCAGCGGGCCAGCCGGGGAGCAGCTGGCCGTGGGATGGTGACGTTTGATCTTCAGGGAGGCACCGTCAGCGCCTGAGCCTTCCTCGGCTGAAGCGCTTTGTGCTTTAAGTGGCATTAAGCGGCGAGGGAGATCCTTTAAGTCGGGGCGGCCACGCACGAGACCCGTGGGCAGCTGGCCTGCATGGCCCCCGTTGCAGGCGCAGGGGCTGATGGGATTGGAAGGAGCTGCAGGGAGGGAGAGTTGTTGCTGGCGATGCTGCTGGGTGTGAGGTCAGACAGGGACATGGGAAGAGGGAGAGTGAGCTGCTGGTGGAAAGCATGGCCTGGTTCAAATCCCCAATATCGTATATGTAGGGGACGTGGTGCTGCAAAGGATTATGGGTGTTGGGGTTTTTAGCTGCAGCAGGGGTGCATGTGCTGCAAAAACTCAAAATCTCTCCAAGAATATTTGTCTTCTTTCTTGTCAAGATGTCTCATTTCTAGTCAAAACTAATTTTTCCACTTAAAATAAGACTCATCACCTAAAAATTAACTTGTTTTTAGATAATTTTCACTTGTTTCAAACAAATTCTCACTTGAAAGAAGTAGAAAAATCTGCCAGTGAAAGCAAGTTTTTTGTGCTTTTGTGATTTTTCTACTTATTTCAAGTGAAAATGAGATTTGTTTTGACTAGAAATTACATTTTGACTAGAAATAAGACAAATATTCTTGGTAAGATTTTGAGTTTTTGCAGTGCGTGGATTGATGAATGTGACGTATGAATGATAATAAGTCCACTATGAGCTAAATAATGACAGTTTGTTACATTTAAGACTGTATATGTGCGTGTGTTTATGCCCACGTGCCACCTTGTGTGTGTTTGTGTGTGTGTGTAATGTGGCTCAGTGCTGGCGACAGTTGGTGGCCCAGGTTGCAGAGCAGTGACAGTGGTAATCGCTGCATCTCGGGCATTTGGCGAACAGCTGTCAACTCTTCCGTCGGCCGTCTGCTCGCTGTCGTTGTGTGTCACTGTCACAGCTGAAATGCTGAGAGAAAAAAATAAAAAAATGTGCTGTTAGCCGATTTAAACGCACCGTGAGCTTTCGGTGTGCAGGTGCAGGAAGTGGTGTGATGATTTAGGTCTGAGGGTCAAGTGTGTGACTTTCACTTCAGTTGATTTTATTGCAGTTTGATTTGGTTTACTTTTGTGTTAGTTTAGTGCTGTCATGTTGCAGGATATTTATATAGTAAAATCTGCAGTGTTAAATCAACACTTAAAGAGTTAAATTTAACACTGTTTCTGAGTGTATTTGGTCCTTATCAGAATTGGTGTTAAATTAACTCTTTCCATAGTGTTAAATTTTCAGAGTAAAATTAACTCTAAATTGAGTAAAAAATTAACACTGGCTAACACTGGGAAGTGTTAATAAAACTTAACACTAACTCTGGCTAACACTGGAAAGTGTTAATAAAACTTAACACTAACACTGGCTAACACTGGAAAGTGTTAATAAAACGTAACACTAACACTGGCTAACACTGGACAGTGTTAATGAAACTTAACACTACAGGTTGAATAACTCTGGAGAGAGTAAATATGACTATAGCAGTGTAGAATGGTTACTCTACTGTGGTGACAATTTAACTCTGATTCTAATGCTTTTTAACACTGCAGTGAGTTATTGCAGGTTAACACTGGAGGCTAATATAACTCTGAGAAGTGTTCATTTTACACACTAAAGTGTTGATGATTTACTCTGCTGCAGTGAAAAAACAACTCAGTCAATTCCTGCACAGATAAATATGTAGTGTTATTTTAGCATGTGTGTAGTGTCAATTTGCCTCCATCCATAAAAATTAAATACTTTGAAAATGTACCTTTAAATAAAACAAGTTACCACAAAAATGCATTAAACTTCTCACTTTTTTTATTTGTACAAAATCATCTTTTGAATATGTATTTAACATTTGTAATCAATCTTTAGTTGTACAAGTGCACTTAACTGTTCACATTCTGCACTTTAGAAAAAAAAAAAGTGAATAGTTGTGCCATGGGTGTGTTACAAAATCACCTTTTGACGATGTATTCAACATGTAATCAAACTTTAGTAGTACAAGTGTACGTAAAGGAATAGTTCACCCCAGAATGATATTTCACTCATTATCTCCTCCCCCTCATGTCAACTAAGGGCTGGCAGCAGTTTCAGAGTTCTCCGTGGCTTCCCTGAGTTACAGGGGGTCTTGGCGTAGCAGTGCATGTCCATGTAACGGTTGCAAATGGACAACGGCGGTCTTCATCACAAAAAGACCAAAAAACATCCAAATACCTCCATGCTGCTTGTATGTAATGTCCATCTTGTATTGAAGCCCTGAAATGCGAAATTGTCCCGAAAAAAATTAAATAAGTCCACATTTCAAGCATTTTTGCAGCAGAAGCTCTTCTTCCCGGTTAGTCCAAGCCCCGCAAGATTTGCATCGACATCATTTAGATTAACTGATGCTGACGCAAATCTCACGAGACTTGGGCAGACCAGGAAGAGGAGCTTCCACTGCAAACAAGCTTGAAATATGGACTTATTTAATTTTTTTCTGAACAATTTCTCATGTTGGCGCTTCAATACAAGATGGACATTACATACGAGCAGCATGGAGGTATTTGGATGTTTTTTTTGGTGTGTCTTCTTGTGACAAAGACTGCTGGTGTCCATTTGCAAGCGTTACATGGACATGCACTGCTACGCTGAGACCCCCTGCTGCCAGCCCTTAGTCCACATAAGTGTGAGTAGATAATGAGTGAAATGTCATTCCAGGGTGAACTATTCCTTTAACTGTTCACATTCTGCAATTAAGACAAAAAAAAAGGTGCTGCCGTGCCAGGCACCCCAATACAACAACATTCACTTCACTCAAACATATGCCACAATCTAACAGTTACAGTAAGGTCATGTGAAAGTGTACTTGCTGTGCCATTACAGGGCTGAAGTCTTTGAAACGTGGAAAGAGAGACAGAACGTTGCTTGACTGCTGCGGGTCGAGGACCATGTTGCGGCGGAAGTCAAACGTCAGCTTCATCTTTTTCTTGATTGTGTCCTCATCAGGACAATGTTTCATCAGCGCAACTGCTTCCTTACACTCATCTTCGCTCAGTACAGTCTCTGGAACAAACTGGGTCTCTCGTCTGGCAGCTGGTCCTCCAACCCCATCTTCACGAGATGTTCCTTCAGATGATGCTGCAAAATATGGAAAAATACAATATTTTGAGAACCATATAAACATACAGACAAAAGAAAATTCAGTTCAGATCTTCTAGTATTATTGTGTTACCTCCATACGATGATCGCCTGTCTCTAGCAGTGGATCTTTTAATCGTCCAGGCCATCTGTAAGGGACTTGCTTTGATCGTATTCAGTCATTATGCGTCCCCCACCAGGTTTCTTTGTAGGAATGGATTCCACCAACTTCAAACAAAGAGAAAAACAATTTTAGCATGTTGAGAATACATCACATTAATAAGTAAACAAATAGTCAAAAACAAATAGTCTTTAAAGAGACCCTGAGGAGTTTGTATTCGGTTATACATAAGTGTCATTACTGTGGATGAATCTACGTTATCAATTGTTAATGGATCCATTTTCGATAAATATATTATTTTATTTTTATGGTTATTTTTGTTGTTATTTAGTGGCTGACTCGCCCAGCATTTCCTAGTTTCAGTTTCCCGGATGCTGCCCAGTGGGTCATAGGAATCACGCCGCCGGATCGCTAGTAGCCATTATTTATGGTGAGAACTACGACGGTATCTGATCGTCTTCAACCTCTGACTTTCATTCTTGATGCAAACGCTCTCACCTGTCTTGCGCTGATCCAAGAATTTCACTGACTGTGTGTGCGGAGGCCCATGGGAAACGTAGTGACAAAACTTCACTTTCCAAAACTCCTCGGAGTCCCTTTAAATTGTCACTTAATTATTTTTTACAGCCTTGGTGGCTTTAAATAATTCCAGTTGTGCTCTGGTGTTGCGTGTTAATTCTTACATTCTTGGCGTCTGTGTCCAGCCGCTGCCGTTTAACAGAAGGACTCTCTGAAAGGATGTCTGTATCTTGAGAATCAGACGAATCAGGGGATGGTAGGTCCGACTGCTCAGGAGATTGTGCCATGGAGACAGATTCTTCTGATCATGATAGGGGAAGCAGATGAAAGGAAAAACATTAACCACAAACAACTAGTACGTCCATTAAATACTGTACTATAAATTACAACTGTAACTGAGACGAACCAGTGTCATATTTGATGGTAAGTACTCCAACTGAAGGATCCTTCACAACATCCTCAAATACGTCATCATCCAACTCAGTTCCCGTACTGTCAATAACCTTCACACCTTCTGTCACAGCCGGCACACCAAACTTTGCAAATGCTAGAGGAAAAGACAAATACTTGTGTAAACCAGACTCATGAGTTCATGTTAGATGCACATTTTGAATTTTTTTTCTGACCGATAAGGAATGCTCATTAACTAATTATTATGATACCAATTATGATAATCGTGTGCATCCATAGATCATGTTGTTCTATATATTCAATGAATCTTGAACATTGCATTTGAATAAACATCAATAAATTAAAGTGAAATAAAACTACTCATTACTATGTCTTAAGAAAAGCTTGCATTTAGAGTAATTTAATGTGAGATGATAATACTCAAAAGTTACAGTTGGGCTACTCTTAGCACCTTAAAACTTCTGATGGAAAACATAATTCGAATGACAATTTCTTACCTGCAATCAAAAAGTCCTTCAGGTGCAGCTCTGTTACTTGCACACATTTTTGGATATCTCCAAGCCTGGCCTTAACCAACATGGCTCCTGCAAAGAATAATTCACAGCTTATTAGAACAAAACACAAATATAACAGTAAGTGCATGGTTTTAAACAGAGCAGCCAACAAGACCAACTTTTATGAATTATATCATACATTTATTTAAAAAAATTAAAAAAAAAAAAAAAAAAAAAGCTGAGTTGATTTCTTCAGGCCACCAAACAGCAGACAAATGATAAACTAGGCAAAGCAAGTTTAATTTATAACAACATCCTCTGCCCTTAGACCCCTCACCTCGACTGACGAAAAACTGCACAAATGACGAGCAGGGATCAGTTCTACTTAAGCAATATTACCCGAGAGGGTGTGCTTTAACGTCATTTGAGCACGACGGTGATGCGGTCAGGACCGAGGCGCTTGCGCCGAGGTCCGCAAGCATCACCGAAGTGCTCAAATGACGTTAAAGCACATCCTCGAGGGTAATATTGCGATTATACAACAATTACCAACATAATAAAGCGTATAATTAAATATGCATGTTGATGGACGTTTTGCCGTCTAAATTTAAAGTTTTTTGCGAGAGCGCTTCCCGTTTCCATGGAAATACATGGGGTCTGACTAATACCTGAAACACAACCAGTCACGTCAGTAGATTCCTATGTGTAATGGAATGTAGTTCACCACTACAGGAAATAGTCCAAATCTTAGTAACGACCTAGCAACAGAAATGATTTTCTAGTCCCAGTTGTGTGAACTCTGAGCTGACGTTCATGTTTTAACGTGGTCTTGGACTTTCCTGAACTAAATCAACACTGCACAAATGATCGCCCAAGTTATAACAAAGATGCCGTTTTTTTCCTTTCACAGATGTAACTTCTACAACCGCAAACTGTGCATGTTTAATGAGGTTATAGCGCCGTGCCGCCGACACAGCTGATAGAGAAAGCCAGACTATTACTCCAGATTCACGTTATTTAAAAGCTCCAAAGTAGCAGCGAGAGAGAGGGAGAAAGAGAAACATACAGGTAATCACTTACGTTTTATCTAATGAAATATTCAGCTCCAGACCATATTTTAAAAAACACCGCGATCACAACTTGTGTCTCTCCGACTTTGTACACACATGAGGGAGAAAAATCCTCTCGGCTGTAACGGGGAGGTTTACAATATTAAAAACAATTGTAATTGTTGTATGTGACTTTGGCAGCTGACAGTAACACCCTACAGGAGGTCAATGTAGTTTGTGATTTTATTTTCACGAGTAATAAATGACGTTTCAAATCCATGTTGCCATGGAGACGTATTAAACAACATGACATGGCGCAGTAATATTTTTAGTGATGAGTCAGCCGTGCTGTAATGCTCATTTGAGCACGTTCTAAATGTCTTATTGACCAATCAGATTGCTTGGTCGGAACTACTTGTTGTATAATGATGTTTAATCACGTGAGCTAGGAACTAGTCAAATCAGGTTGAATAACTCTGGAGAGAGTAAATATGACTATAGCAGTGTAGAATGGTTACTCTACTGTGGTGACAATTTAACTCTGATTCTAATGCTTTTTAACACTGCAGTGAGTTATTGCAAGTTAACACTGGAGGCTAATATAACTCTGAGAAGTGTTCATTTTACACACTAAAGTGTTGATGATTTACTCTGCTGCAGTGAAAAAACAACTCAGTCAATTCCTGCACAGATAAATATGTAGTGTTATTTTAGCATGTGTGTAGTGTCAAATTGCCTCCATCCATAAAAATAACAAAACCCGAATATATTTGTGTTACATCACATCCTTTACCATATAAAATGTAATGTATGAGGTTATGCAGCAAATCAAGGTTAAACTAACACAAGCTAGTTCAGCAATTCCCCACACTAACAGGTAAAAAAAAAAAAAAAAAAAAAACGAACATGCTCAACCGTTAATTTGAACAGCCACTGTGGGGATTAACGTTACAGTTTCCTCAACCCACGTCAGTTTTCAACAGAAATTAAGTCATGTTTAATAAAACAAAACTATTTTCCCACATCATATTCCCAAGTTTATTACCTTTTGCGGACATGGTCAAGTTGGACACGAGCGCATTTTAAGCTAGGTATTCACTCGGTCACGTTAGCCGTCTTTAATTTGGTGTTAAGATACAAAACCCACTCAAATACGATGACCAACAACACAATGTTCTTCTAAAACAACATTTCTGTTGAAATGCCAACATAAAATTGAGTTAATATGTGAAAATAAGAAACTTACCGCAGCCGCTCGACGACGAGAAAATGGCCTCCAGAAAAATCTTTCCCCGTTTGAACTGCCAGGACGAGGTGGGCGGGGCTTTCCAGAGTCAAATCAACACGACGTCGGTTAACTCTGGAAATTTTCACCAACACTAGGGGGCATTCTACTCAATCTGTTGTTGTAATAACTCTGAAAGAGTCAATGAACTTTGACACTGCATATTTAACACTGCGGAATTTACTGTGTAGAGATAATAGTTAGCTGTTGGTTTTACCTGTCACTTTGCACAATAAAGTAAACCTAAGCTCAAGTTTTGTGGTTTCAGACTCAAACTGACCCAACACAACATACTTTTAGCTCATTAATAACCCCCAAAATATCAAAATATAACACCCAGGCAGAGAGGGAGTGGACAACATGCAGCAAAAACCCTCAATTCAGACTTCTCAGACCATCTCAAGTCTGTGTAAAAGGTTAAAAAGTGCAGGGTTCAGGATGCTTATAGTGAATGAATCAGACGGTGATGATTTCATTTTCATTTTCCCCTTAAGGACATGACGTGTACAAAAATACAGGGGAAATTGTGTCTTAAATTGATTTAGTACAGGACGTAGCACTTTATTCTGAAATATGAGAGCATCCTGTGTCACATGAAACCAGTGGCAAAACTTTGTAGAAACAGTTTTGCAGCTAAAGAACAAGCCTAAAAGCCTCTTGATGGACTTTTCATTCCAATAGAAAGTTAAGTCACGTCGGTCTGTAACTTAAAATCTGAAGGCTGAATTGATCATTAATGAAATTATAGCGCTCAAAGTTAAAAAGCCGTTTGTTGATTCAATTCCAAATTCAAACACAACCTTATTTTCTGTCATTTTTCACATGAAATTTTGAGCTAATGAGTGCTATCTGCTCCCTGAGTCATGTTATTGAAAGACTGAGATGAACCCAGGTGAGTGTTCCCTTAAAAACTATCAACAGCCCATGTTATAATATTCACACTCAAAGTTTTGTCATAATAAAGAGTGCAAAGCAAATTCAGGTGAGTTTTAATGGAAATAAATGCGTCTGTGTCCACTAGTAACTGTGTAAAATTCAAACAAAGCATTAGTTGGATCCTCCCAGGAACTGAATCACTGAGCGGCGGATGTGTGACACATTAAAACGACAATAAAGGACTCAATCAATCAATAGAAAAGCACCAACACTGCAAAACTAATAACAACAAAGCTCTCAGCTGACTTCCAGTGTGACTTCCTCAGGCAGCTCAGCTCCGTTGCTCCGACTCAACATGTCGGATTACCTTTTTTTTTGTCTTTGATCTCAACTCGGGAGGAGGGGGGGGGCAGTTTAACACAGACCACATCCTCTTTAGTCGGAGCAAATTAACCACTCTCTTGAAAAACCCCTCAGTTATTGTTTACCTTCAGGAGCGTGCAAGACTCCCCCCCCCCCGCCCGGCCCCGCCTGCGTGGCTTTGTGATCTCCGGAGTTCCTCGAAAAAACTAATTTCTTCCCTGCTGCTCACTGGGTCAGAGGTCAGCTCTTGTGCTAATTGTTCCAGGGAGGGGCTGAGTGGAGCGAGGCCTGTTCTCCTGGACCGACTCCAGACATCTGAACAATATACTGTGTGTGAGTGAGTGACAGGCTGGGTGGTCCGCCAGCCAGAGCTGTGCTGCATTCACTGGTAGTACGGGGGTCATGTCAAGCAAAGTCACTTCTTGTTTTTCTGTATGGACCGGACCCCCTACCTTTCGCTAACATTTGCAGAGCGCCCCCCCAAAACCCCTCCAGAGAGCTGTGTCAAGGGCGCAGGGGGCGGAGGGAGTTTGCCGAACATGAGATGTGGAAGGCATGCGAGGCCGAGGCCGAGGACAAGGAGCTCTCCCCACGTCGGCCAAATATACATCGGACTCGCACGCATACCAGAGATTCTCAGGGATGTCTTTTATTTCGAGTAGAAGAAGTAAAAGGATTAGAGACTATGTTGTTATTGAAATAAGCAAGTAAAAGTTCCCAAAGGAGGTTTTTATTTAATGAAAATATCCTGTTATTGTTTTGGATAATAATTAGACAGTTTGATCATCAGCTTTGGTGTCTTAAACTTAGATTTGACACTTCCTGGTTGGATGTAACACAAAACCTTGCAGACATCTGAATATTATCCACATGCATCTTCTGAACATATCAAAATAAAAGTCTGGTATCAAAGTGGAGCCACCGCTCTGCTGCTCTCAGGCTCTCTTTCAGATTTCGGAGCTCGGCTGCAGCAGGGATTTGCTGCAAGAGCATTAGTGAGGTCTGACACTAATGTGGGTTGATCAGACCTGGCAACACAGTCTGAGGTCCAGTTCATCACAAAGGTGTTTAGTTCAGGTTGAGGCTATGAAACCTGCTTGAAATGAAAACTATATTTTCTCAGCTTTAATCCTGTTTCCACATCTTTAATTGTTCATTTATCTGTTGATATTTGCCAAATTCATGTCAGGATGTTATTATCTGAGTATTTTTTACATCATAAATCAATGCATTTTCTCTCCCTGATGTTTGATGACTCATCCTGCACTCGAGGGCGTTCCTCATTTTGCATCCAATTAAAATTGTTTCTTCAATTTTAACATCCCTCCCTGATATATAAAACAGTCTGCACGGTCTCAGTCCAAATCTGTTTTCATAGTTTACTCCCTGTTTCATCACCAAGGTCCACAGATGTGTGTGTGTGAAGGTTGGGTAGCAGCTAGTCTGACCTGACGGAAGTGTGTTGCTGCGATCAGCCTCTGATTGGCCGGAACGAGCCACCCGGTGGAAGTCCCGCCTCCGTGTTGCAGTTTTCACAGTCCGCCCGGTAAAGGGAAACATCAACAAACAACAACAGGAACCGAACCATGGATCTATTATCTATTGTACATCCATGTCATGAACCGAATAGAAGAGGAATTATCTGTCAACGGTTGCCAGCCATCGTTAAATCGCCGACCACCACGATAGTGTGACTGGTTGAAAGAATTCCAAACGGCCAGAGCGTTTTTTTTCTCCGATTGCAGAATCATAGACGGACCAGCCAGACCCTTCTTCTTTTCTTTAAGTACAATCAATGTGATTGGCTACTGTAGATGTCAATCAAAACCTGTGACATCATATCCCTCGGTAGCTTCCTGTTTGTACCAGAAACACCGTCATCATAATCTCAGACCTGCTAAAAATGGCGACCCAGACCTCATACAGCAGTTTTTTTTATTTTTTTTTATCTCTTAACATCTATTTACTGTCCGTGTCTTGAAAAACTAAATCATTAAATCCATGCAGGATTGCAAGATTGCAGGATTGCATGCATTTCCCTTTTTAAATCATGGGTGCAGCTCCTCCTTCCTCCTCCGTCCTCCTCCTCCTCCTCCTCCGTCCTCCTGCACTTCTTCCTCCTCTGGTTTGCGCCACCGACCAGATGCTCATGGTAATAGCTCTAACAGCGGTCTAATTAAAGGGGCCTCCTCACTTAAGGTCACACAACAACCAGAAAATCAGCAACAAACAACCACATAATGGCCCTCATCCTGCTCGCCATCCCATCATCCTCGGCTCTGGGGGGGTCATTACCCACACGCTGCTTCAGGGCCTCCTTCCTTTCCCACTGTTTACCGCATTCCTCCCATACTTGAGTCCTATACTTGTTGCATGGGAAGCTGCGGAGATACCTGCATATATATATATATATATATGTATGTGTGTGACTCAAACAGCTGTCGAGGAGCAGGAAGGGGGTCACGTCTTGCCTGAACTTGCGCGTCTCGACTCACTTCCTGACGTGTGGTTAGCGCTGGGACGCTGTACAGAGTCTGGAGAGGAGCCCACGTGGCGCTGGAATGCAACAAGTTCAGACCTCATCGTCCGTTATCACAGCGAGCTTGTTGTCTTTTGTCCTGACTCGACACAGGAACCTATTTGTCCTAATAGTCGGGGACAAGACGTGGGTGTAGAAGCGGTGCAGATTAACCTTTTCGTTCAGTATATTGCTTCACCGAAGGTAGAAAAATGTTCCTCGGTGGCGTGTGGAGGAGGTTTTGTGTTTACGTTCAGAGCTGAAGTGGCTTCTACAGATGTAGCCTGCCTACTGCACGGTGAGATCTGGAGACCTCATCACTTGGACGAAGATAAAAGAGCAGTTACATTGCTAGCATTCCTCGGCTTACGGCTCCCATAAGACATGTGGAGGGGAGGGGGGGGGGGCACACTCGGAAATCTGGTAGAGATATGTCTGTAATCCGATTGCTACCTTTTGTTTGCTCCCAATGCACAAACAGGAAGTCATAAAACACAATCATGGACACTGATTGAAAAAAATGTGCAGGATGATCTGTCGGTGGGAGGGCGAGCGACGACGTGCCGTTTAACTGCTGTGTTCCTGTGTTATGATTTTTTTCCTGGATGTTTGTCAGGAAGGGATGAGACAAATTTAATTACATCACATTGCGGGGCTGAGGTCGGGAGATGCTGAGTGTTGCTCTGTCCGTTGCCTTGTTTGTGCTGCAGTTTGGATTGCAGCGACATAATGACCCTGTTGTGTTTGCTGCTGAGGACGTTAAGCGTTGACACCCACCGCCGTTCTGTCTGTCCGCTCGCTGTCTGGACGTAATGCATCAGAATCTGCACATGTCAGATTGTTGTTGTTGTTGTTGTTGTTGTTGGACTCACAGCTGTTCACCAGTGGTTCTTGACTATCTGAGAACATTTTAGATAAACATTTGCAGAAGCCAGAGGGAAACAAACATGATGAAATCTTCTTTATTTACAGCGTCCATTGCTAATGCTAACAGTCTTGGGCCGGACTGGTAAAATAATAGCGTAATATCCTTTAAACTTTAAACTTTTCTCTTAGAGAAGAAGCGCATTATTAAGATGTTTACATGAATGAACTAGAAAAATACATGCAATTTCAACAACTTTATGTCTCTTCTGTCTTCTCTGTAATGCACGCGGGCCGGATTGGACCCTCTGGCGGCCCGGTTTTGGCCTGCGGGCCGCATGTTTGACACAATGGCGATAAATGCTGATATTTACAAATCAAGTCCAAATAATAGCTGCATAATTTGCACATTATAGTCTCACTGAAACTGAAGATCTTTCACATTAAAAGCCTCTCAGAAAAAGCTGCAGCAGCAGCAACAATTAATCAGTAAGCGGATATGATAATACTGTTGTTGTTCTGATAAAAATTAAGTTGCAGGGATGTAGATGATCCACGGGAACATGTGCCCAGCGACAACCGCTCAAAGAACAACAAATAAAGTAATCTTTTCAAAATAAAAGCCTGTCTCTCAGATATAACTGGCCCTATAGTGGTTCCCTCCACAGGTAAATAGAAAGCAGCTGCACAGACTGTTATATGTCCTGCAGGTCTTGTTTTGACGCTTGCCTGTATATTGAACCCACTGCTTGACGTCTATACATGTCTGTACAGCTGTTTAGAAAATTGAAGCACGCCCTCTCTCCGTTCCCAGTGGCCCGACGAGGAATGTCAGCGATGTTTTTTTGCCGAGAGAAACGACGTGGATCGGTTGCAGGAGTCAGGAGAGATGACCTTTTTTGGACAAATTGTTACTCGGTGCTATACAATAGTCTCTCCTCTCGCCTCGTGTCCTTCTCATTGTCTCGCAGCGTCGCTCTTTTCCCTCTCTGCGCTCTCTCTTTCTCCTTCATGTTTCCTCTTGACACTGACTCACAAAAGTGAACAGAAGCACCATCATTGCCACACACACACACATACCTACAGTACAAGACACACACACACATTTCTACAGCTTCGACATTGTGAAACTCTCTCCCCCCCTCCACCACCCATCCCCCATATCCTTGTTTCCTGTTTTCCTCATGCTTGTACTCGTCTGTTTCCAGCGGGTCTGTTTGTTTGCGGACCCAGCTCTCGAAGGACGCCCTTCGGTCGGACGCTTCCTGTTTTCACTGGACCACAGAGAGTCAAAAGTGCAGGTAAACAGGACTTTCTGTCCACTTGAACCAGCAACAAGAACAGAAAAGCCCCCAACTTTTCCATCACCATCAAAAATCGTGAAAATCCACCACCTGCCTGTTGCAGCCGAGATGAAGTTGATTCATTTTGATCAATTAAGGCTTCTAAGATAGGACAGGCCTACTCTTACCTGGCACCATCACAGTTTATACCAACACTGAGTGGAAATGTCAAATAAATCTCACTCCTTAAAGGTTATAATGCTGTTATGTAAATCAGAGAGATCCCTTACAATAAAACTCAGTGACCACAAGAGTAGATACGCTTGTGTTTCCAAAATAAGCTGTAGCTATCAGGGTGCCAGGTGATTTGTTTGCTTTTTGGACAACGGCCAATGTAGTGGGATGAAATGGACATTAACCTGGAATATGAGTGGTAGGAGTATATTGGGTTTTGAACAAAGCTGAACACATTTAAAAACTGCATTTTTTTGTTTTTGCTGTTTTGCTGTAATCTCTAACAGACGCATTGAGTAACCAACTGAGTAATTTCTTCAACATTAAAATATGACACTTCTTTTTTAAAAGCGCTATTTCTAATTCTTGCTTTCTTCTACTGAAATTAGCATGCTAGCAAGCGGCCAATGTAGTGGGATGAAATGGACATTAACCTGGAATATGAGTGGTAGCCTAGGAGTATTGGGTTTTATCAAACATTTATTTTTTTGCTTTTGCTGTTTTATTTAATTCAGACGCATTGAGTAACCAACTGAGTAATTTCTTCAACATTAAAATATGACACTTCTTTTTTAAAAGTGCTATTTCTAATTCTTGCTTTCTTCTACTGAAATTAGCATGCTAGCAAGCGATAGCCAGACTCGACATTGTCCGATAGCGAGTCACTGTAGCGTCCACTCCACCCTGAGGAGGACGTAGATTATTATAAACCTTTGCTTGCGTTAAACCAAACAATAGCTGAAGCTTTCAGTAACTCTGAAAGGTAAACAACTGTTGGTGTTAGCTACGCTGCAATAGCAAGAACATGCAAGTAGCCTAGCTTCTTCAAAGAACAGATCTAGTAGTGATAATGGTGCGTTTTAATGGATAAATGACTTTAGTGGGACTTGATGTGTTTTTTCCCCCCAAAATGCATCACTTTATATGCAGATGATGTTATTATATTATTTTTCATTTTGAAAACATTTAGCCTACCTTGATTTTCTGACCTTTCTGTTTCTTCCAGGGAGCTAATTCTGCTCTCCAGCTATGTGCTCTGCTAACAATGACTGTTACCATAATTACAAGTATACAGACCTTTAAAAAACATTCCTAAAGTTACATTTTGTGGTATGTGGTGGAAATGACTAAGACCCCAAGGGACAGGTGTTCCTTTGATCAAAAAAAGACATTGTTTGTGTTTTTTGCTAATCTCCCAAATATCTATCACTATATATGCAGATGATGTTGAATATTTCCTTACGTCTCCCACTTTGTCTGACCATTTCAGCTTTGTGTGTCTTGGCTGTGGCACAAGGAGCAGTAAACATGGGAAAGGGTTGAACCTGAGAGAAAAGTGCAGCATCACTGTTGCTGACTGGACTCCAACCGGCTCTGGCTCCGTCATGTTTGCAAAATTGATGCCACCCGGCGCCCCCCTCCCCTCCCTCCCCCACTCCCCTTCATGAAGGTAAGTTCAGACAACGACACGTCTAATCTGAAGCGAAGTGTAAATGATGTGCCAACTTGTTAAACGTGTGATGCAGCTGCAGAGCAGAGGAAGAAAAAGGGCCAGAAGCTGTTTGAGTTCGTGTATGAGTGACAGAAATGGGCCAAAGGCAGAGGGAAGTGGACACCCAGTGAAGGGGAAATCCTCTCTGTGGCTCTCTCTTTCTACACACACACACAAGCAGTATGTGAGTACAACCCTCTATTGAAGCTGACCAAGCCCTCTACACAATCCACAACCCCTACACACACACACACTGAGGCAGGACAGCAGCAGCAGCAGCAGCGAGGCGATGCAGAGCAGAGACAGAGTGATGGAGGTGTTGATAACACTGGAGCCGCCATTGTCTTCGCAGAGCTCAGACCGGGGTGTGTGTCTGGGGCTGTCACGAAACAGCTGTGGGGAACTTCTATGGAAATCAAAGTGTGTGTGTGTGTATCTGACAAAGCCATTCACAAAAAAAACAACAAAAAAATCCAAAACAGAAATACGTGATTTTGGACAAATGCACCGCGAGTTAACGTGACAATAGTCTGATAATTATAACTTGCAAGTTTGTACATTTGGTATGAATCATTCAGGAGGCTGAACAGATTACAGATATCGTCTCTTGTGTGGTCACAGAGCTGCAGAGGAAAAAGTGTGCAAGAACTAGACAGGTTTGCACAATACAGGAAGCATGCGCCTACTTGTCTGCATCACAGTGTGTGTGTGTGTGTGTGTGTCCTGTCGGCCCCCCAGGTGCTGTAGGTGTAAATGTGATGCCACTGATTTGAATGTGAATAGAGGGTGAATAGGTGGCGGTGGAGACGGCAGCTGAGCGGGCAGCAGCAGCAGCAGAGACAAGATCTGACTCCAGCCTCTTTACAACATGTGTTGTTCTTTATTTACACCCACAAGAAGCAGTTGTCGGCTTTTTGACATGACCTTCTCCCCCCTCTTCCTCCTCTTCCTCCTCTTCCTCACTGGCATCAAAGTTTTGGACTAATCCAACTAATCTGGACAGAGTGGGGCTGTGTGTGTCTTTGAACTGTGGGGTGGGGGGTGAGGGGGGGTAGGGGGGGGTATTAGTGATGTCGTCCTCCAGGCGTTTATGGGAAACTTCTGCATGAACCGTTTTTGGTAACTCAGGAAGTTTACATTCATTCCTCAGGAACTTCCGGTTTTGATCCCTGATTCTTTACAGGGAACGTCAGGACAGTGTATTGTGTTGTTGTTGCTGCTGCTGCAGAGTCTTTACAATTACAAAGATATGAACGCATTAGTTAATTTTAGAGCAACACAGGTTTCTGCAGGAGTGATGTATTCACCCTGAATTTAGCATCACCCTGAAGCCAACTGGGTTTTTTACTTTGGCTTTTGGATTACAGTATTTTATAATTTATAATTACAGTACTTTATAATAACGCTATTAAGCATTAGTTAAGCATTAACTAGCTTAACTTTATAAACTACATACTAATGAGTATTCATGTGTTATAAATGATGAATTCAGTATTTAATGCTTAACTAGTGCTTAATACACTGCAAAAACTCTAAATCTTTGCAAGAATATTTGCCTTATTTCTCGTCAAAATGTCTCATTTCTAGTCAAAAGTCATCTCTTTCCATGCGCCACCTAAAAATTAACTTGTTTTTAGATCATTTTCACTTGTTTCAAACTAATTTTTTCACTTTTTTCACAGTTTTTTGTGCTTGTAATAAGAGAAATAGGACAAATATTCTTGGTAAGATTTTGAGTTTTTGCAGTGTAGTGTGTACTTAAAATAATAAAGTGTTACGTCAAGTAAAAACTACACGTTCTTCAAAGTTAATGATCGTTTCCATCGTTGGACTGATGAGAAGATCAGTTTTCTTGTTCAGCGGCACGGCGATGACGTTTATCGTTTCCCCGGCAACCTCTGTGGCCTCATTTAGATGCTTAGTTAGCAACTGAGACCAAAACAAGCTTAATGAAGTCAGTCGTATTTCCTGTTTATGTTGTTACATCTGACCAAAAACCCATTCAACAACACGCTCATCAGCTCACCGAGGGAACACAAAGTGCTAATATGCTAATTAAGGACCAGGTTATTTCTGCAGCTTATGTAAAAAAAAACCTCAAATTGAGTCCAAATACATTCAGATTTAACAAAAAGAGAAACACGTGTGTTCAGCGACTGATAAAAAAAAGCTCCACTGTGAAGTTTCTGAGGTCATGTTGAACTAAAAAAACAAGAAAAACACCACATCTAATTTTGCTGCAGCTCTGAAAACCTGGGTGTAAAGTTTGCAAGAGAACAGTGTGTTCAGAATGATGATTTGTCATCACCATTGCGTGCTGTTCAACTGTGTGTGTGTTGCTCTGGTGAGCGTTCCTGCCCCGTGCTGCACAGATACAATCAGAGTGATAAGAGGAGGAAGCATGTGGCTGTTATCTCTGAGCAGGAGCTGCTTCAGCTCCACCTGAGTCCCTTGTCTCTGCTAATCTCAGCTTCACCCGAGAGGCCGAGCTCCTTCCCAAGAATCCGTCTCCGTCGCCACAGACGTCTGCTGCCCGCTCGTCCTTCTCGCCGCATTCCTGCACTTTCACAGCGCATTGTTTTGACGTCGTGTCCCTGCGTCACTTTTGCACCGCGTTGCGTCACGAGCTTTGACCTGCACGCATCTCAAGCAACAAACCTCTGCAGTCAAAACAACATGTAGCGACAGAAAATTGAATTAACACACATCACAAGTTCAATGGATGTTCTCAGACTTTTTCACATCTTGCAGACATGAAACCACCAGAAAAAACAAACAGACATTGTACGGAGAAAAACTGTCATTCTCGTCTGGTCTTGATGTTGAATGATATAAACTCCTTACACTTGATTTAAAAATCAGTGTTGGGCAGTAACGCGTTACTGTAATCTGATTACTTTTTAAAGAAGTGGTGCAATGTCATTGTCTCTCTGCTGATCTCACCCACACATAAGCACCTGCCGCATCGCCCCACTCCACTGACCTGCTGCAGGTTGTTTTTGTTTTTTGAGGGAATGGAGTAAACTAGTAACGCAACCAAAGACCTTGAGAAAGTCATGCATGCTCTAAGTTCAAGGCTGGACTACTGCAATGCACTTTATGTTCACATCTCCCAGTGTCCTCTTAGTTGCCTTAAAATTGTGCAAAACAGACGTGTGCACATCACTCCTGTTCTTAACTTACTTCATTGGCTTCATGGCTTCTTTTATTGTTTTTAGTTGTTTTACTTATTCTTCTTTTCATTTATTACCTGCTGTAAAGAACTTTGGTACACCAAAAGTTTCTTATAAAGGGCTGTATAAATAAAGCACATTTACCTTTACAAATAATTTTACACTAAAGTAATCAGAACAGTGAAAGAAGTCATTTGCCCAGCATGGATAAAAGTACAATCTATACATGTTTTGAGGCAGTTTGTTGATATTTTGTTGCGTCCCATCAGTTTAGTTATTTCATAGTTGACACATAAACCGGTCAACAGTTTCTTTAGTGACACAGTCTACTTGTTCGATCTCTAGATACGTCTTTGATGAGCTAAAACTGGTCGGTAAATATCTGCCAATGTGTCAGTGAGGATCTGGGTGAGTATGTGTTATCTAGATGGCAACGTAACCTGATGATCGTTATCTTATTCACGCTCTGATTGGTGTAGATCTACACCCACACCTGTGTGTTTTTTGTGTTAATACCAGGTTTTAAGATCTTATTGTTTGCATTTTTTTTGTGTTTGTGTGTGTGAGTAAGTACGTAGTCATTGCATGCATCACCACTCGTGGTATTAAATGCCCCGTTCCTCTATCGAGTTACAAAAACAAACACGCTTCCTGTGCATCATGTGCTAACTTTAGTATTTCGCAATAGACACTCTCTCATTGTCTGCTGCTGTCTGTCTGCCTCTCTGTCGTTCTCACACAATAAATTCCATGATAAGCCATACTCACTTCCTCAGTATGTGTCATAGGCGTATGTCTTCACACACACACACACACACACACATGCACATGCACATGCACACTCATGCACACACACACTCACACAGACACAGGTCCAGCTCCAGACCTGATTAGTGCATGTGGTGAGTCTTTGTTTGAAGACAAAGGATTTCCCTGTCTGAGACGAGCAGCCTGTGGTAAAGAAACAAGGAGGGAGACGAGATTAGCTGTTGAATGAGAAGAGCGGGTGGGGTCGGGGGGGTCGACCCGACTCCGGCTTTGTGATCTCTGAATCTTTGGACGCTGCTCACCTTCAGCGAGCAGGTGTTTCTGTCTGGCCCTGAACATGTTGACGTCCGGTTGCTCAGAAAGCATTCAGTCTTCTGAGCCAATATTACTGTTACTGTACATAATTACACAGCTGTAGTGTCCTTTATTCTTCTTCATTCATGTTTGCTGCTGCTGCTGCAACAGGCTACTGAACATTTCTCCATCGTAGGACGAATAGAGCAATATCCTCTCTCATCTTATCTCATGTTTTCTTTACTTTGCTTTGACTTGCACTTGTTTGTTTTTGCAGGGACAGTGCACATTGATTGACATTCCTGTAAATGTGCCGGTATTAGCAAGTATCTAGTTTTGAACTGTAATCTTATTTTATCGTGACAATCTCAGCAAACTCATCAAATACACAATGCTTGCTTGCTTACACAAACTTGCTGAAAAACTGCTCCTGCAGCAACACGCATCAGCGGTTTTACATGAATTTCCCTCTAAAACGACTCTGTCTCATAACATCCTGTTATTATCTCATAGCGTGGTGAATGTGCAGGTCACAACTTGTCCACCAGAGCGTTGTGGAGTTGTTGGATTGTGTATTTGATGAGTTTGATGAGAGAAACCAAGAAATCCCATTAGCTTCCGCAGTGTAGCTCTGAGCAGCTCACGGCTCTGCTCCGCCGTTCTAAAAATAGCTTGCACCGACAATTAAAGGTAACGAACCTACTGCTATTACTATAGGGATTTGGCCAAACTATCCCTTTAACAGTATGTGCAGCACCAACCACCTCACCTACCTGCAGCACCCCTACGTACATTCACACTACAGTCACACATGTTGGCTTTGCAAATGCGTCATGACTCGGGCGATCTGCTTCACCGGGGCCATGTCCTGAAATCGACCCAGTCTCTGTGGTTTTTGGTTTTTCTTCCATCTTTTCTTTTGAATTACAGCAGAGCGTCCACAGGAAGTTCAGTTCACTCACTGCCGTCTCGCGCCACTGTCTTCTCGCTAAACAGAAATAACGGATGTGTTGATTTGCATTCAGAGCACCGAGGTGAGAACCGAGTCCAGACACATTTCCAGGTGTGAACTGATGTGCTTAGGGCAACAGATAACCCAGGACATGTCTCAATAACAGGGCTCTGAGTCAGAGAAGTGAAGTAATTCAACAGACAATTCAGAGATAATTGACTATTCATGTATTTTCCACAGAGAAACCACAAGGACTGGGAGTGAGAGATGTGGTAAAACAAAGACCTGGCTGTAGACCGGAGTCTGTTAATCAACAGGTAGTGACCAGTGGTTTAAAGGAGGAGGAGAAGTGCCAATGACATTTAACCTCTCTGCTTTTGTTCAGTTGGTAATTGAAGCAAATTCTCCTCGTTCATCTTCAGCCATTAAGTCAATCAGTGTGGAAATGTGAATCCAGTGTGATGTAAACGACCGGGGAGAGACAGAAACTAAAAATGAAGAGAGACTGAGGCACCGTGCGAAGGGAAGATGATTCATGTGTGAATATACAGCGAAGAGAAGCAAAAAAACCCAAAATAAAACAGAGGTCAGCAACAACACGATGGAGACGGAGGAAATGAAAGGAGCAGTGAAAGAGAAGTCAGGGGGTTTTCCAGGGGTTGAACACAATGGTAAACACGTCAACAGGATCGGGTGTCTGACCCCAGATATAAACAAAGGCCGTACGGTGCAGGCCCGTCTGGACCGGCCGCTGCACCCGCTGCATCATATTCTATTTTATTCTATTCTGTTCTATTGAAAACTGTTGATGTAATTTCTGCAGGAATGAGTCGGAAAACACCTCCATGTTTTCCGATTCATTCCTGCAGAAATGATTTTTTATTTATTATATTATTAGTCTACATTTTTAAGACTAAACGTGATTGGATTTTACTTTTACTCTTTTCCTATTTTTCCTTTTATTTATCGATTTTTATCGTTTATTTTTTAGTCTTAGTCTATTTATTGTCTAATTTTAGTTCAATCTCCGCTGTTTCCTCATGGCAAATTATTAAGAGTTAGATAGCACTTCTTTTTGTGTGTAGTTGTGTGACATTTTTGCTTTGTTTAGTCTGCTTTTATGGTGTAAAGCACTTTCTGCTGTCAGATTGATTGATTGATTGAACACTTCCTGTTCGCTGGTTAGATTAGATTTTATTTTAAGATAGAAAATGCCTCAATCTGTGTGGTTTTAGGCCAAGTATGTAAATGAGACGACAGAAAAACACCCGATCTACAACACACCGGTCCACCATCATCATCATCATCATCATCATCACGGCCTCATTCGGTTTATATTCGCACTTCATTATCAACTTTGCAGGAGGGAAGGTTTCTGCAGAGGAGCTCAGAGCTGAATCACTGTGAAAACGTCCCAACATGCAAGACGGGTCCAAAATCAGCGGTTTTCTGACATATTTGATGTTATTGCTAATTTGCACGAAGAGGACAAAGAGAGGGTGAGAGAGGGAGGGATGAAGGAGGCCAAGGGCAAGAAAAAAGGGGGAAGCAGAGGCAGAAGAATGGGGTGAGCAGCAGGGAGGAGGAGGAGGAGGAGGAGGACGGGGCGTTTGCTGGTGAAAGAGAGTAGAATTCATTTGAAGGTGAATAGAAACAGCTTGGCTCCTTTCAGAGAGACTTCTGTCACGCTGGGGGGAGGAGGAGGGAGGAGGGGGGCGTGCCGCAGGGGCCAAAGGGCCAATGTTAACACCAGGGCCGCCACACACACTTCATATGCTAACACGCTGCTGCAGAGACACTGGCAAGGATACAACACACACACATGCAGGAGGTTGTGTGTGTGTGTTGATGCTTCCTGATCACAGCTACATGAAAAACACAGCATTTTGTTCAATTACTTATTTCATAAAAGCATCAGCTGCTACACTGTAAAAACTCTATATCTGACCAAGAATATTTGTTTTATTTCTAGTCACAATGTCATTTCTAGTCAAAACTAATCTCATTTTACTTAAAATAAGACTCATCACATGAAAAGTAGCTTGTTTTTTTGAAACTTTTTACTTCTTTCTTATTACAAGCATAAAAAACTTGCTTTCACTGGCTGATTTTTCTACTTATTTTAAGTGAAAATGTGTTTGAAACAAGTGAAAATGATCTAAAAACAAGTACATTTTTAGGCGATGAGTCTCATTTCAAGTGGAAATGGATTAGTTTTGACTAGAAATTAGACATTTTGACAAGAAATACAACTAATACTCTAGTTTTTGCAGTGTAAACTGAAGAAACAAAAGAGTTTAAAGCGTTTTATGGCCCATTATCGCCCTGATAATTTAATCCCAAATGAGTTGGTTATCGTGGAGATGCCTTGATTTCTCCTGAACATGGAAATGTACAAAGTAAAGGTTTGAAGATGCTGCACATTATTGAACAGCAAACGTGTCAGTTTGTGTAGATGAGACTAATCAACCTGTAAAAGTGAAAGAAAAAGAAACGTGTCTGTGTTTTGTTTTTGCGTGTGATGATGATCGTGATCTGGTTGTACTCTGGTCTGGACCTGTGATGTGATGATGGCAGCAGCAGCAGTGAGGATGTGGTTTGACATTGTTGTGCACCCGATATGTAAAAAAAAAGACCTAGAACAAAATATTTACAAAGATTCCTGCACAGATAAGAGGAAAACGTTGCACTTTACACTTTATTTATTCATATTTAACCTTTAAAACCAGTGTCTTTCTGTCTGTGTGGGTTACAGGGACTAAAACCCACATCATCCAACTGGTGCTGATGGAACATGAAACCACATCCCCACCTCAGTCAGGCCTGGTGGTCGCTCCCTTTTTGTTTCTTCTCTGTAGCTTAAGAAGAGTAGAAACGCCTGCAGAGAGAGATGAATGTGCACAGAGAGAGGATGTTGTCGGCAGCTTTGAAGAACTCCTCCTGCACGCAGATCTAGATCTAGCTCACAGAGCGTCGCCGCATCATGTGAGACAGGATGTATGAATATTGTTTACAGGAAGAAATGAAACCTCCATACTGTCGATACAGACACACAAACTGCACAGGAGATGATATCAGGAAGTGAATGAGTCACTTTACTTCACTCATCCTACAATTGCATGTTGTTTTATCGCTGCTAAACAGAAGATGAAAGCATCAAAATAAAAGTAAATTATTTCATATTTAGGCCTCTTAGTCAGAAATCTGGGCCTTTATGTGAAGTTCATGGTTACAGTTTCATATTTTTTTCTTATAAAAACAACAATAAACTAATTAGCAACCAGTTTGTGTAGGTTTGTCTGTTCTCTCCTGTTTGACTGTCTCTGTGGTGTGAAGTTAATTAGAGCTCGGGACACATAGTGATATTAGATCAACAGGTCATCAATTACAAAGAAACACACTCACTCTCGCACACATAACCGGCGGAAATGTGCCTTTTGTTTACTTAGTGTGGAGGCCATTAACGGGCCGATGGGAGCCAATCAGCGCCTCTGATATGATCGTCGTGACCGCGAGCGGACCGACGCGTTAAAAGGGCGTGAAGGACGCGGAGATGCCGGAGATCCGGCTGATTGATGGCGGATGTGTTAATGTGTGAACGATACCGAGACAACAGTATGAAAGTATCATAACACAGCAGCATGGACAGGACTGGGAGGGTTTAAGGTGGTTTGACACACCCAACTGTGGAAACAATGTATTATTATGATAATATTAGGCTATTATTATTATTATTATTATTATTGAAGCGTTTATAGGTAGATGAAAGTGAGAGTGAGTGCTTCAGTGACGGTGACACACCGATGCACCAGTTCAGCCTCTTCAGTCTGGTGAAGGCTGCACAGACAGAAATAGCACCAGAGCTGCTGAGTGAATGTCACAGTGTTATTCTGCTGTTAATTTCAGCTGCTTTACTTTGAGCTAACACACACAGACACACACAAACGCACACACAGAAAGAGAGAGAGAGAGTGAGAGAAGGAGAGTTACTAAACAAATGTTAAGATGACATAACACTCGGTGAAGTTACAGAGAGATTAAGGTGGTGGAAGTTGTTTCCTGTTGAGATCCAGTTTTTCAAGTTTTTTCACAGTTGTTGTTGTTGTTTGTGTGTGACCTTTGACCTCTGTGGATTGGGGATAAAGAGTTTCTCCACCATAATAACACATCAGCAGATCAATGAAAAACAAAACCTGGGCCATTAAAAAGAGTGTTTTTATTCATTGTTTTTCATTTATGTGGTGAATTAATAATGTTTTTTTTGTTATGCTGCTTTTATATTTAATTTATTTTTAATCTGATTTTATTGTTTTGCAAAGAAAAAAAAGTTGGAAGTTTTGTTTAATTCTGTTCAAGTTGCACCTTAATATTTCAGAGCACATTATTATAGGCTTGTGTTATTATGGCCTTGCACCCCTCGCGCTCTTATTTCATGGCCTATACTCTCCCTCCCCCCTCCCTCCCTCCCTCTCTCTCTCTTCCTTCCTTCTCCCTGCAGTTCTTCTGTTTGTTTGCACTCACTTGATCCGGAGCGGAAATTCCTCCACCGTTTTTGTGAATGACAAACTCATTAACAATTCATCAACACGGGCCCGTTCCATCCGGCCCCCGTTTCCAAGGCGACCGCCGCTGGGCTCGCTCTGATTGGTCCGCGCTCGGCATAATGTATCCAATGGAACGCCCTCCCCCCCGTTTGTAGCCATTCAGCAGCCTGGCGCCGCAGCGAGCAGCGCATTGACGAGCCGGAGAGCCTGCAGAGCAGACACACACATACAGAGACACAGAGACACGGCATCCGCAGGCAGCAACAGTCGGACTCGGACATAAACCCCGCATGGTTCACATCCATCCAGAGACTGAACCACCACTTCCACCTCCGTCCAGCCGCACGAGAAGACAAAAACAGAAGGAAGAGGCTGCGCTTCTGGAGCCCGTGGAGTTATTACCTACCGATTATTATTATATAAGAGCGGAGGAAGCGTCAGCCGCAGCACAGCACAGCACAGCACAGGGCCGGTGGTGTGACTCATTGATAAATAACACAGGCTCGCGCTCCGACCAGATGCATGAATGAGCGCCAGTGTAGCAGACCCGCAGTCGGGAAATCTGTGAACGGAGGACCGCTGCTGCTGCTGCTGTTGTTGTGTTCGTCGTGGTTCACCCGCACCGGGACACACACCGACATCTGGAGGGAGAATCCAGTCTGTTGGTTTTGATTTTTACATTTTGCATTTTCACTTTTTTTTAATTATTATTATTTAGCTGCTTGAGCCGCCGAGGCCCCTCCAAGCAGCGGAGCGGACTGAGAGAGACTACAGAGCCGAGGAAGCGCCAACCACCGCTTCTTCTTTCCCTTTTTCCTCCAAACCCCACTTTTCTTACTCCTGCTTATAAATGCTTGACAAGCTCAAGCCCGTCGTCCAGCTCGACTCGGTAATGGCGATCAGCAAGACGGTGGGCTGGCTCCGGGAGCAGCTGGAGACGCGCAGGGACGGGCTGCTGGTCATGGACTGCCGGGCCCAGGAGCTGTACGAGTCGTCGCACGTCGAGACGGCCATCAACGTGGCCATACCGAGCCTCATGCTGCGCCGGCTCAAGAAGGGCAACCTGCCCGTGCGCTCGCTGCTCTCCGACGGGGAGGACCGGGAGAGGTTCGTGCGCCGGTGCAAGACGGACACCATCGTGTTGTACGACGAGTACAGCCGCGAGTGGAACGAGAACGTGGACGGCGGCTCGGTGCTGGGGCTGCTGCTCCGGAGGATGAAGGACGAAGGCTACAAGGCCTATTATCTGGAGGGTGAGTGTGCGCTTCATTCACATTTCACGGCCCGTTCATTCACACCGACACCGTGTATTTTTTTTTTTTTTTTTTGCGCATAGACGGAAGGAGACGCTGTTTAATGACAAATCTGATTCTGTCTCCATAATATTGTGAATGGGAATTTACTTTAATGCATTGGATTTGGCTCTGTTTGCATGAAAGAGGGGAATAAATCTGCAGCTAAATTATAAGTTAGGATGAATATTTCATATCTTTGCATCAGTGCTCGTGCCCAGGCCTTCATTGCATGTTTTAATTTTTTAAAAATTATTATTATTCTCCAGGTGGCTTCAGTAAATTCCAGGCCGAGTATCCAGCTCTGTGCGAGACCAACCTGGACGGCACCCAGAACAGCAGCTCCCCCACCGCCCAGGTGCTCGGCCTCGGCGGCCTGAGGATCAGCTCCGACTCCTCGGACATCGAGTCTGACATCGACCGGGACCCGAGCAGCGCCACGGACTCGGACGGCAGCCCGCTGTCCAACCCGCAGCCCTCCTTCCCCGTGGAGATCCTGCCGCACCTGTACCTGGGCTGCGCCAAGGACTCCACCAACCTGGACGTGCTGGAGGAGTACGGCATCAAGTACATCCTGAACGTCACCCCCAACCTGCCCAACCTCTTCGAGAACGCAGGGGAGTTTAAGTACAAGCAGATCCCCATCTCGGATCACTGGAGCCAGAACCTGTCGCAGTTCTTCCCGGAGGCCATCAGCTTCATCGGTGAGTTCTTCCTTTAACTCTGCAGAGACTGATTTGATCTGGTGTTGACGTGCTCTCAGTCACTTAAAACAAAAACAACAACCATGCACATTTCTTTTTCTCTGTGCAACTGTGCACAACTCAAATCAATCATTTCCCCTCTAATCCCTCACAACATCATGGTTGTTTTTGAATATTGTGCAGAGTATTGTCACCACCACCAGATACAGTCAAAGACATAATCTCATTAATTTCATATGTGTTATCAATGCCAGGAAGTTCTTAGGGTTCTTATTGTGCAATTGAGATTAGATGAGGTGTCCCTGGCTGTGGTCTTATCAGTCAATCAGGCAGAGGGACACAAACACACACACACCGTCACACACACACAGAGCGGGGCAGATTAAGGCCATTGTGTTGAGGCAGATGAATACAAGCCTGCCTCTAATGGCGCACAGGCTAAAATGCACTTTGTGTGTGTGTGTGTGTGTGTACAAATGGTTTGACTTCAATGGAAGACATCCTGGGCCCATCTCTTGTCCCGGGGCTTGTGTAATTGCAGCACAAAGGGCGACGTTGAAACAGGAGAACAGGAGGAGAGGGTAGAAGGGGGGGTAGGAGTGAAGGAGGAAGGGAGGGAGGGCGGTAATTCGAGCGCAACAGGAAGGAAGTGGCATTGAAAGTAATCTAGGACATGGCACTGCCCCCCCCCTCCTCCCTCTCCCTCTCTCTCCACATTACAAAAGGAGCCATTTACAGGCCCTGTTGACATCCTGTTCGCCTTGACAGGGTGCCCTCATGACTCCTACGTTTACACGCCCAAATGGCACCATTGTCGGAGTAACCCCAGCGAGCGGAAGAATGGTTTAATAGACCGTAATAGTCAATTTCCCAGCCGGCTACTCTAGGCCAAAAAAAAAAAAAAAAAAAAACCCAAAGAATGTCGGCTCTGTTTATGTGTGTGCTACTGCTGCAGCCCCCTGTTTGTTGACTGACACGCCTGGGAGATAGTCGGGGATAATAACTTCCGCCGCTCTCTCCCTCTCCAGTTGGATCGGCTCCAACTTCCAGCACAGCTTGACTTAAATGTCACAGATGTTTATCGCCAGTTTTAGTTCTGTCTCTGTTAAGACGGAGGAAGCTGCACTTGCATGTCTGAAAGTGCAAATGACAAATTCATCTGAGGGATGTTGTGATGATGTGTTGATCTAACGTGTTCATCTTCTTCCTCCTCCTCCAGATGAAGCCAGAGGTCAGAAGTGCGGCGTCCTGGTCCACTGCCTGGCCGGCATCAGCCGCTCGGTGACGGTGACGGTGGCGTACCTGATGCAGAAGCTCAACCTGTCCATGAACGACGCCTACGACATCGTCAAGATGAAGAAGTCCAACATCTCGCCCAACTTCAACTTCATGGGCCAGCTCCTGGACTTTGAGCGCACGTTGGGCCTCAAGAGCCCGTGCGACAACCGCATGGCGCCGCCGAGCCAGCAGCTCTACTTCACCACCCCGACCAACCACAACGTCTTCCAGCTGGACCCCCTGGAGTCCACGTGAGGGGCTGCTGTCACTGCGCCGCCGCCGCCAATCTGCCCCCTTTCCTTCTCCTTTTTGCCGGAGGTTTAACGTGCCTCCTGTCGGAAAAGCTGCAAAAAAGTTTCTCTTTTTTCCGTCGTCTGCCGTGCGACTGGGGCTCTTGACGTTATTGATACAGCTGGTTTGAGGCGACAGCTGCCGAGCAGCAGAACACTGCAGGGCCAAAAGCTGTCTGGCCACGATGCAGCTGCTGTTGACTAAATGAGGAGAGACAGTGGTGAAAGAGACGGACAGAGGAAGAGGAGAGCGAGTCATTTACCAGAGTTTGCAGACACTTTCTACAATCTTATATATCGCTGTTGGGACTCCTGAAGTCTTTTATCTCTTTTGTCATTTTGTGTCTGAGGAACCTTCAAAGTGATTAGTCAGACAGCTGTACGTTATAGGCTGGTGTGCCAAAGATGATGATTGTTCAAACTGGACAGATCTAAAAATGAAAAACCTTTGTTTTGTTCTTTTTTCTATGTTTGTTTTGGGGTCTGGGCACTGGTTCCCTCTGCCCCCCCGCCCCTGAGACTTACAGGGAGCGTCGTCTCCTTTGTCTTCTGTGAAGACTTGCCTGTGTGGGGGTCGAAGCACCCCCAGCTTTACATGGCACACTATATAACTGGACTCGATTTTACAATTTGTGGAGTCTTTTCAAACATTTATACATTGTGTATATATCTTAATATAAAAGACAATACAGTAAAAGCCTTGCTCTAGTATATATATAAATATATATATCTACCCTTTGCAACAAGTGGGTACTGAAGATTCTCTTTGCTTATATAAAAAGGTAGAATATGAAACAAACCAACTGCATATTGATTCATAATGTTTTAAAAGTTGATTATGCCAAAAATCAAATAGGCTTTCAGAGAATTGTGGAGAAATGTGTACATGTGTAATATATTTGATAATCGCTTTACGTGTGAATTCAGCCGACCAGCCTTGTTTTTGCACCCACCCTCTCACACAAATCAAAGTCACTTTGGTTGTTTGCCTTACTTTTGCGCTCAGAAGGTTTTTAATGCATTAGCCTTCAGCATCCCAGAAATTATTATTATTATTATTATTATTATTACAAACCAAAACCCTGAGTATTTCCATTTGGCACCAGGTGAAAGACGGCGTTATAGCGTCGTCTCTGAAGGTTAATGTGACGAAACATCCTGATCTGTGCACAAGGGTTAAACGTCTCTGACATGTGGACAAAGCAGGAGGCCTCGCCGGCCTCGCCTCTTCAGGGAAAACTCTGTGAAATGCAGTTTTTTTTGTCAAGATGAGAGAAAAAAACAAAAAAAAATCCAGAGCTTCGGAGGGTTCGGTCGTGTTGCGCCCCACCGCCCTCCAGAGAGAAGGCCTCTATCCAGAGGAAGCCAACCTGGTGACCTCTGCCACCAACCCCCCCGACCCCTTCCCCTCCACACTCCTCTCTTACGAATGTAAAGAAAAGATAAGTTATTAATAAATTGCTATTTTGTCTACAACTTCCTGTTTCTCATGCCTGTTTGTCCCGTTGCCACGCTCTGTCTGTGTTGTGTCTACGTCTCCTCGCTCTCGCTAGTTGAGCGTTAACCATCGGGGCCGAGTCACGACAAAGAAACACACTAGCCATGAATCATGAGGCTGTTAATTAACCACACCACTCCACACGTCTCCCGCTGCACCGGCCACTCAGAATCAACATGGATGCGTCCTGTCACATGTCGCTTGTGTAACAAAGTGTCACGCACACTGTGTCCTCTTGCGACAGCAGTCATTCACAAACTGCAAAATGCCACTCGACAGGTACAAAGTGATTCCAGTCACGCTGTAAACAGCCCGACCGGTTTTTCCAGGTGTGTGCGGCGCTCCGAGGCGAGGGCTTCGGGTTCACACACACACAGAAAAAACACCCACCCCCGGGCCACTTCCTGAAGGTGGGGTTGTGTTCGGCTCCAACAAAGGGAACAGAAAGTACCTAGATGTGTTGTCACCTGATAGCACATGCATAGCAGCGTGTACCTGTTAAGACCTGGAGGAGGAAGAGGAGGAGGAGGAGGAGGAGACGATGATCCTCCTCACGGTGCAGGTGAGGGAGACGGAAGATCGCTGTGTTCTCACACAAGCAGCGACTTGTTTCACAGAGATGCACCGCTGTGTGCTCCCAACACATGCTGATCTGGCACAACAGCAGACCGAGTACTTGTAACCGAAATGTGTCAATCCTCTAGAGTTTGTGCAGAGGAGAGCAATTGATCCCATGTGCATGCATAGCTGACAGTATGCAGGTTTTTAATCATTGAAGTTTAGTGCGTGTGCATGAATGAACGCAAAAAACAGGACCAGCTGCTAAAAGAGTGGCTTCTATAGTCGAGTGCAGTGTAGGCAGCACAGACACAACAACTTATGTGTCTAAACAAACTGACACAAGTGACTCAATGTCCCACTCAAGGCAGAAGTTGACAAGGTGAAGTATGAGTGGGCACAATCTGTTTTCCATCACAGAAAAAAAAGAAGTGTATGTGAAGCAGGAAGCCAAAGAAGAAAAAAAACAAACATCTCAAAGCACAAAGCACTGATTAATCAACTATAGATAATATGTGGTAGATAAGCAATTACAGGACAAAGTGAATGGAAGTGGTCTCTCTCTGTCTCTCACTCTCTCTTTCTCTCTCACTCTGGGAATACAACAGCTAAACAAAGCCAGTGAATCATTGGCCGTGTAACAAAGGCCCAAACCTGCACACTCATGTCCTGACGTAAATGATTTATAAAAAGACTCCTGCGTTTCGCTCGGTGCCAGCACTCACTCACTCGCTTGCTCACTCACTCACTCAACCCCCCTTTTGCCCACTTTCCAGTTCAGGTGATACTTTTCCACTTCCTGGGTAATCAACGACTCCTACAGTCCGACTGTAACAGCAAAGTAAACACAGCAAAGTGCAATGTTTGCTCTCTAACTCAACTTAATTTAAGTTTTCCCAAAAGTTCTTGATGTGTCATGTGAGAATCTGCATAGGCAAGAGCGGAAAACAGGAAACTGAAATCTCTAATTTACACAGTGTTGTGTGAGGTTTCAAGTATTAATGCATTTGCAACTGCAGAAGTAACATGCACACTTGCTTTATTAGGCTATATCTCACAAAATGTTGGACAAACATTGTAATTCCTATAGATATGTTGCATAACCCTTGGAATCGATAAGTAGGTAAACTGGTTCTATCTCTGAAGCCAGTGTAAAAACATGGAAACCTGCCAGGCTCCATAAAACCACATAAAACAATAAAATGACTCATTCTAATCTGACAAGACACAATGTTCTTCAGCTTCAGGTGATAATATACTGATAAAATACATCATAATACATTAACATTACAACCACCTACACCTTGCCTGCACAGTGATCCTTTAAAACACTTGTGGTTGATGAGTTGTAGGAGCTTTAGGAGTTTAGCTGAGGTTAAAATCGGAGAAGGTGGGAATCCTAAGAACAAATAGCAACATTGTGTTTTTGAAATCAAATGCATTTCATGTACTAGACAGACAGTTTTAGTACGACTGATGGCTCAAATGAGATTTCGTTCTGGTCCAGTGATCAGCAGCTGTTTGGCAGACACCGTGTTGACCTGCACCGGTGTTCGTCAATGGAAAGCCACAGTTTCAGGGAATCGTTCCACCAAAATATTGAATAATGTAACATGTGAGGCCTCCAAATTTTAGTTCTCTACTCAAAGATAAGAACATTTTCTTCTCTGCATGTGATCAGACCATTTGAGAGCAGAAGTGTGTAGTTGGAGCGTGAAATTCAATGTCTTCCTCAAGGTCACTGTGACGGATATGGACTCTGCGGCTGCAGCAGGGGATCAAACCTGCGAGCCTGCGGGTGCGGGTGAAGGGGACAGGACTCTCCGGCCGTCGTCCATCAAACCCCAAACCCCAACTATAGCCGAGCCTGGGAAGCTCTTATTCTTAGAATAAGTGATGTCATGGCGAGGCTGTGATTGACGAATAGGGCCTGGGGGGTATGCGAGGAACGCCGAGCACCCGGGGGGCTCTCATGGCTGTTCTTCCTGTCTGCGGCTTGGCCTTTCGTGGCTTTAAAGCCAAGGATTAAAGGGCACAGGAAACTACCAGAGCTAATTTTAGACAGGTATGTAGATGGGCTTGGCAGACACCATCAGCACCTGCATCACCCACCACGACACGGCTGCTGCTGCCGCTGCCACAGGGCCACACGGGGGCCCACAGGGCAGGCCATAATACAGGGATCGGGAGACACGTATGCACGGGTCATGGTGAGGGCTGCTGGCATGTGGACATGTGGTCAGATGAGTTAAATGTACAGTTAGTGAGGAGAGCGAGCAGGCGTTCAGACCAGAAATAACACTGCATTAAAAAAAAAAAAGGGTCTGAACTATAGTTCCATGTGTTGCGATATATACAGGTGAGGTGAGTCAGGAAATCCAGTCATAAGACATGTGTCAGATGGTTGTACTTCTTTGAGACAGGATTTATAAATCATGACAGCAGTTAAGTTGTAGAGCGTTGACAGAAATATCAGTCTCATTCAGATCATAAAACGGGTCATTTGCCAGTGCATCATGCCGTAGCTAAAGTTTAACAACCGTGCAACTTAATAGGCCTACATCATTTACTAAGAAAAAATTGTGACAAATCATGAATGAACATGCATTAGAAACATAGATGTTTTAAAATGAAATGATCAATCTAAAGGTTAAAACTGTGTAAAATCTCCAAGCTACTTTCTTTTTTTAACCCATTGTAAAGCCTCTTACCACAATACATACTCAGTCTGGAGTCACTGGAAAATGCTGGGGAATAAAAACAAATTGCTGGTTAGGAAGAGGAGGAATTAGCCTAAAAGAAATGCTCAATCATTGTCATAAAAATAAAAACAACATTTTTGAGGTTGTCGTAGGGAATATTGTTTGGGAAAGTTTGGGAATCATAACATAGATGCTGAGGTCTGAGCCAGGCTACTTAGCAAGTATAGCTAGCTAGCAGGTGAGACAGGTTGGAAAGAATTGGTCGTCTACAACAGCAGGAAGTCAAGGGAGTAAAATAAAATAGTGTTGGTCTTCTTCTGAATTGTAAAGATGAGAGGAAATGATGGATAAAAAGTCATGCAAAGCTGGTAATAAATAAATGTCTTAGGCAATGTGATTAATAGGAGTGATGAATTACTTTGCTTCTCTTACGCTGATAAACACCATGCTGCGTCATCAGCGCCAAGTCAACTTTGATCTCTGTTGTCGCAACTTTTCTTCCGCCCACACATCTTTTTTTCCTTCTTCTTTCTTTTAATAGGCTAGCTAATCACAAGTGTGATCCTGATATCAGCAACAACAACAACAAAAACAGCCCAACTGCTATTCTGGAGACTGTTCAGTTTTCTAGCGGCGATAGCTCACAACAACAACTCCAGGCGCTTGCTAACAGCGCCATCCTCAAGTTAGCGCGGCAACCAAAAAAAAAAGAAGAAAAAATAACTTGACATATTTAGAAATCACCACCTCGAGGAGAAAAAAAAAACTGTTGCGTTTCTGGAACAGATTTGAAAGTCGGTGTCGATCAGTGTTGACTTTTTTGCGGCGATGCTAATTTATCACTTAGCCAACATTTACTTCAACACTTTCGGTAACACGACACGGCAAAGTGTTGAGAACGCCGCGTCCATGATTGAATATGGATGCGACATCCGGTAGCGGCGGCGGGCGGGCGGGCAGCGGGCGGACTCCGTGCGGAGCGCTGCTGCCCCAGTTCCCACTGGCTTCTTGGCCATGACAATAAAGGCAAGAGGTTGTGGGGCTAAACTTGGCGCGCCTGCTAATCCTCTGCTAACGGTTCCTGTCCCTCTTACCCTCCAGCGACAGCGTGTTGACAGCAGCCTCCACCCCCCTTCATCTCTCCGTCCTCCCTCCCTCACCCCTTCACCCCTCCATCCATCCCTCCATCCACCCCCCCCCCCCACCCGCCCCTCTCTCCTCCTCCTCCACCACCACCACCACCACCCACCCACCTGTCTCATGTCACACTGCTTCCCTCTCATCCACTCCAGCAATTTCCTGTTGCCCTCACAGATCGTGTTACAAGTTCCAAAATTGCAAAGGCAGGCACACACACACACACACTCGCTCTGTCTCACACACACACATACACACACACTGCCTACAAGCTCATTCTGAAAATGCATTGACATAAAACCAACCAAACACTCACACACTCCCTCCTGCATGCCAGCCGTGCTATCATTTCCACCGCCAATCCTCACAATCCCATCGCTTACACCATCACACTTTCCTACTCGCTCTTACACACAAACACACACACACCCACACACTGCCTTTCTCTCTCTGTCTCTCTCTCTCTCCCGCCAGATTATTAATCCAGCTCAGGGAACAGGCTGTGACCAAAACCTCGTCGGAAGCAACAGATGGACTAGCTCACAAAAAAAAAAAAACAGCGAAAAAACCCCAAACACTTCCTGTCGGTGGCAGACACACACACATGCACACACACACGTGCACACACTCACATGCACACACACAGACTTAGTTTAATTTCCTGGACACCTTCTTTTAAAACATGTCTCAGCATTAAAAAGTAAAGATTGAGATTATGGGGACTTGTGGGGACTCTTCCTTAACGGGGACCGGTCCCCATATTGTTGCTGTGTAAACACACATACGGTCCCCACAATACCTGTATACCTGCACCACACTCACACACTCAGCCTTTAACACCCCTATGAACGGTTTTGATCATGTTATTTGAGGTTAAGTCAGTTTTTAAAGTTAAGATATGACAAATACTGATACTTTACCCAAAGAATATTTATTTTTTATTCTAAAAAATGTGCTGTTTTTAACCTTTCAAAGTACTTTTTTTTTTAAAACTTTGTGTGCAAAACACAAATGAGAATCTCTTCAATGGGCAGAACTGGTGTGTCCAAAATGTTCATGTTGTTTCTAATGGCTGCCTGGAACATGGATGTTTATCAAATACAACATTATATTTGCATAATTGGCTTTGATATAGAGAATATAAGGCACTTGTTGAGTCAAGTACAATCCTTTCGACATAAATGAAACCACAGACTTCGACGTATTGGGACTTTTACTCGACCAGAATAGTCACACTTTTGTGTTTCTTTTGGAAACAAGTTTAATCACCTTTTTACTTTGAGAACGACTGTTTTGAATGAATCAGTAGCGGATTCTTGTTGCTGTAAAACTGAACTATGTCCAGATAAACACAGCCTAAAAAAAGCTCAGGATCTAATGTATGAACTTCATTTGATTAAGATCAGGCTCTTTGATGCCTCCTCCTTCACTCACATGTTCTTCATTTGCTGTTCCGCCTATAGTTGCCTGTTGGAAAACTGAGACAGAGCTGAATCATATCAGCTGAACACGTCTCTCTCTCTGCAGCTCTGTCTGTTTAATGACGCTTCATGCCAGATGGAGGTCGTGCAGGTCAACTATGAGATAGCAGGAGACACATTTGCTGTCGTTAGTATCCTATAAATGCACACTTCCTCCTCTCGCTCGGGCCTGTTGCTGCACCGTGGCCTCACAGACAGAGAGAGGGAGGACAGACTGGCTGTCACACTCGGCTATCATCACCTTTCCTTCACTGCAAACCTCCCACATGGACAGATACTGCAGACACACACACACACTCACTCCACTCTGTGACAGCTGATGTCCTCCCTTCCTGTGTCCTTCTCTGTAGCTGTTGTGTTTCCATCCACACTTTATCGTGTGCATTAAGTTATATCGGATGAAAAATGCGTTATGGAAACAGTTCAAATTCGATGAAATGTCTTTAATATTGACCGGAAGTTTGTATCGCGGATGTCATTGTATCCCCAAAAGGCTTTTTATGCAGCAAATGCTGTTGGAAACAGTTCTTTGCGATCGCATTTTACATAGATTCTTCAATGTATTCCTTGCTTTGGGAGTAAACAAAAAAGCAAATGGAAAGATAGACAGACGACGATCCTCCAGAACTGTTCAGAGCACTGCCGTTCCCAAACCACAAGGCGGCTCTGGAAATTAGCATTCATTTAGCTAACGCACCTGCATCTTCATCAAAACGGTGTTTTCATGCCGCCATATTTTTGGTACGTCGCATTTAGTTGGCACATAAGCACTGTTATATCTTGTGCAATGTTTACTATTTGTTTGGTACATGTGATGTTTGTGAAAAATGCTAACAAAACTCCGCTGGCCGCTCCAAGGCAACAACTCCAGGGGCTCAGATTCATTGCAAAATTGAATGGAAACACCTTAAAATGGAAGAAATGTATTTGATACACCAATCTAATCACGGAACAGCATGCAATGTCATTACGCACAGATTTTGATTCCCTTTAAAGTTCTTAGACCTTTAGTGATCTGCGGATAATTCGATTGACAAGTGGATGGAAACAGCTTGTGTCTCGCAGAGCTGCAGTTGCACACAAGTGTCCTCGTGTCTTGAATGAGACGCCTCCCATTAAATTGAATTCATCAAACCTTTATTTTTAAACAGCGATGGAAAAGTTTTTTCTGTCTTCTTCGTCTTCTTCTCACCAGCAGATTAAGTATTTTCATGTTTCCTCGTGTCGGTCGGCTTAAAAGCAGATGTTTTTGTTTGTGTGTGTGTGTTTTTTTTTAAAGGAAGCTAAACATAATAGATCCTGGTCGGATTTCACAGCACACGGCCAAACACGTGTTCACGCAGAATGAGAAACACATTTTTGCTTTATTTGCATGAAGAGTTAAGAATGTGTGTGTGTGTGTGGCAGCTCAGACTCTGATTAAACTGATTATTTCCTTCTTGTCTAAAGCAGCGAGGAGATTCACATAATCTGAGACATCCATTCATGTCTTTCAGATTTCAATTTTGTAGTTTTATGTCTGGAAGGACACCAATGGACCGACATAAATAATTTGCCCAACACTGACGAGGAAGCCAGTCATGAGTGGGTGTTTTTCTTCTGCATCAACACAGCTGAGGCTTTAAGCAGCTAATTGGCCGTGGATCTTTATTTTTTATTTTTAATTTGATTTATTTATTTATTTTAGTTCATCTCATCTTCGCTCATTCACTCACAGCTGACAATTTGACTCATCACAGCAGGACAAATACAGGTGAAATTACCAGGATGTAAATCTACAGATGTGAATGTTTCATGATCTATATTTACTTGTTAAAGGGATAGTTCAACATTTTGGCAAATTGGCCCATTGCCACAGTCACTATAGTTTTAGCAGGTTTGTTACTTTTATTTGTCGATTTTTAGAATGGCGGAGCTCAGAGCTACACTACGGAGGCTCATGGGATTTCTTGGTTTCCCTCATCAAACTCATCAAATACACAATCCAACAACTCCACAACGCTCTGGTGGACAAGTTGTGACCTGCACATTTACCACGCTATGAGATAATAACACAACGTTACCAGACAGTAGCGTAGCTCTGAGCAGCTCACGGCTCTGCTCCGCTGTTCTAAAAATAGCTTGCACCGACAATTAAAGGTAACAAACCTACTGCTATGACTATAGGGATTATGGCAATGGGCCAATTTGCCAAAACGTTGAACTATCCCTTTAAAATGTTTCTAAATCTCTGTGTGTTTGTTCATGTTCCTCTGGAAATCAGTTCAAGTTCAGGGGAGTTTTCATCACCGAGGCTCTGCATGTATGTATGGGAGTACAAACATATGTGTGTGTGTGTGGGTTTCATTAACATACTTCTCCACTGTTAAAATCATCACTTGTGTCGTCGTGACCTTTGACCTTCACCACCAACGCTCTCAGGAATGCTGGGAAAGAATGTCTGGAGTAGGGGGGAGAAAGTCAGAATGAAGAGCCTTGTTGTGGGACATGATGTGTGTGCATGTGCATGTATCTATGTGTGTGTGTGTGTGTGTGGAGTATTACAGTGTTCTCTATCTCAGCCTCTCCGCCTACGCAGTTTCCACGGTGTGTTCATAACACACTGGAGCAGTGACATTTTGAACTAAAAAATTTAACCTTTAAGTTTAATTTTTTAATATGAACTCGAGACTTTTAGAGCAATTTGACATTGTCAGAACAGAAGATGGTGGTTTTAATTAGAGTGCTTTAAAAATAAAAAATCATGGCTCCTCAGGTGGAGAGTTTCCAGGTGCAAGGAGCTGTCACCTGCGTCTAAAATCAACAGTAGGTGGAATCAAACCCGTCTGCTGACAAGCTGTGAATCTTGTGACAAGAATAGTTGTGTTGCTCAAAATGCTGGGTTTGTCTTTTCTTTTTTTTTTATTCTAACAGTATTCCAGATGTGTCCTCACCGGCTCTGCTGCCGGGAGACAAAAATAGTTTGGAGCGGCGTTGTTCACGTTCAGTGGAATTGCCTCTTTATAAGTTGGTGAATAGCAACCCCCCCCCCATACCCTACTCCACCCTCCTCCTCCTCCTCCTCCCCCATCATCACCCATCTCCCACTGTGATCCATGTGCGAATCAGATGGATTTGCAGGGGGCTGATGTCGCTGACTGTCGAGCGCCGCACGTGCCGCTGCTGCTGCGAGCTGTCCCAGATACAGGCGCAGCGATGGCGGGGGGAAAAACATCCGATTTCCATGGTTTATACTATAATAGGCTTTTACCATTATAGGCATCCGGGTAGAACCAGTCTGGGTGTTTGTTTGGGTTTTTTTTTTTTTTTTTTTAGAGGAGCAGAGATTGTCGGTTTTGACTTTTTAAGTGAATCCAGCAAAAACACAAAACTTCAGAAACAAGACTGGATTTGGAGCAAGAGGATCGACCAATCAGATGTCAGTTTTATGGCCCTAACAGGCTTGTAGCTGCATGTAGCCACAGTTAATACAAGTTCAAGACCCAGATCAAAGTGCACAAGAAGAGATAAGAGCATAGAAAGCTGTAAACAATGATGTCAGTCACTTTGATCTCATTCAGTATGTTCATATGTGCAGGTACACAAACAGGGATTGATTTATTGACCAGTTTCTAATAACGATAAGAGGTGATATCACTCCTTATTAGCTTGTTAGAAGTCAAGTATCAGGCCTTTTTTCCGATCGACCTGTTACATCACAGACCAAACAATGGTAGCAAGTCAAGCAGAGAAAACATGAACACAACAACTTTACAGCTCATTTATGTATTTATTTAGTTAGTAAGTTTATTTGACAGGGACAAAGCTCAAGACATATATTGTGCCAGATTTAGCTGGAAGCCAATTTTCATCTGTCGTCCATGGAAACTGGGTGGACGTTGAAACTTCAGAAACAGTAACACACATGCAGAGCTGGCAAAAGTACCCAGATTCTTTACTTGAGTAGGAATAAAAGTACCTGTGTAAAAAACAACTTAAGTAAAAGTGAAAGTACTGATCCAAATATCTACTCAAGTAAAAATAAAAAGTACAGGCTCTGAAAATTACTCAAAAAAGTATTTCTATTGCATGATTCACTTCAAAGCAAATAACCACATGATAATTTATCTTGAATCCATTTCATCAATGTTATTGTTTTAACAAACCCCCCCTCCCCCGAAGTGTTTGTACTTCGTTACTTGCCATCACTGCACACATGCATAGTGCAATAATACTCTAAGATGCAACATCTTAACCTTTTTTTGTATTGTAACATCAACCTGCCTTGAGGACTCCAGATGGAAATTAGCCTTCGGGCTACAATCTGGCACATTTACAGGTACTACGGTACATGTTTTTATTAATGTGCACTGTCCTGACTCTTCTAAATAAATAAATTACAAATTACAAATTTTATACAGAATAATGAAAATGTATTAATAATTTCATACACTCCACTCATGCATTGTGTTATGTAAGAAATACATAACCTGGAGTATGTCTGTTTGGGTGATCATAGTCTATAAATGCTGAATAAATGTAAATGCTCCACTGAGGTTAAATACCTGGGACTCTTTGACAGATGAAAGGTGAAACGTCTTCAAATCCAGTTTCCTTCAGTTCAGCACTTACAGACGTCAACAAAGTTAAAAATGTGCCTTTTCTGAATAATACCGATTTCTGCGACTGAGTGAAGCGAAGGCAGTCCAGTGACCTGATTGGCCGGGTCATGGTCGTCGTGGTAGTTATCGTTCTACCTGGCAGAAAACGCCAACGCTCTCAACTTACCCTGCTCCTTTTGATGAAAATCATCGTGAGTCAGAAGAACCGGAGACTTATGAAACCTTTTTCCTTCAAAAAAACTATTTCTGTCTCTCTCATAAACCTTGAGTCAACGTGTCCGTCCGCCCACGCGGCCTCCACCTGAAGTGGCTACAGCGATCTTTCTATCAGAAAGCTCTGCAGAAGAAAAGAGATGGAGGGAGCGAGATAAAAAAAAAGAGTGAGATCAACACAAAGAGAGACAGAGACAGAGAGAGGCAGTGGTTTACAAAAGGCGATCTCTAACGGCTGTGAATCATCGGCGCTGTCTCCATCGAGCCCACGCAGCCAACTCAAGAGGAGTATAAATAGTCATTATCATTTAAAAGCTGTTTTAAAAACGACAAAGTGAGACAAACAAAGCGAGCAAACATCACATCCTGCCCACACACACAGACCTGCTATCAGGCCCACTTAACTGATGCTGATTTTCTGTCTTCTGTTTTTTTTTTTTCCTTTTCACCTTCCCATCGTTGGCGTCTATTTCTGATTTACACTGTCAACAGAATGTCGGTCGTGGCCAACATCTGTCTGCTGTCAGTCTCATGCATCAAGATATCAACACGTAATCCACTTGTAGTCGAAGGAGAGATGAGCTGAAAAGATGTTTTTTTTCTTTCACTATGTCTGTGGATATTCTCATTCATCCAGGTCATCGTTCTTTTCTGGGCAAATTGAATCGTTAGGCAACTGGACTTGTATTTGTCTGGGAAGACGTTTCACCTCTTATCCAAGTCTCACTACTCCGCACAAGCTCTAGACAAAGACAGTGGAATTCTTCACTACTTTCATTTTAAAGCTGGGAAGCTTTAAGGTCAACAACACCTTTGTTTCTGTGAAACTCTGTAAACATTCATAAAGTTATCTATTTTCTTAGGTTGTAGTTGGGTTTGGCTAATTTCCTTTGTTGTATTATCCTTTATCGTTAGATGAACAGCAGTTTTTTATTGTTGTCAGGACAAACTTTGGTTGAATGAATAAAATCTTTATTTCGACCATGTAAAATAGAGAAAGTAAACAAAGAAACTAAAACAACGGAAGCTGCACTTTGCAGACTTTTGTTCACATGTCTGAAAAGGAGTGGGCTGAAGTTAAATAGCCTACTTAGTCCCACCCTTTCTCCATAACTCAACCAAAGTTCATTCACCTTCTGGCTTCCTTTAAATGCTCTGCCATTAATTATTAATATAACCAATAAAATCTACCAATATTAATTATCAGATCCATAATTTAAGTTTAGGCAATACTTCTAGTAAGCGGTATACTGAATACATATGTACACAGTAGGTGATAGGCCTAAATAAATGAGAAATAAGCCTGACAGCCTGTTTTTTTGCCAACAGAAAGTAACAATAAATATATTTATCTAAGATTTAAGATGAAGATGAATTTGAGTTTATATTTTTGTTCTGAAAGTTGCTGTTTTCTCTTCTGTTGTTATGCTAAGCGAGGCTAATCCCCGTTTGAGAGCCTGTTAATCATCTTATTTGGGACAATTGTCCTTCTATTTATTGTTTACAGGCATTATATTAGTTGGACCTTGTGGCTGAGAAACAAGTTATTATGACAAAGTAATGGATATAAAAGTAAATGCTGAAAGCGTGGCTACAGCCAGCAGCTCATTTGGAAACAGGGGCAACAACAACAACAACGACTAGGCTACGTGTTTTTGGCAGAGAGCAACGACTCCCTGGAGAAACTTGTGGTTTCTTGGAAAACTCAGAGCAGTGACAAAAAAATCAGCCAAGAGATAATCCAGCTCAATCTCCTCATAATATCATATTTCCCTCTGGTTTTTGCACAGATTATGTTACGAGCACATGATTAGTTCATTTATCTACAATGACAAACTTTTTCCTCAAGCCAGACAGAATCTTGTTAAATCAAAACGTTGCTTTATTTTCCTTTGGTTTCCATTGGACAGTTTGTTGGATCTGTTCTCGCCTCCCTGTCTGTTTTGATGTCGCCTGTGTGCGTGATTTTCTACCTCTTTTATTAGCAATAATATCCTGGTCCAGTCCTCCCTCTTGTTCCTCCCCGGGTTCGGCTGTGTTGTTTCCCGTCATTAGTGTCCGCCCACGTCGGGGTTGCTGGCACGTCGAGGAACAGGAAGTGGAAGTGGGTGATTAAAGGCCGATCCAGGCGCTGCTTGGCCAGTGTGTGTATATATGCACCACCAGGTAGCTATGAGTAATGCTGCTGACACAACTGTGCCACTTCAGTGACAGAGCAGGGGGAAAGAGAGCTAATAAGGGAGACAGTGGGAGGAAGCAGCACTTCATCCCTGCAGCATCCCAGCACACTTCACCAACTATTGGCTGATAAACAGAATACTTCACAGGCTTGTTGACATCCACCAAAAATACTCTCAATATGTAACTCACACATGATGCTACTGTGCATGTGGCGCTGTCAAAACACTGCAGAGAGCGGGATGGGATATTTCTGGCGTATCGCGGCGGCTATTGGGTCTCATATTTGGTTGTTTTGGCCTTCATTGCTAATAGAGAGAGTTTTGAACTCTGGCGATGATCAGCTTTGTTATAAATAAGTCAGACGGGGCAAAAAACAAACTAATGAGAGAGTAGAGGGCTTTGGGTTTGGCCACGTTTATTTAAAAAAGTCAATTAACATTGGTTGTAAACAAAATTGAGCGTAGCTTTAGTTCTGGTAGGCCATGACGTCAAGCTCTTAATCAGCACTCACAGGTGCAGATCAGCTGATGGCTCAGCTGACTCCCCGTGGCTGCTTCCTATTGGGGAACTGCATTCAGAGCGCGCTATTTAAAGACGTCACCTCCCTTGCTGCTGCTTCCTCTGCTGGCTTTTTTAGACGGGCTCCTTCATGCGGGAAGGATTTGTTTTTCGTGTCTTGCTCGCCCTGCTGCTGCTTATGTTGTCACCCCTGTCCACGAGGCATACCCGCGGCGGCTGTCGTGTCATTAGCTCTCCAACGGAGTACACCCTACGACGGGGGCTCCTTCTCTCCGGCAGGGCTCTCATCTGGCAGCCGGAGCGGTGTCTCAGATGTTCCATTGATTGACGGCGGCTGGTTCCGGGACTATGGCGTTTCTGTTTGCCAGCGATGCTTTCGGAGCGTCACACAAGGAACGGTTTGCTTTATTCTTATTTGCGCTGGATTTCGATCTTCATAGCAATTACAGAATCATATTTGGCATTGAATTATTCACTTCTTTTTGGGGGTTGGGGGGTTCTTTGTCTGTTTCCTTTTTAAATGGGCTACATTTATTTCCAACTTAAATGGCTCCTGACATCTCTTGTTGCTAGAGGGTCAGGGATTTGCTGGCGTGGTCATTTTGGGGGGTTTCCTTTGCTATTTTGCCTGGCATAGAGCCTGATGCTTAAGCCTCTCATTGTAGGAATAGCCTATTTGATTCCTAAATATTCATAGTTATGACTGGTTACATTTATATTGTTGTTATGGTTTTGTTATTGTTATTATTGATAATATTATTAGTGTGTGGCTTATTCGAGCTCCTGGCTTCTCTTGTAGCAGAGGTCCAGGATTTGCGGTGTGGTCGTTTTGGGGGTTTTCTTTGCTGCTGCGCTCCCTGCTTATGCCGTTCATGATGGCTCGTGAAAGGCAGGAAGGTGCTCTTCCTGCCTCAGGCTTTCCACGCAAGCGCGTGGAAGAGCAGGGGGTCCCAGAACAGTACCATACCGCCAAATAAAACTTATGCAAGTAAATAAATATTTTTGACATAGTGGTCCTTTGAGCGTAGCTTTAGTTCTGGTTTCAAGCTCTTTCAGCACTCACAGGTTTATGGCTCAGCTGACTCCCCGTGGCTGCTTCCAGAACTGCATTCAGAGGCTATTTAAACTGCTCTGCCGATCACAACCCAAAGCTCCTCCCGTCATCTGTTATGAATCCTATCATTGTGTCATCCCTGCTTATGCCGTTCATGAAAGGCAGGAAGGTGCTCTTCCTGCCTCAGGCTTTCCACGCAAGCGCGTGGAAGAGCAGGGGGTCCCAGAACAGTACCATACCGCCAAATAAAACTTATGCAAGTAAATAAATATTTTTGACATAGTGGTCCTGACAGAACCCACAGTTTCTCCATTTGGTTAAGATACGTGCTTACTCACAATAAAACATCTAGCAGCTTAGCAGCTATTTATTTGTCTTTACTTGACCAGTTTCAGGTTTTATACAAAAAAGGAGCGCATCGTATTTTAAACGAGTTTTGTGGCTTTTGCTAAAGCTACGTTAGAAACATTAGCATCAACAACTGTTTACTGTCTAGAGGAAACACTCAACATCAAATCTCCCGTCTCTAGCAACAGAAAGCAATCCTCTTGTTTTGCTGCTATTTGTAAAATTTATCTTCTTTCTCCGATGCTAACCCGCTAGCCTTCGGGCCCATTTGGTCCATTATTGTCACATTTTCCGATACCGAGTCACTGTAGTATCCAGACGGCCTCAGTTGAAATTACCCATGAACTCTTGTAAACGCAATGATGGAAACTCTTTTCAAGATCAGCATGCAAACAGATGTTAATGCTAATGTTGCCATGTGAGATAAATAGAGGATGCTACCAAATTTAAATGATTTTTCTATGGGATAAACACATTTTATGAATTGTTTACCTTCCAGATTTGGATTATATGGATTATCTTTCCCTCTCATCGATATCACATGCTTATTATTTTCTCAGTTCAGAGAAAAAGAGGTAAATATAGACACTCTTGTGTGCTCTCTCTCTCTCTCTTTTTTTTTTTAGGTCCGTCCTCTGAGTCTTTTTTCATCACTGTTGTCAGGTCAACAGTGGGCAAGATAAATAAACACACATTATATTCAACCATTAGCCAGCCGAGGCTTGAGATAAAAAAAAAAGACACCGTGGTACTAGACAAACAGCCCGTCCTTGGTCTGAATGAACCCTCGCTTGCTTCCTGTGAATGGGAGGACGGAGGTAAATGGAAGCTGTTAGTAGCTTGTGATTTTTCAGAAAAAAGGTTTTTGAGTTGCATGTAGGTCAGCTGTATTCAATGGTGCAGGATTTTATCTCAGAAACAGACTCTTCTCTGTCAACATGGAAACATATAAATATATATATATCAGTAACAACACAACAGGTACATATAAGAAAACCACTGTCATTAAAACACTAATAACTTTTATTAATTAAACAGAACTGTAAGATTTTCTGTGTACTGTGGATTTATGACACATCTTACATGAAAATGTCACATCCATGCTCAAAACACACCTTTTTGAATTAGCTTTTAATAAATACTTTTTGAGTGTTTTATACTGTTTTATATGTTTTATAGGCTACCGTCTCTGCTGTTTCTAACTCAACTACGGTTTGACTTGCTCTATTTTATGATTCTTAAAGTGTAAAGTGTCTTTGAGCTTTTGTAAAAGCGTGTATAAATAAAATATATTATTATTATTATTTATTATTTTGTGCATAGCCTATAAGATTGTTTGTGTTATTTACATAAAACTGGAATTTGGATTAATAGGGCAAAAGGATAAATGTATACTGTATATCACACAATCATTGCATACACATACTGTACACATACAGTATTTTCCTCACAAACTTTTGGTTTAGGCAACAATCCAATCACTGGTTCCTCCTGCGATCTTCACACCTGCAGAAAAACATGGTTTCAACCGCCCCTGTGTTTCTCGCCGTCTGTTTATGTAAAAAAATAATAATAGAAAAACGGGATATTCATCCGTTACATAGTGTTAACCTAGTTTAAATACTTTGCTTCTGCTGTAAATAAACGCACCCTTATGTATGTAAGTCCATTCATACCTTTACTGCACAGATTTGTCCTCCAGTTATTGAAAACTGCACAATGAGAAAGAAAAGAAATTAGATCTAATGAATCAAGCAGCCTTTTCTTTCCTCGTTTCCTTAATCCGGCCCCTCAAATAAAACACCTCTAGATGTGTTATTCTTCAACGTAGCCCTTCTGTACTCACTCTTGAAAAAGGCCTTGGGCACGTAAACACAGCAGCCGTCCTCCTCCTGTTAGAGAGGAGGAGAGGAAGTCCATTAACAAACAGCGGGGGCCACACCGGATGGCAGAGCCCTGGCACTCGATGAGGGCTGGAGGCTCAGGAGCCGACAGAGCCTTGTAAATATTTTAGTGAGTCTAATGTAATGTTTTCCCTGCCTGCACCCCCACCACCTTCACCTCACCCCTCCCTCCTCTACACACACACACACACACACACACACACACACACACACACACAGACAGACAGACACACTCTGAACTTGACTCCTCCCTTCATTTCACAAGGTCTGATTATTGATTCTTGATGGACCAAAGGTCAACGGTCACGGTCAGATGCACAAAAGAGCCACAGGACCTGACACTTTCCTAAAGTGAAAGTTAGTTTATTGATACAAGATACAGTATATTTCATATTATTATTATTATCATAGTCTCCTTGAAAACCTGGAAACACATATTAGTCTCTTCAAGAGGAGCTCATTTAAACAACTTAAACAGCTGCAGTACATAATGCAATTATATGAAACTGGAAGGATTAAGGCAACATTAAGGACAGGTAAGGTCAAGATTAGAACCAAAAATAGTTTTTAGTCTTGTTTATGTGAATCTGAATCTCTGCATCAACAATTTAGTGGATGTTGACCAATGCAAACTTTTGAAGCACAAGAATAAAATGTCAGTAATGAATCAAAAAACAACATTAATATAAACTTCGCTGATTTTGTCCGTGACACAATGCAAAGCCAGAAAGCCTGCTGTTTGTGGAGACGTAAAGTTTTATTAATGGATGGTGTTCATGTTTATGAATTTAAATATTGTTGAAATGTATTTATTGAGCAGCTACTTTGTTCACCGTGCAAATTTTGCTATTGTTTAGAGAAGAAATAAATTGAAACAATGTTTTAGGGGTAGGTAGTGGTGACTGTCCCATGACAAATGTTTGATTTGATTTGATTTTTATTTGTTTTTAACCTTTATTTATTCAGGAAGGATCCATTGAGATTTAAAAAGGATTTTATAATACGACCTCTGAGCAGAGCTGCTGATGGGAGTTGATGCAGAATATTTTGCGATATTTTGCATGGCAATATTGTACCGATATATGGGCACCAAATATTGATCTAAAAACACTAAGAAATTTATCTTACCAGAAAAAAACTGATATCGACAAAGTTTTCATTTGGAGACATCATTTACAGTTGAAAAAACCTGATAAATCGCAATATATCACACCATATTGCAATGCTTTTAATATCGTATCGAGACACAAGTATCGTGATAATATTGTATTGCAGGTGATTCCCTACCTTAATAACGACTGTAATCGCTAACAGTGACTCTGTAACAAAAGCAAAACTTAACAGCAAACAGCTCCTTTAATGTTTGCAGCAAGTCAGAATATGAAAGCAACAGAAATGAGAAAACGAGTCTCTGGAGAATTCACCTAATATTCTTTGCAGCTGGACTTAAATCACCAGTTGTTCAACTGAAGGTTGATCTCTGTACTCGATACTCCAGCCTGCTTCCTCCTGCCTCCACCTCCTCCTCCTCCTCGGCTTTGGCCTCATCTTTTCTCTGCAACGTGAGAGAAAAACATGAGCTTTAGAACAGTAGAGAAAAAAAAAAGTGAATAGGCCAAACTTCTTCTTCTTCTTCTCCTCGCCATACAACCACATCCTCATCAACAAACCTTGAATTAAATGTAACATGTGATTTACTGAGGACAAGTGAAGTGGTCATCAGGAAGGTGCACGTTCTCTGAGATCAATTGTGGCCAGGATTTTGCTGTAGACCAATTGTAGCTGAGATCCAGAGAACAAATATCTTGGCTGATACCGAACGATGAATTTCAATCAGTGATGATGGACGCACATGATTCAGTTTATCGCGAAACGCCGTATCAGATAAAAGACTTTCACATTCAGTCAAAGCTGCATTTACTTAAGAAATTCCTGCACTGACTCCAGACAAGCTGGCTCCGCGGTTTCAACACAGAAGAAACTCTACAACCTCTGACCTGATCCTTTTTCTTTCTTTTTTTGTGGAAACGAAGTCCGACACCGAGCCTGTGGGCCTCAGCCTGCCAGATTGACACTCAGGTGAAAGGTAAGAGGAGGAAACGTCCCTGAAATCAATATCCTCTTTGTGTCGGCGCAGCCTCTTCTGCCGGAAACCAGACATGTTAAACCTCAGCGCGGTGAGCGGGTTTAAGCAGATTTAGCAAACTCCTGCTGTATGGGGTTAGCGATATTAATATTGAAGAGAAGAAAGAAGGAAAGAAAAAAAAACACCACGAGGAAACATGTTATAAGAAATGAATGCAATGGATTTCTGCTTGCCTGAGATCAGCAGAAAAGAGACGAGGCTCCTGCTGCAGGGCCGCGGGTTATTTTATCAACACGTGTTACCGAAGAGACCATTTTTCAATTAGGAAGAGTTTGGAGTAACTGTGCGAAACTTTTACTAATGATTTTTAAGTCATTAATTACCCATTAGCTGACAGGTCGTGAAAAATCCCCACACTGCAAAACTTCATAATAGTGAAAAAAAAAAGGATAATTAATGAATAATAGCCTAATGTTTTATTTTTCCTTTGTTTTTTAATTAATTCAAGGTCTTGGTTCTCTATTAACAATGTGAAAGTATTGAAGTTCAATGAGAAATGCAGGTTGTATTCAGAAACCATCCTTTAATGCAACTTCCACTTCCTGTAAGTTTGTGATGTCACAACGAAGAAGTCACCAAGCTCCGCCCAGCTGGACCCACCGTCTGACAACTTTGGTTTCCCTAAATGCGTTTTACCTGAAATCTGCGGTCATTTTATTAGATCACATACCCCAAAAAAGTCAGCCAATCACAAGAGCGATTAAGAGCCTCCTCTTCTGATTGGCTGACACTTACCTGCCGTTACTGGAGCCCCAGAGAGAAGCTGAGTGAGGAGATATAAAACTATATTTATATAAAACACTGACACAAATGAACTTGCATCGATTGTTAAATTCTGAGCTGATACCAATGTTTAAAATAACAATTTAGTCAACGGGCGATGCTGACACCGATGTTTTTTCCCTCCTTTTTTTTTAAAGGAAATCTTTATTACTCCCACATAACTGACATTTATGCTAACTTGACTTGAACAAATTGAACATCCACGTGCCCCCTGCTATGCAAAGCCCTTTGAGACAAACTATTTGTAGAAATGGGCTATACAAATAAAATTGCCTTGCCTTACCTCTTGTATCTCGGCAGAGTCACATCCCCCCAAAAAAGAGAGAAAAAAGGCCTCTCTTCCAAGTCTCAAATGCCACCAAAGGCGAATATCGGCTGATACCAATGTTCAGACGATCTCTAAAATGAACACAGGAGAACACTAGAATATGGACCTTTTGGAGGTTTTGTAGTGTTGTTTTATTCAGTTTAACTTTGTCTTAGATCTTCAGCTTATTCATGCTGATTTTTTTTTATGTCAGTTAGACGAGGCAGACCATCCATCCATCCACAAACACAGCTGGTTAATAGCGAAGCGAGGAGACTGGCTGAGACGCGGTCGCGGTCGCAGGTACAGAAGCAGAGCCATATGACACGATAATAAATAGGAAGAGGAAGAGTGAGGTGAGTGGGCTGAGCCATCTGTTACAGCAGGAAAGAGCAACGGCTCAGACAGACATCGTGTGTTTGTCTGCAACACGGTGAAAGTGAACCCTCTGCCCCCTCACCCCCCTCCCCCCCTCCTCCCCTCCCTCCTCCTCCCCTCCTCCCCCCTCCTCCATCCACCTCCACCTCCATCATCATCCTCAGGTACGTTCTGTCTCCAGTACAGCTTCTCCTCTCATGACACTGTGGGAGGAAAATTGCAAACACAGAAGGAAAATCACTGTCATGACAACAGACATTGAAGAAAACCATAATCTTAACTTCATGCAGGTCCGGTGTGTAAATGTGTAGGTGTGTGTGTGTGTGTGTGTGTGTGTGTGTGTTTATACTTGCTCATCATAATTGCACCGGTCATTACCATGAAACCCTAGAAGGCCGGTTGCTGCGTTATTTCCTTCCCTCTCTGTTCCTGGAGACCAGCACTAATGACTAACATTTACTGACTAAATTACCACACACACACACACAAACACACACACTGTGGAGACACAGGCATGCACGTACTGAGGTACACAGGAGTTCACATTTACGTCAAAAACTCTTAGACCGTAGATCTCTCACTGTGAACTAACCCTCAACCTGAGTCTAACTTAAACCTTAAAGGAATAGTTCACCAAAACATGAAATTCAGTCATTGTTGACTCACCCTCATGTGGATGAATACTTACATCCAATGAAAACCAGAGTAATAGGACAAAGATGTCCATAAAACTACACAAAAACCTTGTAATATTCCTCCATACTGCTCGTCCACTGCAATCCAAGTGTCCTGAAGGAATATAGTTCAGAGTTTAACGTTGCACACGGACGTGACCGGACTTACTTAAATGACGTCGTTTCCAGTAAACTCTGGACTATCTCCCTTCAGGACACTTGGATTGCAGTGGACGAGCAGTGTGGAGGAATATTAAATGGTTTTTGTGTAGTTTTATGGACGTTATTGTGTCATATAAAGTTTTCGTTGGGCTACGAACCGGCCTCCCCGGTCTCCAGATGCACTTTGAGGAATAAAACACTAATCCGGAGTATTCATCAGCATGAGGGTGAATTTCATTTTTTGGTGAACTATTCCTTTAAACTAAGTCTTAACCTGACTTCCCACTGGTTCTTAAACTTTTAAATGGGCCACAGATACTATATGTACAGGTTAATTAAAATAGTATTGTAATACAACTGATCACTGTTGTTTTCCAGCCCATAATACTTTGCTTTTGCAGTTTAGTTTTACCTAAATGTCTAAGGGACTATTTTATGATGAGGATGAATATATATAGATCCAGTGCACTATTGAGTGTTGGGACAGTGAATGAAGGATTAACCCCGATGGTCATTTTAATGCAGGAACAATGAAACACTGTCTGCTGATGTGTTTTTTTTTAATTTATTTTTTTATAATGAAGCTTTATGGCAGAGAGGAGTTAAAATACTAAACACATGATAATTCAGCCTTTTGATGAGGTTTACATGAGACAAAATATCCTCTCAAATTCAAATCAGCCCTCTCAAAGTTGGAAGAACAAGAGAACACACACACATCCACACACATAAAAATCCAAGAACAATAATCCATTTTATGATGATATTCACCAGTGGCAGTGGTCTGCTTCCTGTCAAAACTCTCTCTCACACACAGGAATGCAGATGGCCCTCGCAAAATTTGACCACCACCTGCCCGGCCATGACCCCCCCCCCCCCTCCTCCTCCTCCTCCTCCTCTTCCTCCACCCCTCCCCTCCTGTTTTACAATGCAGGAGGAGTGTTAAATTGCCTTGACCCCTCGTTCAACTCCATCCAAATTGATCCCGAGGAGTGAGATGGATAGGATGGCGGGCAAGCCGACAGACGGACACGGTTCAGTTTACATGGCGGTTTCCTCCCGGTTCAAGGTAAAGGAGCTGGTTAGTGGAGTTAATAGCGGCCGCGTTAGCCTGCTGTCACCGCCTGTGTTTTATAACAGGAGGAAATAAAAGAGTGGAAAGTGAACCGGCTGTTTGAAGTCGGAGGCCCGGAGTCGTTTCCAGGTCGTCCATCCGTCGGTCCGTCCACATGTGCGCATGTCACTTCCGGTTCTCATGGGGCGCATGCATCAACACCTTGGTGGAAATCTTTTCAAAATGTGGTAGAATTTGGTAATATTTTGGCATTCAAAGGTCAAAGGTCAAAGGTCATGGGCACACGGACCTCAAGTGTCAGGATGTTGGTCTTGTGAATGCAACTGCTCTTCAAATGTGGCACAAAACATCAGTCACTTGGATTCAAGGATGAACGGATCAGAATTAGAGGAAGTTGAGGGTCAAAGGTCAAAGGTCATTGGCCAAGGGCATGGTGATGGTGATGTCATAAACTACAGTTTTGGTTTTATGAATCCAATATCTTCACATTTGTCACACAAACGTTCACTTGAACTTGAGGATGAACTGACGAGGAGTTGTGACATCACAAACTAGAGTTTTTATGAATTGGATTTAAGCACAAACTATTTCACTAAAGTACTAAAGTATACAACGGTGAGCTTAGAAAACACTTTTTTATCCATTATTCAAGACTTCACACAGAAATGATGACATAATCCTAAACTAATAGTTTATATTATCTATGATCCAGGATACAGTATATGATCTAATTTGTCTTTTAAAATGATACTTTGATGTTTTCAGGATCAAACAGGAGGTTGTGAAAAAAGTTTATAGTTCATTCCCTTCAACTTGAATTAAGTTATTCTCTTCTCTTTTCAAAAAAAAAAAAGGCCACTGGCAGAAACAACAGTCATAAAACCTCCTCATAAAGTCTGTTCTGTTATGTTCCGGTCAAAAATTGCTGCTTCCATCAGAGTCGGACGGAGGTTCACAGCGGAACAAGGAGGCAGTGTAGTCACATTTTACATGGAGCTTCTTAAAAAGATCCCATGAAATTTCATCTTTACGGCCGACGCTGTGATGTCATCGCAGTGGGATGGTGAGAGATCAGTCGTAGGCGTAAACGGTGCAGCGCGGTGGTCCACTCATTCATCCAGGAAGTTCAAGTGTCCAGTTCATGGGTTCTTCTTCTTCTTCTTCTTCTTCTTCTTCTTCTTCTTCTTCTTCTTCTTCTTCTTCTTCGTCTTCTTCACACAGTCGGTTCTGCAGGACAGTGGATCAATCATCATCACTGAGGCTTTTAAACTGACATGAGGTTGAACGTGTGATCGAAAGATAATAATAATGGAAATAATAATAATAAAATGTATTCATGTAGCAGTAACACATGGAAATGCATGCATGAGGTTCATAATTAACCTTTCTGTTTACTTCCTGTTTGCCTTTAAACCAAAGTCAATGTGCTGTTACTAAAAGAAAGAGAAATCCGTCTTGTAATGTTCTGTTATTATCTCATAGCGTGGTGAATGTGCAGGTCACAACTTGTCCACCAGAGCGTTGTGGAGTTGTTGGATTGTGTATTTGATGAGTTTGATGAGAGAAACCAAGAAGCCTCCGTAGGGTAGCTCTGAGCAGCTCACTGCTCTGCTCCACCGTTCTAAAAATATCTTGCACTGACAATTAAAGGTAACGAACCTACTATGACTATAGGGATTATTTGCCAAAATGTTGAACTATCCCTTTAAAAACAGATTCTTTGGGTTTGTCAGATATTTTCTAAACCAAAAAAACCTTTTCTAACCTTTAAGTACAAGTTTTATTCAGCGCTAATGCACCAGCTAGCATAACTCAATACCAATGCAGTCTAATCTATAATAAAAAAAGTAGGAAATATTATTAACTCTTTTTCATCTAAGAAGGAAAAAATACATATATTTAAGTTATTGCTGGTATGGGATGGGATATTAAAGCCTCCCCGCCCCTCCTCCGGCTTTTCTTGCATGTTTAGTGCAGGAGAACGGGGCAGGAAGAAAAGGAACTGGGGTAACACCTGTTCAAGTAATCCGGGGCTACACCCACGGCTTCCCAGAAATGCTAAAATATCATCCCATACTTTCCTCTGTTTTTTCCACTCACTCTCCTCCTCTGCCCCGCTCAACCCCTCAGGCCGGATAATAGAGAGCTGAGAGCGACAGCTGCACTTTAACTGCCCCAGGAGGGGGCATCGAGGGGGTGGGACTGTCGCGGAGAAAAAAGGGGAGCAATGAAAAGAGGAAATAAGGAACTGAAAATAAATTCTTTCCAAATGAGAGGGAGGGAGAGGCGGGGGGGGGAAGCATGCGAGTGAAAAGGTCAGCGAGGTCGCTCCTCACCTGCGAAGTTGCCCCACCCACCCCTCTTCCCAAAAAAAAGAGGAAAAAAAGGGGGAAGACGTGAGAAAAGCAAGATAACAGTAATTACATGCAGTAATTAGGTGTGAAGAGTGGGCAGGGACCTGACAGGGCTTTGTCAAAGCATTTCACACTTCAACAAAAACAACAAAACATCTTAAACGTCTTAAAATAATCATCTTACTCCAGGCTGCATTACAAAAAAAAAAAAAAATTGGTCGTTTATAAAAGAGTTTAAACATTAAAAAAATGAAGCTGCAAAGAAAAAACACATCAGAGATAAAGAAGCTTCACCAACCCTGCACCAGCGAGCACTGCTGCACTCTGAGTAACCCTACTTCCAGGCTAGCCACAGGCCATCGATCTGCACAAAGGCCTCATGGGGGCCCCCTGAGGAGGGCGGGGCCATGGAGAATGGATGGACCCCCCAACCCCCCCGAGCCTCCAATGGAAAGCTGATTTCATGCTGTCTGAGAAAGCAGAGGAGGACGGAGCGAGGAAACACTTTTGAATCTGCAATCTGTGTGAATGTGAATGTGAATGTGCCTCTTTTTTTTCAAATGTTGTGTGTGTGTGTTTTTTTTATGTGTGTGTGCAGGCCTGAGTGTGTGGGAGTAACTGGAAGTGTTGGTGCCGCGACACTGGAAGGTGTCAAATGTTTTTGTGTGAAGTAGAGGAGGGATTAGCAGCGGCACAATGCAGGGCAGTAATCCCTGTTTTTCCATTCCTTCCTCCTTCTCCCTCCATCCTCCTCCTCCTCCTCCTCCTCCTCGCTCCCCTTTTCTTTCGCTGCTGGTGTGTTTGCATTTACAACTGTGAGAGAAAGTTAAATCACAATAAGGGAGAAACTGACTTAGATTGGAGGAGGTTATTGGGGCAGAGGGGGGGTAGTTTGGAGATGAATAGATAACAAGATGTTGGGCCGTTTCAGAGCCGACAGCCCGACTGTTGATGCTGTCGAAGCTCCGACTGACTCTCGCCTTCGGTTTTTGTCATGTGTCTGGCACCGTTCAACCCTTGTGACCGTCCGTTAGAGACTATGACCAAGACAAATCGTCAACAGAGACGGTTTCAAAGACGGAGGAGAAACAGTGTTCACTCTACCAAATCCGGCGCCTTCTTGATTGTATTGGCATTTGTAGGCGCCAAATGTAAGTGCTTGTAGGTCGTTAGTAGGTTTTTCAAGTACAACTTTTAAACAGAACACGTGAAGCAAAACAAATGCTCTATAGCCACTAACTACTCGAGGTGCCCGAGGGATCTCAGTTCGAACTTGTGATAATTGGGAAGGTCAGAGGTCAAGTTTCTGAGGACATACATGTTTGTGCTGCTGCAGGATATTGTGTTTGTCCAGCTTCTACCACACTATTTGTATTCTTTTCAAAGGCATCTTGATGACGTTGACAGCTAAATGAAACTCAGTCTGTAGATTCAGACACAATAGAAAAATGTGGAGATGCATCACCTCCCAAAAACATTGCATGTAGCAGTAGCCAGCAAATATAGAGAAGTATTTTTCATAACTGATCATTAATAATGTAACTTTTTAAATGAAAATGCCCGCCACATGCTGGTTTTAGCTTCTAAAAGGTAATAATTTGCTGTTGTATGTGTTTTTGGAAGCGTTTTGTAAGTTTAGGTAATGCCAGCTGTCATTCGTCATGACAGCTGTTTACTCACCAGTCTAGAAGAAACACTAAGAGTTTACCATCAAACTTCATCATTTCACCCCCCAAGAGATGTCTCTGGTGATGGAAAAACAACTAATTTTGCCACTGTTTCAACCAATTTCTCCCCCCTAACTTTCCAATACTGAAGAAGCAGCAATGCTAAGAGTAGCTATATTACTACAACCTCTTGTATTGTAACACAACAATGGCTAAAGCTATTTAAAAAACTTGTGGGGATGTTGAAAAAAACAAGACTTGAGGCTCTTACTGTCATTTTTCATTGACTATACGAACGAGGAAGTGTAGTTCTTTCACCTTAGCCTAAATAGCCTAAATCCTGCATGACTGAGATTAAAGGCTGCATCATGAATTTTACTCCCCAAACCCCTTTTGTTTGAAAACAAGTTTTGTGGGCAACAACAATCAAGCTGGAAAACCCAAGATCTCAAATCATGTCACTTGTCCTGCTATAAACTAGAGGATGAACACTTTCAGATAATCTGTGGTTTAACTATTCACAATTAAGGGTCTATTCAGAGCTGCACTCCTGCCACAGGTCTTGTGTTCGCAGAGAGTTAACACAGGAGTGCTGATGATGAGAGCACCAGGTCAAATGGTGTGGAAAAGCATCACGTCCCTGCATGAAAAAAAACACCAAAGGGAGGTAAGAGGAGAGGGTGGGTGAGTGGAGGTTAAGGGTCAGGGGCTTCCTGCAGGCTCTGAAGAGGCGTTTTTCCTGTCGTGTATTTACTCGACCACTGACGAGGGCTGCAGGGGTCAGCGGGGGGGTCAAGAGGTCGGCTTTTGAGTTGACAGCAAGAAAGAGTTAGAGGGGCGAGACGGGCGGATAAAGGGTGGTGGCCGCTCTGTCCTGGCTGAGAGGAGCTGAATGGAGTCTGGTATATTTGAGTTTATGTGACAAGGTTATAAATGATCTCACCGAGATCTGAGTAAATAAATGGCTCCTCAGTGAACGACGACTGAACCACCTTATTTTTTATTTTTTTTTACCCATTCAGTATCAAAGCTGTGTGAGTACAGAGATGATTTCAGGAGGTGTTGTTGTGAAAGCTCAGTGCAAAAACTGGGCGCAGGTGGAGATGGTTAATCTCCTTCCAACAGCTGCAAGATTTACTCATTTACATGTTTTGTCACGTTTTGTTTGCCAGCCACCAGTGCATCCGCCACCTGGAAGAAGTTTTTCTTTTTACAGTAACACGTGAAAGCAGAAGTTAATTTGCTGAATGCACAGAGTGGTGAAAACTTTAGGTTGTAATAACCTTGTTGTTTCTTAATAAACTCAACGCTGCTGAGACACTTCTATAGGAGTACGTGAGCACATTGCAGTGGGTATGTAGGAACATTTATTAATTTGATAAGTAGTTATTCCTAGTTTCATAAGCCCATTACTGAAATGGTATGTGTGCCACAACTACTGACTCACTCTAATGCTCTCTGTCTCTGTCTCTGTGTTTCCTGTCGACCTTCACCGTCACTAAAGGCAAGAAGAAGAAAAGAAAAACCCATCATCTTCTCTGTTGTTGTGCCATAAACTGTATTATACCTTTTAATTGAAGTGTATGAAGTAGCTTTGGACGTTATCCAACACGGCCTGGATACGACACTGTTTGGCCTTGATTGACCACTAGGTTATAGTTACTGTTATTTTATGATTACAATGATCACATAACTCTATTAAACATGCATTGTGCTCCTTTCAGTCTTGCAGATACCTTCACATGAGAGAGAGGGCTGTGATGTAAGCTTTTCACATGGAGACTGAGTAAACACAGGAATGTGTTGCCGCCTGCAGCCTGCAGCATCTGCCATATAGGAAGTGTAAACTTCACAGTGATTTCCTTGAGTTAACTGTGCTGAAAACATGTTAATGTGATAAAATGTAAAGAATCTAAATTGACAGCATGTGCGAGAGACACCGATTGAAAGAAGAAGCTGAGGGAAAGAGGAAGGGCAGGTCTGCACAGCGAGGGACGGATGTTGACTGCAGGTTGACTTCAGCATGACCTCTTGGCGGATGACGACAGCAGCTTTTGCGCAGGTTGAAACTTCTGTCTGATCATGAACGGCGTGTGCTGCATGAGAATGCCTCACATACACCTGGTCGCTGCACCACACCCCAATAAGTCCCATTGACAAAACCACAACAGCATAAAAAACAAAACAAAAAAAGACATTACGTCACTCGGTAAAGTTGAGTTCAGCCGCCGCGCCGGAGGTCGAAGGCCGCCGCCGGTGACGTGGGCGAACTCAGCGGAACCTCTGTTCTTGTTTAGACTTTAGCACCGAGTACATCGCCTCCTGCTGTTAATACATCTGTCTGCGTTCTTTACCCAGATTAGCCACAGGCCGTAGCCTCCCCATTGTGTAACACATGGAAGAGTAAGATTAATGGGAAAGTGTGTCAAAACAGACAGCTGGCCTGCAGTAAAGCAAGGGCAAGGTTGTAGTTTCCATTCTCCGCTGTGTGTGCACTGTGTGACATAACACATGCTCCTCAATCACACAATAACATACGAAACAATTGATAACTATTGTAATAACCCATGATGAGTGACATTACTCATCAGAACATTGTATAACTCATCTTTGCACAGAAATAGAGTCGTTGAACCTTCAACTGTCAGAGCGGTTTATTTTCTACCCTCTGATGTGGATTGTGTTTATTGTGCTCAGCTATATGCAAACCCCCGCGACAATAAATGAGTTTGAATTGGCTCCACAACGCCACCAATCACCTTATCTGACCATTTAGACTGTCCATGTAAAATCTAATAAATATATAAACTACACTCGTATTGTCTTTAAATAAGTAAAGATAAAGAACTGGAATAACTTTGTAAAAATAAACTTGCACACATTGATGGGGTAAAAAGATGGCCGCTCTAGATTAGATTAGTTTAGTATTGTAAACTTTATTGATCCCAATAGGACAATTGGTTTATCACCAGAGCAAACATACAGTACATAGACACACAGACACAAATATGAGCTAAACAAGCCACTGAAACATGATTTGAATGTAAAATATAAGTATAATACAAAACAAGAAGTCTTAAACTTTACTTTATTATTACTTTATGTGGATTAATTTGTATTCATGGCCATGTTTTAGAGGGTATATGCATGCAAATTTAACTTTAAATTTGTGATATTGCAAGATAGCTTAGATAGCTGCTGAGTAAATCTGAATGAATAAGACTAAAATGAAGGCGTTGCTTAGTGTTTATTGCTTCTTTCTGGTCAAGAGTCAAACACAGGTCAGGATGTTTCAGTAAATGATGTAAGAGAGCAGCTTCCTGTTGTGATCACACCACACCCATGAAATATGTGTGCACTTCATTTTCTTCTTCTTCTTCTTCTTTTTTTTTTTTTTTTACTACATGTGGGTTCATTATTTCTCCTCCTGCACAAACAGGTTGTGGAATCCGGGCGGAGGAGGAGGAGAGCGAGAGCAGGAGCAGGGACCAGGAGGAGGTGAAAGACGGGTCCTGGGTGCTGGCGTGCAGGTGGACGGTGACGGCGGCGCTGACGTTGCCGCTGAGAGGTTTGGCAGCAGCTGCCGCCGTATCACGCAGATCTGGAGTTCACGGCTCGGGCGGCGGAGGTGAGAGGCGCTGACGTGAAGTGTATGACGAGCTCACATTCACATTAAAGAGCAGGAACTCTGTAACGACGTAACTGCTGATTGCACAATAAAGTGATGACACTGAGATTGGTTTTCAGATATCTTTGCATATTGAATATAGTGGAAGAATGAAGATACGAGGACGGTGCTCTTGTTCTGTTAAAATGCCAGATTTGTATTTTTGTATGTATAATCATAGGCCTATTCAACTTTTGTGACACAATGATGTCATAGCCCCAACGCTCGTCTTCTTCTGTGCAAGTTTTATGTGCATGCTCCAAGTCGTCCTCGTCTTTTTGGTGTTTTTTCCTGCAGGCCTGGTGCATGTACTGTACAGTAGCTACTGCAGGATTTAGAGTCTGGTTTTCTCAACAGACATTTCTTGAAAGGATGCCGTGTTTTAGGAACGCTTTTTAGAAACGTAAAAGAAAAAGATCGTACTGTACCCGGGAACCTCTGTTTCTATGTGAATAAGCACCTGCTTTCTGTCTATAGCTGTCAGTGGTGTTCTTCAGGTGATGGAAATGCTAAAATAAGCAGCCATGGGGTGAGGTGGCAAAGAGATTCAGCTCTGGGCTTCAGACAAGACCAGAAAAGCAACTGTCAGGGCCTTTTATTGGGTCATGAACTACGGTATTAAGCCTGGCAGCTCATCCCAGCTCCAAACCTGCTGACTTATTAACACAACCTGGTTTATTATTGGCTGGATTTCTGGTTCACATCCATGTTTGGGACTGTAGCTGGTAATAATGCTAATGCTATATCGCTTGCACCCAACACTACACTGTTTGTGAACTTTGAAGAACTCTCGTCATGTCCCTTTAATCTGAAATCACACCCTGTCCTCTCCATTAAAACTCTCTGTTTACATTTAACTGGTATTTTCTTTTACATCCAAAAGGTAGATAAACCCCAAACAATAGCTCCCCCCCCCCTCCACATCACTTCCTGCTCAGTCACACCTCCTGTTCCTGTAAACTCACACAGAAAAAGTATTTTTTTCTTCTTTTCTTTCTTTTGAAGGCATCTCTGCATTTTGTTCACGTTTTCACAAAGAAAAAGAAATGCCCACACACACACACACAAACACAGACACACACATGCTCCTCAAGGCCAAACTGTGAAACAAAGCGTGAGCATTAAATGAACATTAAATGACCTGGATCGTACTGTTAGTGCAGACACTCACACCTACACATGCCAAAAAAATACACGTGCAGGTACACAAACAAACACACACATACATACACACGCACACACACACTTACTCACACACTGTGAAACAGGATACTGAAGATCTCTGGATCTCAGCCAAAACACGACGACCTGAATGGTCTCTGGCTCGGCTGAGCGACTCCCACGCCGTCACGTGCGCGGTGTCTCCTTCCGTGTCCTCCGGTCTTTTCATGCCTCTTTCTGAAGGCTGTTGTCCTCTCTGGAACAAAACAAGAATGTGACTCAGGTGTCGGCAGCGAGTCTTCAGGACAACGGCTGTTGACACCTGGCCAACAAGAGGCTGAAGTCTCCGCTGACTGGGGGATAAAGGGAGAATAAATGCATGAAAAAAGGCTTTGATTGGTACATTTCGATGGTTAAAAGTGAACTTATTCAAATTGAAAAGTTTATGGAACATTTATTTATCATTCAATTACATGCAGTGAGTGTTATAATTCACACTTAACCGACTGATTGTGCACTTAAGTGTGCGAACGCAGCACCTGCATCGGTCTGAATGCATGAAGTGCACTTGAAAAAAAGTTAAAGTGCTGCAGCACTGTGGAGTGAAGAGGAGAGGAGGCTGGAGAGAGGAGTCAGGCCACGGTGTCATCTGTACTCAAACTATTGCACATGTGTGATGCCATCGACCCTCCGCGACCCCGGGCCGGGAGGAAGTGAGGAAGAGCGGGGACCACGTGAGGAACGGCGTCATAAAGAAAACCACAAGCTCAGCGATGAGGTGTGATGAAGCACACCAGGGTGACAGATGAGAATACGTCAACACCGTGTTTACTAAGATCTGACCTAGAGGCTGTTCTTATTAAACTGTTATTAAACGATAAATTAAGTATGAAATCAAAGTCCTGATATGAGAATGAACTCTTGAAACAGGCCACAGCAATCAGCTTTTAATGTTACGGCTGACTAGTATCATATATCAGGAGATAAATGTGAATGTTTGCATCACTGTTTCCAAAGGTCAATGCAAAACCATAGTTTTTTGGAGGTTGTGCAGATCACAGGTGTAAGTTTAACAGAGGATATGTATTTTAAAACTGCAATACTGTATTAGTATGAATGCAGGCTTTAGCTGCAGCTCCAATCAAAACTCAAACTCAAACTCAAAAGTACTTTATTTTTCCGTTAGGAACTTCGTTGCGGGAGGAGGACAAAAGTTGACCCCGTTGACATCTGTAAACTCTATTTGACATCTCAGCCTATAGCTGCTCCATAAAAACTGCGTCACGCCCATTTGTTTCTGCGTGTGTGCATGTGCGCTGTACTTTTCACCTTTGAAACTGACATCAAAGCGCCTCAGCGTGCGATCGCTCTCTAATCAACCCCATATCTGTGTTAAAAAAAAAAATCTACATGAAGAGGAGGTCTGGAGGTCTGGAGGTCTGGAGCGGCGTTCACTTCACTTCCCTCCCCTCACATGCAAACAAGGAACCTGGCTGACCTCAACTTGATCCTGCTGTCTGGACTTACAACAAACCAGAGGGATAATGAGGAATAAAGCTTCTTTTTTTTTTTACTGCCACCCTGAGAGGAAGTCAGTAAATGAGGCAGAGGGAGGGGTGGAGGGCGGAGGGAGGGGGCAGTAAAGCCAGGGGCTATCTGCCTGTTTACAACCCCTCATATAAAAACAAGAAAGAGAGGAGCAGTATATTAGATGGAGAATAGCTGAGTGCTAGACTAATGCCCTCTGATCTGGAAACAGATGTCCCCTGCTGTGTGTGTGTGTGTGTTTTGTGCGCTAAAACACCTGAAAATATGTCGTGGGAAAGACGCAACAACACACCTTGTTCCTAACAGAGTCAAATTTATTCAAATGTCCCCAAAACCACAAATTTTACTCAAGGGATTTGACTTCTTGTTGTTGTATCATTCACTTCCTCCCCTCTGTCTGTTACTGTAGCTGCACGCTGCTAACCGGGCTAACAGGCTTTTTATTGTGTTCTTGTCTGGTTGGGTGTGTCTACTTCTCTCATATTTAGCCTATTTATTTATACCTTTTACGTAGTATTGGCTCCTAATTTTGCTATGTGCAAGTAGCGTGTTTGCATGCCATTGCTGCTATGTGTTATGTCATTATGAGTGAAGGTGTAATTGTTTTGTTTTTCCATTGCTTCTATGTTCTACTTGTTTTTATGAGTTTTTTTTTACCATTTAAATTTATATATGTAATTTGTATTTTGATGCATTAGTTACATTACTTTTTTTTCTTTTTTTCAGTTTTTAGGTTTTAACATCTGGCCAGGGACAGCGGATGAAAATTAGCCTTGTTGGCTAACTCTGGCACACTTACAATTTTTTATACTGTTGATTATAAATGCTCTTTGCAGACTTTTCCTTTTTTTTTTTACTTAGCTCCTATGGACACATTGTTTCATCACACTGTAGATACTGTCTAGTTTAATTTGCACCAGCATCATGGGTTAATCTGTTTGATGTGTTTTTTGTATTTCCTATTAAACATCTAAAACTAAACTATTGCACTCTGGTCAGGATTATAGCATCATAGGATTCATTCGTCTCAGTAGCCTATCATGAGTTTGCAGAGGACAGATAGTTACAATACTCTATAGATGTACATATAAACTGCGTCCTCACTTGTCACTCCACCCTAGAATTAATCTCTGTCCATGCTTTGAAAACACTTATCACATATGCATGGTTGCACTGGTGTAAACAGGAAGTAGATTGTCTAATCTGCAGCTGGTTTAGTTGCAGAAAGTACTTCAAAAGAGGAACATGCACAGACAGCTGCAGCGTTAATCAGCAGAATTTAACTGCACAACAGCTGTTAGCCAAGACAACGAGGCCAGTAAAGCTTGTGATTCGTTACCCTTGTTGCACCACTGGTACTCAGGACTAATAACGACCCAAACAGGGCAGGGTATAGGTTATACTATCTACATTAACATCATCATTTCCAAATGTCTGACTGCTTTAATGCTCTTCCAGAGAAAGAAAGAAAAAAAGCTGCAGAACAAACCCCTGCAGTTTGCAAAGAAAACCAGGACCAGTTTTGAGGCTTTAAAAAGTTCTTCAAAGCTGCAGATGCAATGAATAAATGTGGAGGGTTGGGGTTTGGAGGTCAGGAAAGCTCATTTGACACATCGAAAATGATGCTCGGGATGTTTTGCACTTAATTCTTATGTATTTTTTCCCCCACCAATGTCAAAAAAGATGTAATTAGAGCCCCAAAAACAATAAAACTACTGGTGCACAGTCAGGGAGAAAGAAAGACACAAGTCTGTGTGATAAGAAACACAAAAAAACATCTGAATATGACATATTTTTTTGAAGTGGTTTGTGCTTCCATCACATTTCAGTGTAAACTGTGTAGCCTACTGATGTTAAAGGGGAGGTGTTTTCACCGGGGACTGTGTGTGCTTTTACTGTTCCTGTTGTTAGGCTTAATGAGGCTGGTGAGTGAAGGGAGGGTGGAGGAGGGGGGGGTAAGGTTTAGGGATGTTGCAGGTCAATAAAAGCCAACAGCTAATTAAAAGAAAAGGGAAAAAAGGGGGGAGAGGAGGAGGAGGGTGGGTGTTCAGGAAGGAAGCATCAAGGCTAGGTTAGCATGCACGCTTGGTGCTGAAGTAGCCGTGGCGCAGCAGCAGATGGGAGGCCGGCTAATGGCTGGAGAGCTGCGGGGGATGATATCAAAAGAGCTGCAGAGTGGATGTGGTGGTGGTGGAGGTGCAGAGGCTGTGCTGAGAGGAGGAGGAGGAGGAGGTGGTGGTGGTGGTGGTGGTGCTCCACTGTGGGCTTTTATGGCCAAACAAGAATGTTTGTGTAATCGGGGCTTGTTTAGTCTGGTCAGATAACAAGGAACATTTACAATGGCCCTGTTGGGACCAGGTCTGTTTGATGTGTGGTCTGGCACAGAAACCACAAGGGGAGTTTCAGTGAAAATAAAACAGACGTGGTTTTTTTTTTGGGGGGGGGGGTCACTCACAAACTCATAAAACTGTCTGTTTTAATGCACATCTGTCCTGCTATACTTATAAGGACACTTCCATTCAGAAAGTATTTACACACCCCATTCACATTTTGGCCGTGTTTTGCCGCCTGATGCTTTTCTCAGTACGCACTCACTCAACACTTCATTAAAAAAAAAACACCTGCACACCTGCTCGTTCATGTAATCATCCAATTATCCAACCAACCCCATTATGTGGCAGTAGTACAATGTGTGAAATTCCTCAGATGCAGGTCAGCCGGGTCATTTAACGTTCACCTCCAGCGTCTGAATGGAGAAGTGAAGTCGTTCGATCTTGTGATGACGGAAGTTTTTTTTAACAGTTGTTTTTCCCAAGCCGTTGTACTGTCATACCTGTAATTATCTCATATAGAACACCTTGTTGAGGAGAAAGTTCAGAACAGACTGGATGGACTGGTTGGGACGCAGGTTGTGACAACAAAACACAACACAACGCACCTAACAGTTAACAGTACATATTTGCTTGTCATGCCATATTGACGTCATAATAAACCAAACAAACTCACTAACAGACAGCCGTCTTCACAACCTCTGAAATAAAGAAGCATTGATTGTCAGGTGTCCCCATGCAGAAACACTTTGGGAGAATTGTTTTCTGAATTAGCTGTGCATGTGTTGTATTGGGCCTCTGCACCTTGGAGCTATGGTTACTCAGATAACCACTCTTTACAACAGCGAAGAGCAGAAAAACCTCTCAGGACGAGCAACAGGTCAGATATTGAGGTGGATGGACCGCTGACTGTCTACTGCTGCTGCTGCTGCTGCAGGTGGTGCTGCTGCTGCTGCAGAGAATGGTTCCTTGGCACATTGATACTAATCAATAACCTCTTTAAATGATGTGGCTGACCATGTGCAGCCCTTTATGGCCACAGTTAAATTTAATTTATCTTCTAATGGCTGCTCATAGCATATTGTGGTATGAGACAGATTGGACAGCCCCAATGTTGTTGGTTTTTGAGGTGCAATTAAGTAAATATAACTCAATATGTTTTATTTTATGATAAAAATGTTAAATATTGAAGAGACCCCGAGGAGTTTGCTTTTGGATGAATCTGCATTACACACTTGTTAATGGGTCCATTTTCGATAAGTATATCATTTTGTCTTTGTAGTTATTTTGTTATTATTATTTAGTGGTCGGCTCGCCCAGCATTTCCTGGTTTCCTGGTTTCCCGGACGCTGCCCAGCGGGTCATGAGAATAACGCCGCCGGATCGCTAGTTGGCATCGTTTATGGTCGGAACTACGACGGCATCTGATCGCCTTCCAACCTCCAACTTTTGTTCTTGATCAATGAAAACATTCTTGGCAAATGTTTTTTGCTTTCATCCGTCTTCCGCCGGTCCAAGAATTTCACCGTGCGTGCAGAGGCTCATGGGAAATGTAGTGTGAAAAGGGTTAGTCCCTTTAACATAAGTTATCCTCAATTCAACTATGTGTCCATTTATATTCATTCCTTCAGGTTATTTGGATTATTTATTATAATAGGGTCTATTTTCTTGGACCTGAGTAACATATTTCATATTTCTAACACGGTGAATGACAATAAAGTAAAATCAACTGAACTAATTCATTTTTAGAAGATAGAAACACATTATTAATGATGAGCAAAAGTTTGGGCCGAAGCTCTTAGATATTTCATTATTTTACATTTTCTATGATTTCTCTTTTAAGATGATGTAGTTCAAACAGGGACACACAAAAGAAGAAAGTGCATAACACTCTAATACATCCACTTAACATAAAACAAACACTCTGCTTCCTCCTCCTCTTTTTCTCTCTTCCTGACACACACACACACACACACACACACACACACACACACACACACACACACACACACACACACACACACACACACACACACACACACACACACACACACACACACACACACACACACACACACACGCTGAGAGCCTCCGGGCCAGTCTAAGCAGGACAGTTGCTGAGGTAATGGTCCTCGGAGAGATGCAGCCGTTCTCCCCTGAGCTCCTCCTGCATTATTGAAAGGCCGGGTCATTCATGTCAACAGGAACTTCCTGCCTGCCTGAGCAAGTGTAAGGGATACACACAGGGACCTGTCCGCCTGCACACACACACACACACACACATACTCAGTAACCCGAGAATGCCAAAGCTCGGCTGAGAGGAGCCGCCACATCCGACCGCCACGCCGGGCGGAGGACCCAGCAGTTCGGGTGTAAGTGGGTTGCGTAACCCACCGGGGACTCGACATCGACGGCGGCAACAATGGAGCGTTTGAAACATTTTCTCCGCTGTGATTAGTAACCAGGAAACTGAAAGGAGGGGTTTTTAGTTCATAGGGTTTTTTTTTTTTCAAGGGAGTTTGTGAATGGATCGTTAGTGGTTCACTACTGAATGAACAGAGCACTGAAGAGGGATTACATGCTCTCTGCAAAAAGAGAGAAGAGCTGGTGTAACATCAAAACTACTCATCGACTCATCTACATCCTAAACATTTCCTCTCTTACTCCCTTTGACTTTGTTGTTCCCCCGATCCACATGATAACAACATCTTTAAAAACCTTTCGAATCACCTGACAGCAGCCGATCAACCCAAACTGATGCACGACAAATACCTCAGACAAAAGTGAGAGAAATAACATTTGGTCTGAAACAGAAAATACTCTAACACACTTGTACTCGCAGTAGATTATTGACAACATTTCGGTCCTCAGTCTAACAATGTAGAATGAGAGAGCATCATAAATAGACTGGATGACCCACGTAGACCAATCAAATCTCTATATCATATAAATGTAGCTTAGAATGACATTATAACCATACTTATGAGTTATAATGCAGTTATAACACTGTGTAACTATAGTTATAAACACTCATAAATGATCATAATGCTTTATAACGATAATCATAACACGCTTTATAACGATAATCATAACACACTATAAAGCATTTTATCATGACTTATAAGGTCAGGTATTATAATACGTTATAATTATTAGTAACTCGCTGAAAATAATGCATTGTAAATATAGTTATATTGTGTTATAATTGTGTTATAACCCTGTATAACTATCATTATAAATTATCATAAGGCTGTGTAAGACTGTGTACTCTGTGTGTTTTAATGGTCCCTGTTTTGTTTTTCATGCAGCGTGCTAGCTGTTCCAACCCATGTGCATTGTTTTCACCTCCGAACTTGGATGTCGTTACTGGAAATGACATCATATTGTTAGCGATTCCATCTGATAACGACACGTCACGTGCTGCTCTGAGAAAACAAGTCAAGCACTTGTACAGTAGGTAAAGGTTCAACATTTACAGTATTGTGCGTATGCGCAGCTGATTCACAGAGGCAATGACAATGAAGTCCTGCCAATAATTGTTGCTGCATGGAGCAGCGGCCATCTTGGATAGGTTGCAACCTTCAGAGGATGAAAAGTACGAGTCACAATGTGCTGCTTTGTGAGTTTTGTTGCAGCTCAGCAGCAAAGTGCTAAGATCAGCATGCTAAAACGTAGCAGGTATGTTTACTGTGATAGCATATGTGTGTGTGTGTGTGTTGAACGTGTCATGCAGAACTCTTGTCATGGTGTCATGAGAACACTTTGCACACTGACTCGGAGGTTGGCGATCTCCTCTGCGGATGTTTGATTCCTGTTTCTTTCTGCACTGACATGAGATGTTGTTGTCAGTTTGTCCTTTGGATCAGAGACGCCTTCACTGTGCTCCCATCTCTCCCTCCCTCCCTCCCTCCCAGCCCCGGATCGTCTGCCCTCAAAGGATGTCATGGGACGCGGAGAGGAAGCCAAATTTAACCGCAACAGTTCACATGACCGCTCGACAAACGCTGCCATTCAGGAACGGATATCACTGGAGCAAAGCATGTTGCACTGTGCATGTGCTTCCCGTGTACAACTGTCTCATGCACATTTTATAAAAATAATCCATCCGTGGAGAGGATGTTTATTCTTACACCAGTATGAAAGAAAGAAAGACACATGAGTGTTGAATAATGAAAGTTTGGTGGATTTTGTAAACAAAACGCCAGCAAAGACGAGAATATTGTTGCTTATGACAGGAGCCAAGGGGAAAAGTGTGATGATTAAGTTCTGTATAAACAGCGACATCATCTGCATAAGGAGGAAGTTGAGGTGAATGGATGGATCAATGTATTCCAGGAATTTAACACGGGGGAGCTATAGAAGACAGTAACCCTACCTTACGAGACAGAGCTGTTTTAGAGGTAAATTCATGCAAAACCGCTGATGCGCGTTGCAGGGACAGTTTTTCAGCAAGCAGCCTCTGTATTTACCTCGAAAACGGCTCCATTTTGTAACGTTCCATTATTATCTCATAGCGTGGTGAATGTGCAGGTCACAGCTAGTCCACGAAAGTGTTTTGGAGTATTGGGATTTTGTATTTGATGAGTTTGATGAGGGAAACCAGGAAATTCCTTGAAAATAAAATTATCTTACACCGACAATTAAAGGTAACGACTATGACTATAGGGATTATGGCAGTGGACCAAAATGTTGAACTATCCCTTTAAGGTCAAAATCTTGCATGGTTCCTCTTTAAATCAAATCACACTATTTTCCCAATCCAACAAAGCACCTAAACTGAACCATGTAGAGTTAGTGTCAGTCAATATGGAGGGTTAGGGTTAGGGTTATACTGTAGGTCTGCAGAAACATGCTATTGCTCAGGTTGGAGGCGCTTGTTCAAATAAACACCAACAAACCACAACCACAACCTCATTTGAACCAGTCACGAACAAAAACATATTGCAACAGATAACAAGCTGAAGTAGGTTTGGGTGAGTCCGCTTTGATGTGAGGTCGGTTCAAAGAGGACCTGTAAGATTAAGATTAAGATAAACTTTATTGATCCCAGACTGAGAAACGACTGTGTTGCAGCAGCTACAGGGAAATAACACAATACACATAGAAAAATAACAAATATATACAGATAATTTAAAGTAATGGAATGCACAAATTAGTATAAATAAGGGGTTGTATGTTCAAGTGATGAGTGTTATACAAACTGTCTCAGCTCCTCCCACTCAGCTGAACATGGTTGTGCTGAAAACAATAACAGGAAATAAAAAAGAAACCAACCACAACAAAAAAAAAAACAACCACAACAAAATAATGTTCATTTTTTTTACCCTCATTTTAATTGAGTTTCAGTTTCTAGATAGATGGCAGGGTGGTCATTACCTCAGCGTAGTCGACCCGCCATGGAACAAAACAAACACAACAACAACAGGAAGGTGCGGTCTATAAAACCCGTCTGCACAAAGTGCTTAAAAAGCCGACCTTCTCGTTCCTCATGAGCTGCCCTAAAAAGAAAAAAAAAGCTTTATTTACTTGACCTCTGAGCCAGGGGTCACATGCTTGCCCTCCCTCCCCACCCAAACCTCTCTCCTCCTTTTAAGGCAGAACAGGCCTCATTTGAAGTGGGCCACTTGTGGAATTCCCAGCAGACCTTTCATGTTGTAAAAAAAAAAAAAATTCCTGTGTATCCTGGTAAACACTGAAAAGTTTGACCTCTTCCAACAGGAAGTTCAAAAGGTCACGGTGGATTTGGTGGGTGGGCGGAGCCTTTTATTCTCACACTCACCTGATAAGCAGCAGATTACAGGGTGGAGGGTGTCGCTGACCTTTTGAACTCTTTTTTCAAAGCTGACCACCCAGCAACAAACGAGCGATGTTTAATACATAATGAAGATGGAAAATTGCGCTCAACTCCTCTTGTGTCATTCAGTTCAGTTATTTCTAATGATTATCTCTTGCTCACAACAAATTATCAAGACTTTCAACTGTCATGTGAACCTGACTGACACATCTGACTCACTTTTAACACCTGGTGGGGCGACGCCTCTCCTTACAGTGGAAAACTGTCATTCAAGGCTGTAATGTTAAACTCCGGCTTCCTCCCCGCCTTTAAATAGCCCCGTCATAAATCAACACAAGGATTGATTTAAGACCGTTTCCACGCTGAGGTGACTAATTTTTCTTCTGTTGGTTATGCGTATACAGAGAACAGTGTCTTTTGTACAGGGATCTCCGTGCTGCCGTCACTGACCTATTTTAACCCCTCTCCCAGCCCCTTGCAAAAAAAAGAAGAAGAAAAAAAAGAAAAAGGAAAGATGATCTAAGACTGCTAGAGTCAAACATCTGACTCAACACGGCATCACTGCCGAGCGGAAGCAGAGGCTTGTGAGGGACTGAAATATTGATGCTGTGAAAGGAGGCGTGAGTTCCCAGATTTGCCTCTTGTGCTCTGCAACCAACCAGGGAGATGATGCGTTTTTTTTTCTTCTTTCCCCCTACAATCCAGCTACGTAACATGTTGGCTTTTCAAAATTAAAGCCCCCTCTTTTTTTTTTCCTGGGAAGGGGGGATAAGTCTCTGTCAAAGGACAAAAAGTTTTCCTTTCATGAGAGCAGATTTTTGAAAATTCGTGATTAGATGATGATCGCAAATTCATGTTTTTAGGTGACATGAGCTTTTCTAAAGTGTGATAAATTCTGACTTAGTGATTTGAAGACACACTTATTTCATGTTTTTTTGTTTGCTATGATTCATGTGATTAGCTTTTTGATGTGTTTTCAGTCTGGATATTCAGATTTTTTTTTCTTCCTTTGCTTCTGTGGCTAGGTGAAGAGGGACCCGGGCGGGCTTCGAACCCCAGACTCCCGGGTCGGAGTCATGCGCGCTAACCAGTCGGCCAAAGGGACATCCCCTTGGCCAAGTAGCCAGGGCACATGATCAACTGGAGGCATAGTGACAGGAACGTCAACTGTCACACTTCTATAGCTTGGTTTCTATTACCGGTTTTCACAAAATAAAAGCGATATTTCTAAAAATTCGTAAAAGCACAATTGCGATTTGCAGGTGTTTCCATTGAAAGGTGTTTTGCGATTGTTTGTTCATGCACATGGACACGTTATTGTAGGCCTGCCTCACATGACCCGGTTGGGCTACAAAGTGTGTAGAAATCACGACCAGTGAGACTTAAGTTTAAGGAAGATGGACGTTCAAAACATTTTGCATTTAGTGATTTAGCAACTGTAGCTGCTTAACAACTGTGGCAAGGTGATGGGACGACTTAAAACAGGCGGTAGGGAGGGAGAACAAAGGGAAACGGAAAAAAATACCAACATCATATCTTACCAGACCTGCAGTGACGTGTAAATGCGATGTTTCCATTACGCCTTGCATTACATTTTGATATCGACACGTCTAGAAAAACGACCTCGTAGGAGCATAAAAATGGTTTGTGATATAGATTTCCATTATTGCGATATTAATGTTTTGCACATTTCTAGTGGTAATGAAAACACAACTTATCTAGTCAACTGTTACCTAATGACCTAACACCTAGACACTGCAATTCAATAACTTGGTTTCAAGTTCGACGGAGTTTATATATAGTTTTGGATCTGCTTGAAGTATATCTTTTTCATTTAACATGACCTTTTCTAAAATGACACTTTGGTAAGAGAGGATGGTGATGTAACTGCTGCACATCATGCAAACCTTTCAGGCCTGACTGGGAAAATAGAAGGGGGGGGATTATCTAGAGGCTGAAGAACATTGATGGTGTTTGATGAGTTGCAGACAAAAATATATAATCATCTGGGAGCTGATTTCAGGAGGAACCTGCAGCAGGCGACCTGTTTAAAGCCTCAGTGGGGCAACAGGCTGGAGCTGAGCACTTGGCCACTCGACTTCTGACACCATGTGGCTGCAGGGTGCAACTGTTTCACAGGTGTTTCTCATTCAGAAAACACAACACAGACACACAACTACATCCCTGCACTTCTTCACTTCTCACTGAATAATATTCTCTGTTTGAGATGTATGTTTTTTTTAAAAGGAATATACACGTATCAGTGAAACAAACGGCTTCATTCAGACGGCGCAGAGGGACTAAGATTATATTTAATGCTTTCTAGAAGATCATGCGCTTATGGGAAGTTGCGTAACGCGCTGAGTGAGTCAGAGCAGCTTCAGAGAAAGAGTTAATCAAAACAGTGTGTGCCTTTCTCTCCCTTTAGTTAGATGTGTGTGTGTGCGTTGCTGGAGTGTGTTGTGGAAACAGTGTGAAAGAGAGCGTAAAGACTAAAAGTAAAACTAGTTTTCTTTTGTGTGTGTGATGGGAGTAGAGGCCTTTTGTGCATGTGAGGTGGGTCAGTGCACGGAAAACAACTCGTGTAAGGCTGCAGGTTTCATGTTGAGAGTCCGTGCACCGCCTCGCTCACAGGTTACATCATGACTCATAAGTAATGCAATGCCCCGACTCCTGCAGCTGCCACACATGTTGCTGCTGTCCGTCCGTCTGTTCCCGTGTGTGTCCGTGTGTGTGTGTGTGTGCACGGCTGCAGATATCTTCACATTATGCAACAGGTAGATGCAGCCAAAGGATCTGATTGGCTTGTGGAGAGTTGTGCCTACTTGGTGACTTCTCCATGTTACATATAGTATGACACCATGTGGCTCCCAGTACACAGCATATGTATCATTAAAGATATGAAAGAATTGCACAGACAGAAGTGAATTATCCACAACAACTTGTTCAGGCTGCAGCTGATAAACTGGGACACAGATATACATGTAGATTTTTTGATTTGTGTGGTATGCACGTCTTCTGCTGTTAAAAAAAAAAAAAATCTCTATAAATTGTTCCCCAGTCCTTGATTATATAAATACAAGACTGAAGGGACCACGACCGAGGAAATATGGATCAGCATATGGGGAGTTACATGAGCTTATATGTACTTTATCTTGATGAATTAGGTGTTGTCTTTAGGGGTGCCCCAATATAAATGTCATATTTTTTAATGCTTATTTCATAGCGTGGTGTCACAACTTCTCCACAAGAGTGCTTTGGAGTTGTTGTGTATTTTATGAGTCTGATGAGGGACAGGTTTCCTATTGTATCTACTGTTGTATCTACTGTTACCTGAGCAGCTCACGTCTCTGCTCCCCTGATCTCAAAACAACTTGCACCGGCAATTAAATGTAATTAACCTACTGCTATGACTAGAGGGAATATGGCAGTGGGCGAATTTTGCAAAAAGATTTTGAACTATCCCTTTAAAGAATAAGCAGACTCAGTTCAGGCTGAGTTGTGCTCCAGAAGAGCATAACAGCTAGCAACCACTTACGATACGATACGATACGATAAACTTTATTGTCCCGTGCAGGGAAATTTGTCTTGGACACTGTAGCTGCGCCATAAATGCCTAGATGGCCAGAATGACAAAAACTAAATAAACAAAAGAACAGTACACCTCAGCCATATCAATCCAAAAGCACATATCCCATAACATATCACATATTGCACACATCCCATAACATATCACATATTGCATATTGCACACATCCCATAACATAAATAGGGCATATTGCACACATCCCACTACATACACATACAGTACATACATCATAAGTTCACCTGGTAAGAGCAGCACAAGAATAAGAATAAAAAGAATAAGTTAAGAAGTTTGATAGAACACTTGTGTCTTTTTTGATTCTTTGTTGTTATTGTTGTTGTTATTATTCTTGTGTTATTGGCCAAGACAACACTGTTTGTTTGTTGTTGTGCTTGTCTGTGATATATATCTGTAATGACGTTATATGGGAAGGAACAGAAACTATGACTGTTATCTTAGTTGCATATGTTTTCCAGCCTCTTGCCCTATTTTCTTTTGTGTTATATAGAAATTTAATAAATAAATTGAACAAATCCATTATTTGTTTTTCCTGTTTTCTTCTTCGTCCTATTTGATCTTTTATTTTTTGTCCCAACCTCTTGATCTGGATTCATTTCCTTCGGCCTGTGGCTCCTGATCCCGTACACCTGTCTTGTGTTGGAGTCGTGTACATGATGGTGCACTGCAGCTTTGAGGACTGACTCATCGTGTCTGTTTTATCTTTCATTTTCGGCCTTGACGGACTGCAGTATCTTTTCTATCATAACAGTCGTGTTTCTTTTCTTTTTTTTTTAGTTGTGATGTCGTGGCGACAGTAAATTGAAACATCTTGAGTGAGTAGCACACACACAGAAATGTCACTTTTTTTCAAATTTTTTTTTTTTACAGCAGATGAAGTGTTGTTGCACATGACAACAACAAACCCACACCCACAGCAGGCTGCTATGGCTGTGAAGGCTTCATATCAAGAGTCCACCCACTGCACCCGGCCGTCTCCTGCACTCGGTTAATTATAGTGTATGTAAATGAGGATTTGACTTTGGAACAATGAATCATATCAAGAGGTTGTTTTTTTTTTTTTTTTGGAGAAGCATGATGGAAAAAACATCAATTTATAGATGGAAAGACTGAATCACTGCATGCACAGCTGTAAACATGTCAGGTGAGTCATTTCCTTTAATAACGTGCCTGTAATCACCATCATTATAAAGTTATGGCGTGCAAACACCTTCTGTGACCTCCTGGTCGTAACGTTGCTCAATGAGGGTGAGTCACTAGAAAAACTCAATCTTTGTGACTCACTTTTGATACAACTGGCAACACCAATAAAGGAAACACAATGCATAAGATTGGTTATAAAAAAAACGGCATTTAAAACATTAGCGATGAATGGATGAAGCTTTTCTGGACCTGTTTGCTGGTATCACCTCAGAGCAGACTGAATGCTGAGAATAAAAACAGGGTAAGATCAATTTGTAATGCTTCCAACACAGCTACAATGGATTTTTTTTTATTACTAAATAAAAACATTGAAATAAAATGCTTTCACTCAGAATTAAATACCAACTTTGAAGGACTAGACGTGAGAGATTTACTACGCCCTCCAAAATTATAGCTGAATCAATAAACAAGACTGTAACACATTCGCAAGCAATTAGTTTTAAGCACATGATTGTTGGAAATGTTTCCAAATACAAAATTCCAAGACAGATGCACACATGCCATGCCATGTAGGGTCACTGGCACCGACCTCCAGGTCTAAAGTCATGCAGCCAACGCTGGTGTTCCAAAACCAGCAGTTCCTCCAGTCACCACTAGAGGATGAGTTTGATGATCAAGTATTATCATGATGTGAACTCGTGTTTTAGGTAGTCTGACCTGGAGGAAGTTTGCTGCAGCGATTAGCCTCTCGTTGGCTGTAACGAGCCAACTGGCGGAAGTCCCGCCTTCCTGTTGCAGTTGTTACAGTCCCCTCGGAGAAAGGAAACATCAACAGGAACCACAGATAGGACTGTAACAATATTCACAGAGTATGTTTACGCCATTTGCTATCCAAGAAGGATGTTCTGGCTTGTTGGCCAACCGGCTACGGCAAAAGTTTTATCTATCAAGCTTGGCTCATTGTCTAGCTGTGGCACCGCCTGCAACAATTGTGATTTTTTTTAAAAAGAAGTTCAAACAGACGGGGTGTTTTTTCCCACCAATCACAGAATCAGAGTGGGTCCATTCAGACCTTTCTTCTCTGCAGATCTCAGAGCGAGACTATGTTTTAGGCTCGGCCACTGGTATGTGCTGATCTACAAGGCCATTCTTGAGGAGATGCCATCTTATTTATCATCCCTTCTAATCTTAACTAACAGGCCCTACAGTCTCCGTTCTCAGGACTTCTGTCATTTTACTGTTCCTAAGGTGAGAACAGAAATGGGGAAGAAAGCTTTTAGATTCTCTGCTCCGAATACATGGAATAGTCTGCAGTCAGAGCTCAAACTCCAAAGTCTGGTATCTCTGAACCTGTTCAAGACTTTTTTCTTTTTTTTCTAAATATAATAAATAGAAAAACCTAAGAAGCAGTCGTCAGGAGCTGGTTAGCAGTAGACTGAAAATTGGGGGGAAAAGTTATCTTAGAGCACATTTAATCACTAATTAATCAAACCTGCAACATAATTTGTAAGAGATGAAGCTGCTATTACCGACAACCAGCGACAGCGCGGAGCAGGAAACACCAGTGACGTGGATCTCCCTCCAGACGACTCTTCTGGATGATGTCATCTCAAGGTGCCCATACATTATTCAGCCTCCTGGCTCCCAGTGAGGTCAGGTCCAACAACCATTTGTAAGAAAAAGAAAGAAAAAATATATAGCTCATGGGTTTTTAATGATCTGGTGCTTTGGTGAAAGCCAAGGTGCTGAGGTAACCTGCTGCGCTGGCTTTTCACTTCACTGCTGCAGTGTGTGTGTGTGTGTGTGGTAGCTGTGATGTCAGTCTAACTAAACCATAATTTACTTTTAAAAGTTATAAAGAGCCAACGTCCAAAATGAAAGAGGGAATCTCCACATTCTACAGCCACATACAGTATTAGCTGCACATATAGTCATTTATTTGCCCAATAATTATTCTGGTCCTGTAAATACATACATTTTTTTTTATCAGCACTAGTATTAACTGTCTAATTTTTATCTGCATCTCAGAGTTATATATTGCTGTTACATATTTATTCATCCATTATTTCTTCTGCTGTACTGTATATATATTTATTCATATGCTACATTATTTTTCAGGTGGCTGCAACCCAGTCCTGTCATCATATGTATAGCATATAAATTCATTATCAGACTCATCTTGACTGTACATTTATTAGTAATATTTGTCATTTAATATCGCCTATTATGTTGATTTTCTCTCATCATGCAGCGTGTGCCTTTGAATTGTCCTCTGATGACAAATAAAGTCTTTTTTTTTAAATTAGAACTTCATATTTTGCTCTGTTAATTATCCTGAAAAACAGTTTTGTGATGTTTTCAGCTGTTTCAAAAGACCAGAACCTCAGATACTGGGAACACAGGGTCGGGGTTTGACTGCAGCACTGACACTTTCACAGACATGATGATAAAGTTTATATTTACGATGCTGGATTCAGTGTGAAAAATTATTACTCTTGTGAAAAATTATTACTCTTGTTCAAACATGACTATGTCAGAACTTCTACACATATACTAATCAGCAAACATTATATATACTGTATATGAAAATATGCAAAGACACAAACTGCAAATTTAGCCACATATGACCTGCATGCTAATAAAGAAATCACACCAGTTGTTGAAGATGTTTTCTGAAGTTGCTGTTGATTTCTGCCGTTGCTGCAGTGTGTTGAGATGTCAGGGCCACAGCATAAAAATCATTCATAAATGAAGTGATGCTGTGTCTCTTTAAAGGAGACATAAACACACACAGAGAGGACAAGAGCCGGAGAGACGGAGAGCGGAGGCTGAAACATCTCCAGCTGCTTCGATTCACCTAAAGCCAACAGTAAGACTAGGAAATTAAGATGTTGACTAATCTCTGGTCAGACTCGGTGATGAGCTCACTGTCAGACTCTGGGTGTGTCCCGCTGACATCATGCCGTCCTTCCTCAGGGATTAGCTTCAGGACAATTAGTGGTCTCTAACTTCCTGCTACCTGTTCTTTTTTGTCAGATCATTTGAGCAAACGCTCTGCGAACGCCTGTAATTATCCAAACGTCTCGTCTTTCACATAATCCCTCCCTGCCTTAGTCATAAAAAGACAAACGAGAGACTTGTGGGAAAATTTGTGAGCGTATGTGTGTTTACTGCAATTCAAAAGGATTAGTAGCCTAAAGGATTTATTATTAGTTTTCTGGTCACTAAGAAAACATGTAGCGGCATGTCCGTCCTGCTTTGACACAACCTCACAGCTGGACAGTGGCAGGACGGTTTGTTCACCTGCAGCTGTCACACCTGGAACTGTTACTGCACACTCACAGTCAGTGGGATTATCTTCACAAATGTGCAGTGGAATAACAGGAAAAACACACTAAAGTTCAGCTTTTTTTTTTTTTAATGCAGTCCATCATGGCCCCCTTTCTGCATTAGGAAGGACAAAGGAAAAAAGGAAGGAAATATAGACGGGGAGAGGGATCAGACTGGGTCAAAAAGGAAGGAAGGAAGGACAAAGGGAAAAAGGAAGGAAAGATAGGAGAGAGGGAACAGATTGGGTCAATTGGGTCAAAAAGGAAGCAAGACATAAGGAAGGAAGGACAAAGGGAAAGATGGGAGGAAAGAAGGAAGGGAAAAAGGAAGGAAAGATAGGAGGGAGGGGACAGATTGGGTCAAAAAGGAAAAGGACGACGGACGAAGGGAAGAAAGGACGGAAGGACAAAGGGAAAGATGGGAGGAAAAAAGGAAGGAAGGAAGGAAGGAAGGAAGGAAGGAAGGAAGGAGGAAGGGAACAGATTGGGTCAATTTGACCCAGAAGGATGACAGGGCTGAGCGAGGGTGTCATGGCTCTAAGTCTGCACTAATGACTTCATGAAAGTGTGGGTAAGATTGAAGAATGAGCAAACAAGGTGCGCAAATTATACATGACTTTGTCTCGGCCGCTGCAGACTGTGTTTCATTTATTTATTTATTTATTACTCATTTTTGCATTAATATTTGAAGCGGCTTCAGTGCGTAAGGGCCGCTGCCTCATTCGGCCTCATTGTATTTCTCATTAAAGCAGAAAGTGGAAAGTTAGTTTATTTATTAGCTGGATTAGGTTTCTGTTTCGACTGTATCTGCCTGAGTTTATTGTGGCAGTGAAAACTGGATAATGTAAGTCAACAAAACGTCACATAATGTTGATGATTTATTGACTGTTTAGAGGAAGGTACAGAACTGAAGCATCTCTTGGCTTTTAGGCCGATCACCTACTGTGAAGTTACAGTAGATTTTGGATTTGCAAAACTGTGCAGCTCGGTCTAGTTTTGGCACTGAGCAACACACAGTTGTCACAGTTACACAGAGTAACAGCAGGAGCAGGCAGATTCATGAACAGACCAAGAATCGTTATGTCAAACACTTGATAATTTATTCAGTGTGGCTCAATAATTCTCTCAGAATTAAATGTCATAATTGTTTTTTTAATTAGACTAATCTGTCAAGGTCTGTTGTGAAGGGCAGCATAATATGCTCTTTATTTCTCAGCATTCACCGGCTCAAGATAAATCTTCCCCAGAAGTTTTTTTTTTTCTCCAGTCCAGTGAGAAACTTCATCCGTCTTTTCACAAACTTTTTTTCCCCCAAATTTGCTGCTTGAGACGAGTTAATGAGGCTTGAAAATGAAGCATTTTGAAACTCTGTAGGAAGTGGTTGACATTTTCTTGTAGAAATTGAGTGTGCATGATTGTGCAGAACTTTTGAACTGCAAAAGTCTTTCTTCACATGGGAACTGACACATTGTGCTTTGCTGAAGGCTTGTGCACACGTTTAGGCCACGTACACACAGAGCCAGGTATTGAAATTGTATTAAAAAACAACATTTTTCCATCTGTTTCATATAATGACTTCCTACACACCCGCTCGTTTTCATAAAGATATTAAAGCATCAGTCAGCGATCCGATCGTTTTGGCTAATGCTGCGTTCCAGGCAGGCTTTTGAAATCATAAATTCAAGTCACGACTTACGACTTTGTAGCGTTCCAGGCAACCCGTAACTCCTGTTTTTACCATCCTGTTGCCTGTGAAAGTGCACTGTAACGGCCACTCGTAACTTCCGACCCGTGAACTCGTACCAGATCGAACTGGTACGACTTCACAGGTCGGAGCAACACGAGTTTTGCCTCGAATGAGTTAGCAGCCCCCGCCCTCGTCAGGCATCTATTGGTCCTCGTGCTACGTCACCACATTCACGCGCACCCCTTGGCTGCACACACAGCCCTTCATGCCGTTCTCTCTCCTCATTGGATAACGCTGGTATCCCACAAGGAAAGTTTTCTCCTGGTTTACAGCAGAGCAGAGAGACTGAGAGACCCGTGTTACGGCTGAAACACTCCATGTAAGTGATTGCTGACAGAAAATAGGACTATTTAGGACTCATATTAACAAAACATTCCGCTAACTTCTGCTTTAATTATTATACAAACCTGGATAAAAACACAGTGGATCTCACAGTAGAATAAGGTTGTAAACCTGATGTCACAATCCATATGGTGACGTTCAGGAACCTATAGTTTCCTCAAATCTCCACGTTTTCAGAAATAATGTTTTTCAGTGACTGAATGAGTAAATTAATGGCAAAACATACATCTGTCTACAAGGCCTTACACTTACTAAGTTGACCCCAGAGTCAGTGGACTCACTCAACTCAGACATGAGAATCAAACCCGGAAACATAAAACATTGGAACAGACAGATTTATGATTTGACAAATGGAGACATGTATTGTTATTCCTTCACCTGAGGAAACTGTTGCTGTGTGTAAATCCACACTGTGGTCTGTTGTGTGAGGTGCAGACCAGTGAGTTTATCTGTAAATGAGTCCTGGGTGTTTTGGAGGAGATGGACGGACAGTGGTTCGATCTCCCCAGGAGGTCTGACTCTCCTCTGATGCACAGCACAGTCACTGCTGCTTCACATCTTATCCCCAAAGTTTAAGATCCATTACTCAGACCACATGTTCAGAAGCTTCAAAGTTACTTTCTTTATCTTTATAGTTTTTCCTCATTGTATTTCCATATTGTATTGTTGGAAACGTTTGAAATAAAGTTGACCACTTCTTCCTCTGGACTTCTCAAACTCAGATAAATTAGCAGTGGGATGCAGTCCAACAAACATAACAACCTGGATACAGACAGATTTATGATCTGACAAATGGAGACATGTATCTGTGTGTGTGTGTCAGTGTAATAAGTGTGTATTATCTGTAAATGAGTCCTGGGTGTTTTGGAGGAGAGGGAAGTGACTCAGTGGTTCAGTCGTCCCCAGGAGGTCTGACTCTCCTCTGATGCACAGCACAGTCACTGCTGCTCCACATCTTATCCCCAAAGTTTAAGATCCATTGTTTCAGAGGGAAATGTTCAAAACTGTTTTAGGTTCCTTTATTTTTTCGTTTTAGTCACAACTTTTCCTCATGTTTTGGAGTTTTGGGATTGTGTATTTGATGTGTAGCTCAGTGTAGTTCTGAGCAGCTCACGGCTCTGCTCCGCCGTTCTAAAAATAGCTTGCACCAACAATTAAAGGTAACGAACCTACTGCTATGACTATAGCGATGATAGCAATGGGCCAATTTGCCAAAATGTTGAACTATCCCTTTAACATGTCGTTGAAGTTACATTTCTACATGAAAACCTTTCCTTGGCTGAATTCAGTTCCAGACGTTAATTTATTTGCACATTTGAAGACAATGACACAGAAACAGGAGGAAAAAATAATTACAGTTTGACTATGTGTGAAAAAAACTCATAAAGTGTGGATGAAGGAGGCGCACGTCCATCCAACACGCACAGTATGTACAGTATGTGTGTGGGAGAGAGCCCAGCTCCCTCTCTCTTTGTCTCTCTTTCTCATTTTCTTTCTTCTTTCACAGCTTCAGGGAAGTGTGAGATGGTGCTGGAGGTGTGATGCGTTATTCTTAGCCCTTCCCTTGTCAGCGTTCCTGTCGCACTTTTTCTTTTGGCGAGGGCTCTGAAACGGAGATATCGCCCGCCCGCCTGTCACTTCGCCCGTATATGTGATTTCTAGTGAGAGGTCATGAAATTGAGGAGGAGGCGGCTAAAGGTGTAAGTGCTGCCTCTTAACTGTGTGTGTGTGTGTGTGTTCTGTGGTCAGCTGTGCACCGTAAATTTGAGGTTGTTTGGTTGTGTCAAGGGAAGTGCAAAACTGAAATATGGGAATGTACCGGCTGAAGATGGTTATTCCTTTATATTCTGCACTTGGGAATAGTAATCTTATGTGCTTCGCTCAACAGGCTTTGAGCTTTGTGGGTTCGATCTGACAGCTCCAAAAAAAAAAGGTCTGTAATCGGTTACTTTCTTAGAGTCTCAGGATGTACTGAGTTCAGATTCCTCTCTAAAATATCTACACAACTATTTTAAGGTTCAAGGTTCATTTATTGTCACTCTAAACCTGCTTTCACATGCACTAGAGAACAAATCTGTTATACAAGTGAATAAAAAGTCAACATAATTTTCACAGCATCATCGAAGGGTTAAGTTAATGAAGCAGTGAGTTAATCGACGTCACGGCCTCTGGAAAGAAGCTGGACTTCAGCCATGGTAACCTGGCTTCGACTCTCTGCAGCTTTGTACCTGAGGGGAGGGGGGGAGGGGGGTAAACAGTCCATTTGCTGGGCAAGTGAGTAGGTGGGTGGGGGTCCTTGATGATGGCAGAGATTAGCACAATAGCGACGCTCTGTTTACATCCTGTTTGACTGCATTACACATGGCAAGATGTGTTGTAACCTCTGGTTGCTATGGAAAGGTAGGAACAAAAAACATGGATGTTTAAAATGAAATTTATTAGGAATTTCTTTGACTTTTTGATTATTTTTTTAACAATATTTTAGGTGTATTCCTATGATGTTTAAAGGGATAGTTCAACATTTTGGCCAATTCACCCACTGCCATTACCCCTATTACCTTTAATAATTGATGCATGTTGTTTTGAATAAGTCCCAATAATCCTCTGTCCCTCAAATACACAATCCAACAACTCCACAACGCTCTGGTGGACAAGTTGTGTCCTGCACATTCACCACGCTATGAGATAATCATGTAACATTATGTAAGATTACGACACATGAAGCAAATATTCGGAACTACTTGTCGTCTGAATGCCTTCAACATATGATCAAATACAAGAGTGGTTAAAGTGGTAAGCATGTTGCCTGCAAAACATCTGCATCTAAATACCATCATTGTGATCATGCTCCAACCTGAGATGCTTCCAAGACTTCTGCAAATCTTTCACTTTTCAGTCAAGTCTGGTCTTTTTACCTCCAAACAAACCAACTCAGCCCACCATAAACATGAGGGAGGGAGATGATGAACATAATTAAAGCTTCATCTCTCTGTCCTTGATACATACAGAGCGGGTTATGAAAATATTGAATGTGCAGGAAGCTGCAGAGACGTCTGTGAATCTGATCAAAGTCGTGAAGAGGAGAAATGTGCAGATCTTTCCTTTAGATTTACAGGAAAGCCTGGTGTTTGTGCCAGCAGCACACGAAGGCCAAAGACAAACAGTTCGTCCCGTCGGGTCATAGACGCACCACATCAAAAAGCTCGGCGCTGCCAGCTCGGCTTCCTGATGCTGGTAAACAGGGCCTGTCCGGGCCATCACGAAGTGTACACTACCCACACCTGGCTGCCATGTTTACCTCGCAGTCAACACGTAGACTGGGCTGCAACAACACGGCGGCGGTCAGGTGACGGTCAGGTTACGACCGTGAGCAGATTCAGATTCAGCATGGTTCAGTGCAGCTGAGGCTGTTTCCCATGATGGAGAAAGTTCAGTGTGAAACCTGATCAGAGCCACTCAGTCGAGTCGACGCGTGATTTTTCACCTGGCTGCGTGTCGGCGCACATGACTGACACGCTTGTCTTCAGCTTCACGGCTTTTAGAGCTGTCGAACAACTACTCTAAACTGGATGTGGGTTTGGGTGTTTTTATCAAACTGAGAAAATGCAAAATATTTGTTCAGCTGCCTCTCAGGCTCTTTTTCACAGTTGGAAAGACTTTTTATTTATTTCTTTTGCTGCATCAGAGGAGATAAACCTACAAGTTTATTGTCCTGTTTTGACCGGGGTGGTTGCGCACTTCACCCTCTTGTGGTCGAAATGAGCATTTCAAAAGAAAAGTTTCACTTTTTTATTTATAGATTAATATAAATATATATATATGTCATTTTTTCCCACAAAAAATGTTTCCCTTTTCTCTTGAGGATATGCAAAAATGAAAACTAATGTCAGTCGCCTTTTATGGCCTCCATGGTGATTGTCTAGAGAATAAAGTCCTTTATCTGTAAGGGAATTTCCAGAGTCGTCAACAACAATACAAAGCAAAAGTCCACACGGGTTGTATGATGTTTTTTTTTTTTTTTCCTATGAGCAAACCATGAGAGAAGTGAGTGACAGAGAACAATGAGGAGGGAGGGGAGCAGAACAAAATGCATGGGTGGAAGAAGAAAAGCCCAGGATCAAAAAGGAGAAAAGGAAGTGGAAGACAAGAGAAACAGGAGGAGACACCCATCAGAAAGCATCATAATGCACAAGCAATGTAAGGGAATGGGGGAGGAAAGAAGGGGAGGGGGGTAGTTTGGTGCTAGTGGTGGCAGGGGAGGGGTGAGGTCTGAATCATCCAGTCCCAGGCTATTTATTTTAGTCGGATGGATAGAGCAACATTAAAGAAGAAAAAGAAAATCCATGAGGGAAGTTTGGATGATCTCTGCAGGATGACGTAAATGGGGATGTCTGTAGGAGGAGGGGTGGTGGTGATGATGATGATGATGATGATGGAGGTGGTGTGGGGGTGGAGGGGCGGAGTCGCTCTCACAAGTAGGGCATCTCCCTGAAAATCTAAAAAAGATATTACTACGCAGAAGAAAACTCCAAGAATTACCCACAGCCCACACACAACGTCACCTCAGATCTGCTTATTCTACTGGAAGTGCTGCAGCTGCAACTACGTTTAAAGCTCTTACTGTACCGGACAGCGGATACTCATTTCCATCCAACCAGCAGAGATGAATGATTAAAAAAAAACAGAAAAAAAGAAAACTTCTAGTCCGCTTCATTCCTGGACAAAAATGAGGTCATATGTTGAGTTATGTAGGCTATACTTGCGCAGGAGGACACAAGCATGTTTCCATATATGCACACATACTGTACACACGCCCACCCACCCACCCGGGCAATCATGTGTTCCCGTGTGATCTAATGGGTCTTTACACTGTACATCCTGTTCATGTGGGACAGGACAGGGCGGCTGGAATCGGGGACATAGAGTTTCAACACACATGCACACGCTTATCCTCTGTAATGTACTGATTCAGTCTTAACATTAAAGGTATTCAGAAAAGAAAACTGAATTAGAGCCCACTATGGATTTTAAAATTAGTGTAATCACTCATCAATCAGACGATGTAGCCCAAACTTTGTGCAGAATTCTATTTTCGAGTAAATCCGGGGTGAAAGTGTGGTAGTTTTTTTTTTCCGCATTAGATAATGCAGGTGCACAAATTATGTGTAGGTTACCAATTCATCAGCCGTTATTGGATCCGTCATTTGTCAATCAAACATCTGAGAGAAACAAGTGGTACTGTCCACCACCACCGACACAAACGATCCTCCGTCCCTACTCCACTCTCCTCCTACTGATCCCTGTGGTCCATTATTTAGCCTCGCTAGCTAAGTTAGCAAGCTATAACGTAGCAAGTCTACAACTGACAGTTAGCTACGTTAACACACTCACACACATACACACATACACACACCGAGCTTGGTCCCGCCCCAAACATTGAATATCCCGCCTGCTCGATAATGACCAATCAAATTTGTTTTACTTACTCGGGTAAACTTGAGCCTCAACTCGTGGAAGGAGGCGCGACAAACAGGACAAACCAGGCCATTTCTGAATAACTTTAAACTAAAATTGTGTGAAAAACATCACGAAAAACACACTTCAACTTGCAGAAAGGACATATTTCTCTTCAATACTGTGTAACACCAATCAGGCCGAACACTATGAGCACTGACAGGTGAAGTGAATAACACTGAATAACTCTTCATGGTGGCTCCTGTTAGTGGGTGGAATATATTAGGCAGCAGGTGAACATTTTGTCCTCAGAGTTGATGTGTTAGAAGCAGGAAAAATGGTTCAAGCGTATTTAAGGCTTTCAAGGAGTTTGACAAGGACGACTGGGTCAGAGCATCTGAAAAACCCTGCAGCTCTTGGAGGGTTCCTGGTCTGTAGGGTCAGGATCTATCAAACGTTGGTCCAAGGATGGAACAGAAGTGAACAACTGGCGACCGAGTCATCATAAAGGCTCATTGCAGCTTCAGAGTAATTGTGATGGTTAAAGGGATAGGCCAAAATTAATAATTCACCAATTTTCTAAACTGTCATGCAAAAGGAAGGGGTTTGGAGAACTTTAGGAGTCATCAAAATGCATTTTGAGTTCTAGGGACGTGGGGGGTCTGGCTGGCAACAGATTTTCATATACTAATGGCAGATATAATGGAGCTACTGCTACAACAAGGCTAAAAACAGTGATCAAGTTAATTTTTTCCAAATAACTTTTTCATGTGGCGGTTTCAGGACACTTGGGTCAGTATGGACGAGCAGTATGGAGGTATTTGGATGTTTCATAGTGTCTGTTTTGGATAATTCAAAAGTGAGCACTATCCACTGCCATTATATGAGAAGCTGGACTCCCCCTGGAACTCCAAAAGCATTTTGATGATCCTGAAAGTTCTCTAAACCTTTCCTTGGCATGACAAGGAGTAGGACATTGGTGAATTATAGGTTTTGGTTGGAGTATCCCTTTGGATGGAGGCTCTCTGACTTCAAAGAAACTACTTTGCAAGATCAGAGCCTCCGACCCGGTGTCCCAGATCTCGTCTCATGAAAAACATGAGACTTCTTGATTTCACTGGGACACAAACACGTCCAGTAATCCGTAATCTCCTCGACATCGCTCCATGAATTGTCTTCTCGCAGACTTTGTTGTAAACGAATGCAAATCACCCACAATGCAACTTGACCACTGACACTCAGAGTCAGAAAATGGACTGGAAAGGGCTACAGCGTGGTTTTATTAATGTCCTGATAAAGAACTGGTTCACCTCTGTAAGATGTCGGTAGATACAGCTCGCCTCTTCCTAACTTTCTATTTTCAGACTTAAAATCCAACACATACAACCTTCGTCAAATAAACAGCTGCTGTCCACGACCTTTAAAACCAGACTCTCATGTCTAGAATAATGTTTTTATTTCTTGTTAAAGACCTAAACCAGAGTGGGGGACACTCTGTTCTTAACATTACACAACAAGAGTTTCTCCTTTGAAACCTGTCAGCGACCACTCTTCTTGGCCCTGAACCAACCCAAACATGTCAAACCTCTCGGCTACTGCAGAGCCTTGTGTTAAGAAGAAAAAAACCCAACAGAAAACAAAACTCTCGTCACCTACACCCAACGGATTCCAGCACTCTGAGCCGTCGTTTTGGCCAATATTTACCCATGAGCTAACAAATGGTGTTAGTGTGTCTGCAGCAGAACTGGGTTTTAGAGGAGGGCGCAGTGGGAGGCTTACAAAACGCTTTCTTTTTTTTTTTTGTGGTGGGCGCTCACTGACAAGCGATAGGAAGGATTCTCAGACTGGGTTATGCAAGACATTAGTCATCACCACGGCATGATTCATCTCTCCGTCGACTCTCCGTCTCTTGTCTCTCTCTTTTATTCTCTCGTTCCTCACCCCACTCTTTAGCTCCCTTTCTGTCTCAAATCTCTCTTTTTTTTCTCAACAGCGGGGGCGCAGGAGGTGACACCGAATGAGACACTGGCCTCTTTTACCTTTTACTGTAGGTGGGAAACGGAAAAAAAATGTTCTGGGTCAAATAAGATGTAGAAACACGCAGTTAATTTAGAAGTTGTACCCAAGTTGCATTGGGGTTCACTGTCAGAGGTCAAGCAAACATGAATGCTAACCAAGTGAATATGTGTTATTTGATAATGCTAAATAAAAAAAAAGTGTTACATTTCTCCTATTACATAATTCTCTATTGCTATGATCTTGCCAGTTGCCTGATTCCCAGACCTCTGAATAACCACCCACATCTCTAATTCTGCTGGTGATTCAAGAAGGTTTCACTCTTATGAATGGTTGTTTTCCATGGTTGGAAGAAAGAAAAATATGAAAACGCAGCCAATCAGAGCCCATGTGGGAGTGTGGGTTGGGAGTGCCAAAAATAAAAAAGCCTCCAATGAGCTACATTTCTCTGGATGATGACGGGAGACGATGGAGCGATGACGGAGGCTCAGGTTACTCAGGTAACCACTCTCAGAAGGAGCATGGATGTTGGCAGCAGGAAACATCTGGAAATGAACTGATGCGGTCATGTCAGGCCCCGGTATGGTGTTCCTAATGCTAAAAGATCGGATCTGTGTGTGACGGCTCAGACTGAAAGCTGTTGGTCTGTTGTTTTTGCAGATTCTTGTCTCTGGCTCTGTTTTCTTGTCGACACTGGGATCATTTCCTCAGCTGGTCTGGTGTCTCACCAAATTACTGTGATCTGCAGTGGGAGGAGAGGTGCAGTAGAAGTGTTTTGTGAAGTCTTCACAACATAAACAAAATAAAAAAGCACATAAAATCACTATTTTATTGATGTTTTTGCTTGTTTTTCAACCATCTGATGCGTAGCCTACATGCATCGGAAATGATGTAAATCTATTCTGTTTCTGGACCAAACAATTCTTTGCAATCATTGCTGTTGGAAACCAGAGAAACATCATCTTCAGGATATTTTAAAATGTGTCTCCACCATGGTACTAAATACTGAATTCTTCATATATAACACATGGATATGATGAGTAAAACATTTTTAACTGTTTAATAAACTACATACCAATGAATATTCATGACTATTTAGGATGAACTCAGTATTTAATGCATAACTAATGCTTAATAGTGTGTAAGATGTACAAATAACTCCTAGCCCTTATAAAACCTTCACTCACCGTATTGTAAAGTGACATACAAAATAACATTCATAAGCTACAAACCATTGCAATAGAAAGCCGTTACTCCGTTACTATCAATGTAATCCGATGAATGAATGCTGAGTCAGGCCTTATGAAGCCATTGTGAATGCACTGTGAACACTTATGAAAGTTTTAATGTACTATGCACCCACCCATCAAGTCAAGTGTTACCAAGCTTTATTTATTCTTTGTTGTATTTACTCTTTCTGCACCAATGGGATTGCAACCATTGCAACGGATTTTGTCGTACTTGTGAAAAGTGTTAAGATTAGATAACACTTTTATTGTCGCTGCACATCTATTCATTAACGGAAACTAATCTTTTTGACCAAACAGTACTCGACCCAAATGGGATTCAAACGTCAAGCCTCCCGATCCAAAGTCATTACAGACTGAGCTAGTTGTGTTCTCAGGTCCACCGTACTATTACACTACCTGGTTGTACTTACTAAGCATTCTCCTTCAGATTATTTTCACATATTCATTATAAGAAAACAAACTCTTCATCTCTAATAAAAGTGAATCTTGTTGACCCAAGCAATTTTTTCAAGCAAGTGTTTCATTTTTTTTTTTTTACTAATCATTAGACTTTTGAAACATGATCCAGATGATGTCAGATGTTTCCATACCAGGTCTCCACGCTGCCATCCCGCTGTCGTTTCTCTGCATTTAGCCTATGCTTCAGTCTGTTCTCTGCTAACTGGTCCAATGGACAGTTTGCACACGGTTCTCTGGTCCTCGCCGACTTCACACCTCCCACAGCTGCTCTCGCACTGTACACAGCACCTGACATGAAGGCTCGTGACCTTTTGCACCTTTTGCTGTTGTTTTCATTTTCACCAGGTCACGAGGTGAAGTTTTTTTATGCCTTCACACCTTTTTGGTGCCGCGGCGGTATAAGGTCGATTCCTTTGAGCGTTTTATTCAAGGGAAACACAACAATTCGGATGAATGTGAATGTGTAGCGCTGCTCAGCCACGTGCAGCCTGTGGCTCGTTGTTTCAGTGAAATAGATGCAGTTTCTCCCTTTTCTTTTCTTTCTTTTCTATTTTTTTTTTCAAATGAAGCGCAATGCACCACCATTACAATGTGCTGTACTCATAAACCCCCCCACCCCACCCCCACGATGCAACTCCCCTAACCACTGTGACATCACCAAAATGCCGCCGCCATCATCCAGCTCCATAAATCATGTCCTGGCAGAGATGCTAAGGTGACTGCACGGTCCGGTGGTGAGACAACGGGATCGGTGCTGTGAAGCTCATTCGCCGCTTTTTTTCTTTCTCTCTTTTTCCTCCTTCACCTGACCTCACCTCCTGCCGCCCTTCCCCCCCTCCCCCCTCCCTCTTCCCCTTTCTTCATCCCTTCTCCCTGGCTTATGTAAGAGGGTGATCACGGCTGTGCGCTGAGCCGGTGGACAATCTGAATGAAGAGGAAATTATGAATGAACATGCAGCCATTCTTAATCTTGCCTCTCCCTCTGTGTGTGTGTGTGTGTGTGTGATGCCTTCACCGTCCCTCTGTCTCTCTTCTCTCTTTTTGTGTATTCATGTAACACTTTTTCTTTTGTGCTTCCTCCTCTGGCATCCCCCCCGCCCCCCTCCTTTATTTCTTTCTCCATCCTCTCCTTTCTTTCTCTCACCCGTCAGCTAGGCATTACAGCAGCACGGGGGCTGTTGCTGTGCAGATTAAGCGTTGTAATCCTGAAGTGCAGGGATGCAGTGCGCGTGCATGCCAGCATTTTTTTTGTGTGTGCACATGCACAGTTTGTCTGCAGAGGACCGGATGTTTCTGTTTGCCTTACATCATGGCAACAGCAGCGGTTTATGACCGCCGCTCCATCCCCACACCGCTGTTCCATCATCATCAGCGCTGCCATCATTATCATCACTGCTCCATCTTTTGTGATTTTTTTTTTTTTGGAAGGAGGGGGGGCACAGCTGAGCCAGAGATGAGGTCATGGGATGGTTTCAGTGTCCATTCAGGAAAAACAGCAGCTGAATGAAAGATGGAGGGAGGGAGAGAGGAGATAAAAGAGCGGGAGGGGGAGGGGGAGGGGCATGCCGTCATCAGAGGACATAAACCCACGTGCTCATTGAGAAAAAACTGGCTTCAACAGGGGGAGAAGAGGAGAAGAGAGGGATATAAAGACGGGTTTATAGCAGCCGCGGTGTAATGGACGAGGCTCAGGAATGCAATGGATGGAAATGGAGTAAAAGGAGAAACTCACAGACAGAGGGATTTCAATCTAAAAGAGGGAATAGAAGATAAAAAAGGAGGGTGGGTGCAAGAGAGGAAACAAAGCAATTTTCTACTGAACCCTGCTGCAACAGTAACAGCCAGAGTCTTCATCAGCAGATGTGTAGCAGATGATGAAAAGGTTGCAGGGTGCAGCCGACACACTGGGCGAATATATAGTGAATTTATACCCACTGTGCTTTGGGAATAGTGCACATCCACCTCCTCGACGCAGTGAAGCGAAGCAGGAGACTAAAAAAAAAAAACCCAGAAAAAGAAAACTGCAGCTCACCTGCACTGAACATGTGCTGCGATGACACGGGACAGGGGGAGCTGACAGCTTCGTCTCCTCACAAACTGGGTTTGTTACGAAAAATAAAACAAAAAACAGGCAGAACATGACAAGTGACAGGAGACGGTACTGATGGGGAGTTGAAGGGGCGACGTTGTGCTGCTCCAGCTGCAGGCCACAAACACTCGACAAGTGTGTTAAGAGTGAAGAGGGAAAGGTATAAGAGACAAAGCATTGCTGCTTCCAGTTTATCCAGTTCAAAGTGTCACATGTCTTGGAAATAAATATTTTCAGATATCTGCGAAAAGTCCCTATCAGTCTGTAGAAATCCCACTTGTTACTAAACCCTAGAAGCACATTTTATTTCCTATTATATGTGCAGCTATTGTTCCTCGGCAGCTTAGCATTAGCGTTAAACAGCTGTTTAATTAGCAGCGTGGCCTTCAGCCTTTGTTGCATTTACAAGATAAAAGGTTCAGACAACATCCTGAGCAGCTACAACTTCAGGGCGGAGTGATAACAGAGACTGATGAGTCTCAGTCAGTCCAACCTGGTTAGCTGGTTAGCATGCAAATGTAAGTATATGAAAAGAGGATGTAGGAAGGAAGGAAGCTTCATTCCTTGCTCTCAGCTATAGGTTTGGATTTTGGGCAGTTTCACTTCCAGATGGACAGACCTGCTGATTCATTTATTTTACCGATATTGAGCCAATATTAGTAAATCAACAACAGTCAATATAAAATTAGTTATACAGATGTTCAGATGCAGCTGTTTCTCTGCTTGACGTCGTAGTGTGTAGGTTTTAAGCTCATGAGATCATTGTTGATCTGACAAAATAAATTGCTCAGTATCAATCAGTCAAATCAATAAATGATTGACTGTGCTCGTCGTTCAAATGGCATCAGGTCTAAAGAGCTGAACTTTGGTCCGACCTGCTTGATTCATTAAACACAGAGGAAGCTAATGTCTGTTAAATGCTTCAAACGTCAATGTAAATTGGGTCAGTCAAACGCGTTGAGGCCAGAGGCCGTTTGTTTTGACCAGTAGTCTCTCTCTCTCTTTCTCTCTCACGCACAGTTATCTGTCACAGTTATCTCCATTGTGGAGCTGTAGGCCAGGGCAGGAGTCAGGAAGTCCATGTGTGTGTCAGTATTGGGGTCAAATTGATTTTTCCTCACAGTTCATGTTGGTTGTTTGCATCAGTGCTGAGTTGTGTGTTTGTGATGGATGGGGGGAGGAGGGGAGTGCCTATATAGGATACCATGACATAACTGTGTGAATGGGAGTAAATGAGAGTAAACTATGGACTGACTTGTGCTTCATTTCACATTTAAGTGCAGACACACTTGTTACATTCACACAGGCCGACAAACCCACGTTAGCTGCAAGGCGTTAATTAGCTGCTGCCTCCGGCCTCTGGGAGGTGGAGGTGGAAGGGAGGGGGGGGGGGGGGTCTGGTCATTTCCTGTGAGCTCACAGAGCAGCTGAGTCGTTAGGGGACGAGTCTCACCTGAAATATTAATTAGCAGCGTCTCATCAGCGCAGGAAGTGAAAGTGAATCCACTGACTGCCCATCTCCTGTTCAGATCTGGAGCAGTTGACCCAAGCAGGTGCCATGTGTCGTATTCTGAGCCAGTGATCTGCAAGATTAACCTCAACACTCAACACATTCACGATGTAAATTCTCTTAGAGGCCAATGTTAGCACTTGACATTTCTGTGTTGACCGGTGTGGTGCAATGACTTGAACCCTACTGTAAAAATAAACAAATAAATAAATAACAAATGAGGCCAAACATGTTATTCAATATGATCTGGATTATTATTGACCTATATCACATATATAAATATATGTACATTTTTTATTGCCAATGAAAAAAATAATCTTGATTCAAATCAAAATTGAATGGCTTCGCCCACTAAGTTTGGTGCAAATTGGTTTAATACAAACAACCAGATTTGCATGGAGGTTTGTGTTGCACCACCAATCACATTTCCTCATCAAAACACAGCTCAAACACTCATAAAAGAAAATTGCTGGTAAAAGCTGTTGATCCATTGGTTAAGAATTAAAAATTAAAAAAAAAAAGAAGTTTTTCCTCTGTCCTCTCTGTGTGTCTGCAGAGAGCTACACTCACACACTTTATGAATGGCTCACTTCTCTGTGTATCACCGTGGCGTAAAGCCTATGGTGTCTCACAGCGGGATTACCATCGATAATCTTCCACTGCGCTGAGGTGTAATGACCTTGAGGGGTTATGGCTTTAGGAAATCAGGAATTACCATGTTTGTGCAGTGAATGTACCTTTGTAAACCTTGACCTGTGCATGAATGAATGAATTAATGAATTGAGCCATATGTGCTCGATGAAGGGGATTAAAGGGACCTAGACAAACAGGGAATTTGTTGGTAAGTCGGCAAGTAAATGATTTTTTGCTGACGTGGCATGGATTTGATCCGTGTGTGCATGTATGAGTGTGTGTGTTGTAGGTAATCAAGGCAGATACACAGGTGTTTTAAGTTATTCTGACTAACGAGGCCTCTGGTTCATGATTAGACTGTAAGGGGTTGTTTCATCGATGTACTACAAATTCATATTTCCAAAGAAGTGCAACATTAAAACATAAAATAACAAGAGATAACATGTAAATCAATGAAAAGCAAACCAAAAGTAAAATAATTTGTAAGTTTTGTTTTATCAGGTTAAATTGACATTGAATGCATCAGTAAATTGCATTGTAGCCAGCAGTGTCCTATACCTCTAGTATATGCATACTGTGACAGTGTTCACATCAGTTATGCCATAGAAGTGCTGCACAACATGAATCTTCAGGTTTCCTAAATCCAAATTCAAGAGTGTCCTCATTCGAACCCTTGCACAGCTGACTTTTGTAACCGCACACACACAAACAACATGAGCTGCCTTGAGCACATGAAACAATAAAAGCTCCAAAACTGAGACTTTTCCCATTTCTAACATCTCTCTCTATGGCCTTGAAAAGCTGTTCAGGGAAATTCAGATGAATTCAGCTGAAATATTCACTCTCACAACCTCCAAATCTTTCAATAAAATACTGTCAGACTGCAAAGTTATGGGAATTATGATTTGATAAGAATGAGGGGCTGCAAGAAAAATGATAAGGTGCAGCCAAACAAAGCCAAAGCCTGGAATAAAATAAACTCGGTAACACTTTACTTGACGTCTATCTCTATGATGCAATATAACCATACTTGTAATGAGTTATAATGCAGTTATAGCACTGTATACGTTAAAAAACAATGAAAAATGATCATAATGCTTTATAACACAAATCATAACACTACAAATGAGTCAACGGCCCCAGACTAGCAACTTGCTCACAATGCCCACATAATGCATTATAAATATAGTTATAATGCGTTATAATTGGCTTACAATCAGGTTATTTATCTCCATATGAAGGTGGAAATGGAGCAGGACAATGGTTCAGCTTTCCTGGGACAACTTGTCATATCCTGGGTTGTGATATGCTGCCACCTAGTGAATTAAACTAAGACTTTACATCAGCCCCATTCATTTAGTTTATTTATGTTGAATCTTAAAGGCTCTGATTGGCCGTTTAAAGCAGAGATCATGTGTCAGGACAGGAGATACAGTTGGATTCATCAGTTCTTTGTTCAAGAACAAATGTCTTTGTTCAAACTCATACATAATGGACAGCATGATGCTGCTGCGCCTGTTAGTGCTGATGTGATTTTCCACTCTGTTGTGTTTTGACTGGACAGCAGGGGATGTCCCATCAGAACAGGGTCAGGGTCAACTAATTTATTTTTTATTTTTTAAAAGTACCAATCAGGTGAAGTGTAAATTCAAACCAATTCATTGAAGACAAAGGCAGATGCACCTCCAATAACACTCGTCAGCGTGTTCACCTATAGGTCACACATAGCAACGACGTAGGAGCCTCAACCTGTAGTGGGTTTTCATCAAGGTTTGAAAATGCCGGCTCCAGCGGTTGTGTTACCAGTGGGCGTTGGCTCTGATGTTCTTTCTTCACTTGATGAACCAATGAAGAAGAAATGCAGAAAACAGAAGACGCCTCCGATATAAGACCCAGTGGTAAGTGACATTTTAAATTGCTCTCATGCAAACAACTGGAGTGTATGCAAGAAGGGCCGTTTAGAATCTCAGCTTCTGTCTTGCACACAGGTGACTGACTGGCTTAGTCAATTTGTGAAGCTACATGTGACATTTCCACTTGCCATGCAACATTTACAGATAAGAAATCCACCCATACTTTTCACAAGGTACAGTCCCATGCCAGATGTCTTCAACTGGAAACACAAGACAACAGTCCTGATGGCATATAAACTACAGTTTTGGAACTTTCACTTTCAAATTGCCTAATTTTGCCCGGCACCGACCAATGCAGCGCAGCATCTATAATTTCCCTATTGAAATGGTGATCATAGTGGTGATGGTGAATGCAGGACCTTCTTTAAATTCATTGTAAAGCCGAGCTCTCACATTTCAAATGCACTGCCTTCAACACCTGTGGAATTTTTTCATTAAAGGGATAGTTCAACATTTTGACAAATTGGCCCATTGCCACAATCCCTATAGCAGTAGGTTTGTTACCTTTAATTGTTGTGCAAGCTCTTTTTAGAACGGTGGAGCAGAGCCGTGAGCTGCTCAGAGCTACGCTACGGAGGCTAACAGGATTTCTTGGTTTCCCTCATCAAACTCATCAAATACACAATCCAACAACTCCACAACGCTCTGGTGGACAAGTTGTGAGCTTGCACCACCAATTAAAGACAACAAACCTATGACTTTTATCCCAGTGACAGTCATATCTATCTATCTAACCACTTGGCCAAAGGGACCCTTGGCCAAGTAGCCAGGGCGCATGATCAATTTGAGGCATAGTGACAGGCCCCACAACTGTCAAAATGGCAGTGGGAATGGCAATGGGCAAAGGAAGGTGTCGAAGTTGATGAGGAGAAATGAATTGGAATTGAATTTTTTTTAAACTGGTTCCATATTATTCATATTTTAGATAATGGTAATACTGTAACATCATTTTCATCATTAAATGCACAACTAGAGTGGAAAACACCTCACATCTGTAGTAAAGACTGAGGACCCCTGTGGTAATAGATCACATTACCCCTAACTAATGTGAATTGCCTCAACAATCCTCAGGAGAAATGATCTTAATCATCTGTGAATCAAGAGAAACAAGCAGAGAAACCCCTCAGGCCATCAACTGAATAACTGATTGAGCGACAGTTGACTCTGGTTGTCACTGGTGATTGACCCAGACCATGACCACTGCACAATACACTCTTTATTCTGAGCCAAGGCCTGCATCCCTTCTCTGCTTGTAGATGCTAAGATGCTGCATCAAAGGGGTTTTATTTTCCATAAAAATGCTGAGAAAGAAGTTAAAAAAGAAGTTTGATTACAAGTGATTGTGGGTTCAAATTACTGTAATGTATTTAATTCATGGGCTTGTGAAGAAGGAGGGCACTGCAAAAACTCAAAATCTTTCCAAGAATATTCATCTTATTTCTTGTCAAAATGTCTCATTTCTAGTCAAAACTAATTTCTTTCCACTTAAAATGAGACTCATCACCTAAAAATTAACTTGTTTTCAGATCATTTTCACTTGAAATAAGAAGAAAAATCTGCCAATGGAGCAAGTTTTTCTTTCTTATTACAAGCACAAAAAACTTGCTCCACTGGCACGTTTTTCTACTTATTTCAAGTGAAAATCTGTTTGAAACAAGCGAAAATGATCTGAAAACAAGTTGATTTTTAGGGGATGAGTCTTATTTTAAGTGGAAAGAGATTAGTTTTGACTAGAAATTAGACATTTTGACAAGAAATAAGACAATAACAATGACAGGCACATTGTATGTTATGCCATTAACCTTGTTGTCTCATCCTGTGTTGACTGTTTTTGTCATGGGACGACCCTGTTATGCACAAGTGTGACCCAGAGCTGTCCAGTGTTTGTTTTGTATCGTGTCACTGTAGGTCAGCGTCTCCATACGTCAAATACAGTAACTGAGTGGATCTGAGTCGGCAAATGATAAGGCTTCTGTCATGTGTTGATGGACAGTGTGAACTGTCACCAGCGGGAAAATGACTGCCGCTCGTTTGTCATTGGTGGACAATGATATTGTTGTGTCCTGGAGTTGAGTTGAGTTCCTATGCAAGTCAGGCAATAATCAACATTTATGAGTTTCTGTACCGACTGTAAAACCAGTACACGCCAGTATGCAAGATCCCATGACAGCAAATGCGTAAAAGATTCTGGAGGAAAACTATAGACAAAAATTGGTAATGATTATAGTTGATGATGATTATATAGATTATATAGATGATTATATAGATTATATAGATGATTATATAGATTATAATAGTAGCACTTGTGTTGTCTCATCAGCCACTGTGTGAACTCCAGTTTTGTTCTGAATGTCACACCGTCACAAGGGTCCATGGTTCATCAAAGCCTGGAAATGAAGCACTGATCAATTCTTTTCAATGCTAATCTACTCACATTTTTCATTAGTCACCGTCTACCAGATCTGTTTGATTGTTAGGAATGGTTGCTAACATATTACACTATTAGGTTTCATGCTGAAACAACCGCGCACACACTTTTGTTACCAGTTGAGTTTACAAAAAGATATTTTTTATATCATGATCAGCAGGAACTGACTCAACTAAATGTGCTTTTTGCTTTATAGTTTGTTTATGTAAAGCTAGGCCTAATGATATTCTTTTATTGACTGCTAATGAAGCTACAAAACAACACAGGTGAACTTTCTCAGGACAGCAGCGTTCCTTCCTCTTTGCTTCCATCACATGAAACATTGCTGGGAACTGTGAGAGGCTAAAGGTACAAAGAACCTTTTCAGCGAGAGGAGTACCGTGTCCAATCCTTTCAGACACCTGCTTTACAGATACTCAATAGCAACATTGTGAAAAAAAAAATTGCTAGATGCACTTTAAAGAGGCCAGTTTTGAAGCAGTCAGCAGGGGAAGAGAAATTACCGCAGTCGCCTACACGTAAAAGTGTGAAACTCATCAGGGAGTTAGGTATTTTAATTCTTACAAAATCTGCGGCTGCTGACGTGTATCTCCAATTGGACATGACAGTTTTGCATGTGAACAGAATCGCGTCTTGTAAAGACACTGCAGTTAAACCCACGCTGGGAAACAGGCCATGACCGAGGGACCTCTTTGTAGTGACGACGGAGGCGCCAAAAGAGTGTGATAAATTAGAAAATCAAAGGGCGGCTGTTAAAGGGTGAAGAATCAAACTTCTCTCCTGTTCAACCAAGTTGTCTCAGAAACCGTTCCAGGATACTGAACAGTCACAAACTGTATCCTATTTGACGCTTCCACGCTACATGGCGCAGCACTGCATATTTACTGTGCGTTCACACCAAAAGCTTCCAAAGCGTCAAAAACGCCGGAAGTCAATTCATTTTCAATGAGAGCCCGGCGACACCGAGCGTCCAAGCGTCAACAGGCGTTGCTGCGCTTCCAAAGCGCCAACAGACAAGAAGTTGAGCCCTGGTCAACTTCATGGTAATTAGCTATGACGTGGTTCAGCGGCAACCGGCCGGCGACCTGAATAAAAAATGTCCATTTTTGCCTTTTTTTTCCCGGCTCCCCAATTACCAGCACGATCGAAGTTTGACGTCAGTCACTTGATGAGCGGCCAAAGCGGCTGATAATATTTGCTGTTTTGGAAGCTGTCTTGTCTGACGCCCACCCTCGAGCGTTTTTGACGCTTTGGAAGCTTTTGGTGTGAACGCACAGTTACACAGTTGTGCTAAGACTTCTCAATGAGTTTTGTTTCTAGTAAATGACTAGCACTGTTTCTTTGTGCTCCCTGTGCCTGCATGTGTTCTCCACCTTCTTCCCACAATCCAAACACACATGCAATGGGCCGACTGGTGACTCTATATTGCCCATAGGTGTGAATGTCTTAAATCCACTCTCTATATAAAGAAGGCTGGTAAATGCATTTTTACCTGTATTTGTGCAAATCTATGAATGAATCTATGAATGATGAATTCACCATTTACAGCAGATAAAACATGAGGCTTCTTGTTGGTAGTGTGAACAATCAGCTTACACTACCAGGTCAAATGATTCGTGCAGTAAGTCACGGGTTACTTCAGCTCCTGTTATTGGTGACAAAACCATGACTTCCACACAAACCTGCATTTTCCCCTTCCTTTATCTGAGCTGTGTTATGTTTCACAATACAATGAAAATGGAAATGGGTATATACTTACTTTAAAAAGTGCAACTGCAAGATAAAACTTTTGAAATATGAGGGTAAACATACGAGTACGAATATGAGCTAGCACAACAAAAAAATATGACAAGGTAAATACTTGCAATGAAAATTTGCAGGTATTCTTCATTTTCATTGGCTATTGAGTCTCTATAGTTGACTAGACACCTGTGTTGCAGTCGTTTGTCATTTTAATAAATACCTCTGGTAATGTCTTGATAGCTTGATGATAGAACCTGCAGGTTTCTGCCATTTATTTTCCAGTTTTCTAATGTAAAACGTTTGATTCAGTCTGACCCTCATGTTTTCTGTAAACCTGCTTGAAAAGTGCTAGCTAACAAAAGTGCTAGCTAACAAAACACTGGAGACGAAGGTCTTGGAAAACAAATAAAAAGATATGATTTTTTGCACTGTAGCTATAAGTCAGTTTATCAAATGGGAATGCTGAGAAGTCTCATTGATTTCTTTCATGAATGTGGTGACGTAGGGACGAGGACCAATAGATGCCTGACGAGGGCGGGGGCTGCTAACTCATTTTGCGTTAAAGGAAACTCGTAAATTGTGTTTTTCCGACCTGTGAAGTCATACCAGTTCGATCTGGTACGAGGTCACGGGTCGGAAGTTACGAGTGGCCGTTATAGTGCACTTTCACAGGCAACAGGACGGTAAAAACACGAGTTACGGGTTGCCTGGAACGCTACAAAGTCGTAGTTGTGACTTGAAGCCGTAACTTGCGGTTTCAAAACGACCGGATCGCTGATATCTGCTTTAATCATTGAAAGATAACTTTATTCAGTAAACATTAAGTGTCCAGTACAAATCAGTAATTACCAGTGTAGACATAAATGTTTAGCGTGAATAAGTAGTCATGATGCTCAGATTTAATCAGTCGATATAGAAGTTCAGTGTTAAAGGAAATTCACCCTAACATTCCTTACCTCGTGTAAGCTGACCTGCAAATTCACCTTTTCTGCAGCAGCATCTCCTTGCAATTACAAAAATAGCCAATATAGTCAACATTAGCATTAACTGATTAGCTTAGCTCTTTACTCACCAGTCTGAAAGGAACATTATGGTTTTAACATCAAACTTCTTTCCTTAACTCACCAAGAACTGTGCTAACCAATCACCAGTGACTCACAGTAGTCCACCCTGCAGACGTTGCACTGCTCAGAGCATGTATTATTAGCCAAACCTCTTGTATTGTCAAGACAACAATGACTGAGCTCAGTGGGATTGGCTTTCATGGATTTATTATTTTTTTTGTTGCTGTGTAACGTTAATGCATGATGTGCATAATGCTCTAATGATCTCATGGTGGTTCTTGGAGGCCATCAAGCATGATGAAGTGAATATAAATTAATCAGCTAAAGAAAAGATAAGCAAAGCTAACAATGGCAGATATTCATAGAAATATTAGCTGCGTAAGAGTGTTAATGATAATGTTAATCGGCATACATTAATCCAAACTGTAATTTCTGCACCACCTCCTCCTGGCCTTAACCTGTGCTCCACTATGAAAGCTGTCTGGCTGCAACACTGCATGTCAAGATTCCCAAACGTGCCGTGACCAAAGGAATGAATTGATTTCTCATTCCCTTGGCAAGAAAATGGGCTCCCATTGGTCATGCGGGACAGTGATATTAAACATAGTACTCACATACTGTATCCAGAACGTGTCAAATTCCTAATTAGGCACGGTCATAAGAGCAGGGAGATCACATCCATGACAACAGGTCAGACGAGGTTTTAATACTTTCACAGATTTCAAAGACTGTAAAAAACTGACATGGAAGTTTTAGAAAGATTTAACAAGCCTTTCAACATGTTTGGGTAGTTGTACTATAGAGGGAGCAGAGGACGTGCTCCTTATCACATTTTACAGTCACTAACACTAATAAGGCAGATATGTTAACACAGCAGAAGACGATTCAATTTGTAATTTATGTGGCATCCAAGAGATGGAGAATTTAAGTCATTTAGTCTCCTACGGTCCTTTTTACGACTAGTAAGATAGATCCAAATAACTAATTTGTGTGGTTAGATGATGCTTTCTTGAAAAGGCTTGCATGGGCAATGAGACGAAGAGCGATATTGTTTATTTGTGTCACACCTGTGTGGCAGATAACATCAAAAGGAAGGACTGTTTAGTCTTTTTTGTAATAAATGTGTCTTGTAAACCCATATGGGATGGGCCACAGTGGTGGCATGACATGAAAATTCATTCATTCATTCATTCAATAATCAGGCCCAGAAATGTTGCCTGCAAATCTGCTTTCATATTTGTCATATGTCAAATTTAGTAATGTGAATCCCTAAAGGGAGAGAGTACATGATATTTAAGGATTTTGTGTTTGATTATTGGCGCAATTTAAAACGGTGGGATTATGTAATTGCGATTACAAGCGGCCGAAATGAGCTTCCTTCGCAGGGTGGCGGGGCGCTCTCTTAGAGATAGGGTGAGGAGCTCGGTCACCCGGGAGGAGCTCGGAGTAGAACCGCTGCTCCTCCACATCGAGAGGAGTCAGCTGAGGTGGCTCGGGCACCTGTATAGGATGCCCCCTGGCCGCCTCCCTCGTGAGGTGTTCCGGGCATGTCCCACCGGGAGGAAGCCCCGAGGAAGACCCAGGACACGCTGGAGTGACTACGTTGCTCGGCTGGCCTGGGAACGGCTCGGGGTGCCCCCGGAAGAGCTGAAGGAAGTGTCAGCGGAGAGGGAAGTTTGGGGATCCCTGCTCCGACTGCTGCCCCCGCGACCCGGCCCCGGAAGAAGCGGAAGATAATGGATGGATGGATGGATGGGATTATGTAATCTCTAAAGACTCTCAATGAGCAAGACAATCATACTTTCATTGATACTAGTAAAACCTAATGATAGTCAGACCTGTCTCTTGTCTCTTAATGTAAATAAAGCAGCTGATGTGTAGTGGTTTTCTGTCTGAACTTTACACTTACTTTAACCGTTTTCCCAGAAAATCAGAAAAATAAAATGTGATGTAATGCATGTTTGGGAGATTATGGGATGTTCAGCCTTGCAGAGGACGGAACTAATAATAATCTCACGAGAAAAACTGTAGTTACTGTTTCCATTTGTGTGTGTGTACTGTTATGTGCAGGCATGTAGGCATTTGTGTGACCAAAAGTGCGTTTGAGGACACAGGGAAAGAAAGTCACAAGTCATAAAAGGTGGACCATTGACAGAAAGCCAGAGCGGGGCGGGTCACTCCAGGTCCAAGAGTTGGATAGATGTAAGAGCACTTCATATTTCATTTTGGATGGATTATAGACTTTATCAGTGACGTAAAAGCGTCATAAGTATGGACGTGACCCGACAGTGCATACCACGAAGGCCTAGTCCTGACTGCAGAGGCCATTGGTTTGAATCCAACCTGTGGCCTTTTGCTGTGTCATCACCTCCTTGACCCAGAAGATAATTTATAACCAAATTCAAATAGAAGTAAACAGATAGCTCTAACTCTTTTTTTGGACTCACGTATCCACTGACCAAGGATACAATGTGTTGTATGGATCATTCTTGCCAGCTGGTATAGCTGTTACATAATGTCTTGTGTTAAAAGATTGTTTCAGTATTTGAGGTAAGTTGCCTCATATTCTTTATCTTATTTTGTACAGTCAGACCCAAGACGCACACTCACCATACAAGCAGATGTAATTTGTTGTGTTCGGATTAAAGAGTTGAGTGTCCAAACTGTGCAAAACAAAGAGGACAGGTCAGAGGGCAGGCTGTTTTTTAGGTTCCAGGCAGGCAAGTGAGTCTCCAGACCAGGACCAGGCAAGGAGGCTTTCATTCTTGCCTTTCAACTGGAAAGATTAGAAAGTACAAGAGTGATGATTGTTACCACTTAGGGTGAATGGACGAACTGGACAAACCGCAACAAGTTAAGGTGGTCCAGGATCAGGTGATCCAGATACAAGAGGTACAGAGATACAATAGGAAGCAGAAGGAAAATGGAGGATAGTCTTATTCCCTTGCATAATCGATCTCTGTCCATGACATGAGTGACTGAGAGTCATCAGTTCCTGAAACTCACCGACAGTCATTGATTAACATTTAACTGACTTCAAGATGCTATGTTGTGTTTGTTGCCACATGCATCACTAAAGGGTTCTGAATTTGTTACAGCTGACATGGACTTCCTGTTCATATCAGGACAGGTCAAACATCATTCACAACACGCATGCACACAACACAACAGAAGTGTTTCCAAGTGACACAAAGGGCCCTAGTTTTGCAGACCGGTCTAACTGAGGGCGCAACCCAGCTTCGCCACGTCAACTGGGTGTGTCCAGGTGCGTTTTGCAAGAATCGTGGGCAGCGAAGTCCGGCGCAGACCGGCGCACCCACGCCCCTTGTCCTGCCTCCCAGCGCAAATACCAAGGAGGGAGGAGACGGGGCGGGAGGGAGACAGGAGGAGGAGAGAAAGGCGTGAAGTGGGATTAACACAGCCGATTCGGATCTTCACCAATCAAATGAGCTCCTCTCCTCACCTTTAAGTGAGCCGCGGTGATGTCATTTCCTACTTTGACATGGACGGAGGAGAGGGGGAGACAGCGACGCCACAGGCAGAACCTCTCCCAGGAGGAAACAGCTGTTTTGGTCCGGAGGTCCGAGCTCAGAGTGGCTGAATAATGAGTTTACTAATATCCTTAATCAGGTTTGATCTGATACACTGAGAACCGCTGGCCAGTGTAAAAAACAACAACTAATAAACTAAGCGACAACCAGCTGCCTGACGTCGCTGGCTCGTTGATAAATTGATAAATACATAAATAAATAGGCTACATACCCGTAAAACTTAAAACAAAGGCCCGGGCTTTATTTGTTTAAATCTCTCAAATCAACCGGTGTTTATTAATAAAGTGTTCAACCTCCTTCCTTCTGGGGAAAGAGAGGCTTCACTCCGTGGCGGCAGGCAGCGGAGGAATTACTGTAAATACGGCCAGGGCGGACTCGTCCTCGGTCTCACTGACCACACTTCAGCACCTGTGTTGGCTGGCTCCACCATCCTTTAAAAAAAAAAAAAAAAAAATTAATAATGCAACGTATAGCCTAAATACGCTTATGAGTAATCAGAGAACTGGTTGTTAACGCTACTTTTAATAAGTCATTTACAAGGAGCGAGCTGAGCCAGGCTGACACTGTACAGACAGGTGCTGAAGTGCGGATAAGAGGAGTGGACAGACCCCCGCGGTTAATTGGGACCGACAGCAATTTGAAGTTTTATGGTAAATAAATAACGCGGATCATCACATCTCAACATGGTGACATGCTGTCATCCACCCTCACAGTCCACAATCAGCTGCTTCCAGTTCGTCCCTGCTGTGTTAATTCAGGTGGAGTTTCCATTACGCGTGCCAACAGCCTTTGATCTGATGTGACGGGGCAAACCACAAACCAACCAGGCTTTATTATTTATTATTATTATAATTATTTATTATCTCTCAATCATCATCGCGGATCATCACGCGGATCATCACCGCAATCCACAGCTCCAGTGCCAGTTCGTCCCTGCTGTGTTAAATCAGGTGGAGTTTACATTACGCTGCCAACAGCCTTTGATCTGACGTCAGATGTGACGGGACAATCTTTATAGATATAAATTCACGTGTTGATTCCATTAGTTGCATTAAATAGCGGTTATTGTGGTTATTTATTGCATCTAATTGCGTCTGGAACAGTAGAAACCTGTCTGTGAGGTTTTGCTGACGTGTGTGGACTGTTCGCCGGTCAACCAATCTCCCTCTCCGCCAGCTCCGCTTCGCCTTGCCCCGAGATAGACCTGCTTTGAGGTGGTCTGCTTTCGGCGCAGAGTCGGCGGGACATTTTCTCACGAAACTTCCGCTTCACCAAGCTGAATCTGTGACACCGCCTCCTGCTGCGCCGCCACACCCATATTGGCGGAGCGCGATCTGCCAATCTCCCGACTTGACTTTGTGCCTGTCTGCGCCAGTCCAAACTTGCATTAGACCGGCTGCGCTTCGCTTCGCTACCTGCGCTGCACCAGGAAACTAGGGCCCTAAGACTTGTGAACCTGCATGGGCCTTGTTGTTGTTCGGTGGCGTAATGTGAATTTTGTAGCAAAAAGCAATGACAAGTTCCAGCATGTTCATTTCTTTTTTTCTCCCTCTTTGCTTTAATTCAGACCAAGAGAGAGTGAGAGGAGAAAAACCCCGCCCCCTTCCGCCCCTTTTTATCTCATGTCGCGGTCAACTGAGCTCTCAAGGCCACAAGACAAAAGCTGAACCTCATGATGCTACTGATACTTTAACTAGTATTAACACTGTCCAAGGAGCTGGTATTCATTCATTAGTAATAAACTTCACTTCACCTTTAATTTATCACTTACCTGTTTGTAGCAAGTAAATGTAACTTTTTACTTGTGTTAAATGTTATAAATGTTACAAAGTCAGAAATACAGGTTCAGAAGTCTTTATTTCTGGAATAATGGTAATTGTTAGGGCCTTGTGCAATACTATCTAGCACTTATATTCTTATAGGGCATTATGCAATACAACCTGGTACCTACAGTGTGCAATCCTGCACTTTAGCACTTTAACGCAGCACTTATGCACTTTATCTCCAAGAACAAAACTCTTATGGTCCCACTACCTGTGGAAGATGTTTGTCAATATGTTTGTCATTTTCATAGTCGCTTTTTTGTCTTTTTGTTGTCTACATGTCATTGAACTGTTTTTATGTTTATGGGACTCCGGATGGAAATGAGCACTTTACTATAATCTGGCACATTTAGCTACATGTTTTTATGTCCAATAATGTGCACTATTCCATCCAAATAAACAAATAAAGTAAAGCAATAAATGTCACATATAAATGAAAAAAAAGAAAGAAAGACTGTCACCTGCAATTAAAATGTTTCAATAAATCATCAATTAAGGTCCCTTAAGACCACTAAGCCCTTTCCCAGAAGGTCATTGAGGGTCTTCCATAAGATAAGATAAAGAAAGGGAATATATTTAGGATTGGGTAAAAACATAGTCGTATAACAATAAATTCTTGCAAATCTTCTGCAGACTTTAGTCCCCGAGCGAGGAATCGTTAATGTGAGTTCATGTGAGCGGCAGGAACACAGTGGTCTTAAACATAGACTGTTGTTAATGACATTGTCATCCCCTCTAAATGCCAGCATCATACTGTGACATCTGATAAAACCAGTGTCCGCTGAAACGCAGGTGAACTTCAGCATCTTAAAGAAACAGTGAATGAGCGGTAAAACGACTCAGATGTCCTGGACGAAACCGCTGGATCACTATAGTATGTGACCTGTTCCCAAAATATCCTGGCTGTCTTTAAGTCCAGACTTTTGAAGAGAGACACAATCTTAATGTGTGACAAAGTAAAGCCCCATGTGACGACGTGCTTTTCTACTCACATAGGATCCAATCGTCACACAACAGCAGACACATGACTGTAAGTCAGGGCCGTTAAGGCGACATACAGTTAGCAGCAGACCAGAAACATTTGCAGAACCAGGGAGGAGATTACAAAATAACCGAGCCACTCTCTTTTTGACCGTGATACTCAGTTTCCCCCCCGGTGACGTGAGGCGGGCACTATCGTCCTCTTAGGGTCTGCGGTCAGTCAGAGTTTTACTCCCACCGTGTGCACTCTGTGTTTGTGTACAGTCCACACTTGGAGGTGCTCAGGAACAGTCACACACAACACCTTGCTTCGTTCATCAGCATGCAACTCACTACGGAGGAGAAAATAGAGCTGGGACTGAAGGACCAGGGATCATTAAATCCTTCTTTTGAGGTAAGATAACTTGTCTTAATTTTTTCAGTTTGGTTCGGTGAAACCAACAAAATCAAAGTTTAAAACACAGGATGAAGTTGCGCTGGAAGTATTTATTTTCTTTTATGCATTTGTATCTTTTACTTTCACTGCGACTGTTTTCTGACCCTACAACAGTAGCTAAGAGTTAAATGTAAGCCACTGTGGAATGTGAAATTACCATCGTGTGAATGTGCACGGGATATTTCAGTGGGATCCGCTGCACGCTTTCAAAGTCTGTGGCAAAGATCAATCTCAAGTTTTGAATTTGACATGGATCGAAAGAGTTCCAAAGTAAAACGGGCAACTTTATCTCTGATAAAACATAAATCAAAAGATGGGAAACTGAATAATAGATATTGAAGTCTGGGGGTAGGGAGGTTTGGGGGGCGACCTGTGTGTAAAATAAAGATGGTGTAGGCTGCATGGGGTTTACATGTGTACACAGCTGAGTGTGAGGTTGATGAGGTTGATGCCCCCCTCCCTCACATACACTCAAAATAACGCAAGAATTTAGGAAATTGGTAACTCATAACAAACAGCACAGCTTCAGCTGCAGATGTGCGAACATGGCAGGATGTCAACACTTGCAAAGGGCAAAGGCTTTGTTTATTTATTCAGTTATTACTGTCATCCCTGTGCTGTTTATGGCTTCGACATCCCAAATCCCATGAGACATTAAACTAAATGCAAAGTATTAAAGTTTATATATGTAGGTAATAATAAGTTGAGTCTTCAGACTTACAGTAAATTTTCTCATTAAATCACATGAAATCCTCAATTGTGATCGTTTCATGTCATATAAATACTGGCAATATGTTAATGACATTATTATGACATATTAGAGACATTAAAGCAACTGCCAATGCCAACATTAACAGCTGTAGGCCTACTATGGTCTGCCAGTTTCTCCAAAAGTTTAAACCATTGTTGCATTTACAAGATTAGGATGTAGGCTAATTAAAAACAAAATGCACTGAGAAAAGAGAATAAACACTGATGTTGCTCTCCACAGCTAGAAACAAAGTTTCTACTGGTGCTGCTGCTGGTACAGTAAAGAGCCAACGACAATGCTAACCTTAGCTATGTAACAATAGCAAAATTTATATTTAGTACTTAGAACTTACTTTAGTATATATTTAGTACTTATTTATGTGTGACTGACAGATGTCTAATCATATGGCAGATTTAACTTCAGCAGCTGGAAACCATGTGTTCAAGATTTTCTGCTGCATTTAAAGCTAAAGAGCGTATGTTAATTAACCTTAACCCTAACAGTCAGTTCCTCAGGCTAATAAAAACCAACTGACTCAGACTGTGATAATGGATGTGGAAGCAGTGACATTTTTTGTTTGTTTTCCCTAATTTTATTCTATAATGTTGTATCTGGAGTGTTTTGATACGGTCACAGGACCTTTTCGTATGTGGTAGCCTACACCTGATATAATGTCTTCGCCATAATTATCATGCTTGGAGCTCAGCAGTGCAAATCAAACAAATGGGGGAAGCAAATATGTGAGTCTGTGTGTGTGTCTGTTTCATTTTTGTTCTATCTTAGACAAGAGAGCCTCTGTTTCTCAGATAATTTTGGTGCCTTTTAAGGTTTCAGGTGTCAACAGGACAGAGACTCAAGTCCAAAGCACAGATAGTTTTGGTTACTGGAAGTTTGCCATGGTTCAGTAACTCTGACCCCTGAGGAGTGATGGTGAGGTCTGAGGCTTGAGGTGACTAATAAGTGGTGTATTGTAAAAGACTAAAATAATGCTTTACATTGTTTCATTAGAAACCAAATAAATTATAGGAAGAGCTGTTTTCATGGCTGTGGGAGGATGCCAAATGAAAAAGAAAGTTATGCTGAGCAGACATTTTCATAAGAAATACAGTTTGATAGTAGATGGAAGTTTTAAGTGTTGTGTGTTTACTTGTGTGTTCTGGTGGTTTTAAATATAAAACGTATTGTGTGTTTGTGTGCGCATGAGTGTGTGAGCTCAAGCTCAGTTGTTGCGAATGACAAGAACTACTTTATCAGTCTGCAAAGGGAAATGAATTTACCTAGTATCTCATCTAACATTTGCAGAAGAATTACAATGTTAAACCTGATGGCTGAAGTTAAGTGAGTTGCAAATCAGAAAATTCCAGATTTGAATGTATTTCTTGAATTAAAGTTAGATTTTTACAGCAGCATTAATGGGTGAACGAGGTGTAAGAGGTGATGTAGGGTCGACAACATGCTGATATAGTGTTTTTATACTATATTCAGAGATATTTCTTTGGATCTTGGGACAGTTACAGCAGTGTTCAAAATATCAGCACAGTTGGATGGTCAGAAACTCTTGACCTCTGTGACCTATGTCTCAGGTTTGTACTGACAAGTGGAGCGGTGAGTGTTCAGGTGTGAACAAAGTTTCAAGAAGGAAAACCAAACTTCATATTTGGCAGGCTGCCATGAACAGGACACATGATTAACTAGTGAACTACAAGCTACTTTGCTATTTAAATATTAACTTTGAAAAGTAGATCATGAAGTGAGAAAAACAGTCTTCACCTTAACATAAAGTTCAGTACCCAAACCATTTTGCCTCATCACAGCATCACTGACCAAGTCGTTCAGTTCACTGCAGTGAGTTTTACAGTCACCAAACACAGGAGGCTCTTGAAGCTCATCCATGCAGCCAACTCACTCACTCACTCACTGCTCTTCCCACACCCAGCAGCGTATCTGTCCGTATCATCTCAGCTGTGAGCTGCAGGACACATGACGCTGCATGCCCAGTGATCACACTGAATACCTTCAGTCACGATTAACCACACTCTCAGCGCCAGCTGTTCACAGCTACTGTATCTCTGACTCACTGCAGCACAGGAGAAATAATGCAGCCTGATCTTTACTCCACTGGTTTTGCCGATTAGGAATTCACATTAAAGCAGATATCAGCGGTCCGGCCGTTTTGGCTAATGCTGCGTTCAATGCAGGCTTTTGAAACCGTAAGTTACAGCTTCAAGTCACAACTACGACTTTGTAGCGTTCCAGGCAACCCGTAACTCGTGTTTTTACCGTCCTGTTGCCTGTGAAAGTCACTATAACGGCCTCTCGTAACTTCCGACCCGTGAACTCGTACCAGATCGAACCGGTATGACTTCACAGGAAGGAAAAACACAAGTTACGAGTTTCCTTGAACGCACCATGAGTTAGCAGTCCCCGCCCTCGTCATGCATCTATTGGTCCTCGTCCCTACGTCACCACATTCACGCGCATCCCTTGGCTGCACACACAGCCCTTCATGCCGTTCTCTCTCCTCATTGGATAACATTCCGCTGATATCTGCTTTAATAAAAAAATAATGTTTAGATTTAGTTTTGGACATGACTACAGGACTTTTTTGACATTTGTATTTCCATATTTAGCTGCCAATACTTTCTGCACTATTTGAACAACTTCTCTGTAAATCACACACATTGATACTATGAAACAGATTTTCTTACCTAATCTGATTTTACGCATCCATAGTTTGACTTCAATGGTGCAAAGGTTGACTTTGGTATTTTTGGTAATGTATGGGTATGGGATGTTACAGGATGTGAGGGGAATGAAAGAGAAAGGATGTCATCTTACAGTAATAGTAAAAATAATGGCTTGGATTACAGTAACCATATTCATTCATACCACATCCAAGCAGCCACAGCTGCCCTGGGGCAGACTGATGGAAGCGTGGCTGCCATTTCGCGCCAAACAGGCCGACCACCACCAACCATTCATACACACTCATGCAACAACAACAACAACAAAACAACAACAAAATAATAATAAATACATATTTACAGTAAAACTAGTCCTGCAGTTTTAACAAATATAAATAAAACATATTCAAATTAAATGTTTTTAATTTATGATCTGTCTTGTATGACATGTGGTGAGTGGGAATGTGGGGAATGTGGAGCTGCTGTGCAGCACAAATTTGCATAAGGATGGTAAAGGTCTTTTAAGTTTAAGTGTAGCTAAGTTACAGCAAATAAAGTTCATAATGTGAAATATTAGGCCTACTGAGATACTACCATTTACAATTTGTAGGCTATTTGGTTTATTTGTAGTTTACATTTTTTCTTTTAGATCATTATGTTCAACAGTGAACAAAGTACAACAGTAGGAATACATACATCATGATATGCATATAAACAATGACACATTTCAACTCACAAAAGATGTTTCTGCATTAGCTTCCTGTGCAGTTACGAAAACGAAACATATCACGACATCATGCAGCACTCACAGGGATGTTGACTGTTGCCATGGAAAGGCGAGACTGAGTGGAGAGTTGGTAAACAGCGATCTGTTTTATGAATTTCTTCCTAAAAGTAATGCCTTAAAAATGTAACACACAGAGTTGTCTTCCACTGCCACTTGTAGATGTATTTGCTGCTGCTGAGCTCAGCTGAAAGAGAGAAAGAGACTAACTGAACTCCCAAGTTGCTGAGTTGTGTTGTTGTTGTTAGCATGCTGCTATCATCTCTGTTCGCTCTGGTGAAAGTGTTTAGGCCTATTTGTTTCTCAAGTTGTCGCCGTGCTGGTTTGTGTCATAGAGCCCTCATGATTGTGCTGCTGTGAAATGTTTATTTGACTTTGGGGCTGCAGGTAGCTGCTACCTTAGCGGCAGGTTCTTACTTGTTAGCAGTGGCTAACGCTATCGGAGGTGTTCCACTGATTTGCTGTAAAAACAAATAACACAACACAGGTTGGTTACATGTGCTGGACTTAAAGTGAGGTGTGTGTGAGTGTGTGTGCATAGCAAGATTATTCATAAGAGTCAGTGGCATAATATTGATGATAATAATATATGATGCACAACATGTGCATGTTTACATTCATATTCAGTCATCGCACACTGTTATATCCTGCTCACTGTAGGCTACATATTGCCACAACTTCTACTGTGTGTGATAAACATTCAATTTACATATAATTCATACAAAATACAGAGCCTATTTATCCAGTAAATATTATTTATTTCATGGCACTACCTCATTGTCTATTTGCGGTAACCTACTTTCTCTTGTACAGAACATCATGTTATTTAACTATTTTTAACTTATTGTTTAGTTGTCCTTGTTTTCTGTCTTTTTATAACAAAGTAAAAAGGAGTAGGATATCAAAGGAACAAATCTGAGAAGCAATAGCCTATATATTTAAAAAAAAATAGTTATTTGGGTAACCCAGCTCTTATGTTAATAATTCAAATTATTTATACCAGGAACTCATAGTCCTCCTTTCCTGCGGTCACTGCAGTGAGCCGCCACTAGATGGAGGCAAATGGTCACATAACAGTTGGAAGCAGTCGTCTGTGTGTGTGTGTTTGTGTGTCTGAGTTTGTGTGTGTGTGTTACCTGCTGAGAGTTTAGTAACGTGAGAGTGAGTCAAAGAACAAGAGAGGAAATGTGGTTCAGATGGACTGACGTCTGCATGGCCTGTCTCTGTCATGTGACTCTCGTGAGAGACAGACGCCACGGTGGGACGGTGGACGAGGTGTTTTCTTTTGTTTGAAGTGCTGCCCGAGTGGCCGGCTCGCCCTCCGAGGCTCGGCAGGGTTCAGAGTGAGAGCTCACACCATGTGGCCTTTTCCCCCCGGTCATGGGACCTGGGTGTGAAATATTCTAATATTCCCTGAAGTTCCCTGGATGTTCTGTGCGTAATGTGTCAGGCAGAGGGTGAAGGGGATGGGTCAATAGTCCAGACACTGTTACTGATGGTACACTGAGTTAGGTTTAAATAGTTGATAGAAGCTTTAAACTCAGCACTGAACGTCCTTTCACACACTAAAAAAACATGTCTTATTTTGTGTCCAACTGTCTCTTCAGCTACATCACAACCTCTCAAGCGGAGATGCACACAGGGTCACAGAATAGGCCTCCAGCTGTTTAATGTAATGAAACATAAAGAATCTGTTAAAGTAAAAACTTGATTAGTGGTTTCTGATGTTAGAATCAGCATGGTATTTGAGGTAAAGCAGCTGAGAGTGGTTTACAGAGGGATGGAAGTATATTTTAAGAACGAAATTGAATAGCAGAAATATACATTTCTAAAACTGACATTTTAATGCACACCATCGCTAAGATGTTAGGTTTGTGTTATTGATAAACTGCAGCAGACCTATAGTAAAAGCTGCTTCACTGTGCTTCCTTTCATTTTTGTCATGCTTTTGGCCTTTGCTGCAGCAATGAGAGAAAATGCAATTACTTTCATCTATGGGTTTAAAAGAAAATGTGTCTATAACATGTAAATCCGATCAAGAAGTTAATTTGCCCTCCAGTGTGAGATGTATGGGACAAATCTAACCAGCGTCTTTATCCAATTTCATCCAGGGTTCACATCAAGGGTGTGCTGATGACTGTGATTATTGGTGTTTGATCCTGATAATTCAAATCCAGTTTTACTGAAATACTGTACCAAAAACAGTCTTCTTCAGCTTTACACCACTGATGTTAGGCTTCACGACACAGCAGTGCAGGGCTATTACTGTAAATGAACACAACTGAATGTATTGCAACAAGTAGTTTGTTACACGGTAGTTTATTCATTGTTTTTCTCTTTAAAATTTGGTCAAATTTCACACAATCTCATCAAAAAGTGCATCATAATAGGAAAAAAAACATTAACGGAACAGAAACTGAGGTAGTAGTGATACTAAACTCCACTTTTGAAATAAATAATCTAAACCCAGACACAAATCAAACTGCATAAAAAACTAAATAGTGCCCAGTATTACCAATAAGTTGCTTATCTTATGAACTAAAATCAAACATTTTGCTCATACCTTAACCCTTCAAGTGCATCAAGAACACAATTTCACAGTCTGTACCACAGTAGGCTCACTAAATGTGTTTGTCCCGGGTTTCTCTGCTTGTCTTGCGGGACCACGGACTGGGCCGCCCTGCAGGAGAGTCTTATTTAATAAAGGGGTATTTATCTCCATATCCTCTTACTAAGTGCTCTGTAATGCCTGTAGTGTATTGCTCAGAGCTCCTACCTCTGAATGAAATGATGTTTCCTTTTTATGACACATCATCATTATCTGAATACTTGCTTTTTCCCCACCAGCCCTCCATCAGACTCTGCTACACCTTGCAATGTCGTCTCATGTGTCACCATCTAACCCCCCTAGACCTCTTAGACCCATCAAACACCAACCCCCCACTTGCCTCCTCTTGAATACCTCTGTCACAGTTCAAACACTGGTGTCATCTACTGACTTACACTTCAAACGACATGTCCTCAAGAGAGTTTATACAAACGCTTTGGAATCTGAGCTGCCCATGTGGACTGTGTTAGGAGGGAGCTGACCTCTTTGCATTTGAAGACGATCTAATGGGTCACGTGGGACCTGCCGTAATGTACTGTACACGCAAATACATGACAGGAAATATGCAATCCAGAAAACTGAAGTCAGACACTTTATGGTTTTGATACATACTGACCAGATGTCTTACTCACACACACTGCTGGCAACGGACTTAATTTAAAGGTCCCATATTATGCTATTTTTCATCTATTTCATATGGTTCTAAGTTGTCCAACCATATTGTATTCATAGTGTATTGTCCCCAAATCAATCTGCAGCTCTAGATCTCAGTAATCTAAAAGTGTCTCTCCAGAGCTCTCCTGAGAACGAGCTGTTTCTGTGTCTGCACCTTGAAATGCAAATGATTATGTGTAAACCACGTCCACTCCACAGCTGTCACGGGGAGAGGGTGTGGTTTTCACTACAGGTACATGTGCCAATGTTGACATTGAGACAGCAGGGGTCGGGTATTGATTTCCAAAAAAAAAAAAAAAAGTTTATGAGACTTGCATCTTGTCTGAAAAAATACTAATGTCTCACTGTGACAGAAGGAGATCGCCTACATGGTGAGGCTCCTATGCCATCAAACTGTCAAATAAAAAAAACGAGTGAAACTGAGGAGCAGCACAAACTGTAGGCTACACTGTTATGGACTGATGAGAATTTACCGGAGAATAAGGTTTTGCGCCGTGAGAGGAGACTTCCTGGTTCAGATCAGGATCATGTCTCTCACTCCGTGATGAGGAGGACCGCTGCACCGCAGCGCTGATGAGAAGCCATATCAGGCCAATCCGCGGTTTCATTTTTAATGACGGGCAGCTGTTTTTCAGTCAGTGATTCAAAATGATCATCAGACACTTTACCGATGATGCTCCCGTATCTACGTTTCATGTGAAATGACGGGCCGACGGACGGACGAGGGGGGGTGGAGGTGGTGCGACTCTCGCTGACCAGGAAATGGCTCACCGGGCGGAGCTAACGTTTTTCCAGACTTGCCCAGGGGGAGGATAAGGAAGTACCGGGAGGTGGAGTTACTCGAGTTCAACACATCCTGACGTCAAGCCTGCCAGCACTTTCAATTCGCCCGTTTGGAGACACGGTCTCAAAAAAGTGTAAAAATCAATTGAGGGAGTGAACAGACTTTTTTCACCTCCAGGCGTCATAGAAAGGCCCCGGGAACACATAGGACCACTACAAAACCTATAGAAAGTGGATTTTCATAATAGGACCCCTTTAATACATTTCAGCAGTTCAAGTCTAATGAATAATCTTCAGTGGTGCAAAGGTAAACGGTAAATGTGCCCTAAGGTTTAGCTTACCAGAAACAGGCCTTCAGGGGTTAACAACCATTTATCCTACCGCTGGAAAGTCGATGCGAGCAATTTCTCTCTGGAAGTTTTTCAGACGTACGAACTCTCGGCCTGTGCAAAAGGCAGTGTTACAAACTGAGTTAATACGCCATTAGGGCTGTACTCTGCTGCAGGAAGCAGGAGCGCATGTTGCTGTCAGAATGGTGAGAAAAAGTAACAAGTAACAAGACAAAGTAACAAAAGAAGGAAGATGGACTGGTGGGCCAGGGGGTCATCCTACAGCGAGATAACGAGCCAAAACTTCAGCAGAGAAGAACCAGATGGAGGCGTCATGTGACGGGACGGAGGAGGAGCAGTAATGGAGCTGGTTTTAGGATGAAGTGGACAGAGGGCAAATAGATATTTTACTGTTGCCACTGCCAACAGTGAGATCAAGCTACATCCTCTGCAGCGTAGAGGGATAAAAGCAGTTATACAGACTGTTAAAACAGCTACGGTTTCCCAGGCAGTGGTGATTACCGTCTGGAGCCACGGATGAATTCAGCTGCTAGATGAGTTAAAAAAGTCAGATTAAAGTTTGCATAACTCCTTTTTGCAGTCGTATTCTTCAACTCAACCACATGCACAATGTGTATAGATACTGAAAACAAATTTAGCAATTGGATTTTTACTGATCACACGGGATCCTGGTTCTTGGGGAAGTTGCCATCTAAAAGAAAAATTACCTATTCTGTTCTGATTGTGGATAAAACATCTACATGTAAAAGCACGGGCCTTATCAGATGAAGGAATGTGCGGCCAGTTTAATCGTCCTTGATGTGAAAAACATTGCAACCCACTGATGTACTGTAACTCGCCCTTTGGAGAGGAATGTGGAAAAGTGGATGTATGGAAAGTTTTTTTCCTCATAAGACTGAGGGACGGTATTTTTTTATCTGAGTCGCTGGTAAAATAAAAAGAAATAACAACAGCTATGAGCTTCTTGACAAGAGCCTAAAGAGCTTCAAGAAGTGACTGATTGATGCTGCAAACTTTGAAGAAGGTCAACAGTAAAAGGTTTTGGTGGTGAAATAGTGAAGCTGAGGGCTAAAGGTCAAGGTTAGGCAAATAACTTCAGTGCCTTCAAGAACAATCTTGGGCGACAGTGAAGCAAACCACAGAGGAAGACAACTTTGTAAAGCATGCCTTACAACAGTCAAATGAAGCAGCTGATGGATGGTCCTACAGATTTACCACATGCAGTCCAACGATATGATGTAGTGTGGCAATCAAATTTGTCCAGGCTTTTGCACTGGACTCTTAGATCATCCAGATGACGCTGTGCACACTCTGTTTCAATCAGCCACCTGGGAATTTACAGCTTGTTCCAATGTGGTCGAATCCTCAGCTTGTGTTTTTCCCGGTATAAAAGAGAGAAGTCTTAAATCCGCCCAATGAAACGTGCCACCCTCCATGTTAATGAGTGTTAACAGACTCTAAATTGGTTGTTGCTGACACCTGTCTGGGTTTCACTTGGATGTTTTGTTCTTTTTCAACTGTGCAAAACATTGAGTGTTTGGGAGTGATTACTTTTTAAGAGGTTTTCTAACCATGTGTAGCTTCACTCCAAACAGATCAGTATCAGCCTTGAACAATATCCTGTCAACCGCCCGTACACACGTCTTAATAAAACTATTACCAGTTTAATATCAAAGAACAAGATAAGAAGTCGGATCTAGAGGATTTGGGGTGACCTTTTTTTCAATTCCAGATGAAGTTAATATGTTTTTTATCCCTGTTCCTGCTTGTCATTACACTGCTATGTGGGAAACGGATGCAGTTTGTTTTCAAGTTAAAACACTGAGGTGACAGGAGGTGCACCAGGTTCAAAAAGAAAAATGGAAAAGCTGGAGGGAGCTGTAAAAGTAATAGGATCCAACTGGGAGAAAAAAGAAAAAGACGACTCCCGTGAGAGGAAACTTCTCTTCTCCCTCTATAAGCATCTTTCTGAACTTTTTTTTTTTTGACCATACTCAACATCCTTTTATTTCTCCACACAGGTGTAGTATCACACAGCAAACTCCAAAGCAAATATTGGCCTAAAAACAAAGCAACGGATCCATTAATGAATAACGTGGAAGAAATGTCTTAGATCACAGCAGATAACTTCCTATAAGGGCATATGACTGTGGCTTTAACCTTTTGTTAATGTCCTCCAAAGTATGTGCGCATCTGAATGTTATAATTATCGCAGTGGTCTTTCGACAGGAAAGGAATACATTCTAAAAATCTCACACAAATGGTACTTTACTCGTCAAAAACATGTGTTCATGAGTCCAACCACTAAGACAACCCGTAAAATACTCAAGATCAGTTTGCGTGACATGCAGGACCACTGTTTTGGATATTGCATTTGGTCATATTGCGATTTTGATTATCAGGGTTTCCCCCAGAAAACTTGCTAAGCCTGGTGGTATGGGCTGCTAGAGAAGCCCACCGGCGGTTTTGTAAAAAAAAAAAAAAAAAATTGTGTGTTATTGTAAGCCATTTATTAACATTACTCAATACAGTTTTAACAAACACACACACAAAAAAAAAATAAATAAATAATATCAATTGTTTAAACTTAAGTAAAATCCAAGTGAATCTATTACCCCTTTCACACTGGCCAAAAAACCCGTTTAAACCCGCTAACAATCGGCATTTGGTGGCAGTGTGAAAGGCGCACTGACCCGCGTCGACGCGGGTCAAACGACTCGGCAAGCGACGCGGGTTAAAATCGCCTTTAATCGCCTCGGCTCGGCTCGGCTTGCAGTGGGAAAGCCAGACCCGGGTCAACCCGCTAATTTACGTGACGACGTTGAGTGTTACGTGACGCCACGTCATCGCGCCGGTCTCGTCTCATAGTACGTACCAAAACAAAGCTTTGCTCGCATCCGAGACTGGGATTAAAAGATCAAACAACACTGACCGAAAACAATTGAAACAAAAGAAAAGAAACTACAGTGTGTTTAACTCATAGATAAGGGTTTAACTGACGTGTTGTGCCGCGGACGAGCCGTCATATGGCCGTAGCGGACACGCTCTCCTCCGCGGTCCAGGTGCTCTGTAGGCCGGCCAGACGCCTCGTCTGCCTCGGCCGACAGACCTCCGCTGCGGGCGGCTGTGGCATGACCCAAGGGCATGACAGTGCTTCTCGCACCGCGGATGAGAGCGGGGCAACAACATGGCTGCTCTGTCTGATCCCCCCGCGGGGGGTCAGACTCGGCTTATTTTGGTCAATGTGAAAGGGGCCAAATGCCGATTGTTAGCGGGTCGACCCGCGTTTAAAAAACCCGGGTCGACCCGCTAATTTCAGTGTGAAAAGGGCTTAAGAAAACAATTTCTGGTCAAATTTAAAAGTAAAATAAATTAACATAAATAAAAAAGTGCAAACATGGCCAAGGGGGAACAGGGAACTCAGGCCTAAGGAGGTATGCTGTGTAACCACTTTCAGGGGTTAAAGCAAAAAAAAAAAAAATCATCTGACTGAAAACCACCGAATCAACATCTCTTTTTCTTTTTTTCCTCACGTCATGATAACGTCTGTATTTTGACTATTTAAACCACCACAGATCATATTTCTCTTAGTTTGATAACCTGGGCCACTTCAAGAGACTTTTGATTAAGTAACCTAACCCCACAGACAGCTCCTACACAGGATCGTTCGGCCGTCTCGTCGTCGTCGGTGTCGCCGCCGTCATCGCCGTCACCCCCCCGCCCTCCTCCTCGCACCCCAAGACACCAGCTGACGGCCGCGTTTATGTTACGGCGCAGTAGAGGCTATGTCCTGTTAAACTTAGGCTACTGTATGCGCTACAATAACATCATTAAAGACACTTGTTGTGTTTTTTTCTTTTCCACCAGCACTGAGCGCGACGTCCGACACGAGAATCAAACCCGCTAATTTTAAAAACACACCGGCAACAGACTGACTGATCTGTCCTGAGTCTGTTGTCATTCTGTCACCTGCGGAGAATGACAGAATGACGCTGCGGTCTGTCATCCAGGTGCAGAGGGCTGCAAAGAGTAGATACTGAGCAAGATAGTTATCTGTAGTTTACCTTAGTAGCTACTCGCGAGGTGCAGTGCAGGACTCTGCTGTGAAGGTGGAGGCATGTGGCGGTGGTGGATTTGCGACAATTAAAAAAACAAAACAAAAAACAAGACATTTGAAGGAGCGGCGGCGAGGATTGCTAAATGCTAAATGAATGTAGAGGAAACACTGTACAACCGTATCACTAGATGCGGTTAAAAGCTCTATACCGTCTTTGGTATCATGTTTCTGGTGCATTAAAAAAAAAAAAAATTTTAATAAATAAACAAGCGACGCTTAGCCTGGCGGGGGGGCAAGCAAAGCCTGGCGGCCCGCCAGGCTTATAAAGCACTGGGGGAAACCCTGGATTATACTTTGCGTAATTGTTCGTGACCAGTTCCTCTGGGATTCTTTATTTTGCTGCACGATTCGAGTTAAAGCATAAGTCAGCGATCCGGTCGTTTTGGCTAATGCTGCGTTCCAAGCAGGCTTTTGAAACCGTAAATTACGGCTTCAAGTCACGACTTACGACTTTGTAGTGTTCCAGGTAACCCGTAACTCATGTTTTTACCGTCCTGTTGCCTGTGAAAGTTCACTAAAACATTCCAATGAACTGTACCAGATCGAACTATGCTTCAAGTCAAAGTTTTGCCTTGAACGCACCATGAGTTAGCAGCCCCCACCCTTGTCATGGATCTATTGGTCCTCGTCCCTCGTCACCACATTCACGCGCATCCCTTGGCTGCACACACAGCCCTTCATCCTTTTCCTCATTGGATAACGCTTGTATCCCACAAGGAAAGTTTTCTCCTGGGTTTACAACAGAGCAGAGTGACGGAGAGACCCGTGTTTCGGCCCAAACACTCTATGTAAGTGATTGCTGACGGAAAATAGGACTACTTAGGACTCATATTAACAAAAACATTATGCTGAATTATGCTTTAAGTCAAACTCATGACCATCTCTCTTATTTTCCCTCATCCTTCTTCTTGGACAAGTCTCACCTATCTCCCTTGATATCTCAGTTTGACCAGGCTGCAGCTCCTTGTCAATTCAAACGGATGGTGCTCATGGGAACCTTCAGTGCTTTCCGTCTTCCTAGATCTGTGCCTCATTACATTCCTGTCTCTGAGCTCTGCAGGCAGCTCTGTCCTCCTGTGTGGCTCCATTTTTTTAAATTTTTTTTTAGCTCTGATTCGCATTGGCAACTGTGAGACCTTATAACAAACACGTGTCCAAAAATTGACTTAATTCCCCACAAAACTTCAATTAGGCACAGGAACACCTCAAAGACATGGAGAAATCAAAGCCATCTGTGCTAAAGTTTAAGTTATTTTTTTGTTTTAACCTTTATTATGTTAATATTAATAAGGGAGAAAATTCTTTTTTTTTTAAAATACATAATTTGTCAAAATAGGGTCTGAAATTTATGAATACACTGTGGATCAGGTTTTACAACTGTTTCTAAGGTTTAGTGATCAATCTGCTGCGTGAGGGCTGGGAGTCATGTAAGAAGCACATTTGTTACTGCAGAGAGCTGCTGAAAGAAAACCATGCTGTGGCTGCTTTTATTTTCATCTGTTAATGATGAGTAATAGGGTGGCTATGGAGTTACGGGGGACGGTGTTGGTGGTGGGGGGGCTTCCTATACTGTATGTAACCAGCAAAGACAGACATACTTACACTTCAAACAGGCACATCCTCAAAAGGGTTTATACAAGCACATAGGAAACTGATCTGTCCCGCGAGGCCTGTTTAAACAGGGAGTTGACCTCTTTGCATTTGAAGACAGCCCTTGGGTCTCATATGTCAGGTAGCCCGTGAGGACTGCCTTAATAGTTATTAAAACAAGTCATACACACTTTCGCCAACAACAGCTATCGCTTTTTCCCAAAGGATCACAAACAAAAAGTCCCACGGAAAAAATCAATGTCTCTGTCCAAGTCACCTCACGGACATGAACATTTTTGATCTACCACAATTTATTTAAGTCATTATCTGGGACTATTTCAAGTGGCAAAACTTTAATAACTCTCCACGCCAAACCACCTGACCTAATTTATCTGAAGAGAGAAGAAAGCAGGAGCCTTCTGTGTTGTTACATACCAGACGACCACACTTGATTCTATGGCATATCTTGTTTGATATAACGTAATAACTTAAAATGGCAAAGATGGAAGGAAGGAATACAATTAAGATGTCTGGTTTAAAGGTTATTTTGGTGTTTGTAAATTGTTGAGAGTCTTGCAGGGGTTAATGACTCTGCTTCTGACAGCTTGAACAGCAACTCGTATTATTTGGTGGAGACTTTGATGTAAAATGCCCATGCACAGTTTTGTCACCCCTATGGGAGCAGAAACGTTTTCTGGCGCTGTCGGCGTCATGTTCCAGACATTTGAACAGGAATTGGTGCAAAACATAAGGTCCGAAAAGGTCCAGACCTCAGTAAAATGTCCCTGCTAGTTAAACCTGAATATGACCGACACACACACACACACACACACACACATCCTTTTGACAAAGGGCATAAGTTGGCTCCCTGCACTGACCACCAGGTTAACAAAAACACGGGAGCAGCCAGGCCTTTTCCTAGAAATGCTACAATCCCATTAATCAAACAGACACAGCACCACAAATGGACTTGGACAGCAAACACACATGCACTTGTGGTTCTGACTAAAGGCTCATTTATAACAGGGTGTTCATGATTCTTAAAACAAGGTTTAAATTAAGATAGGGATCGCAGGAGGCACGTGGGCTGATACTCCTTTGCTCATTTCTGTCTGATTTACACATCAAAAGTTCAAATCCATGACAAATACAAGGTAAATCACTGGTTAGTATAACAAGAAGAGTCAAGGAAAGTTGACCCCCCAACATGTTTCACTTCAGTCCTAGGTTATTAACATTCTCTGATGGGTTAAGTGCCAGTGCTTCCAGTTTAAAATTTAGTTTTCCTCTCAGTGCTTCAGGGCTGATAATCAGTAGCTCTGTTTTGTAATGGTTGAGCTTGACAGTGCGACTGTTTTGGTCGCATTTGCGAGTTGATAACGTCCCGTGCGAATAAAAAAATGCATTCAGTCGCATCAGTGCGACTCCGACAGAAACTGTGAGCAGTATTTCCCTCCCTACCTGTTTGGTGACAGGTTGATGAGTTTTATTAATGTTAAAACATTAATAAAAGGAAAAATATTTGGTGTTTTTACTGTTCTCAAATGACCCTCAGCATTATTTAAGGCTTAAACAGCCTGCTACTTAAACATTTTTCATTGTGCTCCTAAAAAATCTTAGTGTAGAGCCCTGTATGTAATGTTCAGCTTTGCACACACATAGCGGGCAAAACTAAAAACTAATATTGGTTGTAATAAATATTCTATTTTCTCACACATATTAGCATTGTTTGTCTTTCCTGATTTCCTAACAGCAAATTCCTCACCGCTTTCACTCGATGATAAATTATTTATATTGTCCAGAACAGGGTTGATAAAACAGTCAATGGTTGAGAATAGTATATTGGGTTTGCTTTGAAAAGTAGGACTGTCTTGCTTTATTAGTTAAATTAAATTAAATTTGGTAATGGTTATGGTAAAGTTACTTTTTGTCCATTTCTGTTCTGCTATACAGCATTTTCTCTTTAGCTGTTTGATAGTTTCATCTTTCCAGGGGGAGGTTTGGTTTCTATTTGATCTTTTTTAATTCAAGTGGGGCAACTTTTTCAAGCATTGACTTAATCTTGCTGTTAAAATGGTCAACAATAAATTAACCTGACATGGTGACCTTTGTGACAGACAAAATATCATGTAATCTGATCCTGGCATTACTACAATAAAATGCTCTGCTTTGAGACGGCTTAATGTTGGCCCCTGCATCGTAAAGTTTTCGGACGTGGACTGCCAGTGATTCTGACATTTTCCAGTGAGCCATGAGTTGGAAATAACTGTAAACCACTGAGTTAATCAATTGAAAATTCCCAACTTTGGTGCCATCCAGTCACTGTAATAAAACACTTGCCAGAATACCTGTCAGCTCCAGTTGAATTTGTTGAGAGCTGGCATTGCCAGATTTTCACTGGCAGAGCAGTTTAATATTGAAAATATTGATTTTACCCTCCTCCCCCTTTTTTTTTCTTAAAGCAGCTGTCACTTTCAGTTTTAACCAATTGATCTTGATCTTGCTCTTGCCCTGGCACATGGCATTGAACTGGAACATTCAATAATTCATCCACTTTTTATTGGACCATTATTATTTCATAATATCTGAATTCCTATGACTGGACTTCACGCCATCAGCCATAAATTAAATTCCCACACTCTAAAAATCTCTATCCAATAGTTAAACATCTGAATTTAAGGAACCAATTCCCTTGGTATTTACCATAATTATACTGTACATACTTTAAGATCAACCAATGCAAAGCAATGGAACTATATTTCATATTTATAAGTGCATAAGCTGTCCAGACCTCCTCTCTGAGTTTTTATGTACAGCTTTGGCTACAAATACAACTTTGGTGAGCTGGATCTCAACCCAGAAAACTCACTCAGTGCCTCCTTGTCAATTAGAAGGACAGGATGATATTTTTTTTCTTCCTCAAAAATGTGTATTTCACTGTGAAATGTATGGGATGTTAAATCAAGGCTAAGTAGACTTTGATTAAGATGAATTATCTCCTGTCTAAGAACCAAGAGTCTTGGCTCAAACTGCCTGACGGGAAACTTTGGAAAATTTTTGGATGACCATGACTTGGATGATTGAGAATCTTTTCAAAATGAGTTGAGTGGGAGAAACAATGGAGCAGTTCAGTTTCTAACAACAGCTTGATCGGACATGGGAGAGGCATTTTGCCCCTCCATTATCACCCACATACTGTAGTTGTGGCTTACAGTATAATGCCGCAACTCACAGCACTTTGCACACTTAGTATTAATGTCTGTCAGCAGAACTGAACTAGCAGCTCTAGATCACAATGGTGATAGGAGGCTCTCCTGAACAACCCTCTGTTTCAAAGACCAAGAAAACTGTTAAGAAACCTCTGATAGGCTAAGGTGTGATAGTGTTCAGAGAATGAATTCCTGGGAGTCGGTGTCCAAACAGTCTGGGTTGAATAAAAGTGAGGAAAAATGTTGTTTTGAGGTAAATTAGATAAATGACATTGGTGAATGACTTAACGACTTTGTTTGTCTTCGCTGTGCTTTCTTTCCAAGGGATTAGACAGTGATGAACAGCCACAGCTGGCAGTGGATATTGGGGAGCCTCACATAGAGGTGCTGGAGGAGCCTGACAAAGGGGCAGATTTGGTTTACTCCCTAAACGACCGGCCGCCATGGTACCTCTGCATCCTGCTCGGCTTCCAGGTAATGTGATGTCGTTATTATTGGAAAAAAAAAAGTGAACATTTCTATGAAACTGTTGTTTTTTTTGCCCCTAGAGAGATGAAGAATGTAAAAGCTGTTAAAGGGATAGTTCAACATTTTGGCAAATTGCAATAATGCCTATAGTCATAGCAGTAGGTTTGTTACCTTTAATTGTCGGTGCAAGCTATGTTTAGAATGGCGGAGCAGAGCCATGAGCTGCTCAGAGCTACGCAACGGAGGCTAATGGGATTTCTTGGTTTCCCTCATCAAACTCATCAAATACACAATCCAACAACTCCAAAACGCTCTGGTGGACAAGTTGTGACCTGCACATTCACCACGCTATGAGATGATAACACAACGTTATGATGATGAACGTTATACGGAGTTGTTTTTGAGGTACATGCAGAGACTGCTTGCCAAAAAACTGCCTCCGATGGGAATGCACAGATTGTCTCCATGTCACTATTAACCAGCCATGTGTTTATAGTCACATGGTTTCACACACAACAAGCAACGGTAACCCTTTAATTTCCAGGTTTATTACGTGATACTGTCAAGAAATAACCTACAGATAACAAGTAATTGGGTAATGTCTAGAAAAGCCTAGAAATAACTGTCAATTTCATAGTAATGTTGAGAAATATAGCCACGAAATAAAGACTGATTGCGTAGAAGTAGCCCAGAAATATCAGTCAATTGCAATGACTTGGTGGAGAAAAATTCTGGCCTTTCCCAAAAAATTCAAAGCATGAAAAGCATTACAATGAAATTGACCGTTACTTCTAGGCTATTTCTTGACATTATCATGTAATTATTACGCAATTAGCGGCCTGTAAATTAAAGGGTTACCCAAGCAACACACAGGAAAGAGATCTTTTGTGTCTTTATCCACTACCTGTCAAAAACTGGTTAATCTGACAGTGCAATATTATACAATCATTAAAGACCAAACGTCGGCTACTTTGGGGAAAAGGGCTCTTCACTGCGATTTATATTCTATATTGCATTTTAAACAACAGTCTGTTATTGTCAGGTGAGTTAATACCTTTCCTAATCACTATGAAAACACAAGACTAGGTCAAACGTCAAACCTACTTCATCATTTGAGCTGGAGCTGCTGCTCAACATAAAGAAAGGTGGTTGTCCTTTTGATGGAAAAATATTTTACTCCCTTTTATACCCTCCTCCACAAAGAAAGAAAAGCACCCTGAATGTAATTTAAGATTTACCATCTACAGTATATTTAACTTTAAGAGCATATTATAGGTGTGCTGTAGTGTCACTTATTAACAAGGTGCAGCACTTAAAGCACTGTTTTATTGGATCCTGTACCAACTTTCATTGTCTCAGTGATGGTGCCACAGACTTACTGTAAATTACACTTGTCTATATTGACGCAGTTAAAAAAAAACAAAAAACAAAGTCATAAAAACGTCATAAAAAAGGAGATTAGCTCAATGGTTTCAGATCCACACCCACACATTTAAGCCAGCAACAAGAAAGCTTCCTTCAGTCTTAAAACACAAAACTGCTATTGTGGTAATGGTGCTTCAGAGGGTGTATTAACAGAGCTTGTGCTGGAGCTGCCCAGAGAACTGTAAATTTAACATTTTCAATCCTTATTTTCTGTGATAGGTACGTGAGTAGATCAACTTTTCAAGAGCTTTTTGGCAGAGAGGTAAAAACAACCATGTGGCTTTGGCTGCACAGCTGATCCTTGCTTGAGGAATCAATAATTTGCAGCCTTCGGGGCTTGTCACGGGATTTGTTGATTTCCCTTAAAGACCCACTTTAAAAAAGATCCATCTTTCACTGTCTGTCATTTTCTTTTCTGAGTTACTCACTTTTCCTGCTGTTGCTTCAATACAATAGCACAGCAGTAAATCGATTTATTTATTGCTGTTTCGCAGTCAGGCTGGGAAAAAAATGCAGCCATCGACTGCATGGGGATGGGAGATCCTCAGCAGAAATAATTCTGGAAAGTCACTGTATGTTGGATGCGGGCGATGCCTGACATGTGCATCCGGACTAAAGGAGTGGGTTTGTTATATTGGTTGTTATTACTGTTTAAAGTGCCATTTACAGAACCTTTAAAGAGTTCAAAACATCTAGGTGATGTCTGGTCCACAGATAAACAGATCTAGCAGCTTGAAGCGATAAAAGTTCACCAAACGTTTTAGCCCTGCAGCTTACACACTCATAAGGAAGTGGCTACACTGATTTATACACTGTAAGGCTGCGATGATGTTCATACCAGTGCATGGTCATGAGGGCCTTTAAAGACAAATACGTGAATGACTGTGAAATCAATATGGAAACTGACAGGCACAAAATGAAAGGACTTAAAAACAGGTGTCATGTGTTCTCCCCTTCTGGTGCTGGTTATCACTCCCATCACAGACTTTTGAATCAGATGCAGCTGATTTATGAGATTTCCACGTTGACCAGATGGCAGAGCATCAATGGAAAAGCGGTGCAATTTTAGAGGTGATAAAAAGGCAGAATAAGAGATGATATAAGAGACAAACTTAAGGTCTCCTCCTCGTTTGCTTCTGTCACTCTGAGATGGAAATGAATTTGCACACAAAACCTCATAAGCAGTCTTTTTTTTCCTGCGGGAGTTTCCTCTTGTCATGAAATTGACCTTCTCCTCTGACTTATGGGAGCTGTAGGTTTAAAAAAAAGAAAAGAAAAAAAAACAACAACAACCCTGTAGATCATCAACAATCTGCCTCTGATTTTTTTTCTCCCTTTGTCCAAATTCTTTTGGATCAGTGGTTATCCGCATCACCACCACCCACTCAACACACGTGCATCACACAGGGGTAGAGCGTACTGGACAGTTAATCCTTGCAGCTCAACTATGACTAAAAGTCCTTCAGCAACCATAAAGAGCCATCAAAGTTGTTAAAAGAATAGTTCACCCCAGAATGATATTTCACTCATTATCTACTCACCCTCATGTCGACCAAGGGCTGGGAGAATTTTCAGCGTCCTCCGTAGCTTCTCTGAGTTACAGGGGGTCTCGGCGTTGCAGTGCATGTCCATAAAACGGTTGCAAACGGACACCAGCGGTCTATGTCACAAAAAGACACACTAAAAATCATCCAAATAACCTCCATGCTGCTCGTATGTAATGTCCCTCTTGTATTGAAGCCCTGAAATGCGAAATTGTCTGGAAAAAAATTAAATAAGTCCATTTTTCAAGCTCGTTTGCAGCAGAAGCTCCTCTTCCTGGTCCGCCCAAATCTCACGAGAAGAGGAGTCTCTGTAAGAGACAAGGAAATAGGTCTGTTCAGTTATTTTTAGACAAAGCATCATCAGTTGTGGATGTCCAACAAACAATAGTTTAGCTTTTTTCCATACTCCCATTAATACATGAGTGCCACCTGAAAAGCCTTCTTGATTTAAACTTTTCTTTCACATTTATGCATTAATTACTGACAATCTCTGTATTTTGTCTTCATTATATAGCTGCTTAATATCAAAACTTTCAGACTTACATAGCTATTTCCCTCCAGATCAGCATTAGTAGGGTACCTGTGAGATAGAATAAAATGATAAATTAGAGATATGAAAACTTTACCATGTAGACTGCAAAAAAGTCAGAATTTGTACAATGTTATGATGTGAGCGCAGTATTTAGCCTATATCCGTAGCTAATGCACATAAGCTAAGCCAGGTTGTGGTCTGTCATATTTGGAATTATACACATTTAAAGTTTCCTTGGGGTCAGAACCAGCACCAGCATCCATTGTTTTCCTATTGTTCAAATTGACCGCTCTCCCTCTGCCTAAGTCACTTCCAGTTACACATTTTTTGATGCGTAAGTAAAAAAAAAAAAAAAAAAAAAAACTTGTTCCTATAGTATTTTTCTAAGCATTTGGTTATGGGGGGTTTAACCTGCAATATGCTCTTTAAGTTCAGGAAGTGGTGGAGCTGTGCATAAAACCCACTCGTAAAGAAACACATAGAATAGTGGTAGTTTTTATATTTTCTACACATGCTAGTGCATACAGTGATACATGGTTTCAGTTTTCACCTGGTGCACACAGTTGTTATCACTCTGGTCTAAATGCCGCATTACTGAGAGAGCATAGTCTATTAATTCGACTGTAGCTGTGCTAACGAAGCTAACGTTGCCAACATTGCTATCAGAGTCAACTGGTAAACAGATTCATCATAACGATGCCGGCATTGTCAACTCTTCAAGTGGTATACAGTAACAAACAGACAGCAGACTGGAGCACCACAACAGTTAACTGCAACAGAGGCTAAAAGGCAGAGCAGAGGGGAGAAAAAAAAACGGGGGGCATCTTGTTCCAGACGACATTAATGCTAACGTTAGCTCACTGATTTCTTCAATTTCGACGAAAGGCTGCTTCTAACATATAAAGCTCTATATAGCCTATCTTTAACTTCAGTTCATCTTGAAATGAACTTACCTCTAAATTTCTGGGCTCCTTCGTCGGTCAAGTGTAGCCGAAGTTCATCTGTCAACCACCACCCAGACCACTCCACCTCCGCCTCCCTCGACGACGACAGCCAAGGGTTGACTGTTTGCAAGAGCAGTTGACGCACCGTACGTGTGCCGTTGAACCGAACGCGCACAGAACGTGTCTGACTCACGTGTATGAGGAGGGGGAGAACAAAAGTGTACCCAAGTTGTACCTTATTTTCTGACACTGTATTAATTCACCTTTAACTTCTATTTTTGATAAATATTTTAAATCCTTCAGTTCTCTATGCAGTGTTTCCCCTACCATTGTACAGGCCTGGCGGGCCGCCAGGCCAACGAGAGCCCCCGCCAGGCGAAAAAAAAGAAAAAAATTAATATAGTAAAATAAGACATCCATTCATTCAGAAATCAATAATAAATTCTGTTTAGGAGGCTGTGCAGCGATGTTCTGCAACGTGAGTTAACCTGCTTCGTTGCCTATGCGGGTGTGAGAGCATATTTTGGGATGTTGACGTTTGTAACAAGTAAACTACGGTGCTGTGGAAAAAAGAAAAAAAACCACCGGCGACACTGATGCGCGTCATGCGAGAGAGACGGGAGAGGAGGGAGAGAGAGTGAGAGGAGGGATTGAGGCGGCAAAGGCACTGTCAGGTGGGATGAACTGGTAAACAGATTCTCCAGGTGAGACAGGCTAGATCGCTCGCGGCGTTGTATTCAACTCGATTTCACGGAGTTTCAGTGACAGTAACAAACAGACAGTTTCAGACTGGAGCACCACAACAGTTAACTACCGCAACAGAGGCGTCCAGGTTAACCCTGTTGTCAATAAAGACACGTGGAGACGGTGCTTCAACAAAACAACACAGCTGTTAGATGATTGGCTGTTTCTCTGTCACTGTTGTTTCAATGTCCCACATCCTTGAGTTTTACAGGGGCGTCTCAAACTGGAATAACATGGAGGTCTGGGCCCCAACCAAGTATTGAGAGCATATAGATGGACATAGCCTACTTTTCAGAAGGCCAACATTTTCATCTTAATTTCTTTTAGATACTGGATTATTACTTAAACTAAATTGTCCACTGCAGCATGTGAATGTAAAACCTGATGGAGTAGCTGTCTGTTAAAATGTTGTCCAGGTTTATGTTTTTGGCCATGAAAGGCCCTTCAGTTCAAGATATCACCTGTGATCAGGAATTAAACAGGTGGCTCACCTGTTCAGGCATGGAGGGCATAACTGCTACTATAAAATAGTGTGAAATAGCATTAGATGGGGCAACGTTGGACCCTGATGTGGGCCTCCTTTTATAAATATTCAATATTTGGGGGTGCGTGCCCCACGCGCCTCGTCTTTTCAGGGTTTTTCTGTGGGTACCACCGGGCCTAAAAAATATTCTACGGGAAACACTGCTATGTGTCTCAGAAATAAATGATTGATGAAAACACAACGTTTTAGAAAATAAGTTATCAATTATTTACTAGACACAGCGGGAGAAATTGAGAGCGCCTGAGTGGAGACATCTTCCGCGCGGCTTGAAAGTCCCGCCCCTTTGGTCGCCGCCGCCGGAGCTGAATAGAGCTGCTGACGCTCCCGGTATGAACGCACCATTAAACACAATGGCTGCTTCACCCCGACTGGGCCACAGAAAAGAAAAAAGGTACCTTAATGGCCAGTGTTGTATCCTTACACACACGGGCTGGTGGCTGGAGAAGAGGTGAGTTGAGGAGAAGATCCGTCCGGAGGAAATGAAGACCCGTCACTGCCGATGTCGCTCGTCGTCTGCAGCTCCACGCTCCTTTCCATGGATGTAGCTCCTTTCCCCCACAGTCACTGCCGAGCAGGTAGCTTGCTGCTAACTTAGCACAGTCACTGTTAGCAATTAGCTGCTAGCTTCACGTCGTCCTCACAGGTTGAGTAGCTCACTCACATACACTGGAAAGTCACCACCGAGTCCTCTGGAGAGTCCGAGTTGAACGCCTCCACGAACCTGGTCACAAAACTAATCTAAACAGTCTGTTTTCGTTACTGTTGTTTCTACATGCTTCTCGTGTTTTCTCCCTTCTCGTCTGTCCCTCCTCTTTTCCTGTCCGTACTGAAACCACCTCAGAGGTTCCGTTCCGGCCGATCTCTATTAACCCCATAAATGCTGGTACATGTTACTTTTACAGATGCAAATAAAACAATAAACATATATATACTTTTAAACTGGTTTTAACATTTTTATGATATTTTAATGAAATTTCAACTTTTCAACACTATTTATATGCTTGGATGAAATAATAGGCTATTACTTAATATTTTAACCGGGTTACATAACTTCCCTGCAGAGACGTGGTGGGTGCACATTTTCAAAACTTATTTTCTGTGACAATATCACAACCTACTTCAAATGTGGGCTTTGTTGCTTCTTTTTTGCCCGTGCCCCCTATCATAATAACTACGGCCACGAATAGGTGTCACCTAGTAATAGCCTACTACGTGACCAAATAACCTGCTGCAAAAACAACATTTGCACTTATTCTTTTTTTTTAGAAGAACAGAAAATGTAATTGCATTTTCCATTAACATGATGAGGGATATGTGGTTCATTTCCATAGTTCTTTCAAATTGCAAAAGAGTTGATTCTGATACAAATCAATAAAGTTAGTTTTATTGATGCTTGTTTCAGTGTTTAAACATTGCAGCATAAAATCCACATGTGGTCACTGCAGCATTATAAAGTTTTATTTTATGTTTGGACTCACAGCTCTGCAGGCACAATAAAAATCTGATGCTTCATTGAAAGGAAATACGGCGCATAGTCAGACACGCCGGATACATAATGATATCGTGCATATTCCCAAATGTACTGTGTGTGTGACAAAGTGTTCTTCATGCTGTGTTTTGTGCAGCCTGCTCTTGTTAAACAGGGCCATAGAAGTGATGGATACCTGTGACAGAGGGTCACCTCAGCCGGCCAACACGCAGGACTTGTCGTAAAAACTAAGCTAAAGATTTATACTTTATGCACTTTCCGTCACACGGGGAGTGTACGCCATACGCCATCCAACATGATGCAATCCAGTCCGGGCATAAATAAACACTACTTTACGAGGCTTACGATTTTAGCTTTGTCAAAACTGTTCCAGGAATTTACACCATGACAGGCAAAGATTAGTTTTTGCTCTTTTGAAACCAAACAAAGGCTTTAGCCATAGAGGTAAAACATCAGTGGAAATATTTCCGTGATGTCACTCTGAACGGTTTACAGGGGCACTGACGATCAATGTTGAATCAGGAGGCAATGACGAACGACCTGTTTGCTCATTGGAAAGACGTATTGCTGCGTTCATAAGCCGCTGTGAGCCCAGATTTACATCGGCAAACACTGTATCACTGTTCAGATTGCAGCATTAAACGTCTTAAGTGGTGTGATCTGTCATGATCCAAGTGTTATCACAGCTGCCCATGCCACTGCTGAGCTGTTGTTAGCATTGTTAGCTAATACCAGCTGATAACAATGTGACAGTCTGCATGTGAAAGCAACTATAACTAATTTAATGACACAGAAACAAGACTAAGTGGCTAATAAACAGTGTCATGTGCATTTTCTGTTGGTGCAAAGAGCAGCCATGTTGGATTGTGAGCTCGGGGGTTACTGAAGTTCATCCAACTCCGCAAGTTGGTATTCAGACTTCAAGAGGAGTTTCTGATGATTTAAATATTATAGTTGAAGGCCTTTGAATTTATTTATTTAATGTAAAAGGGTAAAACATGATCACATCCTCAAATGTCTCCCCTCTCCTTTGCAGCATTACATCCTTGCTTTCGGTGGCATCATTGCGATCCCGCTCATCCTGGCCGAGCCGCTGTGCATCAAGGACAACAACTCCGCCAAGAGCCAGCTCATCTCCACCATTTTCTTTGTGTCGGGGTTATGCACGCTGCTGCAGACGGCCATCGGCACCAGGTAGGCTACGTTCCCTCACCGTCTCACATGCTGGCTTCATAGAGACATCTCCTGCACGAGACTCTGCAGAAAAGCTTCTTGTTTATTACCTGGTAAATCCTTCACGGCGTTTCCGCCCGTCTCCTAAATGTGCCACCACGAACTGAAGATTTACCGACAACTCTATATCATCTTATATTTTCAACTTGTGCCATTACTTCATCAGCAGTCAGTGTCGAGACATGCGAGTACCTGGACATTAATAGAATTATTATACTGTAATACCAATATGTCAAGGTGATCACACCTGACTTGTATGATTGTTTTATTGGATAAAATACTACCAGGAATAATGATGAAATATAGTGGAACCTCTTTGAACAGTTTTTTTCGGCCAAGACACAAACACACCCTCAATGCACTTGCACCACACATTTGTGCACTTTGGATCGTTAAAATAGAGCACACTGGGTTTCCACACTCTGTTTCTCCTACACACACAAGATTTGACAGCTTTCGCTTCTCTAACTCTGTGGGATGGTATTCATTTGTGTGTGTGTGTGTGCATTCACACTTTAAGTGCTGTCGGCCAGGTTCAAGATTTACAGCAGGTACAAACTGAGGAGCTGCCCTTGTGAAGAATGTTCACAAGATAGCAGAAACCACCACATGTTCCCTGACTACACGAGTCCAACAATGCAAATGCACGCTGCCTCTTTTTAAAAAGCCCTTTCATAAAGTTCACACAAAGCAGCACTGAGGCATCTTCACAACCACTTGAAGCGGTGGCTCGGCTCAGAGTGAGTTTCTCCGTCCTTCTCTGTGTGACGCTGACGCTGGAAACGAGACACCACGGGCAGAAGTTGTGAAACACTTAAAGCTTCATGCTCTCCAAAGCTTAGGCAGCTTAATTTGTGGTTTTCCTCTTTTTACAACAATCGTGGGAGCTGTTTGGCTCTTTGATAGGAAAATCCATGTGAAGCTCTTGTATCCGTCTCTGTTCTGCAGCTGCCTCCCACACATACAGTACAGTGCAGTACAATACAGTACAGAGCTCCACACACGTACCTTGTGCCGCCCCCGCAACTTGTAAGCCTGCGCAAATAGCTAAAGCTTATGTTTGAGTTTGCCGCCTACACAGTTTGGCAAAAGCTTAAAGGGACAAAAATGGGATCAACTCTGACATTGAATAATAAGTGAGTTCATCTTTATTTTTATTGCACCTTTTCAGATCAGAAGTGGTTTGTGAAACAAGACGATAGGAAGATGAAAAGGCACAAAGCCACTCAGACAACAGTGCACAGAGAAAAGCAAAGAAAACTATACCAACATGCACAAGCCAATATGAAAACATTTTAACAACAACGTTTCTGTTAATGCGTCCCGACTTGTCCTCGAGTTCCAATTGGAAATGTACAGATTTTAAGAAGCCAGAGGTCAGGTTGATGCTGCATGACGCTCAGGTGATGATGAGGTCGAGTAATATTTATTTTTGAAAACTAAAGATGTTGCACTTTTTACTCCTCAAGGCAACAGAATGCACTTTCTTTTATTTTGAATTTTTTCATACACCACCATGTGTTCATCACAGATCTCCTTCGCTGTTAGACAGTGTGTTTATTGCATGTTTGAGCAGCTCACTTTGATACTCCTACAATAAAGATGGCGACATTAGATAAGGATGAGGCAGAGGACAGATTACCACAGAAAATTTTTGGAAGTAATGAAAGGTCCCTTTCAGGTTAGATGCTTATTGTACTTAGAACCAAAACAACGCCTCAACAACTGTGATGCTGATTCCTTAGAAAATTTTTTATGGCGGTTTCCATGGGATCATATCATGTCTATCTAGATTTTCCTTCAACATGTTTTTATGGTCAGTCAGGTTTAAAGTTTAAAGGGGTAGGTTTGTTACCTTTAATTGTGGGTGCACAATGTTTTTCGATTGGCGGACACTACAGGGGCATATGGTATTTCCTGGTTTCCCCCATCAAACTCATCAAATACACAATCCAACAACTCTCGGAACTACTTGCGATTTTGAAGTCAGTCTGCCAAGCAGTCGTGTCTGGGATGTAGTTCTGACTATGAATTTGCCTCAAAAACAACTCCATCTTGTAAAGTTCCATTATTATTTCATAGCGTGGTGAATGTGCAGGTCACAACAAGTTCTTGGATTGTGTATTTGATGAGTTTGATGGGGGAAACCCTGAAATACCTTTCGCCTCCATAGTGTTAGCTGAGCAGCTTGCATCTCTGCCCCGCCAATCGAAAAACAGCTTGCACCGACAATTAAAGGTACTGCTATGACTTTAGGGATTATGACAATGAGGGAATTTCCCAAAATGTTGACATATGCCTTTAAGGAGTAATATTAAACCAGTGTTTTGATCTACAGGGCTGCTGCTGAATGTAAGCATAGACACCTCTGATGACACCTCAGCATAATCCATGCTGAGACAAGTTTTCACAATTATGAGAATTTGTCCTGAACGCAGCACATTCAAATTAAATACATTCAAATTCTCAGCTGGGTTTGCTTTGAGCAGATTCAGGTCATCCTGATCTTCAGAGACCTGATACCATTAACCTACTCCGTGACCTCTGACCTTTAAACCCCTCTGGCTTATTGACTGATTTGCAGGTTACCGATCCTCCAGGGTGGGACGTTCAGCTTCATCACGCCGACTCTGGCCATTCTCGCTCTGCCCAAGTGGCAGTGTCCGGCTCCGAAAGCACCCACGGCTCTATCCATGCAGCTGCACAACGGAACCAGCCCGCTGCAGATGGAGGACTCGGATGAAGTCTGGATGTCACGCATGCGTGAGGTATGAAGACGCTTCACAGGACCTTATGTGAAAAACTGCATCCATAGAGACTGCACACTGTCTTCACTCTGTGCACTCTTACCAAAAATACAGGTTGAGATCCAGGTTTTATTGCAAATGCACACGATATTTGTTAATATTTTATGTTGAAATAAAAATGAAAAACAGGTAAACCAAAACTGATAAAAATGATGCACACATTAAAGGTAGGGTCTGGAGTTTTGTCCCTTTCAGTTTGTAAACAAAACAGTGAAACTCAGCCCCTCCCCTCAGGCTAAGCTGTGTAGCCTCCTGCTTCTGACAGCAACAGTTGTCATGACCATAAAGGAAAGGATTTACAGTCTGAAAGAAGTGCTGGAGCCGCGGGCCGATAAGCCGACCTTTCGCCAACCACGGGAGCCTCCGTGTGTGTTGTTATGCCGTTGTATTGTGGTGAACTAGCGGGTGTTAGCCGCGGATGCTAACCGCGAGCGCTAGGCGACGTTAGCATCGCACTAGTTCACTAATATGGTCCTAATACTTGTTACCAGTCTCGGTATAGTTCGGGAATCGGTCCGTGGCTCCAGTGCTTCACTCAGACTGTATTTATTGTTCTTTGTTGTCCTGACTGCTGCTGCTGAGAGAGATAGAGACTCAGTAGCATCAGACAGCTAGCACAGCTAACAGGCCTGAGCCTCCTGCTGCAGGTAGCTTCACCTGAGCTCCGTCATTGGCTGGAGGATGACACAGACTCTCTCACCATAGGTGTCTCTGCTAATTTGCGACTCTCTAGCTCCACCTAGAAACGTCCACGTGCACAGCAAAACATGAACAAAACAAAGCAAAAAAACAAAATACAGGCAGGGGGAGGAGGGGCTGCAGACACGGGGAGCATACGTCAGTCCGACTGCCCCAAAGTCCGACAGCTCATTTCTCCGACTACTCATTCTACAGCATTAAGGTTAGGTTTAGGGTAAGGAAAAGGGTTAGGGCTACTTAAGTCGGAGAAATGGGAGGTCGGACTAATGGACGCAAAAATAAAGAAATGTATGGTCGGACAAATGGGTAGTCGGACAGACGTGTGGTCGGAGAGATGGGTAGTCGGACAGACGCCACGCGCCCTGCAGACACAGCCCCCACCACACAGCACTAGAAGCCCATAGGTGATGATTCAGATGAATTTCATTTGTAAAAGTCTAATGTTGATTTTTAGGGACAAAACTCCAGACCCTACCTTTAAAGGAAATTTTATGTTGAAGCAGAAACATTTAGCAAACAATGTGGCAACTGTCACTGCTAACCTGCTTAACCCTACCAGTAAACTTTTGCTTTAATATCTTTAAAATCTTTAAAAACCTGTGGGTAAGTTCATCAGCTCGCTTTCTCCCCTGGGATGACGACGCAGCTTGACCACGGCATCCCGGGGAGACTGCGGTCAGCCTGCATCGTGCATCATCATCCTGGAGGAGAAAGCGAGCTGATTTACTTACAAAATGAGAAAAAGTAATTCGCAGAAACGAAGTTTTGAATAATTTTATTGAACTTAAATGAACGGAAAAACAGGCCCATATTTCCGTTTTTCTGATTTTGTTTTGACTTCAGCTTGTCAAACTGCTTGCCTTGTGTATCCTGACTGCACGCAGCTGCTGCGATATCATCAACACACCTGTGAGTTTTCACGACAACGCCCTGCAGACGTGTGTCGAAAGAGTCTGCCAAAGCGCTCGATACCACTATCTCGTCCGTGGTAGTTCCTGCTAAATCTATCTCCAGATCACATTTTGCCATCATGCGGAATCACACGTAATCAGACACAAACACATACACATTGACAGTCATTGATTGAAGATGAGCACAGACCTACTGTCATGTCTGGAAGTACAGTAACTCACCGGAAGACTTTTTAGTCAGCTCTCAAATAGCGAGTCAACAGGATTTATTTGAGCCTCTGGAACAACTTTGATTCACCATTTGAAGCTTAAATAAATGGTTTTACCCACAACGTGTTTCAGAAGGGACTGGTCATACAGCACACCACACCTTTGCATAGATTTCAGTGTGGAAGATGTGTTTTACTACCTTCACATGCCCTGCAGTTTAAACGGCCCGGTAGCAGGAGAAAGCAGCCGCAGAAGGCTGACAGTTGTAAAAACATCTATAGTGGTGGATTTATGATGCTACCTGCGCAGGTCACACTCAAGTTTGAGTTTCTTTTGCTTTTGTTTGTTCTATTTTTTTCTGTGTTATCACTCAACACGTACACATCTCAGACAGCCATATAAAGTCAGTGGGTGGGGGGGGAATCTGTTCAAGTACAACGTGTTCTGGAAGAAACGGAGGTCAGAAGGTCTGAGCCTTGGCTGAAAATGTGGATTTATGCCACTTACAGCCGCAACTGTGATATGAGCGTCTATTCCATAAAACCAACAGGCAGCGAAAACCTACAATATGTGCTGAAAGGTTCTGTACATGTTTCTAAAAAGAGATTTAGGAGGCAGCTGCTGTTGGAATTTTCTCAAATATGAATGAACGCTGTAATAATTCTCGTCATTTTGATTTTGTGTCTCTGACTGGACCATTTGTAGGAGTCTGGAGTTGGGAGATTGGCTTAGGTTGGTTTTTCGGGTTGAGGAATTGTCATTATTATTGCTAGTGTTATTTTTATGTTCATATATTATATATTTTTTCTCCCCTTTTTTTTCTCCTTTTGTTGTTTGTTGCATGTGTACTTCTCTGTGCTAGGGCCCCACTCAAAAGCTCTTTAGCTTCACAGGGTGTCCCGTTTCACATGTAAAATGTGATGTTTTTATACTTGCTTCTTAATTTATTAGATATGTGGATAAATTGATTGATTGATACTATATCCCTCTTGTCTTGCTTGTCCACAGATCCAAGGAGCCATCCTGGTGGCGTCTCTGCTTCAGATCGTCCTGGGCTTCTCCGGGCTGGTTGGCCTGGTGCTCAGGTTCATCGGCCCTCTGGCCATCGCTCCCACCATCAACCTCATCGGCCTGTCACTGTTCATCGAGGCCGGGAAGAAGTGCGGAGGCCACTGGGGCATAGCTGCTCTGTAAGTGAAGTGATGCCTGACAGCACAGTAATGAAGCCTATCGTACGGCAAAAAGCAGCATCTAATACAGTGAAGTTGTATGGTATATTGGTGAAATTGCACGTATCTCCCTCAAGAAATTTGGGGTTCTTTATAATGCATAATATTTATAAAGCATATACATTTTATTTATAGGTTATTCTGGTTTTATCTTACCGGTTCGCCCCACTTGAAATCAAATTGCGCGTGTGTGCGTGGCCCCTGAACTGAAATGAGTTTTCTGGACGGCCAGTTTACTGTCAGAAGAAACAGATTAGCATCATTAGCACAGCCATGCATCTTACTTGTCACCTAGCAACAGGCTAAATCATTCATTTTTTCCTATTGGAAGTGAAAGTCTGCACATGGTGATTTATAGACTTCAACATCAGTCAGTAGTGGACTGGACTGAATGAGGCACAGGAGACGGAGTGAACCTGGTAACCTTTGGTTTTAGGGCTTGAGTTGAGTTCTTGCGACAGTCGGTCACGTATTACGGAGCCAAACCAGGTTATTTTTAAGGATACATGTGGTCTTTTTTTTTTTTTTTATAACCCGTTTTAAGTCTGACTGAAGCACTTTGAACCATTTGTAGTTGATAAGAGGTTATACATATGGCCAGAGCCATATACAGGGAATTAGAGTAATCCAGCTGAGAGGTGATAAAAGTGTAGATGTCCATTTCCTGACCTCTCTGAGAAAACCACACTTTCAATGTGAATGTGTGTGTGGTTTTTTTTTTAACCACATTGTGAGAATTGTTGATGTCAGTGCTGGTGCATCTCATGTTCAATGATATAAATAGTGTGGGAAAAATGTATCCCGGGTCTGTGTTCAGTACTGTACATCTGATGGAATTACGAGACTTAATTAATTAGCGACAAAGCAGCTAGGTTTTCAAATGGCAAATATCGTAATGTAAGATAAGACGGTGGAACACATGGGAAATGAATAACATTCCCAGACAAATGAGTCATAGACAGGCCGTCCATCTTGTTTGTCCTCTCCAATAAAATCTAATTGTCATGTTTCTATGCTGCATTCATTCACTGTTTATTTGCTGTTTTCCTCTCATTTTGTCTCACTCATGTCCACTATCTAAATCCATCTAATTTCCATGACGACGGCTAATGGACCTCACTGCTCCACTTTAGCCCCCGTCTCATGTACCTTTGCCCACCCGCCCCCCTCCCTCCCTTGCCCTGTGCAGACCCTTGAAACCTGTCTTCATTATCCGCTGCCATCTCCAGGATAATGCAGACTAAACCCATTACACAGAGTGATCCTTGTGGGTTTTAAAAGGTTCAGCACATCCATATCCTGGTGCCGTTTTATGGACGGTAATCAGTCAATACCCCTCGGCGCTCCCGCCCGCCACACAGCAGGGGAGCTCGGACGACCTCGAGCTGAGGAAGTCGCGGAGGGAAGATGATGAAGCTCACGGATCGAATCATGTGCTCTGTGATATCACGTCAACATCTCCCGCATCGCTTCCCATCATATATAATCAATTAACATTTCTTACCGGCAGTTTGTGCATGTCTTTGTCTTTCAACCCAGAGCATATTTGTCATTCCAAACATCCAAACTAGAAGTTCAGACTGAATTTTCTCCTTTTGCACTCATTAGTTTTTAGCTTCGATGTAAATGTTTAAATCGGATTAGTGACTTTTGGTTATGCAGGAAGTGAGAGATACAGAAAGGAACTCATTCTTCCCTCTGAAATAGAATAAACCTTCTTTTTTTTAATATGTCCACTAACTTGGACCTGTGTTCAGCAGGCTGCAGACTTTCCCACTGAAACGACACACACCACGGGACCTGCGTCTTAAACCTTGAATAGTCGGGCATAGTATTTCATGCACAGTGTGCAGTGTTTTCATGCACAGCATGCAGCATTTCATGTGCAGCACGAAATGTCATTCAAAGGCAGAGAGCCTTGTCGTAATGGCCACGTTCACCACGCTTACGACCCCATAATCTTTTCATGATGACAAGCATCTTATAGGTTTCCTGTGTAAAATTACATGGTTTCACTTTGTCCGACCCCCCCCTCTTTCTAACTGTGATGTGTGGAGGCATTGCATGTTTAAGCACAGTTATGCTAATAGCTGTGAGTGCTGTGGCTTTTCAGAGGAAACCACTGTTGGTGACTCACTGTGGGTCCTGTCTTGTGTTTTATTCACAGCACGGTCTGTCTGATCCTCCTGTTCTCCCAGTACCTCAGCAAAGTCGACGTCCCCATGATCGCGTACAAGGACAAGAAGTGGACGGTTTTCCAGTATCCGCTCTTCAAGCTCTTCTCTGTGAGTTGCCAACACCTTCAAGGCCTGATACGTTCTGCTGCTTGTTTTCTATCATGAAAAACAACAATGCATCCATTATACTTCTTGTCCATAAAACCTGTTTAAAACCTCTTTTGGTTTGATTCAACACTATAAAGAACAATGAGCATTAACCAGTATCAAGTCACGCATTGCCACTCCACTGCACAATTATGATGTAAAATCTGTCTGACATTTACAAGGCCTGAATTAAAATGTAAAAAAAAAGGTGATTATGAAGTGCTACATGATCAGTTTGTATCCAGAGGAAATGCAGTTTCATTGCATTTTTACAATCCAAGCACCTGCACAGATAATGTTGGTTTCATCTTATTTTCCACTGCAGAAGAAGGAGTGCCGTAAATTCTGAAATAAAAGCTGTGTCTCAAATAGATGCTGGTCTCCTTTGCAGGCAGGGCCTGGCTACAGGTTTGAGCAAATATAATCTGTGTCTCAATTAGAAGCCGGGTCTATTTATTTTTTATGTGCAAGTTCTCTTTCCAAAGCAAAGCTCATGATTGCCCATGTTAGCAGTTTCTAAGCTGCTTAATTCGTGCTGAAGTTCTCAACTGGCCTGAAAATTAAGACCAGACTGTGTTGAAGCCCGGACTCGATTAATTCTCGGCCAGAGCATTTTTTGCTTCTTTTGGGTTCTCTTTCATATACGTCACCTGATTAACTGAATTCATTGTGTATCTTATTTTTCTTGAAATATATAATATATACGTATATATGTAATATGAATAAAAAACTTCTAAATTTGAATCAGAACAAAGCATAAAACCGACCCAAACCTGGCGTGTCCGGCTGGGTGGGTCAGCAAGGCTGGCATTGAGAACTCCTCTCTTTCCTTCTGGGTTTAAACTTTGAAAAAGCCGACGGATATATTTGAGAATTTACAGTACTGTATTTGAATTGTTAGAAAAGCAAATGCTGGGTCACCCTGGTGGCTCGCTCCACGGGGGCTCAAGCCCGTCTTTCACCCATCCCTCCTCTCTATCTATACTGGCGCTATGAAAATAAACCAGAATTGCACAAAAAAATAATCAAAACTTCCACAAAGTGATTTTGTGGAGTAGAAATTGGATTGTTTGACCCGTAGTGGGTAAAAATGTTAAGACGATACATGGGTCCATTTGTAAACCCTACAGCTACCACTGTGTTGTGATTACGGTTCCCTCCTGTCAGGTGGAGCTCGCCTGTGGTGATCAGAGCGGAGGAACGTTGTTGTTTTGAGGACCTTTTGTTTAACCAAGGGTTTCGTTTTGGGTTTTTTACGGTTACATACCTTGTCAGTATGAGAGCTGACAAGCACAACAGCGCTCCTCCACTGGTCGCTGTCAATCACACAGACGCATGCTGCTTTACATGCGTGGGCTTTTACATTAACTACACTGGGACAAGAGACCTGTATATTTTTGCGATACGGGTGCCAAATATACATCGTCAAGGTACAGGACTGACCTCCTTCCATTAATAAACACCGTTCTCCTGTCTCTTCAACAACAGCCAGAATAAATACGATGGGTCTTTTTGAAGCTCGTGTTTGTGCATTTGCGCAGCTATAACTATGACTGATGGTGAAGAAAGACAGTGCTGTAATGCAACGCTGACTCAATAAATAAAGGTTAAACAGAATGACAAGAACATCAAACTGAAGGCAGGAGGGGTCTTCAGGGAACTGAAGACCTCTGAGTCACTCTGGCTTCAGGGTTCAGTCTCTTGGAAGTCATACAACGTATTAAAATGCAACACTTTTTTCTTTTTTTTCTTGTTTTTTAAAGCATGAAGGTATGAAGCCAAGACAGCAAAGAGAAAGAGCCCACCTGCTGTTTTAGGTGTAGCCAACACCCAATAGGACACACAACCACTTTGCTGCCAAGTCTTATTAATTCATTCATCGTTAAGTAGGATTAGTGGATACACAACCTTTGGCATACTTTGGTACTTAAAGCATGACTTATTGTTGAATGTGACTCTTTTATATGATTAATCATCGCTCCATAGGGTTAAGGTGTCAAGATAACATCCAAACAAGAGAGACATAATGAACGCGGTTTGCTTGGCTGCCCTCGAGCTGCTGTTTGACTCCACTCACAGAGGCATGCATTTGATGAAAGCATTCTTGTGCACAGCTCTGCGCTCCTATGTAATCCCTATATGCTGTAGGTGTGATCCTCAGGCTTGTTGTACAGTATCGGTATGAAGGTGTATTTAACAGTACCGCGCTGAAACGTGTCGTGAGATCAGACCGTGCTCCAAACCAGCCTGTGGAGACATCATCAGCTTCAGAATGTATTTCCTTTGCAGGAAAAGCTGTGCAACAGGAGACGCTGCGGGCGGTATGAAACCTGGAGTGCAACATTTAACTCACCTAATATTCTTAGAAAAATGCAGTGTAATAGCTGCCTCACCGGCCTTGAAGTTTCTCAGAAAAAGACACACACACAAAGACACATTGGACACATTGGAAAAAAAAAAGATTCTCAGTACAGTAAATTATGCAGATCTTCCCCGAAATATAATGACTCCTTCCTTGGCTCGGACCCCAACAAGTGTTCAGTGCTTTTGCTTGTCGTCCTGCTGACAATTAAATAGATGCAGGTGAAAACATAACCTCCTTGGCAGAAGAAGTAAGAGTAGAGTATGTTTTGTATTGGCTCAACTTCCACTTTTATGCACTCTACTGTGTATCTGTAACAAATCCTAGGCTTTGTTCGGGATGTGCGGAGGCTGGCTGGTCTGCTTCCTACTCACCATCTTTGACGTCCTGCCTTCAAAGTCAGACGAGTACGGCTACTCGGCCAGGACGGACATCAGCGTGGACGCCGTGACCAACTCTCCATGGTTCCACGTGCCTTACCCAGGTGAGTGTCAGCTTTGACAATCATCCAAAACTAAATGCAAACAGAGGATATGTTGAAGTCCACGTGGGGGTTGTACAACTGCTCTTTAAAGATCCACCAAAATGCCACTAAATCTTTGGGAGCAAATGGAAATTGCTTCGAGTATATCTCCTGAAATTCTCTGAAATGAACCCCGTGAGAGAAGTTATGTGGGATTAACATGGCACTGCTGCAGGAAACCCCCTACAACATTTGGATTGCTTTTCAAATGGTGATAATCATTCAAATGTTTTGGCTTTTTTTAAAAAAGATTTTTATCTAATAACAGTGATATATCCCAGTGTATTCTCTTTGTTCTGCCAAATATTGAATGCATATGTCTGTCAAAACCTATCTATAGATTTGTGGAGTTCAGGAAACTCATTTGCGTGGTTGGTTTGATGTCAGTTTTCTTATTCATTGCCGTGAATGGCAAAGACACTTTTATGGCTTTTTGATTATTTGCACATGGCACCTGATGTTTGCAGAAAGTACATTCACTCTGACCCTCTAATCCACATTTGAAAAGAATAAACAGAGCTTTTTTTATATGCCGATGTTTGTACACAGTGTTTTTGGCAGGACTTTGTATTACTTAATGTGCATAAATGGTTATCAATTAAGGATATTTACAACAACAACAACAGAATAAAACATAAAACAGTGCTCGTTTCAGTTTGTTATCCTAATGTGAACCCAAACTCCTTCCACATGTGACAATTATTTTTATTGCTGAGGGCTGAAATTTTCAGTGAGCAGGCAGACATTCATAATGTGGATCTTAAATAGGATTATTCAGGAAGTCTACAGCTAATGAACAGCCATTTGGGAATGAGGCAAAACCGATGCATCTCCGTCACAGGTATCAGATTTACAAAGAAATCTAATTATTACTCTCAATCTAGATCTGGTGTTTATTTTCAGGGAGGTTTTATGTTGGAATATGAGTATGCATGCACCCATGGATTTGATGTGAGGCCTGGTGCATTTTGTGTGACTATACGTTTTTAACTGCTCTTAATAGAGACTGGATTTAAGCGGTTGGTCCTGCCACTCACACATACTGTAAATCATGCCTTAAAGGGAACTGTCATCCTGAATGTACAGTAGTCTTGAACATTTGACATCTTTACCTGTGGGCATCTGCCTTCAAGACTGAACTAGTCCTGGGATCATTACCTGTATTACCTGAATCTTTAACTGTTAGATAAAAGCAGAACCCAGATATGTACAGACAATACCAAGAATATAAGTCACAATGATGCACATACGTAGCATTCATAGTAAAGTGCCTCAGGATAGCACGGATAATAACTCTCACCTTCCATTGGCAATTACAGGTTGTCAATGCAAGCATTTCAATGTAATTAGTGTTGGATTAAGATCCACAATGGTGCATGTGATACAATAAATGCATTTGGGTCCACAGTAATCCAAAGCAAAATGTGATGACAGAACCAGTAGAGCGGCAACATGAATGGAGCATTGACGGGAGCCCCGGGTTTTGTAAATGTAACTAAGCAACATACTGTATGTTCAGAAAGATCTTTGCAATTGAGTGGAAATTTAAGTGCTTACACTTTGCCAAGTGAGGTTTACAAATAGAGACAAAGGGCATATTAAAAAAAGAAGAAAAAAAAACATGAGAATGATTAAAAATATATGTATATAAAGCGCTGTACTTTAGATCTTCAACGCATGTCCAAAAACACTTGTTTATCTTCTAGAGCCTGATCCACCCCCGGCTTAGTACCCTTGGGTTTTATTGCAGCTGGTTTATTGAAGCTGGAGGCATCACTTGGGTTTTAATGTGCAGTCATGCCACCCCCAACAAACTCTGAGCATTTTGTTAAAGATAAATCATGATGCTGATTCCATTGTTTGTCCTGAAGATCATATGCGAGTCATGCACACATGTTGTAAAGGATGAAGTATTTTAACCTGTGCATAGCTGCTATGCTGTAAGAACAATAGCCCCAGAGCACAACCTTGTGGAGGCCATGTGTCAGAAACAGTGAGATCCAACACCTGTTGAGTTGGTTTTTTTTATTGTATGAGGAAATTTACAATCCAGAAAGTTAGGTTTCTGTTGGGACTGTTGGGAAGATTCACTGTATTAGAAATCTTGCAATATGTTAGAATAGAATATAAAATCTTAGCATGATATTCGGATTGGTCCAGATGTTAGTATGAGAGACTGCAGGTCGGCATTGCGTCATGTAAACCTTTGGTCTGGCAGATGTTCTGTACGCTCCTCGTCCATAAATCGCTCAGCGCTTTAGGAGCAGAGTACATCTCTGTCCTTCAGACCTCCTGGTCACTGTTGTAGCTCTCAGTCAAAATACGGATTATCGAATTACTTAAATGGATCAGTCTCAAACTGTTGAAGGATCTTTGTCGGTCTACAAATGTGACGTTCTGTGTTGAAACTTAAACTCTGTACTCTGTGCCCACAGGTCAATGGGGTATGCCCACAGTGAGCGTGTCCTCAGTGCTGGGTATGATGGCAGGCGTCTTGGCGTCTACCATGGAATCGATCGGCGACTACTACGCTTGTGCTCGATTGTCTGGTGCCCCTCCTCCACCAACTCACGCCATTAACCGAGGTATCGCCATGGAAGGCCTCGGCTGCATCATCGCGGCTCTGTGGGGGACTGGAAACGGCACCACCTCCTACAGCCAGAACATCGCTGCTCTTGGCATCACCAAGGTACAAGTCATATTAATCTTCTTCTTGTGTTTCCTGACTCTAAAGCTTTGTTGATTGATCTTTTTGGCCGCCATCATTATCCTGACAGCAGCAATATATTCTGCTAGATGACTGCGTACTTCATTCTTCGGTCCATTGTTGAGAAGTCTTCAAATCTGAACCTGGGAAGAAAGATGCACAGTACCAGATATCCCTGAGGCCTGACATAGCCATGAAGCCTGAGGAGGTGATGACGATTACTCTGATTGACCTGATCGCCCCATGAAAAGACAAATGTGAAGAAGCCTTGTGGAACAAGGCTGCCTAGTTCCAAGACCTGGTCCAATAATGTAGGGACAAGGGCGGGGCTGTCTATTTCCAGCTTGAGGGTGGCTGCATGGGTTTGTTTCTTGCTGCAGTCTGTGCAGAGAAGGGAGAGGAAGGCAGCTGCTTACAGGCAGGGGTGAAAGTAGGTAGGAATAGTGTTGGCAGCCACTAAAAGATTCAGAGGCGGTACTCAGTACCAGGAAGATCTGGAGGACATTGTAAGTCAGAAAATAGATCAATAGAAATACAGTATATAGTCTTGAAAACTGCTTTGTCTGTTAATAAAAACTAATTTTAATTAATTCCGAATTGTTCACTGAACTGTGTTAGGGCCGGTTTTAGCTATGGGCAATGTTTCTACTGTAATAGTACTTAATGTCCAAAACTGTCAAAAAAAAATGGAAAAAAAAATAATTATTTGAGCTCATTTAAAGGAAAGTTAGTGGAATTATGCCCCTTTGTCACAAAGTGCTGCTGAGAGTCATAAGCCTTTAGGTTTTGGTGATCAGTAGAGGGGACAGTCCTGTTCAGACTGTCTGAGGTCTCAATGCGGATGTTCCTACCCTCGTCCTGAAGTTGGATTTCATTTTGGGATGCGCTCTCGCAGTTGCTCAGATATTCCTTTAACTCTTCAATGTCCGGTCTCTGGTTAACAACATGAATGAACTGTGAAGGACAAATGATCCCAACTGTATATGTTTAAAAGCAGTTCATCTCAAAAATGGTCCAGCAACGTCACAGTGTTTCCAAAATGACACCAACTTGCAGAGCAGCAGAAAGTGAGTTTAGTGTTACTGTACTAAACATACATACTTTATATTCAAAATATCATCATGTTGCTGGCCCTACACTCACAAACAAAACCTATTTTAAATTGTGTATCAATTTTTTTTAAAGGTTCAGAGGCTGAAGAGATGCTCAGTTTTAATATAATTTATTGTGATTGATTGGCTATTTTAAAAATATGTCAGGATGAGAAATTAAACTGTGTTTTGACAAAATCAAACACATTTATTGATGATTTAATTTAAAGGAACCATGGTAGCCTATAAGATCATGTGTAAGATCAAATTCAGTGTTAAAGGTGCTCAGGCAGGTTTGGAGTAGCCTATACGCTAGAAGAAATCCAGAAAGTACTCAGGGAATAACATTTTAAAAGAAACCCTCACAACAGTGATTATAATATATTCTTCTGTTTGTTCGGGGGGGGGGTGATGGTTTTGGTAATAGTACCGGCAAGAGTTTGAAACTACTTTCACCCCTGCTTACAGGTGAGAGAAGCAGTGAAGACAGATGGTAGGAATAGTGTTGGCAGCCATGAAAATGTCAGCAGCATTTGGCCTTCAGTCAACAGCTGTTAAACTGGAGGACATTGTAATTCTGGATCAATATATCCACGGAAATTTGGACGTCACCTGATGACATCCTGCCCTTGGCAAAAGCCTTAGTCACATTAAGTGATGGAAGGTGTTAGTGTCTAGATGTTTCTACTGTAATAGTACTGTAATGTCCAAAACTGTGACTCGTAAAACGTAATTATTTGAGCCTTTTCCACAAATTGAAATAGTTGTAGAAAGACGTCTTTGGTGTCCTTCGGTGACAGAACAGTCCTGTTCAGAGTGTCTGGTTTCAACGCTTGTTCCTATAAATCCAAATGGATTTCAATTTGGGAGGCCTGCAAATTACAGATTTTTTTTTGTCAATTCTCACCTTTTTGGGGGCCTGAAGGCAAGACAAACACCCAAATAAAGAGCCTCCAAAAAGTCCATTATAGTCCCTTTTTAATGACTTGCTCTTAGTGAAATGTTTTAGGCTGTAACCACAGACCTATTCTATCAACCTAGCAGTTAGCAGTTAGCAGCTAGCAAGCGAAGCAAGCTGCAATTGTGTCATCGAAGTGGAAATATTTTTGGTTTTCCACGATAGCTATTGCAAAGTCACAATGGATAATTATCAATGAGGCTGTTTGTTGACTTTGCACAAAGCAGCATCCAACACTACAGCTGGCTAGCTTAGCACCCCAGCTGCGATACAACCTCGATTGACTAGCTACACCATATTTAGCGCACACAGCTTCAGCAGGCTAGCAGCTAGCCGTAAAATCGAAGGACATAGCGGTTGTTTGAAAGACTTGCAGTGAACGATTTAACTTTTCGTTTTTTACTTACAGTTATTGGAGTCTTTGCTTGTATAATGTTTAATGAAATGTTTTATGAAATAATCGAAAATAATGTTTTTCTGATCAGCACTAAATTATCATTAACTGTTGAAGTGAAGGAGGTCAGACTGCAGGGCACAAATAATGTTGATTTATGAGGGATAACTGTCTGTCTGGTCAGGGGGCACCTTTCTTGTAATGAGAGTGAATTTATGTCGATATCGTAAAATGTACTTATATAATGCATCTGTGGGTATGAATAATAATCCATCTTCTTATTTATTGTACTGAGTTTACACACAATGCAATTTAAGATCGTCCTTAAATGTCATATTATAGGAGCTAACAGTCCTGGAATCAACAAAAAGATTTTTTTTTTTTCCACATATTATTTCTTTGTGTTTAACTGTCATTTGGGATTTTGTTGTTCAGTCACTCCCCGTCCTTTAGCGAATGATTCTTGATTACGGTCTTCATTTCTCAGAAAAAGCCATTCATATTTCATCAGAGTTTAATTACGGTCAATTACATTTAGATGAAAAAAAATATATACTCACAAGCACAACCACGAGTATGTCATGAACTAAATCGTGTTTAAATCCGAGGATGTTTGCGGACAGAGACCTGAGGTATCACCGAGGTGAGCAAGGTCAGATATAATTTTGGCGTGACCTTTTGATTATGGTTGTGTGATGCAATTAATGAAGGCAGATGATTTCCTGATTGGCTGCAGCAGTTGTTTGTGAGCCTCGCCGTCTCGTTGCCGACATCATGACTGCTGACATAAACGACAGTCGTATATAATAAATGTTTCAATGGTTTGACATTCATAGAAAAAAAAACAGTCAGGGGGCTTCTTGGAAGATTTCACAGTCGTTTTTACAAGACACCAGAGCTTGTTACTTTGTTCTTTTTTTGGGGTGAGACAATAAAATCAAATTGCTCTTCTGCACACAGATGTGCAGAGTTTACAACACCAACAACAACAACATGATGCTGGAAAAAAATGAAAGTTAACATTGTAAGAATGATGTTGATGATAAACCAACAACCTCATGTGTGTCTCCTCCAGGTCGGCAGCCGGCTGGTCCTCCAGACGACCGGCATCCTCATGATCGTCCTGGGAATCTTTGGGAAGTTCGGAGCGGTTTTTATCACCATCCCAGACCCGGTCATCGGAGGCATGTTCCTTGTTATGTTCGGAATGATCGCAGCAGTGGGGATATCCAACCTTCAAGTAAACACATTTCAATATCGTAACATAATATTTTCTTTGTATCATGTTTTCGTATTATCTATATATTATTGGATTTGGTGGAGGTTTTATCCAAACACCTGCTCTATGGAGCATCGCGACGACCCCCCCTTCCCCTCCTCCTTGTAAAATCAAGACCCTTGAAACACAAAACATCCATCCTGCTGAAAGGTCCTTGAATGTAATACTAAATCTAGCTGGCTCCACGGGGTTCTCCTGATTCCTATATGGATCATTAAAAAAAAAAAAGTATTTATAAGCCTGTCCGATCAGCTGTTCTGTCGAGGACTTTGCATATTTACAGCTGCATGTCAGATTTAATGCCATGCCATTGCTCATACTGCGTGCACGTGGCAGTTATTGGCATTTTAGAGCCCATGACACATGTGTGAATGCCTTATAAGGGTAGGTTATACACTTTTTAGGAGGTGAAACAACGGGGAACCAAGTGGGCCAGTATAGGCTGTAACCCTCATTTCCTGGCAGGAGACATTTCTATGTGACTCAAGCAGGATGTACCAGCGCAGGTCGTCAGCGACGGCGCACATTAAAACCACCCACAGAACTAACCCTAACTCAAAATTCATCTCCTCCCATATAAGTGTCAAAGCGTCACTCTTCACATCCCGCTGACACGGAGAAAGAGACAAAGTTGTTTGAAGCAGAAATCTCACGCAGTAAATCAACTTTTATATCATTTTCTTGGCTTGAGAATCAGTAATCATATTACAGGGGTGGAAATGTTCAAACTGCTCCTTTTTTTCAGATGTTTAATGAGCAGTGAAATCTGAAAATAAGTGAATACGTGGTGGTCAGAGGGGGGTCTGAGGACTCCAAGCAGCAGGGGGGAGCAGCACTGAGTATAAAGTCAGAGTCCCTCCCAGAGAGTGCACTACTTCCTCTGAACTCTCTTTCATGTGTGCATGTGGGTTTTTTGTCCATTGTTCTTTGTGGACGCAGGTGTCAAAACTTACAATATAATATCGTAGGTTTACAGAATGAGAGCTTCAGATTCAGCTCTGAAACCTCGGGATCACATTTCAGTCTTCCAGAAAAGACCAATGAAAGAACTCTTCATAATACAGTTAGAGGTAAAGCTAATGGAGGGGGAGCCTGTCGGCTCTGCATTGATCAATATCTAGGTCATTTTGTGTAACAGTGCAGGGGGGAGGGGGCACTCACACATTGACCTGGTCGACCCCATTCTGACCCGTTTTAACCTGTCGTAACCGGATAAATGTGAGACCTCCACCAAAATAGAATTCAAGTCTTTTTAGGAGTCCCACATTATTTCTAATCGCATTTTAGTCCAGCTCCAAAACAGAGATGGCAGACATCTGAGAGGGAGAACAACAAAATAATGGCTTGCACCTGAGAGTCAATAAACCAATTTAAATAAATTTGTATCACATAATCTCTCTCTCTATCTCTTTCTGTGACTGTCTCTCTCTCTCCAGTATGTGGACCTGAACTCTTCCCGTAACCTCCTCATCCTCGGCTTCTCCACCTTCAGTGGGCTCGTCTTGCCCTCCTGGTTTCACTCCAACCCCGGCGTCATTGACACAGGTGATTCTTACACACAAACACACACACACACACACACACATAATGAATGCTTGCATAATTAGTCCCTTTGAGGAGCCTTTTACATTATTTATCAAACAACCCAGTTGCATCATGACCTTTTCTTCTGGCACACACACACACATTGAAAGCTTGAGGACAGCTTGTCCTGTTAATTTATGGAGGATAAAATGTTAAACTGTGATGGGATGGTGGGCGGAGTGAGAGGGACTGTGAATTAAATCGTTGGTGTAGCGGGAGGAGAAGAAACCTCAGATGGGCTGTGGCTACGACCTGAAGCTCAACGTGCTGTTTTATCAACACACACCAGTAAAAACAATGATGAAAAAAAACAAAACAGCGTTGTTTATAGACACTAAACCCTCAAATAAATTCAGCAGCATCAGATCAGTTCATTCTTTACTACCTCGTCATCTTAACCCATCAGGTGTGTGTGCGTGTGTGAGTGACTTCATCCTTCAACACTGTGTGATTTTATCTGGCAGCTGCCTCAGAGACCCAGACTGGAACAGCTCTGATCACATCAGTGCTGATGCCTTAATGATATTTGTAATCGTAATGTGATAATATATTTTATTGTCTATGCACACAGAGCAGAGCTGCGAGCAGCAGTCTCTGCATTTACCTCTAGAACAACTCTGTCTCATAACGTTGTGTTATTATCTCATAGCGTGGTGAATGTGCAGGTCACAACTTGTGCACCAGAGTGTTTTGGAGTTGTTGGATTGTGTATTTGATGAGTTTAATGAAGGAAACCAAGAAATCCCATGAGCCTCCGTAGCGTAGCTCTGAGCAGCTCACGGCTCTGCTCTGCCGTTCTAAAAATAGCTTGCACCGACAATTAAAGGTAACGAACCTACTGCTATGACTATAGGGATTATGGCAATGGATCATTTTGCCAAAAATATAGAACTATCCCTTTAAATAAACAATGAGAGAAAAAATACAAAAAAACATATCCAGGTTGCTAATCCTTATTTGAGTGCCGGCGTGATTCTCAGGTGGTAAATGGGAGGCTGTGTGTGTGTGTGTGTGTGTGTATGTGTGTGTGTCCCCACTGCTCCCTCTCACAGATTACCCTTGAAAACATGGCAGTGGTTCGTCCAGCCTGCCGTAAGCTGCCGAGGTCAAGGTGTTCCCAAATCCCAGAGGCCCAGATGGCAAAACCCTCAGTTACCTTTAGTCTTTAGCCCAGATTTTAAAGTGACAAGAAGAACCTTTTTAATTGCCTTACCTGCAGCTGAATGCTAAATTTTTTTTTTCTTCTTCTACATGTGTGTGTCTACATGTGGTGTGTGTGTGTGGCTGTGGCTTGGTTTGTAGCTCAGTTGGTCAGGTGTTTGGTCACGTGAGTTCAGATGGGTGTAAGGGAGCGGTCCGGCCTGCAGGGGGAACTCGCGTCGGCTTTTTGTACTTGACCCTCCCTTCATCTTGATTCTTTTCACTTGTCACAAATGATGAATAATCACAGACGGCATTAGCCTGAGTGTCATATTTATTCGCAGTCTTAATCGTGTGGGTGTTGCGGTGGGTCCCTGAGAGAGTGTAAGTCTTCACCTGAATATACAAGACAATAGCTGCCTGGGGGGATCTACTGTTACAGAACCAGCAGTCTGTCAGCCATCAGAAAAAGAGATGCGGGGTCTTTTCAAAACACAGCAGCACCGCAGGAACGTATCACATATACAACACCTACTCATTTGGCAAATTTCAAAAGTGCCGAAAAGCGATTTGTCTTTGACTGACGACTTCCCTGCTACTTTCTGAGCAGCTGTAAAACCGATCCGCTGCTGCAATAATTGGTTGTGAATCAGTTGTGGCAGCTCATCTGACCGAGGGCAAAATTCACACATTACCACTCAGGTTTAATCCGGGTTTAATCCGGTCTGACTGTGAGTTCCCTTGAATGCAAATGGAAGTGGTTGTGGTTAAAAAGCCGGTGGATTATGTCACATTACTGTCACTTCTGGTTTTGTCCAGTTGAGAAGGAGGAAGCCAGTAATAAACCGTGAAAAAAAAACAGACTGGGCAGGAAAAGTGAAATGAAAATAGCTTTTCAACACTTTGGAGATGATCCACTTCTATTACGAAATGATAATAACACACATGTGCTCATTGCACGTACAAGCACAACACGTACGTACACGCAAACCAAATGTTGCAGTGAATCCGGCCGTAAAACAGATGAAATAAGACCTTGTGGAGATTTTTACAAAGTCAAATCTAATCAATCCGAGATCTGAGAAACAGCCAGAGACCAATCACAGCCAATCATCTGATGGCGCCCTGCTTTTGATACACATTGATCTGCCGCCGAAACACGCTCATGGCTACATCCTATGAAGTGCTATCAAAAGAGCAATCCTCAAGATTAAACAGCTCTTCCTTGCAGACATAAGACCTTGATCCCACGAGTCATGTGATGCGAGTGTCTCCCAGGAAAGTGCTAATCCAAGAGTTCAACACTGGGCATGAGGGCTTGTCTGGTTTTCTCAGGTCTAGGCTGCTTAGCTCCCAATCCTCTTGGCTAGCCCCCATGTCAGTGGCTGTAATCTGCCCAGCTCAGATAAAGCACTCTTGCCCACGAGTCTCTCACCAGCCTCAACACTCATCTGATAGCTACGCACAAGAAGAAGCCTGTCAGTGCTCTGTGTAAACAAACGGCTGCTCATCTAGACGTCTTTAGATGTACAGGCTTTGACTTAAATTCAACTCAGCGGGTGCCTTGAACTTTTGACTGCTGCCTCTTTGGGCAAGAAAATGCATGTGTTTGTGTGTGTCTATGCATGTGTGTGGCCTTGTTTTTCCACATTCATAGGGTCAGAAAAATGGGAATTTGTGTAGTCTGACAAATTAGGGGTAGGGGTTAGGGTAAGGGTGTGGACAATGCACCATGTCAACGATGTGTCCCCTTGAATGTAGTAAGACAACGATGTGTGTGCATCTGTGTGTGTGTGAGATTCTCGAACAAGAGTGTATTCAGAGTGGAACCACGTCAGCACTGTTTGCAATTCTTGATTCAATTCGATACAATTTCATTAGGACTTTATTACCTAAGGGCATTATGAAAACGTGGAATCGGACATGCAGGCATCCACATGTTCAATGGCGCTCTGTACACACCCATGTGCTGGTAACAACATATGAAAAGCCGAACTCTGACTCAGGAGAAAAAAAACGCGTTGCCACGGTGATCTCGTGATTACTCGCGCTGCCCCCATGGCCACCAAACAATACTCTGCAAATCTAAGATATCTTGGATCTCTTATGGGACTTTAAACTTCCTGTTATCACAATTCCATCTTAAAAGGATAGTTCAACATTTTGGCTAATTGGCCCATTGTCATAATCCCTATAGTCATAGCAGTAGGTTCGTTACCTTTAATTGTCGGTGCAAGCTGTTTTTAGAACGGCGGAGCAGAGCCGTGAGCTGCTCAGAGCTACGCTACGGAGGCTGATGGGATTTCTTGGTTTCCCTCATCAAACTCATCAAATACACAATCCAACAACTCCAAAACGCTCTGATGGACAAGTTGTGACCTGCACATTCACCACGCTATGAGATAATAACACAACGTTACCAGACAGAGTTGTTTTAGAGGGAAATTTAGAGACTGCTTGCTGAAAACCAGCCCCTGACGGCAACACACATCGGTGGTTTTGCATGAATTTCCCTCTAAAACAACTCTGTCTGGTAACGTTGTGTTATTATCTCATAGCGTGGTGAATGTGCAGGTCACAACTTGTGCACCAGAGCTTTTTGGAGTTGTTGGATTGTGTATTTGGGAAACTAAGAAATCCCATGAGCCTCCGTAGCGTAGCTCTTAGCAGCTTGCAGCTCCACTAAAGGAATGAATCTACTGCTAAAACTATAGCGATTATGACAATGGGCCAAAATGTTGAACTGTCCCTTTAATGGAGGAACGTTTTCTGATAGTGTGTGTCATGTAAATAGTTAAGATAAAGCTGGGGCAGAGCAAGACGATCTGATGAAATGCAAGACACAAAGATAGTGAAGAGGATGTAGCACAGATAAGGCTCTGAAGTTAAAGGTTGACTCATTCAAAAAAATTCGAAATGAAAACATGGAATCGGACATGCAGGCATGTTCAATGGCGCTCTGTACACACCCATGTGCTGGTAACAACACATGAAAAGCCAAACTCTGACTCAGGAGAAAAAAACGCGCCCCCATTTTTTTGACTAAATGAAACAATGAATTCCTAATTCATGCATACAGTTTTGGTTTTACATGGCTGGAGATATCTATCCATGCAACTACTGCGTACTACAGAAAAATCCTATTCACACTTGCAGTATATAGATGTTTGCTTTCTTTGTTCAAATCTATTTTATGAGAGTTTCCAAAATGACTCATTCCTTTCTCTTGTATCTTATCTTCTGCTTAGCACCTTGTACTGCAGTAACCTGAGAGGAAAGTGTCATATCAAAAAAATGTGATGACTGATTAGACTGGTGCATCTTGAAGGCCACAAGCCAACGGTGATAAGGCGTGTTTTGGATACAGTAGTGCAGGGTTTTCTGGAGGTTTGTTGGACCAATTAAAACTGGACTGGACTGTAATTATCACGTAATCATAACTGCCCAGTTTGGTCTTTATTATAAAAGTCAACTTTTTTTCACTGCTCTAGTGAAACTCTATAGTCTTCATTCTTTTTAGATATTTGTAGTGCTAGTTTTTACACCCATTTAATTACTATTTCAACCATGGATCATACAGTTTTTTACCTTTCTTTTTTTTTTATATTTTTCTTTTTTTTTAAATATTTTTTTTGACTGCAAACCAAGGTTAAGGAAGTTAGCATGCATGCTTCTTCATCTTTCAAAGGTAACAGCATTTCCAAAAGTTGTATATAAAAGGAAAAAAATACACACACGAGGTTAAACTTAAGTATTTGAGTAGTAACTTAAATAACTTTATTTGTCAAAGTAACTGAATGTGCAGGTCGCAACTTGTCCACCAGAGCGTTGTGGAGTTGTTGGATTGTGTATTTGATGAGGGAAACCAAGAAATCCCATGAGCCTCCATAGCATAGCTCTGAGCAGCTCATGGCTCTGCTCCGCCGTTCTAAAAATAGCTTGCACTGACAATTAAAGGTAACAAACCTACTGCTATGACTATAGGGATTATGGCAATGGGCCAATTTGCCAAAATGTTGAACCATCCTTTTAAGCTGTTGAAGCTGATGATTGTACATATTGTGCAAACATACATACTGTACACGCAAACACACACACACATGTTGAATAAAGAGCGTTCGAGATCATGTTTTCGTCATGTCACATTTCAGCCCAGTGTATTTCATTTTACAACTCAGACTTTGGGTCCTAACAGCTCCCTTCTTGTGTCTGAGACTAAACCTGACATGTTCTGTTTGTGTTACGGTAAAAACACCTTCACCACCCAACACATGTGACCAATTTGCATTAAAGTTTGAACACACCACCTTAAAAGAGCTCCGACCTACATGCAGACAGAAATGTACAGCCAAACCCACTCTACTATTTACATATAATTACATAAAAAGAAATAAAAAGTATGTATGACAATTTTTGGACATGTGGAAGGAATTAAAATTTAAGTGTATGGCTCAGAGGGCTCAACACACAGAGATATGGTTTGTCTGGCCAAGAAATCCAGAATGCAGGTATGCGATCCATCCAACAGACGGGTTGGAGCCAGACTGTGTGTGGATTGGCTGTTATCCTGTCGTACAGGATTTACTGTCAGGCCCCAGTTGCTGTTGGTTTTGGTTTGTGGGAGCTTGTATATCTTTCTGTTTTTAGTAGGCTGAACTAAAAGCTGACCTCCATCTTTGAGGTGTCACATTGTTATGTCTCAAGCTACTGGAGTTGTTAATTTCTGTTTACCCTTTTTGTGTTTGTTTGTTTCGTTTGGCAGGAATACAAGAGCTTGACCAAATAATTGTGGTGCTGTTCACCACGCACATGTTCATCGGAGGGTTCTTCGGGTTCATCCTGGACAACACCATCCCAGGTACAGTACGATGAAAGTTGTGGGTTTGTGTCTTAAATCAATAAAGGGATCAATAAAGTTTTATTCTATTCTATTCTAAATTATCACCATCATCAGCTGATTGGGTCTTTTCACTTCTCAGGTACAGACAAAGAGCGGGGCCTCAAGAGCTGGCAAGACAAGGTGCAAGGGGGAAGCAAAAACATGTGTGACCCGTCGTGCTACGATATCCCCTTCTGCAACAATATTTTCAAGCGGTATAAATGTTTCCAGTATCTGCCCTTCCTCCCTTCTTACAAGAATGGCAAGTAAAGAAGACTGTTTATTGGCCTTATACAGCCCAAATGATGGATACTGAGCTCTGAAGAATGAAGAAATTGCAATTAAAACATGTGTTGCATGTTGGCACAAATTGCTTTTACATTCCAGTTTTCTTCCCATGGGTTAAAAACATACAGGTTTAGGCAAGGCAAGGCAATTGTATTTGTATAGCCAAACAGTCTCAAAGTGCTTTACATTGCAACATAACAACATAATCCCTCACATCGACTGAATAAAAACTTCTGAGGAAACCATTTTACAGGTCAACTGTCTGCAATAAGAAGTCGTAAAGATAAATGTAGACTTCTAACACACGGTGTGCAGTACACCGCCAGACATTGTAAACGTTGGCCCACACCTTAAACACACAGTATATTATCACAAGTTATCACACACATAGGAAAGTGTTTGCATTGTTAAACTGCATTGACAAGTGCTTGGCCCTGAATATGTACAGTTGAAGGAATCAGATCTCCAATCTAGAGCTAATAACTTCTTTATTCTTTTGTTCTTGTAACGTAAGACGTTGATTTAGTCGTTTTTGATTTGAATTTATAGAGCGGCGTTGAGTTCCTGTGTCTCTTTACAGCAGGAATTCAACAAAATAAAACATCCCCCTCCCTTATCCCTTCACGTCATTTGTAGGTTGGCAAAACATTTGTAGTGCCTGAACAAGCAAAGAGCAGTAATTGAAGACTGCAGAGAAGTCATCAGTCTTCATGAAGCTCTCCTTAAGGCATTAATTAGACACAACTCTGAGACAAGATAAAAAGAGATCAAACAGGAATATACATCTTCAAATCTGCAAGCATGTGACACCACTGGCCGGCCAGCTGAGTGTTGGATTTTTTCCATTGGTCATCTTTCAATCAATTGGTCTATACTTTCTAAAAATATAATCCCAGGCAACACGAACACAAAACATCCTTTAACTCTCTAAGACCTCTATTGTTTCAAATGTTCTGGCTATAGCTTTAGCCTATAGAAACAACAACAAAATAAAGATAAAAATAGGTTTCATTGTCCTGCACTCTTGTGACTATATCCCTTTTTTTTTTTTTTCAATGTTGATGGTGACTTGTGTAAAATAATAATAAGAGTTTCAGTTTCGGTACACCTGACCAAGGGATGCTATCCATGGTACTGAAAGGGGGATTTAATTCTGGCAAGTTAAACTTTGCATTTAATCTTATATTTTAATGTGTAAACATGAGGAAATGTTTGTTGGTGGTCTTGTTGAACGTCTTTTGGGTGTGCATAACTCTTTGACACTCACACAACAATGCACCACCTTATGTTGCATTATTCATATTACTGATCTGTTTTATTGACTTTTTCATTCATACTGTATAAATCTCTGATTCTTCAATGAACTGATATTATGTCCCAAATATATACAAGACTGCTCATTTGTCCAGGTGTTTCAAATATACTATAACACTCACACATTTTCAGTACAATCATTACTACCTCATCAAAACAGTTACTTTCTGAAGCAGATCATTTATTGAAGGCTTTATTATTGTCGTTGTTGTTGTTATTCTTATTTTTTAAAAATGTATTATGTGATGTCTTCAAAGACCTGTTTTTATTAACGTTATTAAGGTAAATGCTGTCTTTGTCACTGTATAGAAGTACATTTTTGATTTATAAATATAATGCTTTTATGTTAAACATTATGTCATTTTACTAACTTTTGTACAATAATTTTGAATCATTCCTAAACTGTGACAATGAAGAGTTGTTAATAAAGACTTAATTAATAATTTACCTTTTCACGTACGGTCGTTTTGCTTTAAGTGCTTCTTTAAGTTTGAAACAGGGAGAAAATTATGGCTGAAGTAGATACTAGCAATATGCTAATATCAACATGCTAACATCCAATACATTTTAAATCAGCAAACATTGATTATTTTCTGCCACTATAGGGCAGCAGAAACAATCATTGAACATGGCAATGCCATCAAAGTTGGTTACATTCTCATGCAGCAACATGGCTTTCATTTGGAGAGTTTCCGGCCAAACCCTGATGTAAATATCTGGCTCTTTAGCTGATAAAAGAAAGAAGAAAAAAAAGGAAACACTGACTGGTTGCTAACTGAGTTTTTCTATGTTGTAACTTTTCAATAAAAATAACATCAGAGCAATGAAAGTAAATGCAAATGCTACTCGGCACTGTTACTGTTGTTGTTGTGTAATATTTTGTTGAAGTGTAGCTGCTCTATTTCTGGGATAGACCAAAAGAACTCCTTATAAGGCCTATAGACAAACTGTTGTAACTATGTTGTTGTGACAGTGATGAATTCTCACGATGCTGGGTGATAAAAGTAAATGGAGGGAGTGTGTGAACAGATCAATCTATCATCTATCTTTACCAAGAATTTGGATTGTTGCTTCACTCCATCTCAATCTTTTCTGCAAGGAATCTAGAGATATCAGGTACCAACATTCTCACAGTTCGGTATCATTCAGCACTCTCAGAAGTTTGCACCCTGAAGTTTCTGGAGGACGACCAAGAACCGGATACTCAGCCATCTTGGTGTGGTTTCTTGGTGCCTCCCTAGTTTATATTACAATAAAATTGAAAAAAACAAGAGGTTTTCACGCTGCAGAGTTGCTTTTGACCTACATTTAGGAGGAGGAACAGGCTGTTCCAGTGCAGCTTCCTGAGACCAGACGGCCTGCACTGCATCAGTTACTGTCAATAGATGATGCTTTGTTGCTCTTGCAGTAATGAAGATTAAGGTGGAAAATTATCTGATGTTGTACCAAAAATAAAGTGAGGCTATTTTAAGATCTCTATTTTTCACGTATACCTAGTGAACGCTTTGGATTTGTGATAGCATGAGGGCAATAAATGACCAGCATTTTTTTGTGAATGATTATTAATATCTGAATATTGTTTAAGAAGAAAGTATGGAATTTGACATGACGTGACCTCTTGTTGCCACACATCTTATTTACTGCTCAGGTAATGGCTCAAGAGAAGGTTAATGGGGTTAATGTAAATGCTGAGATTAGGCTTCTAGTGGTAAGGGGTAAAGTCAGGTTTATGCAAACAACTCCAGTGGGAGACTGGAGAAGTTATAAATAGGTGTGGATCTGTTTGCATGTGGATACAGGATGTATTTTTATTTATTTATTTTTCCATATTCAAAATCTTGCCTTTAAAAACAAGCTTTCAAGTTTATGTTTCCCTGCTGTCTTGTCTCATCCTCACCTCACTGATCTTGAAAATCTTGACAATCTCTTCCTTTCCTGTATTTAGGGCCTTATAGCGGATCTGGTGGTAAAGATTAGCCTCTCAGCCTCAAACAAGAAGTTGTGAGTGATCAAAAGGTCTCCACTGATCTCCTGATCTCCATGGCCGGGCATTTTTGCAACAAAGGTCGGAGTTTCAATCCCCTGTGGTATTTACTGTCCACCTGCCAGCACCATGCAATGCATCAACCTTTTTCTTTTTCTTTTTGAAGGTGGTATGGGTGTCTTGATCTCGAAAATACCACGTATCATGTTTTGCATAGTTGCTCCTTCCAGGCAATGTACTGTAGATACAGAAGTGAAGATAAGGTTCCTGTGAAGTGAGACAGATGGGTGGCACTTATCTGATCTACGATTGAGATCTGCTATAATCTGATTTTTGATTCTTAAAGGTTTTAAATTTAAGACGGAAATCATGAACTGCTTCTCCCACAGAGAGCAGTTTTCATGGATCAAAGCTTCTCAAACTGTTTGTTTCCAATCAAGACCACAGATGCTTTTTTTAATAAGATTTTATCCCACGGTCCCTCATCTGATAGATTTTTTCTTTTAAATATTTTTCTACGGAAAGTTTTTGATTCAGATGATGAACAACACACTCATGGACTCTGTCATTGGTCAATTATGGACTAGATTATAGGGAAAGTTATTCCTTTTTTTTTTGGTGGAGACCCCCGCGGCGTTCCTCAAGGACCTCAAGTTAAGTTAGAACAAATGATTTCATTTCATTTGTTCAGCCATTGCCTTTCATTGTGACCTGTGCTTTCACCAAAAATGGTTGATTTACATCTGTATGTCTCGGGTCTTACGTATTATCTCTCAGAGATCTCAGAACTGCAGCTCAAACATCAGATGAGGAAATAAGATGATGATGTTTGATTGCAGAGCCAAGAGAGTGGTGGTGAGCAACTAGCAACACAACACCAGCTGTTTGCATTGAAGCATTTAGTGTCAGATAAGCCACCATAAGATATAGTGACACACCAGGTGAAAACGGAGTCACACACAAACACACACACACAGCGAGGACCATATGGGAGTGCCATGTGGCTGGGAGAAGTGCCAAGTCTGACACCAAGACCGTCACCCGGTCAAGGAACAGGCCAGTTGCACAGATATACTGTATATTGAAGGCGGTGGTCGAGCCCTGCACAAATCTAACGGGATTACTAAATCCTAATCAGGATTGACTTTAATCGACAGATGCGAGTGTTGATTAAGTGAAGAGGCACCTTCGGCCACAATGTCCTGAACGTGAGGTATTTGAGAAAGTCTGTCAGGGCATTGCCTGCTGCTGCCGCGCTGCTTTTCATCCTCTGGGAACGTGACTCATCTCGGAGGCGCGCCACCTCTGAAGATAAAGGTTTTTTGCATTTCATGATGGGATGGAGGAAGTGGCAGATACCAAACTATGCGAGTCGAGGCTGAATGAGAAAATCAGCTCCAGCTTTTATTCAGTTCTATTAAAATCATGACCATGACAAAACATGTTTTATTGCAGGAGAAATTCAGAGAAAAAACACAATGGCACTCATGTACAAACTTTTTCAGTGAACCTAAAAGCACACTGTTTTTTTTATTCTGCCCCAAATTTCTAAATCTTACCATTTGTAGATGTTTTTGAAAGTTTTCAACAATTAACAGCTGACTTGTGAAAATGTGGTGGGAATTTCAGGATTTTAGATGACTTCACCAAAACTCGTGAGAATATCAGAGAGAGTAAAATAAATTCACCAAATTCAACCCCAAGACCAACAGATCAGGGATTAGAGCAAAAGATGGTGCAGATTTATTTCCTCTTGCTTAAGCTACTTTATGCAGCTTTACTCTAAGGTACACCATATTGAATTAGCCCACAGGCCCAGAAGGGCCGGGAGCTGCTATTTATTAGTCTAAATTGGATCATGATCATTCTGGAAGATCTCCAAGTTGGTCAGTATCAAAAAACAGTTACGGACATTTTTTGTATAAAAAAGGAAAAAAAAGTTAGTTTCCTCCCTGAACCATACACATGTTAGAGCTCATTGTCATGCACCTTGAAACAATGTTTGAACCATTGTAATACATTTAGAGCGTGTGTCCCGGCGTTCCACCAAAATAAAAGCACAGTAGAAGCGTGTACAAAGTCATATTCTACATTGGTGTTTGATTAAATTCTTCTAGCTCATATGGAATGTGATGATTTGCCAGCATATAATAATAATACCTATACTTAATATTCAGCCGTAATATGTAATATTACGTAATATATGGCCGATCCTTGGGCAGTAGTCTTCTGTCTGTTGCTGAGATGACCCCCAAAGCTCTGGATTGACCTGAGGAAATACAGTAAGGTTGTCTGAGGCAGTTTTTCTTTTAAGTCTTTCCTTAAAACACATTTCCTGATTTTAGCTGGGACGCAGGTTTTCTTCTGTCATTTACCTGTTTAGTTTAGCTTGTCTCTTATCCGCTCTGTCAGCATTTATTCTCATTATAATGTTGAATTTGATCCCTTGTGTTTTATCCATCCTTATTGGGATTTTATTTTCTAGCTTTTAACTGTTATCTTCATTTTCTCTGTTAAGCAATTTGTACATTTAATGTTGTGTGTGAACCACTATAAGTTAAAGGTTGAATATGTAGAATTTTTATTAAAAGCTATAGGCTATTTAAAAAAAAAAAAAAAAAACATCCACAGTGTGTTTTGAGGTGAACAGAATGAAAGTATTCCTTCTCCATAAAAATTTTTTTTTTTAGTCTGAATTAATATTTTTAACATTTTTTGACGGGCTCGACAATGACTTTTTGTCAACGTTCTGTTTACATTCGTACCTGCCTGTAGCCGACACGTGGCTCACTAATCAGCTGTTTTCCTGCCTCCTCCCGATATGCGTCTGTTTTCAACGAAGCCTTTTCAATAATCAATCGGTGGATCAATGGATTATCATTTACATGTTAGGATGGGTGTATTTGTGTAGTCTAATCTGTCATAAACACGTTTACTGTCGCCGACTCCCGGTGCCACAGAGCTTCTTTTTTTTCAACTTCACAAGAGCAGCGACAGTGGAGGCTCTGAGCGCAGGTTTGGTTTCCAGTAGCGGTGTGGAAGGCAGAGAGCCTCCACTCTCTCTGTAACAAGTTACAAGTCACTTATTATGCTGTTAAATGACGGTAAAAAATAAACATAAGGTAAATCCTGCATCGTTCTCCTCCTCTGCTGTCCTCTGATCAGAACGGAGTCCCTAGCAACGGTCTAACGTTCTGTTATTGTTCTGGAAATCCTACATAGTCAACCTTTAAAGGTTACATAGTCAACCTTTAAAGGTTGACTAAGAGCCTCCGCTGTCACTGCTCTCGTCAAGGTGAAGAAAGAAAAAAAAAGCTCAGTGGCACCGGGAGTTGGCGACAGTAAACGTGCTCATGACTGATAAGAATACCCGTCCTAACATGTAGCCTATATGATAATCCATTGATCCACCGATCGGTTATTGAAAAGGCTTCGTTGAAAACAGACGCATACGACCGGGAGGAGGCAGGAAAACAGCTGATTAGTGAGCCACGTGTCGGCTACGGGCAGGTACGAATGTAAACAGAACGTTGACAAAAAGTCATTGTCGAGCCCGTCAAAAAATGTTAAAAATATAATTTCAGACTTTAAAATTTTTTTATGGAGAAGCAATAGCCTACTTTCATTCTGCACACCTCAAAACGCTCAGTGGATGTATTTTTTTTTTAAATATTGCTTTTAATAAATATTCTACATATTCAACCTTTAATGATAAAATGTCTGAATGCAATGTAGCCTAATTCCATTGTAAAAAAAAATAAAAAAAATTGAACAAGCCTGTCACTGACAGCTGTGTGAATCTGCAATGCACTCTGCTGTAATGAACAAGTAAATGTCTGTAGCTTTAAAAAAAAAAAAAGAATTGACATTTCCGGTTAGAACGTGAAAGAGGAGGAGCATGCGGTGCGTGAGGAAGTGGACATAAACATGAGAGTTGAATGGCTGGCACGAGCAAGGACTGAGCCTCATGTGTCTCTGGTGACAGACTTTACCACGTTCATCATGTTTTGTTTTACTTTTCTACTGGACCGTGAGCTATCATGCATTATGGGAGTGATTTGGGACTTTTTGCTGCAGACAAAAGCGTGTGTTAGCTTCGCTGCTACGTGAGCTAACTCCGCTAGCCTAGCCTAGCCTAGCCGAGCCGAGCCGAGCCACCGCCGTCATCCTGGCGGGAGAGACGTTTCTCTGCATGAACGTCGGAGGAGGAGGAGGAGGAGGAGGGGCACAGCGCGATCATAGACACGTGTGAGTGGAGGTGAGCACGCGATGGCGTCTCAGTAAGGTGATTGCGCCTAAGCTCTACAACATCAGCCAAAACTTAAACATGCTCTGAAAAGCAACTACAGATGAAAAAGTTGCCTGAACTGTGAGTAAATAACCCCAAGGAGAAGTTTTATTTTCTAAATCATTTTTGGAGTTTCCTAACCCTGACGAGCAACTGGCTTGCCCCGCGAAACTCGACCAAACTTTTTCCTTTGTCTCTGATGGACTCTCCTCACCCTGCAATTGCGATGCACTCCTATGCTCGCAGTGCTTTAGAAAACCAACTTGAAATTATGAATGGTTTACTCAACCCCGAGAGCCCATCTACTACAATATCTGATGCAGATCGACGGCCAGGAAAGAAATCAAAAAAACTGGCCAGTGAATTAGAAGACGATGAACAAACTGTTTCAAACGCTGCTTTAATGACAGTGATGGAGAGAATCGAAAAAATGCAGGAGGAATCCCTCAGAAAACTGCATTCTCTTGAGACCACTGTTAAAGATAACACACAAACAATTAAGAGCGTTACAGACTCCCTGGAGTTTCTGGGGAAGCAGGTGGAGGACGTGACTCTCCAGGTGGACTCCCTGCAGAGTCATGTTGAAACGCTGGAGAAAGAAAACGCGGTGCTCCGCGACAAATGGAATAACCTGGAAGCCTACCAAAGGAGATGGAACCTCCGCGTGGCCGGGATCCCAGAGCGGACCGGTGAAGACATCAAGAAGATCATCATCGACATCCTCGCCCAAGTCTCTCCTGACATCGCCCAGGACCTGCACTTCTCTGTGGACATCGTCCACAGGCTCGGACCCCGACCTGCTGACCACCACTCCAGCCGCCGCATCATCGTGCAGTTCCTGTCTCGCACTCACCGGGATAAGATCTGGAGAGATGCGAGAACCTCCAAGCTTCTCAAGGAGAGAAAGATCAAAATCCTCGAGGATTTGACCCAAGACATGAAAGACGCACGGAACAAGCTATGGCCGCTGGTGGAGCAAGCGAGGAAAGAGGGAAAGAAGGCCGGATTCAGAGGCTCCCATGCCCTCATTGACGGTAAAAGGATCACGGTGAATGATATGAAAAATGACACTTAGTCCATAGACTGGTCACTGACTGCACAACTGCCACAAGGACTTCTTCCCACCACCCCCACCCTCTTCTTTATCTTTAATCATTTCATTATTATTCTTATTATTATTATTAAGTTTAGTATTTTTTCCATTTATTTCGTTCTTTTTCATTAGCCTACTATTACTTATAGACTTATATTTAATTACTCGTTGACCTAATTCGATACTTTGCCCCCTCTGAATTACTATGCCCCGAGTGTTGTTGTTTTTTTTTGTTTTTTTTTTTTGTCTCTTTTCTCTGTTTTGTTTTTTGTTCTTTTAATCTCAGAATGAACTACTTTTTGCTGCTATTTTCATCAGTATTACTAGTATCATTATTTATTTTATTTATACTTATTTTTCCCTTTTCTCATCATATTTATACTGTGTGCATAGTGCATAAGTACTTAAAATGAACTTATTTAATATCTGACTCCAATTATTGCCTTATCTATAACTTACCTCTGTATACTATATCGCTTAAATAGCCTACCTAAAATGAATTTACGTTATTTTATATCTGAATTAAACTATTGACCTTCTGGGCAATTGATTAACTTAGTTTCTCCTTTAAAACTTCTCTAACCAACTTCCACAGTTCACGTGCCTTGGATCTTGGAGCAAGAACTATTTTTCCTCTTTTTGTAGAAAGAATGTTGTAGAAGCTGGTGTTTATGTTCTGCACTCATCCTAAGAAAGGTGTGTGAGTGCCTTGTTTTTAACCTTAAGATGAGGGGGTTCATGAATTATTGCCTTACTTTTATGCTTTTGTTATTTATTTACTGCAGGAGACTTAGAATTAAAAACTTGAATTATGAAGAGAAACATTAAGGCTATCTCTGGCTTTCTTAGTTTTTTGTATATACTTCTGTAATGTCCTTATCAGTGTTGTCACTTAATACCAGAGGCCTGCGAGACAACTTAAAACGTAAAGCCCTATTTTTATTTATTAAACAACAAAAGACTGATTTCTGTTTCTTACAAGAATCACATTCAATTGCAGACGATACTAAATTCTGGAAAAATCAGTGGGGAAATGACATATGGTTCTCACATGGCTCAGAACGATCAGCAGGAGTAACCTCCCTGAAAAACAAATTTGAAGGAACCATACTACACTCAGAGAGTGACCCAAATGGTAGGTTTCTTGTACTAATCATTAAATTTGATGACATTATAGTCCTTCTGGCCAATGTATATGGATATAACACAAAAACTGGGAATGACTTCCTATTTGACACGTTGGAATCATGTTTTCTCTCTTGGTTATCTAAATACCCAAATTTGTTGTTTATTGTTGGTGGTGACTTCAATGTTACGGTTGATGACTCTGTTGATAGATGGCCTCCGAAAAATAGAACAAATTCTTTAACTAATATAATATTATTTATGCAGAAATTCCAATTAGTCGATATTTGGAGGAAAAAGAATCCAAATGCCAAATCCTATACATGGGCAAACAAAACTGGCTCTTGTAGATCTCGAATAGACTACTGGTTAATTTCAAGTAGTCTAGATGAAAAAAATATTTGTGTTAACATCTCGCCCACTCCACTCACAGATCACAAAACTATAAATCTCCAAATTAATTTTAGTCCTAACGCCAATACTACCCACCGGAACTCATACTGGAAACTCAACAACTCAGTCTTAAAACATAAAGTTGTTGTAGAAAAAATTCATATTCTAATAAAACTTTACTGGCACAGAGCTTTAATTGATAAATGTTTTTTTAATAACTGGGAACTATTGAAATTCGAAATAGCAAAATACCTGAGAGAATATGGATCCTCTTTGGCCAAATTAAGAAAAGAGGAAGAAACAAAAGTAGTAGCTAGAATTGCTACTCTCACTCAGTGTATGCCTGAAGATCTGACAGAAGATGACAAACAAGAACTAATTGAACAACAGATTAAACTAGATGAAATGTACAGAGTCAGAGCAGAGGGAGCATATGTACGATCCAGGAAACAATGGTTGGAGGAAGGAGAACAAAACACTGCATATTTTTTTAGACTGGAAAAGTCACGCAGTAAAACGAACTGTATTCAAAAACTTAACATCGATGGGAATCTCACAGACGACCCACAGGAAGTATCCAATCATTGCTTAATGTTCTATAAGAACTTATATAAATCACACTATGATAAAAATGCTACAGATTACTTTTTTGGATATCTTTCTCAATTAAAATGTATTAACAATGATCAGAGAGACACTTGTGACAAACAAATTACTTTAGAAGAAGTCAGCTCTGCTATCCAGCAACTTAAGCTAAACAAGTCTCCTGGTACTGATGGCTTAACATCTGAATTTTATAAAACATTTGCTGAAAAAATTGCCCCCTTCCTCCATGGTGTATTCACCGAAACCATCTATAATCAGACTCTTCCTCCTACCTTAAACCAAGGGCTCCTAACACTCATTCCTAAGCCCAATAAGGACCCACTCCTCATAGACAACTGGAGACCTATCTGTCTCCTCAACAATGATTATAAAATTTTAGCCGGAATTTTTGCCAAAAGACTTAAAGCAGTACTCGATAACATTATAGATGAAACACAAACAGGATTTATGAAAGGTAGACACATATCCAACAACATAAGACTAGTCCTGGACCTTATTGATTATGCTGACCACTGCTCTGATGACAGTTTTATTTTATTTCTGGATTTTCGTAAGGCATTTGATACCATTGAGCACAAATTTATGTTTCAGGCGTTACAGAAACTTGGTTTTGGTAAGTACTTTTGTTCAGCAATTGAAACTATGTATAAAAAAGCAAACTGCTGCATCAAAATGCAGACAGGTACCTCTCCACGTTTTGACTTAACCTGTGGTATTAGGCAGGGATGTCCTGTGTCACCATATTTGTTTTTGATTTGTGTTCAGTTGCTCTCTGATTTTATCAAGCAGAGCCCCATCAAAGGAATATCCATAGCAGGCAAGGAAATCATCATTAGTCAACTAGCAGATGATACTTCCTTGTTCTTAAAAAATGCTTCACAAGTTTCTGTTGCTATTGACCGAATCTCAGTTTTTTCCAGTGCATCCGGTCTTCACCTAAACCTAAGTAAGTGTGAACTGTTACCACTAAAAAACTGTATTCTTTCATCTATCTCCAACATACCTGTAAAAGAGTCTGTCACTTATTTAGGAATCACCATCAACAAAAATACAAGCAACAGATGCTCTCTGAACTTTAGCCACATTATAGAAAGAACACAGAAAAAATTCAACTCTTGGCTTCAGAGAGATCTGTCCCTTCAGGGCAGAATCCTTTTGTCTAAAGCAGAGGGCTTATCCCGGCTTACATACACTGCAATATCTTTGGAAGTAAATAAACAGACCACCACTGCCATTGATAAAATTCTTTATAACTTTGTATGGAAAAACAGAATCCATTATATTAAAAAATCAACTTTAATGAATTCTTATGAGAATGGAGGTTTTAATTTTTTAGATTTCTCCACTCTCAATAACACATTCAAAATCAACTGGATCAAACAATTCATCAGAAACCCAACCTCAATCTGGAACTTCATTCCCAACTACATATTCTCTAAAATTGGTGGCCTTAATTTTCTGTTACTTTGCTCTTACAATATTGATAAACTTCCCATAAAACTAGCCAACTTTCATAAACAGATGCTTCTTTCCTGGTCTTTGATTTACAAACATAACTTTACACCCCATAGATATTATATTTGGAATAACAGGGACATATTATATAAACACAAATCACTCTTTCTAGAGAACTGGTTCACCCACGGCATTATTTTGGTCAGTCAGCTTTTTAATTCTAATGGCACACTCTTATCGTACTCAGAATTTTTGAATAAATATATGCTCCCTATTCCACCAAAAGAATATGCAATAGTATTTGATGCCATACCTTCTGGAGTGATTATGTTATTTAAAAATGCCTTGTTACCTGAAGCTGACCCCTTACCTCTGGACCCTGTACAGACTGAAACTGGTCGAATCTGCTTCTCAGCAAAAAATAACCGTACTGTACGTATATTATTCCAAAAAGAAAACATTAGTACTCCCAACGCTATTTCATACTGGAATCATTTATTCCAAAATCTGAGGTGGAAAAACATATGGTCCCTCCCCTATAAATATTTTATCACAAACAAAGTTAAAGAAGTATCCCTTAAACTCATCCATCGCATCTACCCCTCCAATTTATTTATGCAAAGATATAAAAAAGACATTAATCAACTCTGCTCATTCTGTAAACAGGCCCCAGAAGATTCTCAGCATCTTTTCTGGTCATGTCCTCATCTGCAGTCCTTCTGGAAAAATGTAACCCTCTTTATCCGTCAACATTTCGACAAAAACTTTGTTTTGGAGTATCAAAATGTATTGTTTGGTTTCTTTTCAGTCACGGCTTCCAAATCAAACCAATACTATATAATTAATCTGATTTTATTTTTAGCCAAAGCCCATATTCACAACCGCAAATTTACAAATCAAATACTTTGCACTGTCCGTCTTAAGAACGAAATCAAACAATACATCAACCTCATCAGTCAATCTGAAAACAAGAAAGCCATAAAAACCATAACATTATTTTCTCTATTTCCATGTTTTTGAAAAGATCTGTATTGAACGAACTGTATGAAATATGAAAAAAAAAACAAAAAAACAAAACATAAGATGTACCTGTTCTTTGTTCTCTCCTGCCTGTCATGATATTATGTATCTGAAACTGTTATAATTTTGTTTGTAACCCCCTCCTCCTTCATTTCATATTGTACGTTACAACCTACAATAAAAAAAAAAAAAAAAAAAAAAAAAAAAAAAAAAACAAAAAAAAGAGGAGGAGGAGGAGGAGGACCCAGACCTGAAGGAGCTTCACCAAATGTCAGGTGGTGCTGAGGATGGATTTTGACCTTCCTGCTGGCCTGGGTGAGTCTGTGGCCTTAGCTGTGTCTGACGGAGAAACACAGGAGGGGGCTCTTTCATGTGCATTTTGCATATTTCTAATATAGATTAAAGCAGATATCAGCGGTTCGGCCGTTTTGGCTAATGCTGCGTTCAAGGCAGGCTTTTGAAACCGTAAGTTACAGTTTCAAGTCACAACTACAACTTTGTAGCGTTCCAGGTAACCCGTAGCTCGTGTTTTTACCGTCCTGTTGTCTGTGAAAGTCACTATAACGGCCACTCATAACTTCTGACCCGTGAACTCGTACCAGATCTAACTGGTATGACTTCACAGGAAGGAAAATCACAAGTTACGAGTTTCCTTGAACGCACCATGAGTTAGCAGCCCCCGCCCTCGTCGTGCATCTATTGGTCCTCGTCCCTACGTCACAACATTCACGCGCATCCCTTGGCTGCACACACAGCCCTTCATGCCGTTCTCTCTCCTCATTGGATAACACTTGTATCCCACAAGGAAAGTTTTCTCCTCGGGTTGCAGCAGAGCAGAGTGACGGAGAGACTCGTATTTCGGCTGAAACACTCCATGTAAGTGATTGCTGACAGAAAATAGGACTATTTAGGACTTATATTAACAAAAACATTCCACTGATATCTGCTTTAAAAACTGAAATAGCCTAGTAAGCCGTTTATATTTTCTCTTCATTAAGGTTTACAAAACAAAATGTAGGCTAAGCTAGGCTACTGCCATTAGTCTCACAATAGTTATTCATGAGAGTCATGTGCAATTAATATTATAGTTATAAGTTAAAGGAGCAATATGCGGCATGTATTACTTCTAGACTGAAGGAATTAATAAATCGCTCTGTGAAGAACAAGGTGTGTGGATGACGTCACACACCCGCGCTCTGTGTTAATCTCCAGCCTCATGTTTACAAGCCAGTCCGCCTGCGCGTTAAAATGCGTTTATGTGAAACGCCGCCTCGTCCATCCCTATGAAGCGCGACAGCCAGTGAGTAGTGGCAGTAGCAGCATTTTCAAACTGATATGGCAGACAGCGTAACGAAACATTCAAATGACAACGAGCAGGACCCGACATTGCCTTTGACTCGGAGCTGGCTCTTCTTCTCCTGGACAGGCAAGTAACTACATAAAGTCAAATGTCTTTTAGAAGGTTTTGGCTACTGTTACTGATAAATTACGGACTATAAGCCATTACTTTTTTCACACGCTTTGAACCCTGCGGCCTATACAACGATGTGGCTAGTATATAGAGGCTAATGGCCTCCGGGGGGCTCTCTAGCAGAAAGCGCAAAAGTGAGACAGACATGTGGGGAAAGATTATGCACCGAAGATGACACTAGTTTTGAGTTTTGGTGCAGTGTTTTATTTTCAAACCAGGCATGTTACTGTCGTGTTGGTGCTGTGTTGGTGCCGGCTTGGTGCCGTATTGCCGATTTTCGGGCACAGTTTGAAAGAAAGCCTGTCTTAAAGAGGAACTAAGCAGGATTTCTGCCGTGGCTATGCTGCATTTTTTACCTTCTTCTTATATTATTATTATTAGTAATTAAAAAGCTCTGGAGTAATTGTGATTGTTAACTACATGACTTGTGACTTGTTACCAGTGAGAACGGAGGCTCTCTCTCTTAACCTGGCGTCTCACGGCTGAAAACCAACCTTGCAACATCAGTGTAGTACCTGAACCTGCTGTAAGCATGTAAGCATATTATATAATGTTTTTTATTATCTTTTATTAACTATTGAAGATATGTTTTGTCCTTGGTTATCTAATATGGGAGGGCCAATTTCAAGTGAGAGGTGTAGAAATGCTTGGCGCTGATATGGGTGAGACTACACTGTCTGGAAGCATCAGATGTTCGCGAAATGCTACAAGACAGGTGAGTTTTCTGGTTGTACTTTCTAGATCAGAAAATATTCTGGATTTATATTTCGCCATGCCCATTAGATCCTGTATTGCACAAAGTAAACTCTGTAACTTCAGGTACCGTTCATTATCCTTGCATCACATTATTTTAGTCTTTACAGTTTTGATGTGGTACAGATGAACCTTGAGGATCACACAAACACACTGTAAAACTGTGTGTCAGAAACATTTGCAGTAACCGTCTAAATTTAAAAAAAAAACTTTTTTGAAATCATAAATTCTCCATGTATTACAGAATTGCAGTGTCGTCCGCGTCCGAAGCGTCCGAAGCCCTAAAGACTCCTAAGACGTACGCATACATCAAGGAACTGCAGACCAAGATTGTGGCAAAGAGAAGTATTTTTATTATTGCTTCATATAAACTCGGTAATCTTTGCTTGAAGCCCTACATCATTCACAACCTGACTGTTGTTAACAAGGAGATGACAGAAAATGAGTGCTGAAAATTACATTATAAATAGTCTTGTTCTCCACAACTCAAAATTCAGTTTACTGTAAGAGATGACTAAAGAAGCCAGGAGCTCATATTCGAAGTTTGATTGGTTGTACTTCAGTGTATAAAATGAAATGTTGTTGATTTCCTATGTGTATCCTGCCATAGAAACATTATGCCAACATGATAACGTTTTTTTTTAAAACTGGATATTGAGCTAATATGACTTATCACTGGGGTAAGATGATTGAACAACGTCATTGTGGAGCAGTAAAGTTGTTTTTTGACTTATCGACTAGTCGACTAGTGAGCACCAGTGCCTCTTCCTGAGAAGATGCAGCCCTCGGTTGGCTGCCAGGATTTCCATTGTCCGGTAATTACTGGACATTGACTGGAAAAATCTGCAGAAGTCTGGTGTTTTCTAACCCCACCGGTCAAAATGTCTGGTGAAAATATTCCCTCCGAGCCCGAACACAATTTGAATTTTGTTAAAAAAACAAACAAAAAATCAGAGATTTCAGCGACATCTAGTCCAAGTGAAGAAAGGCGTCTCTCTGCAGAATCGCATCAAAACACCACAGCAAAGTCGCCTGGGGGAGAGCAAAGTCACACGACTGATGCACATTCCAAGCTGCACGGAGACACTGCACACATTTGATTTTAAAACAGCTGCAGCACATTTCACACACGCCAAAATGCGCAAAAACTAAAAGAAAAAAGCGAACTTTTTTTCGTTTTGTTTGTAGAGTTTTTATTGCAAAGCAGCGGACTTTTTATTATTATTTCAAGTTTCCAGCACGCTGTGTTATTATAAAATGAGCCAGTCAAGATGTGTTTTATGTTTGCAAATTTGCAATATTTATTTTAGAATTTACATGGTCATTTGATGGCACTAACGGTACTAAATTATGTCCGCCACAAAGACATTTTTCAACCATCACAACATCGTTCCCTTCAGTTCATCTCCATAGCGCTCTTTCTCTGTTATTGTCGTTGACACACAGAGCGGCGTGCATGCATGACAGTAGTGCGCGGTAAAAATGAAACTCGGTCCATCTCAACACCCATCGGACAGTCCGACCCCCACCACAGTGTCCTTGCAAACCTGTGGGAAACACTGACCTGCATATCATTTATCATTTTAAGCACAATAAATTCAGATAATATTTGACCGGAATGTCAAACATTTGTCTGGTAAATTGAAAACCTGCCGGTCACGTTGTCCGCTGCTGGCTGCACATGCATCTGTATCTATATCCACCACTGACACACTGAGACCATGAATGCAGCACCATGGACAGGTCCTCAATGGGCTTTGAATGTGTTTGAAGCTTTATCTTTATGTATAAATTTTGTCAACTAACTAATCTTCCTTAACTGTCTATAATTATTTATGCCTCGAGGAGGAATCTGAATCTGAAAATCTTAATGTCATCCCGCCGCTGAAAGATATCGGAACATATTGTGAGCAATATTTTATCATTTTACAGCAATACAGCCAAACCCGACATCCACAAATTACATTCATATGAGATATTTAGAGACACAGCTCAGATTACGCTCGCTAGCAGTGCAGAAAAGTAATTTTCTTAGAGTTCAGGGTCGACATCTTGTCCTTACTGATTTTCACTAACTGTTGTCTAACTTTGTCCAGCTGTCATAGTTTCCTGACCTTAATACTCTACTTACCATGGCAGCAATTTTTCTATTACCTTAAAGCAGCACAATGGTTTTTTTTATATATTATCCAGTAAAACAAATGACTGTGTGTAATATGAGACGGTGACAAACTTCTACAGAGTTTTTAACCCTTTTTTCCCCGTGTGTTTTCAGTCTGCCCACTCTTTCCATACCTGAAAACTGCAGCCAGAGTTTATTCACACAAAATTATATTTCCTGGTCAGTGTGAAGAAAGTGGAACAACTGGAAACTAAAGAAACAAATATTTTTCTCAAGAGTTGGTCTGTATTTAAACCAGAAACTCAGATAACTTAACATAACAAATGAATAAATATTACACTTAAATGGATATTTCAGCATTTTGGCAAATTCATAATCCCTATAGTCTTATTATGGTATGGTATGGTATTTCCAGGTTTCTGTCATCAAACTCATCAAATACACAATCCAACAACTCCACAACGCTTTCATGGACAAGTTGTGACCTGCACATTCACCATATGAAATAATAATAATAATAATAATAATAATAATAATAATAATAATAATAATTATTATTATTATTATAATTATGTAACATGAACTACTTTTGCTTTTGAAATCACTCTGCCAAGAAGCCATGTCTGGAATGTAGTTCTGGCTGCATTTGCCTCGAAAACAACTCCGTCTTGTAGCGTTACATTATTATTTCATAACGTGGTGAACGTGCAGGTCAAAACTTGTCCATGAGAGCGTTTCGAAAAACAGCTTGCACCGACAATTAAAGGTAACAAACCTTACCCATAAAACTATAAGGGTTATGGCAATGGGTGAATTTGCCAAGATTTTAAAATATCTCTTTAATATTATTGTATATGCATATTTTCAAAAGACCAGGCTCATTGATATTTTGTACATTATTATTTGTATTTTTTTTTTTCAGAAACGTTCCATTATTAATCAACTCGGCTACATTTTGGTTAGAGCTTTTAGTCAACTTAATAAAATTTTCTTTAATTTTGAAAGTCCGACCACACACTGTGATTATTGCAGTATGTCAACCCCTCAATGTTGTGCTGCATGTTGGAGCAGCTCAGTTTGAAATAGGCAGTGGCCTGGTGATGCTACGTTAGATAATGACGGGGATGGCCGGTCTCGTCAAAGTAGTTAATGAGTAACATACAGAAAATAAATATCAACCCCCTGTGACTTTTATGACCATAACATGTAATTTATTACATTTTTATAAAGCCTGCCACCATAACCCATGCATGCAGACAGTGTTTGCTGAGTGTTACTGTGTTAAAAAAAAAAAAAACCTCCACCAAACAAGTTGACGCCACTGGCACTGTTGGTTTTATTAAACAGGTTGATACCAAAGTATAACGAGATAAGCCACACTCGACCTGAACTCTGAACTGAAGCCAATATGTTGTGCTTAGTGGAAATGGCGGTAACCAGTCTATTATTCAGAACATTCTTTTAATGACAGCAAATTACAAAATATTTTTGAAAGTCCCTGTGGCATGTCTAATTTGCTCAGGGCGATACTGGACTTACCAGCACTATTATGTGTGAATGAAAGCATAAATAAGCCTCATGGTTCTTGGCTCTGTTGACAGCCAATCCTGATGGCAGGTTATCACCAGAAATGTCACAATAGCTTTTCTCAACATGATAGGACATGTGTTTTGTTCTGATATTTCTCCATAACAGATTCCAGTGTTTGTATTAAAGGTCACTAAAGCAATACATCATGACAGGCCCTGGTATAATGTGCGTATATACACGGACTAATGTGATGTATTGCTTTAATACAACGGTTACCAATAATGACAATATGAAAAAGGAATACACAATCGATTTCATGTACCGTAGATTTTTATTTAATCAGTAGTACATATTTAATCTTTAAAAAAAGAAGAAAAAAAATAGTTCCACCTCTCCGGACGCTAGCTCTGTATTTTTCTTTATTATACATAATGCTTTATTTTAATAACTTCAGTCTGTTAAATTACAATATTAACCCTTTCCTGGGGTCCCTCTGCAAAATTGGGTACACAAATAGGGCTGAATCAAGGTGAATGTTGCGTATTATTTCTTAAAAATGTGCATTTAAGATCCATTCAATACCTGAAACCTGATGATGCATCCTTTAAACCTGTAGCGTGTCTATTTGAGAGAATTTACGGTAACCTATATTGTAAAAGAAATGTACTTATATGTTTATTATGCACCTACTAACTGACTTTAAGTAAATTATCATTTACCATCGCAAGCACAGTGGCAGCAGACAGTAATCCAATGACGTGAGGCCCATGTGATTTATAAACAATTCATCAATTGTCAGTGTGTAATCTCATTAACTTTATAAATCATTCAGTTGTGCTACTTTGACAAAACCACATTATGTGAAGACGAACTTTGCTTTAAACCTATTTTAGTTCCTAATCCAGTCCCCAAACATGTCTCGCTGCAGTTTTGTGTGTTACAGCCGTCATGCTGTGTGTTTCTTGAGTGTTGTTGTGTTTTTCTCCTCAGAATGAATAAGTACATAATAAATAAATAAATAAATAAATAATACAAAGGAGTAAAATAGCAACACTGCATTCATTAACAATTCTGGAAAGATCTATTAACAAAGAAAAACAATTAAAATAATGACATAATACAACTCAAATGCCTATTAGAGTAAAATGAAGTGATGACACTTTATAGTTATTAAATGGCCAAAGTTGAAGTTGTGACTCTTATTTTCTGCAAAATCATCTCTGGCCAATAATCAGTGCTGTAACCCCAAAAAAGGAGATTTTGCCCATATTTTCTGTGACAAACCGCACGTTGGTAATTCTCGCTTCTTTTGAGCTGAATTGTTAACAAATCCCCAAATGTATCGTCAGTGAGGATTTCTACCCTTTTCCTCCACAACATAAAGCCATTTTCCATTCTCTAGATAATTAAATACAAACACTTCCTTAGTTGGAGCATAGCCTACCTCACATAAAGCGATAGTAATTAGGTGTTTTGCCATGTTACATGAAATGTTGAGAGCAGTTTGACAATAAGCTCTCATTTATCATTGTCCTATTGAGTGATGGAATGTTGTCCAATGTGTTCTGATTTGGTTGAATCTGAGCCCAATGAATAATCCCATATGCCTTTAAATTCACCATCATCAAATAAATATGACAGTGTGCCGGCATCAACCAGGCCACAACAGAACCACCACCATGTTTGACAGATGAGGTGGTGCATCACTCCATGTAGCCATGCTTGGTGAATCATTTGAGATTGTGGTTTTGGGTAGTATTCTGTGTGAACCTGCTTTTTTAAGAATTTACCCAACAGTTTATTTTTGGTGAACCATGCTACCTTGATATCTCTCCAATTGTTTTGCTGTTTGTTTTTGCCTAGTCTCATTATCTTCTTTCTCCTCCTCTTCCTCTGCCAGTCAACAGGCCCTGCCCTGACCTCCGCATGATACTGGAGATCCATATCAGCCATGAGAGCCCAACAATAAATTCTTCCTAATTTCTTTGAGTTTCTAAGAAAGAGCCGTGAAATCCTACATCAGTTACACACATTATAAAACAAGATCAGTTTGATCAGCACTCGTGAAAGGACAAACTGCAACATTTTTAAAACTCATGACTGGGAAAACTCAGACAGAGGTTTGCTTAGTAATGTCAATTCACGAAACTGGAAACACTATGTTTTCATCACCAAGTAAACAAAACAGCATCTGTGTGTTTATCAGGCTCATCTCGAGGAATGTTGGTGGATTTCTTATTTTATGTGACAACTTTTAATCTTTAATATAATTATCATGGAAAAAAAAATTTTTTAGGAGCAGCTGGATGGATGAATTTACCTGCAGGGAAGAAGTAAGTTTTCTCTATCTAGTGAAACAAAATAGATACTACTGTATAACACTTACAGTCGGTGGAGCACACATCTGCACTGTAGGCTAACCGGTTCCCTTTTGCCCTAGGAAAAAGGTAGCTCCATAAGTGTTATTTGCTCTGAGGTTTGCAGTATTAGCCTAATGAGTAATTTATTGATGCAATTTCAGATTGTCGAAGATCGTTTTAAATGCTATACTTACATCAGCATCTCTGGGAGTAACACGATTGAAAATAAATTAGGAGATTATAGATGTAATTATTCACTGATCACTGAAACACATGAGTAATTTAAACTCATTTCTACCTTGATGTTGCAATGGTATTACTGCATATGTAATAAGATTGATGGCGATGGCTGCTGACTGTCATATTATAACCCTAACCTTTTTGGGCTTGTGACCCCATTTTGACATCACAAACGTGCAGTCACGTGATCGCCGTCAATCAAGATGTGCCAGCTTTTTATTTGAAGTATTTACGTATATTCAAGAAAGTGAAAGTATAGAATTCAGTTGTTAAAGATTGTGTGTGGTGTTTTTAATCATAATTTAAAAAAAACAGAATAATAATTAGTTAATTATAAATAACTTTTAAGGTTGATTAATGAATGACATTTCAGGCGACCCTATGTGCGGTCCTGACCCCAAGGTTGCCTTAACCCAAACCTGACTAATAAATAAATATATAGAAAATGTTTTAAACAATTATTCAATTAATTCTAAAAAAAATCAGGTGAATGTGAAGAAACTAAAACCAAAGTGTTTTGGAGTTTAAAGAGAAACCATGTTAGATATGAAGCTAAAGCGAAAGTTCAGACAGGAAGACCAGACAGGAAGACCATCTCTTAAGCACAAGCCTCTCCCAAGCTCACCCTCTACAGTATTTTCTCGCTCCGCCCTCTTCACTACTTCATCCAATCACGGGCTGCCCTCTCCTCTCCCTCTACCAATCAGTCTCTAGCGTCAAATTTAAAAGCGTCTCCTTTCCCTGCTGTCATCCCTTTGTCATCCAGCAAAACTCTCGGCGTTGCTCATACCTGTACGACGTTGCAAAATTGGGCACACAAAAGGTTGCTTGTTCCTCCATGTTCGTCTGCCCTCCCGAAAATGCCGGTTACGATCCCGGCCCCACGGATGGTCAATCAAGCGGCGATATTTTACGCTCAATCTCCATCGGTCAACATTCTCAGCAAAAGGAGAGCGTCTGCATCCATCTCCAACATCTTCCACCCTGCCGCCGCCGTCCTGCTTTGCAATATCCTCCTTCTCAACGGCACTGCTACGCCGTGCTGCTTCCCCTCCTCTGACCGGCGCCTCACCTCCGGCCGCCGGCTCAACGGCTCTGCGCTGCCGCCGTGCTGCTCTTCTCCTCCGGTCGATGCTGCCACGGGCCTCGCCGCTTCTCCTCCTTCGTCGGCGTCTCAACGGCTCCACTGCTGCGCCGTGCTGCTTCTACTCCTCCTATGGACGCTGCCGCCTCGGGCCCCGCTGCCGCCGCTGCTTCTCCTCATTCGGTCGCTCGTCCACGACCCCCGCCATCGCCGCTCCGGCTCCTATGGTCGCCGCTTCCCATGCAGCCCCGGCCGCTCCAAGCTTCTCCAGGATGCCCCGCTACCACGCATTCAGTCATTGGTGAGATCGATCCAAGCTATCGCGTCCAGCCTTGCATATAACCTCAGAAAGTGTGCTTAGTGTTGCATTCACGTGAAATCGGACAGGTATCAGACAGACAACAGAGGCTTCATGTAGCTATCAGGATAATCAAGCATCTAAGTAGCATATCAAGTGGTTCGCCAGCACGAGGCAAATACAGGCGTGTCGATAGGTCAGGGGGATGCCGACCCATGTTTTACTGTTACATTTTCATCTGGTCTGTTTGCCAACGGCGTAAGTCAGGTGTCTGACTGCACATCAATGCAACTCTGCCTCCGTCCTCCTCCATACACAGAGATGAAAGTTTTAACAGGCTATCTTCTTTTGTCTTAGTTTTATGCCAGCTCCCGGATCAGAGGCCAGTGTTCCTCAAAACTCAAAAAAAAAAAAAAGCAATTAAAGAGACAGATTCATCTTCTGTCCCGTTCATGATTTTAATACACTCGAGGTCACAAGCAGTCGTCATCATTAACAAAGGACATTCGTCATGCAATGCAATCAAGCCCTTCATAGGCGTTATTTTGATGTTAATGCAGAATTAACACAAGTATTAGTTAACATTAGGCCCACACGATTGGTCATGGTGCAGGCGAGGTTCTTGTGCACTGATTGCACGTCAGCCTCCAATCTCATACAGTTGGTTGTTGTTTGAATGCACAAATTTGGCGTCAATTAGTCCTTCACTCATTTTAATTGTATTTTCTGCATCACCCTGATAGCACGCAAGATGGCGACGTGCAGTAACCAAAAGACGAGCTCGTCGTCATGACAACAGCAGTTACTTAAAAGGGACCGTGATCCCAGAATAGGACTTCTACATGCATAACACAATAAGAAATAACTGCACGACATAAAAGTATAGAAGTGCAATCGTGAATTATGTCCATTCACTACAGTATTTTATTTATTGTCTATTAGTTTCTGCATTGCCCCGATAGCACGCCAGTCTCTTATCTGGCATTTATTCATTGTTCAAGTGCGCAAGTGTAGTGCCAGTTGATTTATTTGAATTATTGGCTATTGTCTATTACTTCCTTCATTAGGCACAACTTTGCTTCTCCTTTTCGGGCTATAGGCTGATTGTCTTGGCTTGTAATTGTATTGCGCAACAATCGCAAATTAGGGACCCCCCGAATATTGATGGGTATTTTGCACACTGGTTAGGGTCTGAAGCAGAACACTGGTTTTGTGGGTCCCACTGGGCACCAGCCCCTAAAAAAAAAAAAAAAAAAAAAAAAAAAAAATCATCACTTTCTCTCCATGCAACGGTCCTGCAAGCATTTCCCCTGCATTGCCTGCATCACTTGGTGTTCCTTGCATAATCAGCCATTTGCATGGCCTTCCTCAGCACAATTTAGTCAGACTGCAGCCATCGTCATGGCGGTCATTTACATGGCGCTTTTGAGCCTGTGCAATATTTAGTTTTATTGTTGCCTATCTTCACTGATGTTCTTAACCTTGTGAGGGTTCGCTTCAGTTGTTTATTATGAATGACAATAAGGAATTCAGATCGGCCTTTGCACGGCCTTTATCAGCATCATTCAATCAGAGCTCAGCCCTCTTCATGGTGGTCATTTGCATGGCCTTATCAGCGTCATTTCAAGCAATACTAAAGAACCTCCGGCTGGCCGAGTTTGGCAGCGCCAGCGGACCAAAGCAGTAGCATTTTGCCTGAAGGGAGATGAGTCTCCCATGAGCACCAGCAAATAGCGGCATACACATTCCGATCTCTTGGTGCATGGAAATTAACAAGGAAACGTCCAAACTAAGTTTCAGTCTTCCAGCGGATCATTTCACAGTAAACACACGTACACAATCCGATGGGAACATGCCGCATTGCCTGCTCCCTCGTCGTGACTCGCGAAAGCGGAACTTAAGTCAAAGTTTCTTAGTACAAGTAATTGATACAGACCCCTAAGGCCATGACAGAGGGTCATGCAACTCCTAAGTCTACGCATCATCACAAAAGTTAAAAGACTTTTTATACGAGGTTGAAAAGTCACTTAGCGTTGGTTAAATCAGAGCTCAGCCATTTGCATGGCCTTTTTTCAGCTTCGTTTAATCAGCCATTTGCACGGCAGTCATTCGCATGGCCTTTCTCGGCATCACACAAGTATTTCTGCGCATAGCCCAGCCACTGAGTGTTTAGTTTTCCATCGTTACCTCTGCATGTATGTCTTTACGTTGGTATATTGCATTTTGTATTCAGCTGCAATCAGAATTCCTCCGGATTCCTGGATTCATGAATGTTGTCTCATCTTCGCTGTCCTCGGTCTTCCCTGTAGATTTGATGCTCTTAACCAAGTATGGTATACTTCATTTTGGGGGGAGTCTTCCTCAGTACAGCTTCCCATCAGTAGATCAGCTAGATCTGCTGAAGGGAATTGTAAATGTTTATTTCAAGCGCACAATAACAGGTAATCTCATCATCCTCATCTTCTATTAGCTCATCACGGGTTCCCGAGCATAAGGAAACCTTGTTCACGCATTTCAAGACTCCACCTCCACCCTGGTTTCTCAAATCTCTGAAACCTTGTCTGCCGTCAAGCATGCATATCTCTGGTGGTGGTATCTCGATCTGGTTGCTTTCAGCACCTGGTTCTCCCTGCATGACATATAATTACCCTCTCCTCAGCATAGCATTGCCATCTTTCTCGCATCACTCTACCCTCTCCACTGTTCAGCATCATACCTGCTACTCATCATACATTCATCCTGTCTTCTCCTCCATGCCGGATGCCAAAAAATCTCCGAAACCTTAGTGCTCAGTAACATGCATTTCTCTGGTGGTGGTATCTCAGTCGTTGGTCGCCTTTCATTTCTGCATTCTTACTGCAAAGCATCACATTTTCTCATTCCATCTCATCCTCTCGGCGCATAGCATTGCAGCCTCACATCCTCTCAACTGCATAGCATTGCAGTCCCTCGCTCTCATTCATCCTCTCAACACATAGCCTCTTAGCTCAAAGCACCACAGCCTCACGCATATCTCTCCACTGCATAGCATTGCAGTCTCTAGCTCCCTTTCATCCTCTCGCTGCGTAACATCGCAGCCTCACGCATCCCTCTGTACCGCATAGCATTGCGGTCCCTCTCTCTCCTCTCGCCGCATAGCATTGCGGTCCCTCTCTCTTCTCGCCGCATAGCATTGTGGTCCCTTTCTCTCCTCTCGCCGCATAGCATTGCGGTCCCTTTCTCTCCTCTCGCTGCATAGCATTGCGGTCCCTCTCTCTCCTCTCGCTGCATAGCATTGTGGTCCCTCTCTCTTCTCGCCGCATAGCATTGTGGGCCCTCTCTCTTCTCGCCGCATAGCATTGTGGTCCCTCTCTCTTCTCGCCGAATAGCATTGTGGTCCCTCTCTCTTCTCGCCGAATAGCATTGTGGTCCCTTTCTCTCTTCTCGCCGCATAGCATTGCGGTCCCTCTCTCCTCTCGCCGCATAGCATTGCGGTCCCTCTCTCCTCTCGCCGCATAGCATTTCGGCCTCTACCCTGATCGCTGCAGGGCTTTCAGTTTCTCTCATCTCTCAGCTCACGTCTCTCATTCTCATCACCTTTTTTGCGCTTAGTGTTCCTAACCATATCTGATTGTGCTTTTTCTATAGATTGATGCTCTCCAACCGGGTAAGACTTACCTTTTTCTTGGGGGGTCATCTCCTTCAGATGCAAGCTCTCACCCATAGATCAGTACACCACGATGATCTACCCCCGGCGTCTAAGCGCCAAAATCTATTTGTATGCACAATAAATGTAATTCATCACTTTTCAGTCTGTCTCTCTTCCTATTGGTCTCTCCTGATTGAAATGAAGCTAAAGCGAAAGTTCAGACAGGAAGACCAGACAGGAAGACCATCTCTTAAGCACAAGCCTCTCCCAAGCTCACCCTCTACAGTATTTTCTCGCTCCGCCCTCTTCACTACTTCATCCAATCACGGGCTGCCCTCTCCTCTCCCTCTACCAATCAGTCTCTAGCGTCAAATTTAAAAGCGTCTCCTTTCCCTGCTGTCATCCCTTTGTCATCCAGCAAAACTCTCGACCCACCTCCACCCCTTCACCACCTTCACCTGACGCCGACCATCTTCATCAGGATCTCCGACCAGAAGTCTACCACCACCAGTGTCTAGGCCCGGGGGGTCATCTCCTTCAGATGCAAGCTCTCACCCATAGATCAGTACACCACGATGATCTACCCCCGGCGTCTAAGCGCCAAAATCTATTTGTATGCACAATAAATGTAATTCATCACTTTTCAGTCTGTCTCTCTTCCTATTGGTCTCTCCTGATTGAAATAGAACTATACTACCTTTTTACCTTAATTAAACACCTTCCGAGTAACTGTGGTTGTAAAATAAATGACAAATAACTTGGCTGAAAAACAACCTTGCGGGAGAAGGGTTAGCAAAACAGCAGGAAAGTGACCAGACTTTTATAGTTCCCAGTGAATATGTCCTTAGAAAAATGTCACAGCACAGAATTCATGTTTAATGTCGTCCAGATATATGAGCATGTGATTCAGAGGAAACAGGTAAAACATTAAACTTAATGGTGGTATTACTGGTATTGCAGTTCTCCGGAGCCAGGGGTGATTAGATAAAGTGCCCAGCTAGATTTTCTGTGGAAGAACACTTTATTGGGGCTATAATTCAAGAATTTGATTATAACGATTAAGTAATTAGTCCTTTGCTGCAAAGATCATTCACAAATGTAATTATAATTGTGAGACTGGTCTTTATCTGACAGCAAACTATCAGATATTAAGAGTTAGACCTTAGTCTGTATATTTCATGAAGACCGATACTGTGAGGACACACTGTGAGGACACAATGTGTGGGCATTCAGCATACAATATCAATTCAATGCCCAGGGCACACGTTTATCTTAACGTCTAGACTCTATCTCAGACCTGAGTAATGAGACAGCCTACAAGTAGATACGAGACACACCCTTGCTTTGCATCTGTTGTAGCTACTTTCTTTAATGTACAACAAATCAGACATTTAAACCATAAATGACTGATAAAAAAGCCATACCCCAATTTTACAGCTGTTACAAAGTAATTAATTGTAATTAATTAATTTAATTCAATAGACTTGTGTTGTTTCAACAATAGAAAACAAATATTTAGTTCAATGTCAATAAATATTTTTTATATAACACAAACGTAGTTTAAGTCAAGGCACCTCACAGAGAAAGGCCAAGAGAGACAATGAAGTTGATATTATAGTACAATATCATTTCAATGAAACCAAGAGTTTCGACTACAGTATATGGTCAACTACGATGAGTGTGCAGCTCAGAGAAACCTGCAGAATAAGAACATACTGTAGAGAAGAAGCACAACCTACAGAGAAGAAGAGGTGTGATATAAATACATGGGCAGACAGAGAAAATAAAAAAGACATCCTTACTCTGTGGACTCCCCAGTTTGAATTTCCATCTTCCTTACCTGTACTTCCTGCTGATTCTAATCTTCCAGACCCAGTTCCCCTCCAGCCGTAAACTCTTCCCTGTCATTAAAGTATCTGTTAATAAATAATCCTTGGTCCAAACTTAACATCCTCTCTCTCTGTGATCTGCTCTAGATGGGCCTTGACGCATTAAGGCCTTACAGGAGACAATTTTAATCTGTATACACTATGTTACAGGGCTCCACAGCTGAGAAGCTTTTTCGACCCCTGTACATACTTGCACTGTAGGGTTTTACAGTTGTACTGGGATAATACATATACAACAGATCAGAGCCTCAATATATACTGTTCCACATATCCCCAACATCAATGTCCAGGTCCATACCAAAACACAGGGGCTGAGTGGCCATCAGGTCGACCGGGAGATTTCCTGGTCGGCCGGCGGCCAATAAGCTCAAGTGACCCGGCTCACACACTGCCCTGCGTGGCTGTGTGGCGTTCATGAGTTAAAACCAAGGGGGCAGTTGTTGGTCTGAGAAGAGAAGCTCACTTACGCGTTCAAAAAACTGCAATCCCCCCGGCTTCCTCTGGGGGCTGTTGTCAGAAAGCAGCATGTCTCTATAGACCCCCGTACACACTCTGAGGGGGGTGAATTTTTTTTTTTAACTCTACTGTTTTACTGTTATTAGGTTAAGATTCTGGCCAATTAGGGCGCGGAAATGTTGAGTGACAGGTCCGAAGCAGGCTGCTTTGAGGCCAGTGGGCGGGATCTCGGCCGGCCATTCCAACATGGCGCTGTTCAAGCCGCCATATTTCAGTCACAAAAACTTTGCTATAGTGAGATAAAAGTAACCATGTGTTAAAATGCACCAGAATATGGGAACTGGTGTCTGGCCTTTATAAAAAAAAAAAGACCACCAATTAAGTTGTTTCACGCACATTTTTTGTTTTGCTTCTGGCACAAGTAGACTTTGCCATATGGAATGTCACATAGCTGTGTTTGAGCGGTGAGCGGTACAGAAATATGTAAATTGAAACTTAAATGTAAATTTAAACCTAACCTTAACACTCTAGAAGTTGGAGAAATGAGCCGTCTGACTTTTGGGCAGTCGGACTGATGTATGCTCCCCATAGATTACAACATAGATGATGTTCTGTTAGGTATAGAGAGGATGGCTCACTATTGGTTTACTCCTAGTACTACTGAAAGTGATACTGAATTTTCAGAAATTTTCCTACTCACGTTATTACCCCATGACATTTCCTGAGAATTGGATGGATATTGTGGTTTATGGAAGTCACAAACGTCTTAACTCACATTGTCTGTTGAAATCTGGCTAAACATGGTCTGGGGTTGTTGTGAAACACTTTGTTTAAATCTTTTTAGTGTAACGTTAGATAAGATTAACTGTGGATTGTTTGGAAGAATAACATGAACATGAGAGCTATGGTATTGCTCTGCTGTGGTATGATCTGTCTGATCAGTACCCGGTCAGGGATCAAAGCCTGGGACAGGCGGCAAGGAACAGATGATCCTTCCCTGGAAACACTCCAACTCTGGGGCAGTGAGTTCGCTTCTTGTAGAAAATAGAAAGTGATCTAATCCCAGGATGCACTTTGCCACTCATAGAGTATGTTTCAGACTTTAAGTGTCACTCACTGCAATGTTGAGTCACTGTAACAAGTGTGCCAGACAGTGAATGTCCTTTTTTGATCTTAAATGTGACAGTAAAGTCTGCCGTGTCAGGTTGGGAGGTTCAACACACAAATTTAAATGTTCTGCAAGTATCCTGTGCATTGCTAGGATGTGGCATTACTTTGGACTCATGAACTATTTAATGTACTGTATAATAGCCCAAATTCTGCTTGTTACCATGGATCGTGATTTTTCATTTTCCGTGTTTGCAATTTAGTTCCAGGCATGAACTGGCCACTCTCCAACAGCTACGCATTACTATTCTGATGGAAGACTTCGTGCATCATCAGCATTTGACCAAAGGAGAGAGGGAAAATATACAGTACATGCATAGTCTCCATTATAACAGATACAGACAGATATAACCCCTATCAAATCTCCTATAAAGACTATACATTTCACTGAAGGGGCCCCTGACAGTTAGCATCTACTCAGAGCTGGTCTTACAGGAACATCTGAAAATTTTACTGCTAATAGGATGTGTTTTGACTCGTGTGGACTTTTTGCCCCAGCCCACAGACACAGACTCTGTTCATTTTACCTGCATAAATGACAGTCAAACGCTTATAGTCGGAGGAGAAGACATCTGGTCCAGGCCTGTTGTCTTTAAATTTGCAGTAGCTCCTGTCACCAACGTCTGTAAAAGTGTCAAGCGCCTCTGAAGTCTAATCCTCACTGTGATTTCAAACGTCATTACAAGCTGTTACCGTTTATTGCTGATTATTTGATTTATTAATCATGAGTCATGTAAATCCATGTTACCTCGGCACAACTACCCATTATCAAGAAAGAAAGTAAAATAGTGTTATCTCTGCAAGGCCAATAGAACCTATTTGACTCCGATTCATGGCTGCCAGAATGGATCAAAGGATTAACGGTAGTAAATGACAAAAGAAAAAGGTGGATCTGAGTTTCACATGATGTCATGTGTAAGAAAACATGATAGTCAGCCATAATGTGTACAAGCCTATAGTTTAAGTAAAGGTATCACCACTAATCTTTAAACCAGAGTCCTCAGCATAAATACAGTTGAACAGCATCGGATATGGGGGGGTGGGGTGGGCTCACTTTAGCTTTACTTTTTACTGCATTCTACTTAAATGTGCATATGTGCCTGTGTGGTGGGCACCAGAAAACATCTGTGTACTATTATACTTTTGGTATGCATGAAAATAAAAAATTGCGTCACTTTTTCCCTTGGATTAAAGAAAAGTTAAAGAATGTGTACATTTAGTGCTCTGGTGTACATGATCATGCAAAGTTGCCGTCTTCAGATGGAATTAAATCAGCCTGAATTATTATTCCAGACCAACACTGACCCTGAACTGTGTCAAAAGCAGTGCTAGTGAAAAGTGTAGGAAAAGAAACAGTCTACCTTCAGAGATTAGAGAGAAAACATAGACTCTCTGCCTAACATTTGTAACTGCACAACTATAGATAAAACAGTGGGCGGTTCGCCTGCATTTGTATATTTGTATAGGTGTAGGTAGGTATACTGTCTCTGTTGGACTCCTTCTGTGCGTTTGTTTGTCTTTGTTTTGTTTTTTTGTAGAGGCTGTGTTCGGGCTTGGTTTAGACTTGTGGTACGGTACAGTATGTATGTACAGTATTTATGTTTGTATATCTTTTCTTGTTGAAAACTAATGAGTGAATTACACACACAAAAAAGTTGGCGGTTGTTTTTGTGTAACTTCTCCTGTTATCTATTTACAAAAAAACGATTATTTCGTTCAAAAGTATGTTTTTCATTAATCAGTAATCACCCCCCTCGACAAACTGAGGTGTTCTGGTAAGCTCTGAATTTGCCGTTTATATCATTCATATATACATCGAGCGGGTAAGCTCGGTGGTGGTTGCCATGTCGTGTTGCTATGTTTTTACGTTGAGTGGCAGCATAACAGTAGGAAACCACGGAAACTCACCGGAGACACAGGAGCTGTCGGCTCAGGTTGAGGTGGCGACTGTGAAAAGTCACCGCGGTGCAGTGAGGAGGAATGGAGCGTTACACTGATGCTGTATTCACGTGCAGTCAGGCAGACAGACGTCGGCGGCGGCAACAAACCATTTTAGTCACAGAAGTTGTTTTACCTCGTGCTGACGGACCACTTGTTTACATAGAGGCTTGTTTATGCCGTTACGTGCAGTGGCTGTCGTCCGTCGCCGTCTGCCCAATTTCACGCGAATGCAGCATGAAAAATACGATTGAGTTGCTCGCAATATACAACCGCAACGCTAGATGGGAGTAATTTCTACACAATGTACCTTTAAACATGAAAACTTATTTGAGCCACACCCCAAGAAATCATGTGTGTAGTCACTGAGGGTTTGTCTTGGACACAGCAGTGACAGCAGCCTTTGATATCCATGTATCTGGGGTCAAATCTCCTCTTGTTGGTCTTGCAACATGCTGAAAAATAAGTTGTATAACTATAATTAGCCAATAATTAACCTTTCAACCACTTCATGTGTGCTGACATTATGGGAGTGGCTCTGATTATTCATGTATGAGCACACTGATAATAGTACTGCATCTTGGGTATATAATTTCAAAAAACTTCTATTTAAAATGTTGAAGCTGAAACACACACACTTAAAAATATAACACATGCAACAGCATTGTTCTGTTTTTTTCTCTTGATTCAACGACAGAAGATTACACTCGTAAAAAGTTGGCATACTGTATGTTATAGTTGGAAACTCCATGCTTCAAATACTGCCATAGGAATTTAAGACGGACTCATCAAATGCAGATTAATGCAATACCCAATGGGTTTGAGAGTGCAAAAGATGATACATCTGAACGCCCCCCATGCAGCCCGTCTTCTCTTTAGACAGATAGGAAAAATCCTCACATGTAGCTGATATGTCATATATTCGATCCCTGATTGGGATGTAACGTCCGATTCTGAAACGTGATTGGCCCAGATTTCCGATCACGTGATCGTATCGGAACATCCCTATTTCCAAGTATTTTAAGTTTTTAAATAATGATAATATGCACCATTACAATGTTTTCCCACTATCAAAGCTCACAGTAACTGTTGTAATGGTAATTTTCAGTGTGTACTTGTTTATCCCTTTCTACTGTTTTGTGCTCTCTGTTTGATACAATACAGAGATACACGCTGTGCATGTTCTCACGTAACATCGCCTGATTCTTGTTTTTTGACGCCTGTTGCTGACCTTGGTGTACATTGTAATCTGTTTCAGCTTGATAAAGTTCACTTGTGGGGGGGTGTGACAGATTCTACAAAACTCCTCTGCTCAATGTATTTTTTGCTCCATTCCTTGCAGACTGCGTTGCACTCTGTTCGACTGAGAACCTTCTTTGCAAAGAATAAAACCCTTAAAAGAAATCTTGCCTAACAAATTTCCACAACACTATCACTGTAATTAGTTCAAAATACTGGTTATTAGGTACACCAGGGATTATCGACCACAATATACACACTTGTAAACATACACATGAAAAGCCCACACACTACTGTAGGAGGTCAAATTGTGAAATTATATACTGTCACACGCACAAACAAAACACTCTCAGTGGAAGTGCAATCAGTTCACAGATATAATTATAGGTTTTCAACCATGGGCGGCTGTGGAGCTGACAGATACAACGTGGAATAAAACTAAAAAAGAAGTCACAGATAAAGTCACTTATAATGTACTGATAAGTGGAATGCAAACCCCAGTCTTTGGTCTCACGTTGAATTGGTTCACTTTATTAACATTTTCCCACTGTGATGGTGGTCTCAGACCTCTGCAGCTTCCAGCAGTTCCACACTAAGGGAAACAGTCTTGAGCTACTTTCCATAGCTCAGAGTTGGCAGCGCTATCCGACAGCACCAGGATGCTCACAGGAGAATTTAGCTACAAAAGCGCAGCAAGTTTTTCCAGCACAGTGGGAAGATAATGACCAGCTAGAGACTTCATGTTTAGAAAAAAACAAAAGTTTTGACATGGACAGCTTAACAACCAACCAACTTGCTATAGCACTTGTTTTTTTTTTACTTCAGTGAATTATTGTACACATAAAATCAATAAAAGTGTTATTTTCTAAAATATAACCAGTGTGACTCAACACTGGATACAGTGGGAAAACAGTGAAGCTGAGATCCGCTCATGAGGATTACATTTTGAATTATGGCTGCTGCATAGTGTGAGGGACCCAGCAGTCGACACAGGGACACAGACTCAAAACTTATCAAAAATAGATTAAATTTATTTTTTGACAAGCATAAAACTCAAAAAAGATAACAAAAGATTTAGGGCCCTTTAAGGTTAAATTAACAAAACCAAAAAGACATGACAGAAACCCAAACACACCCTCAACCTCTCTCCCAAATGAAACAAAGAAACTGCCTTAAATACTACCAGACTAACCCAAAATAAATGACAGGATAATTACTAAATCAATTAGCTTACAAAATAACTAAAAGTTGTGAAAAAGACAAACTAAAGGTTTCTACAAAAATAACCTACTGAAACTAATATTTACATATATACATAAAACTTATCTAACTCAAATTAAACATAACAAAACCCCAACAAAATCTTAAATCCCCCCCATGACTGGAGAGCAGTTGGATTGTGCCGGGCGGGTCTTAAGCAGGTGGAACCTTTCTGCTCGTCCTTTGCCATTTCCGCCCGGACCCCAGTCGCTGACGCACGCCTCACAGTGATGCCGAGTTGGCCAGACTCAGGACCCCCACAGTGGGCATGGTAAATAAAGAAACAAAATAATTAAACAAACCAAACCATAGTCAACACAAATGTGTGCACTCAAATGTGTGACCATGTGCTTAAAGTAAATAAAGTCTGTATGACATGTGAAATCAAAAGACTATGTGTTGTGTTTATTTGTTTACTGCTGTCCATGTTGTGATGTTTGCAGATCCTAATAATACTAATAATAATGTGCCGAAGTAAACTTAATGTGTAAACCTAAATGTAAATGATAATAAATAAAGCAAACTAAGTGAGTGCAAAGGGGAGGGGTTACCGACAGGCAGATGGTTGTGGTGGTTGCTGTGGTGTGGGTGCGACCACCACACACTCCCCCCCTTCTGGAGACTCGCCATGGGAGCGAGACAGGAAGTCAGCTGTGGCGTTGGTCCTCCCTGGGATGTGAGCCACAATAAACCGGTAGGGCTGCAGGGCGAGATACCATCTCGTGATGCGTCCATTTGTGTCCTTCATCCGTTGCAGCCACTGGAGTGCTCGATGGTCGGTTTCCAGAATGAATTCTCTTCCAAGGAGATAATATTTGAAAGAGTCGAGAGCCCACTTGATTGCCAACGCTTCCTTCTCCACCGTGGAGTAGCGAACCTCCCGGGGCACCATCTTTCTGCTGATGTACGCCACTGGATGTCTGTCCTCTGGCGGCCCCTGCAGGAGAACACCTCCAAGACCTCTATCCGATGCGTCTGTCTGCAAGACAAAGGGTTGATCAAAGTCTGGGCTGCGCAATACAGCGCTCTTACTCAGTGCCTGGCGGAGGTCGTGGAAGGCTGCTATAGCCTCGTCTGACCACTGGACTCTGCTGGGGCATCTCGATCCGACTCGGTCCGTGAGGGGGGCTGCCCTTGCTGAGAAGTGGGGTATGAACCTCTGATAGAATCCAGCCATGCCGATAAAGGACCTCAGCTGTTTCCTGGTTTGGGGCAGAGGACAATTTTCAATAGCATGTACCTTTTGAAGCTGAGGTTTAACAGTACCGTTACCAATGGTGAATCCCAGGTATTCTGTTTCGGCCCGGGCAAACACACATTTGGAGGCGTTGATAGTTCGGCCTGCAGACTGCAGGCGGTCCAAAACCTCCTTCAGGTGTTCCAGGTGCTCCCCCCAGGTGGAGCTGTGGATCACTATGTCATCCAGATAGGCAGAAGCAAAATCAGACAATCCATACAGTACTTCATCCATCATTCTTTGGAATGACGCTGGGGCGCCGTGCAAGCCAAATGGGAGTACAGTGAAGTGGAACAAGCCCCAAGGGGTGCGGAAAGCAGTCAACTCGCAGGAATTCTGGGTGAGTGGAATTTGCCAGTATCCTTTACATAAATCAATAGTTGTCAGAAACTTGGATTTGCCAAGACGCTCTATGAGGTCATCGATTCTTGGGGTTGGATATGAATCGAATTTTGACACAGAATTCAAGTAGCGGAAATCAATACAAAATCTCACACTACCGTCTTTCTTTGGTACCAACACCACCGGATGGCACCACTCACTCTGGGAGCGCTCGATCACTCCAGACGACAGCATGAGGTCCACCTCTTTCTTCAGGGGCTCCAGGAGTCGTTCTGGGATCCTATAACTCATGCGTCTCACAACAGCATCAGACTTTAACGTGATATTGTGTTCCACCAGGTTAGTTCTGCCAGGATTCTCAGAAAAGAGGAGAGGGTTGCACAAGGCTCTCACCTGGGACTGTTGTTCATTGGACAGATGCTCCAAGTCCAGGGAGACCGGCGCTGCCACTGGTAAGTATTGGTCATCCATATCCTCCTCTTCATCAATCTTCCTGATCAACATCACCTCTTTCCCCTCGGATCTAGAGACCCACTCCTTGAGGAGATTAACATGCAGCACCTTGGTAGACCGACCTCGACCTGGAGTAGCGACCTTGTAGGTGGTGGGCCCGAGTCTCTTCTGCACCTCGTATGGCCCCTGCCACTTCACCAGCAACTTACTTTCTTGGCTGGGCAGCAACACCAGGACCTTCTGTCCAGGGCTGAAGATCCGCTGTCGGGCTGTCTGGTCGTACCAGGTCTTCTGCTGCTTTTGAACATCTGCCATGTGTGCCTCGGCCAGAGCGCTCATCTTCTCCAGCCTCTCTCTCATCTGCAGGACATAAGACACAACATCCACAGGTTCTTCACCTCCCCGGCCCCCCTCCCAGAGCTCTCTAAGCAGAGTCAGAGGCCCCCTCACCTCTCTGCCATAGAGCAATTCAAAAGGAGAGAAGCCAGTGGAGGACTGCGGCACCTCTCGATATGCAAAAAGAAGATACGGTAACCATTGATCCCAATCAGAACCCGTCTCATTGACAAACTTCCTGAGCATATGTTTGATGGTTTGGTTGAATCTTTCAGTCAAGCCGTCAGTCTGGGGGTGATACGGGGTTGTACGGAGGCTCTTAATGCCCAGCAGATGGTAAACTTGCTTCACCAGAGTGGACATAAAGTTCGAGCCTTGATCTGTTAGGATCTCACAAGGGAAACCCACCCTGGAGAACAGTTGGACCAAGCACGCCGCCACATATCTTGCCTTCACAGACTTCAGGGGAAACACTTCTGGATATTTTGTTGCATAATCGGTAATGACAAGCATAAAGCGGTTACCTGCTTTGGTTTTCTCAACTGGCCCCACCACATCCATCCCGAGCCGTTGGAAAGGGACGCTGATGATGGGCAGGGGCTGAAGGGGGGCTCGGGGAGGCCCTCTCACTGGAGCCTGCTGACACTCAGGGCAGCTCCTACAAAACTGAGCAACAGCACCCCCTATCCCCGGCCAGAAGAAGTGACGCTTGATGCGTGCTACAGTCTTATTCTTCCCCAAGTGTCCAGCCCAGGGTATGGAATGACCCAAGGCAAGGACTGTCTCTCTAGCACCCTGAGGAACCACCAACTGAGAAGATGGCCCACACTGGCGATAGAGCACACCATCTTTGAGGAAATACCACTCTCCAGCATCCTGATCAGGCTTTGGCTTCCTCTCTTGTTCCTTAGCTTTCTGCATCAAGCTTGCCAGGGTTGGGTCATCATTCTGCATCTCAATGATATTCACAGGGAGTTTAAATTGTAGTGGTGGTGTTAGGGGAGATTCAGAAGACTGATGGTTGATTGTGTACAGGAACTTATCTTGTCTTTTATGGCTGCGTGACTTTCGAGATCTCCCGGGTGCATTCTCCAAGTCTGCATCATAAAAAGGCAAAACACTCACCCATGGGGGAGACTCCTCACCCTTCTTGGCTTGGGACCTCGTTGTTGCAACATTGCACGTCTGCTTCCGCTGCAAGAGGTCCGGCAGTACTGGCAGGTCTCGGCCCAGCACCACCGGGAAGGGGAGGTCATCTGCCACAGCCACGGTCATGAGGTAAGTTTGGTCCTGTACTTTAAGATAGACATCAGCAGTTGGTATTAGCTTCTCATCCCCATGCACACAACGTACTGGAATACAGTTAGCACTCTGAACAAGATCATATGACACACATTTAGGATGCACCAATGTTTGGTCACTCCCAGAGTCAATAAGTGCTTTAAAATCGGTGCCATGCACTTGCACATTAATCATATGAGGCATCTGCTGGACTGTCCGAGTTTCCTCAGCCTGTGGTCTAGGAACATGGCACACTTGAGTAATCTTCGCCCTCCTTGGACATTTTGGCTTCACATGGCCCTCTTCTCCACATTGATAACAGACAGGCACTCTGCTAGAGGGCCTTGGCTCAGGAGTTTCCTGAAAGGAAGGCTTACCAGACCCCTGGGGGTACCGTTGCATATGCTGGGTCTGAGGCTTACGTGGCTCTCTGGGGGTCTTCCAGGCATTAAAGGTCCACTGCTGATTTTTCCTCCTTGCCGCCACGAAGACATCAGCCAGCTCTGCAGCCTCAACCGCTGACTCTGGGTTATGTTCTTTGACCCAGACCTGTAACTCAGGGGACAACATGCGCAAATATTGCTCAAGAATGAGAAGTTCGTTAATTTCTTCAATAGTTTTACCTCTTGGTTGGATCCATTTGATGTAATTTTCCTTTAATCTCACATACAGCTCTCTAGGGCTCTCCTCCGGCCCAACATCGAGAGATCGGAACCTCTGACGGTAAGTTTCAGGGTTAATGTCATACTTTCTGAGAATAGCTGCTTTAACTCTGTCGTAGTTGAGGGCTTCGTCTCCATCCATATGGACATACGCACCTCTGGCCTTCCCAGTCAGCAAGGGAACAAGGTGCAGAGCCCAGTCCCCTCTCGGCCACTGGCAGGCAGCAGCCACACGTTCAAAGGTTATTAGAAAATGTTCTACATCATCTGAATCAGACAACTTCTGTAGCTTTGGCTCGGCGTAGCGGCCTGGACGGGGACCACGTGGAGGCAGCTCGTTTGGATCCGCTTCACCCCCAGGGTCGTCGTTGCCTACCTCATGCGCTGGACCACCTCGGGCTCCCCCGAGTGGTGCTGGAGGCTGTTGCCCCGCCACGTCTTGCCGCAACATGCCAAACTGTTGTCGGAGGGCCTCAAACCGCCGGTCCTGCTCCACCAGCTCTTGGGTGCGTTGAGCTTCCCGTGCCTCCTGAGCCACGATGTGTGTGCGTAGCAGGTCTGCCAGTTCTTTGAGAGTTGGGTCTCCCGGATTGCTGGCATGATCCTCTTCCTCGCCACTGCCATCCTCAAAGCCTCTCGCTGGCCCTGCACCAGGAGTTGCTGCTGCTCCTCCTCTCTGGACGCCACGCCCTCTGCCATTACGCTGCATCTGGTAGGAGGTTGCACTCACAAAATGGAGGGGAGAAAAAAAAACGATGAAAAAATGGAGAGAAAAATTTGAGAGGGAAAAAAAAAATGCAAGTCTGCGCCCCTTTACTGGATCTATCCCACCACTGCCACCATATGTGAGGGACCCAGCAGTCGACACAGGGACACAGACTCAAAACTTATCAAAAATAGATTAAATTTATTTTTTGACAAGCATAAAACTCAAAAAGGCTAACAAAAGATTTAGGGCCCTTTAAGGTTAAATTAACAAAACCAAAAAGACATGACAGAAACCCAAACACACCCTCAACCTCTCTTCCAAATGAAACAAAGAAACTGCCTTAAATACTACCAGACTAACCCAAAATAAATGACAGGATAATTACTAAATCAATTAGCTTACAAAATAACTAAAAGTTGTGAAAAAGACAAACTGAAGGTTTCTACAAAAATAACCTACTGAAACTAATATTTACATATATACATAAACTTATCTAACTCAAATTAAACATAACAAAACCCCAACAAAATCTTAAATCCCCCCCATGACTGGAGAGCAGTTGGATTGTGCCGGGCGGGTCTTAAGCAGGTGGAACCTTTCTGCTCGTCCTTTGCCATTTCCGCCCGGACCCCAGTCGCTGACGCACGCCTCACAGTGATGCCGAGTTGGCCAGACTCAGGACCCCCACAGTGGGCATGGTAAATAAAGAAACAAAATAATTAAACAAACCAAACCATAGTCAACACAAATGTGTGCACTCAAATGTGTGACCATGTGCTTAAAGTAAATAAAGTCTGTATGACATGTGAAATCAAAAGACTATGTGTTGTGTTTATTTGTTTACTGCTGTCCATGTTGTGATGTTTGCAGATCCTAATAATACTAATAATAATGTGCCGAAGTAAACTTAATGTGTAAACCTAAATGTAAATGATAATAAATAAAGCAAACTAAGTGAGTGCAAAGGGGAGGGGTTACCGACAGGCAGATGGTTGTGGTGGTTGCTGTGGTGTGGGTGCGACCACCACACATAGTAATGGTTGAGGTCAGGCAATTTTAGGCAAAATTAGGCTATTTGAAAGTGAAAGTTCCACAGCTGTAGCACATATGGCCGATTTGTTATGAATTTTCAAAGTTTTGAAATTTAGAGGCATGTTGTAACACCCTAATGTCTTGTGTTTCCAATTGAGGACATCTGGCATTTTGACGTGTCATCACCCTTGTTGGGGCTTGAACTCACAACCTCTAACACCAAGAACCAGCACCTAACCTACTGAGGTAATTGGCTTTATGCGCAGCTCCACTACTTCCTGAACTTTAGCCAGCTCCTTTCCTCTTACATTATTGGACAAAGTGATTAATCCAGGTGTGTCTGACGGTTGTTGTGAGGACACACCTGGATTAATCAGTTTGTCCAATAATGTAAGACAGGACACTTTTTTTCAGGAAGATTGAAAATGTATTTATTAAGAATCGGATGGTATATATATTTACAGTAGCCTACTGTTTACAGTCAAATGTTTTCATGCACTGTAGGCTCAATTTTTGATTTGATTCTGTGTGTGCGAGGGGCTCAGTGAAGGGTCAATTCACCACAGAAAATAAATAATGTTCTGAATGTGAGCTTGATGACTGACGAATGCTTTGTGGAAATCTTCTCAGATTTTTCAAATTCACTTGGACTCGAAGATCAGAGATGAGCTTTTGGTGGTCAAAGGTCAAGGTGGTTGTGACATCATAAAGCACAAGTTTGGTCATGACTCAAGAATTAGATTAACATTTATTTGGTGGAGGTTAAATGTTGACATGATGAGAAAGAATTGAGAAAAGTGGGGATAGGGACGCTTTGGTGATAACTTCAAAAAATGTTTTTAGACAAATAACTTGAAAATATAATTTTCATGCATGCATTTTCATAATTTTTTCTCATTACAGTTTTATCTAAAATCAGAACAAATGCCATTTTTTCTTTGGAAAAACATATCGTAATTATATCTAACTTCCATGTTTTACAGAAAGAGGAAACTAAGGGAATTCAATTCAATTCAGTGAGAGGAGAACTTGGAAATAATTTACTAAACAGTGGCTTTAAAAATGATATGCTGCATCTTCCACTTCCCTGTTTCCTTAGTCAGTGAGTAAACGAGTGTATGAACTGTATGAACCGTGGGACGGTGGTGGCAGTGCAGCAGAAAGTAGAGCAGAATCAGACGGTCATGAGGGCTCTTAGCATCGACATGTCTTGGGCAAGATCCCAAAAAACCCTGATGTACTGTCATTGTACAAGTGTGTAACTTGTGAGTTGTGGTGCACAGATTAGATCATTGTGTGTAAGGTGGTTAAGAGTGACTCCAAGTGTAAAGCACTTAGAGCGGTTGTTTCAGCCCATTTAACATCGATGTTTCCTCTTTCCTTCTGTGTCTCTGTGCAAAACTCAGGTAAACAGAAGAAGCTGAAGACTCATATGGTTTGGCAGTGAAATATTGATGGGAACAGTGACGAAATTGAAAACACAAAAGTTAATACAATTTGGGAGCAGAAAAATAATGAAAACGTGTCCTGAGAGATAATACGCCTTATTTTGTGTATTTTGTCATAAGATATGACTTTAAAGTGACTAATATATGTACACCATCAGCCTTTCTTTCTACTAAATTTCCCCAAAGAGGAAGTGTTAAATAGAGACAGACAAAGGCCCTGTTGAAGGAAGACACATGTGGTATGTTGATTCAGTCATTTGAGCTTTTTTTTTTTTTAATGGGGTGGATAATGGCATCTGATATCCAGATGTTCCTTATACATGGAAATCCAAACATGAACCTGAAACTGATGTTTGGACAGTCGCCCGGATTCAGCTGTTTGCTTCGTATGATTTCTCAACTGACATGAACATTAGATCAATTACAGCAGTGGGAGCGCACACAAGGAGTCAAGCATTGGTGGATCCGCCTAAAGACGCCTGGGTTTGTTTATTAGCTCCAAAGTTTTGTTTTTTCTAATATATCAGTCAAAGACATGTCACATATGAAAGGTGGGAATACATGGAGTTACTGTGTCCCTTAGCAGCAGGCGGACTGATGAGGCTCCTCTCTATGAATTTGTGTAAAAGATATATATTGCAGGCTGTAGAGGGTTTAGGGGGAAGGTTGGAGCCGGGAGTTGGAGGAGAAACAGTAAGGAGCCAGGGGAACAGGTAGTAAGAGTTTGTATTGTCCATCAAATAAAGTCCATAAAGTGTTCATAGCGTTATTGCACATAAGAGTAAGTTATTGCACATTGATGTTTGCTTTCAGGTTTTGGCTTTGGGATCCAAGGGAACAGCAAGTTTGACCCCATGAGACGGGGACTCAAAGTTAAAACAGGCAGGATTGTGAGGGTGATGGAGAACAGGTTGAGTCTCAGAGAGAGGACAACAAGACCTCGAGGCAAAGTTTAGATGAGTTTATGATCTTGCCAATGTTAGGACAAGCCAACCAGACCATGCTTGAGACGAAATCGACCTCTTGTAGCCACAGCAAGTTACCAGGCATTACATCTACCATGTCTGGTATTTTCATGGAGGGGTGACTGAGCTACATTTGTGGACATTTGTGCATATGCAGCGTGGATAAACCCTCTGATCTTTGACTTTAAGGAATAGTTCACCAAAAAATGAAATTCAGTAATTATTGACCCACCCTCTACTGATGAATAAACCGGAGTAGATTTTATTCCCCAGAATGCATCTGGAGACCCAGGAGGGGGGTTTGTAGTCAAGTTGGTGTTTTGTAATTTCACCCATTAAAATAAAGGGTTTTTAACTTTTCCAACCCACCTGAGTGCCTGCACGTTTTTCTTTTTTTATCCCTTCAGGACATTTAGATCGCAGCAGACGAGCAGTAAGGAAGAATATTACAAAAATAAAAATTAAATCTTGATACTTACAGACAACTGTGCTTGCAGGTCTGAGAGTCATACTGTAACTGAGCCTGACTGCATCCGATTTCAATCCAAACCAACCTGTTTACCCCAAATCTGTTTCCCCTGACTACACACATGAGCGGCTTGTTCATGACTGTAACGTAACAAACCTGTTATCCATTTTTTTTTGTACAGGCCTCACATCGCTCTCCAAGACACGCTTTTATCCAAAGTGTCAAATGATCCACTCTGTAATTATCACACGTGTGCAGATGTTTGTGAGAACGGAACTTGCACATTAGCAAATTACATTAACAGTCTTTTTTCTTCCCATCAGAGGGTTGTAGCTGGCCATGCTTGCTGATGTGTGAAAGTCACTGCGCACCATTCATTTGAGTTTTACTTAGAGCGATGAGTTGCAGCCGCTGGGTTTCCTCGGACTCCGGCACTCCTGCAGGCAATCACACACACACACAGACATGCAAAGGCATCAGCTTTGGGAGGCACAGGGGTTTGTAGATAAAACGTGTGTTTCCATTAGAGTAACAAAACCATTTTGCTTATACAGTAGAGGCAAGTGCTCGAGTGCATTAAAAGAATACCACTGCACTTTTCAAGTTCAATCCAGTAAAGGATTAAGAAATTGAACTGAACAAGAAATGAAAAGAAAGGTATGAGAGTAGCTATTAAATCTGACATTACCTCCCATGCTGCAGTCAGACCTCAGACCCAGAATCACAAATCCACGTCAGATGCCTTTATATTCTTGATGCAACATGTGTGAAGCTCAGAATGTGCCAAGTGAAAACTGTCTTGGCTGTCTCACATGAGATATTCTTGTTTGTATGTGTTTATCTGTTCTTTTCTGGCTGGAGCCAAGTGGGCGGTGTGGCATTTGGATAAAACAAAACAAAAAATGAAAAAAAGATGGGGTCTCATCCATGTTCAGAGGAGGGTGTTGGAGCTGCTCGAGCACTTCCCTATTCACCCTGTCATGTCCAATGTGCCCTCTGGTCAGAGCCTAGCATTTAATTTAAGTTGTGCAACCTCACATCTTTGTCTCTTTCAGCTCACATTCAGCTGGTGCCGTTTGAACAGCTAGAAGCACCTCTGCCTTTAGACTCGGTTGTTTGTTTGCACAAACCCATTTTGCCGTGAGCAGAGTGAGACTTTTAGAACTTTGACTCTGAGGGAATTTTAGCAAAAAACAAAACAAAAAAACGTGTCCACTCCCTGATTCACACTGAAAATGTGTTAAAGCTCACCGTCTTACATCTCCCATGCACTTTGACCCAGTGATTCTCAGGAGTATGTTTTAGAGCTGGCTGGTTTCTCTCCCACCACAGTGAAAGTATTTTTCTTATTTCTTTACTTATCAGCAGTACACAAAGTACTGTACAAGGTGTATTTTGTCCTCATACTGATAACATCAGTGCAGCACCATGGACAGTGCCTCATCAGAGCTGAATCAGGACTATCCTCAGAGTTATGTATATTTTGCTTATACATTTTAGTTACACTTTCATATTCTTAATTTTTAATTATCTATATTATCAGAAATGTTTGCAAATAATGTGTCATTAGCTTTATGGTTATCTTTTCAACATATACAGTATGTTTTCTCTAAATTTCATCCCGCTGTTTAAAATAAACACACAGTTTACAATATGTTATCATCTTACAGTCCCTTTGCCAACACACTGACTTCTACAAATTGCATTCAGATGAAATATGTAGGGAGGAAATGGAGTAGAGTTTGGATTACGACGGTTGGCAGCGTTTTTCCTCTAGTGTGGGAAAAGTAGTGCGATTTTCCTAAAGCTCGGTTCAGGGAGAGGTCAGGGACAACAGTGCTGAAATACTTTATATTAATACTTATTGGCAACACTTATGTTAGCAGCCATCTCAGCGGAGCTGCGGTTGTGTGTGTGCCATCATGGCAAACTGTGCTCTGACTGTAGCAGGAATGAATACAGAAGGGTGTTTTTAGTGCTTGTCTCTGTGTTGGTCCTGATGTGGACAGATAATTTTTAAAATCTCAACAGCATCACAGCTGTTTGAACGTCGACCATGACGGCGGATCTTGGTTTATGTAATCTCTAGACAATGCTAAAGGTGTTTGGGTTACTGGGCTGAACAACATTTTGCTTATCATTACAGCAAATCTACTGCACTATTTAAAATACACAATATGCATTTTTTCCTCAATAAATGCAAGAGCACAAACAGGCAGAAAGTTTGACAATGTCACAAAGGTTACACACATCACTGTCATTGTTGCGTTCAGCTACACCCTGTATTGATTGCCCAATTCTCTGTAGGTTTCCTCCCCCGCAAAACAAATAGACCTGTTAATCAATCCCATGTTACAGTTGCCCTAAGATTTAAAATTAATTAAGGCACCTAAAAGGTGCAGTGCAGTGATTTTTCATTCTTCATTCTTGACCCAGATAGCAAAATGTATCTCATGCCCGGGTCCACTTCATTGCCACATCTGGGCTAATTCCTGCTTCTGTACTCCACTGTCTGCAATCTGGAAGATTTTCTGTCTGTGCACTGGTTTTCGTCCAGATACAAAAGTAGCACTGTCAGCCACACTGAACCGGACGATCGCTGAGAGAGCAGAAACTCAAACTGTTTGGTTGCCAAAATAATCGTACAATCTGGTGGGACCTTGTTGCATGAAACAACAATGAAACAACAATGAAACTGATTTTCAACAGTTAATCAACGTGAGCATGGCACCGGAATATCACTGCCATCACTGGTGTCTTCAGTATTGGATCCGCAGTTTGGCCTGTGGGTAAACACAGATAAGGCTGAAAGGGCTGAAAGACGATGCCAATATGTTTATAAGATTACAGGAACGGTTCTTGAGAACCTTTTCTTGACGAAAAAAAAAACAATATTTTGTACCTTGTTGTGACATGTCAAGAGGTGTTCTTACCTTTAATGGCGTCACTGGGGACATGGAAACAGGAATGTTTTTCTTGGCTTTGAATGAAATTCAAATGCAGCCTGATGAGATGATTTCCCAAAAATTTCACAATAGAGTTCCCAGTCACGATATGTGTGTGTGCTCAGGTGTTTGTTGTTTTTTGTGGCCTCCTAACACATCATCCTGTCTCTCATATCAAAAGCTCTTTGGCTTTGACCATATTGAGCTGAATGATGAAAAGTCATTACATGTTTTAATAATCCTGTATATCCTCAACAATAAAAGCCAGCATGGCCACAACAGAGTTCCCACCATGTCTGACAAATGAGGTGGTGACTTTGGATGTTCCTTTTTTCTTTTCTTTTTTTTAAAATCTCAAGTCATGCAACTCATTTTTTTGTATTTTGTCTCTATGAACTGTATCCTGACTGCTTACCAGAGGTTTCTTGTGCGAAATCCCCTGAGATTGTGACATATTCTCTTGATCACAACACGTCACACACCAACATGACTTGCTGCATAGTCATAGAGGTTATTTTTTCTTCATCAGATGATTTAGGTTTAACCGTAAATCTTGATTATTTTTGATCCACTGGGTTGTTTCCTGTGAAAACCGACCTTGATATCCCTTAAGCGGTCTTCTTCTTCTGCCAGTCCACAGGCTCTGCTGTGACCTCCACATGATACCAGAGATGTGATCACCCATGAGCTCCACAGCATTAATACATTCTTCCTAATTAATTTTGAGTTTCTAAGAAAGAGCCATGAAATCATACATCAGTTACAGTACACACATTTTAAAACAAGATCAGTTTGATCAGTACTCATGAACAGGAGGACAAAATTTTAAACTCATGACTTGAAAAACTGAGACAGAGGTTCATTTTTTTTAAAAAGTAAAGAAAAAATAAGAAATATTCATTCATGAATCTGAAACACAATGTTTTGATCCCCAAACAAATAAAACAGCCTCTGTGCAACAGTGGAGTTTATCAGCCAGACGCATATCCACTTTTTTATCTTCTGATGCAATTACAGAGAAGTCAACTGACAATACAAATTACAGATGGGGATAACTCATGCACTTACCATGTATGATTGGGCAATACCTGAGCAAGGACAATGCTCTTGGCCCTTTACTTTGTAAGTTGCTCTCATCAGTGATCTGCTAAAAGTCTTGATGTGATACTAGACTTCTCGTTTAAATTTGACAAACAGATCAGTTCTGTTGTCAGAACTTGCTTTTTAGATCTTAAATGGCCTAGCCCCACCCTATTTACGCGACCTTTTAAGCTTCCTAACTGCAGCCAGAGTAATGAGATCATCAAACCAGCTTCTCCCGGAGGTTCTTAGATCGAGATGCAAAAGTGAAGGGGACAGAGCTTTTGCGGTGGCATCACCCAGGCTCTGGAATAATCCTCCTAAGCACATAAAAACTGCTGAAGATGTCTTATCAATTTAAGTCTTTGCTCAAGACCTACCTATTCTCTTTGGCTTCAGTGCGGGTTAAATCTGGGAAACTCAGTTATGTATGCTTGTGGAACTGTTTATTTGTGCATGTATGTGGAATTGGAGTCTGAATGTGTTTGAACTGATGTTATGTGTCTGATATGGCTTGTACAGCACTTTGGTCAACTAATGGTTGATTTTAAATGTGCTATATATGTAAACTTGAACTTAAACCTAACGACCATTACTGCTCATTTAGCTCACTGAAACACATATAATTATTTGCTGTCTTTGACTGTATAGCTTTACTTGCCAAACTTTAACTGATGCTAATGTGTCATGAATATTTAAGACGTTGAAGAAATACAATGTCAAACCACATTTTAAAGGCTTTGAAGCTTCAGTATGCTGCAAACAAAGTGCTGGTGGTTTGTGGTTCTGTGAAAGGAATGAGAGCCAGCATGGTAATTACAAATGTCACGTCAAAAAGGTACCGCAGATTTTATCTACGATATACAAACACTCAGAGAGCAGCACAGTGAAATCAGTAAGGCCGATGACTTTGCTTAATGTAAGGAACATAAACTTAATGTTGAATTATGAAAGTTTAATTTTGAACTTTTCTAAAAAATAAAAAAATAAAAAGTGCAAACAAAGTGCTGGTGGTTTGTGGTTCTGTGAAAGGAATGAGAGTCGGCATGATAATTACAAATGTCACGTCAAAAAGGTACCACAGATTTTATCTACGATATACAAACACTCCAGAAAGCAGCACAGTGAAATCAGTAAGGCTGATGATTTTGCTTAATGTAAGGAGCATAAACTTAATATTGAATTATGAAAGTTTAATTTTGAACTTTTGTAAAAATAAAAAAAAAGCAAACAAACAGTTGCTTAACTAAAACAATCACTTATGTGTTGCATTTAGGTTGGGAGCTGAGTCTGCTACCTTTATTTGCAATGCAACGGATGAGCATCATTCATTTTTAGACTTACTAGCTACTGCGTCTTGTTGCTGTTAATGGACCTGGCCTGGAGAGAATAGCTTACTGCAGCCACAAGGGGGAAGTAAATCAGGAGCGAATGCAAACAGGCAAATACAATTTTCTGCTGGCTTCCATTGAGATGTTGCTCTGAGATGTAAGAGGAGATATTTCATTGTTTGTTAGCTTTAGCTTGTCCAGTTGCTGCCATATCAACTGACTCACCGAGGGCAACTAGTTGGCACGACCAACATAAGTCACACTCACACTGAACACAGGGAACCAAGATTGGAGTCACTGCATGTTTTTGTTTTTTTTTTTAAATAAAAAAAAAGGAGAAATGTCATAATTGAATCAGATAAGTGGATGACAACTCAATTTGTCTTTTAAACATTTATCTCAAAATATCTGTAGAACTTTTGACAACAACCATGAAACCTGCCAAAAATACGGGTATAACTTGCTTTCTAAAACATCCAGACTACTATTCAACACCTTTCTGGTGCTATTGCTCTTGCAAGATTTATTAATACTGTACCATTCAATTGCATTTTACTTTGCACAGTCAAATCATGTGGCTGTATCCACTCCCTGCAGTCCAGTTTGTCTTGTTTTGCAACTGATACTTACTGGCAGCGACTGTAGCAGATCTAAACTATTCCATTTATTTAGGTATAGAAATGCTCCCTCCATACCTCCCTCAAGGTATGGAGATGATTGCAGCACTGAGCCATTTTTAACAGCTGCTCTGCCGCTTCACAATAGGTAGATAATTCCCATGTAATCTTTGAAATATACATGGCTATTCTAATTCAAGTCACAGTGATTCAAGGTAATCCAATCACACCAACAGTAGTGTATTGCTTCAAGCATATTAGCACCAAACTGGTTCATTTGGCCACTTAATAATCCAATTGCAGTTTCAGGGAGTAGGTCATGCAGATAAATGCCCAACCGAACCCTCTGGGGGCCAATTATAGGTTTGCACACTAACACTGAGTTGGAGTTTCAGGCTTTACTTCTCCCCTGAAGGTAGTGTGATTTATTTTTGTGCACTTAATCCTGCTGCCTGTCTAGTATTGTCCATACTGGCAGTTCCACTTCCTGGAGAAAGTAGGTTATAATATGGCATCACCAATTGCATGGCTTCAGTCCATCTGATCTCTTACTCTTTCTAGAATTTGTTTTGCAAAATACACTGTTAGAATGAAAGTGAGACACAAATTACCAAATAAAAATGTTTGACTTGGAGAAAATGACTGAATGAATTGTAGAGGGGTAGTTTAGCTTGCTGGAAGGCACAGGCACAGCAAGACTCGCACTGTTGGTGGCTGCGTCTTGAGTAACAGCCTTAATTTACTTATGCCAACAACTTGTCACAGTGCTTTCAGAGCTAAGCATCAGTGTAATCAGTTAAAATTAGACATTGAGTGTATGCAAACCTTAGGCAAACCAGACACACAACACACAAATCTACTAAAGTAAATCTATTTGGCAACGTAAAACTGTAGGTTGAGTCTTGTCGAACTCATCACAGAGATTGAAGGTCAGAAAAATCAATTTGCTGCTTAATTCCTACTTGGCGATCCCTTCCACCTGGGTCTGTGGCTCCTTACGGTAGAGCCCTGTCTGGCCTGTTTATCTCCTCTTGGCACGCAGATTAAGTCTCAGAAAAAAACAGTAGGGCTTTGGGTGAACTTAAAACAGCAACCTCTGAAGTCTAAGAAAACATAACTGGTCCAAAATTAGGATGCCATAGTTGTTTCAGTGTGTCATGGGAGGAACCAATGTCCTTATATTACCCCCACCTACAGGAGTGTCCCAAGGCTAATCACTGGGACCCCTTTCCTTTTTCCTTCAAATACATGCAGTCGGCAACAAAGGGAATGCCCACAAAACGTCAGATCCAGTAAGAGCCGCGGGGGGGAAACAAACCATTCCCCCAGCCCGGTAGACTGTGAAAGCGCAGCATTTAAACTCATTTGAACTACTGTATAATGCTTGTCCACTGCCACTTGTATCTTTATATATTAAAAAGCTCAATCAGGGTAGAATATTGTCCGGGCAGCCAGCCGTATAGCGACCCACGTTTGATAGCCGCATCAGACATGGGACAAGTGATTCAAAGTAAAACATGACATCAGACAAACTTTATACTAAAGTGCTGCGCTTTCACAGTATAATGGGCTGGGAGAATGGTTTGGTTTCCCCGAGGGCTTTTACTGTAGCCTATGTGGCGTTTTGTGGGCGTCCCCTTTGTTGCCGACTTGATCTATACGTCCCACATCCCAGAGTGCAGTTTTTTGTTTGCATTGATTGTCATAACACTGCTATACAGATGACACCAACATATGCGTGTCATGTAATGAACAGCAAGTCCCATTGCCTGAACAACCATAAAGGTTTTTATTTTTTTATGATCCATATCACTTTCCCCTGAAATGACGCCACTACAGCTGCAGCGGCCTCATCAACCTTTGTACTATGTCAATCAAAGATAGATGTCACTAACCGAAAATCTATATTCTCAAAACTCATAATAGCTGCAAAAAGACCTATAGGCTCTTGTTTCATGGGACAGTCTCAGAACAAGCTAGTGACTGCTTTCAGGGCAGGGAGTCATCTGTCCTGATAGCACCTTGTCTGCCAACACCCTATCTAGCCCTTACTATCCATTGTTGCTCTCCTTTACCTGATCTCCTTGCACTTAATGAACAGATAGTAGTAGTTGGTACTTACACCAAGACCTCCTGCTGCACTGAAGCTTTATTGACTTTCCACTGTAAGCCACTATGGCTGTACTGTATGGCTCGATGCAGATTTGTTTAACATAACGTCAATATAAAGGGTTATGCCACCATGTCCTGTATTATATCAACCTTAAGTAGTGTTGTCAGTGCAGCCTGTTTAATGTTGATGTGAAATTGTTCTGTCACTGTAGCCTGGTGGTATACAGTATAAAGATCTTGGTTTAAATCTCACTGGAGATCTGTGTTAATTACCATTACCCTCTCTTTCCTAAGATTTTCTGTCATCTCCTGATTATAACCAAACAAAAACTAAAATGTCAAAAACAGCTATACTGTACTTTGCAGAGAACATAACCAATGCTTCAGATTCAAGATCTTTATTGTCATATACATAGTAAAACCATGCAATGAAATTCTTGCTTGCATTGCCTCCCTTCACATTACAAAACATAAAAAATATTTCGGTTCAATCACTTCAACAATCACACAATCACAATCTGAAATGTTCATAAAGTGCCTGAGTGCATGTTCGAACAGTCAGTGTGTGTCTGTGAATGTGTGGGGCCACATGGACAACGTGGTGCAGTTCCATTTTTATACGGTTCGATGGCACATTTATTGACAGTACGTTACCTGTCACACAGACAGTGTTATCAACCAGCAGACAGCTTAAACGCCACATATCTTTAGCAAACAGTGTGCAAGTTAACCAGCTGCAGATGATAATGTGTCAGCACTATACCGACAGTTGCTTGTATAGCATTTTCTGGGTAGAAATCAATTACTACAGCTTTGATGTGGAAGCAGTTGCAGCCAGACTCTCCAGACATTCCACGTGGGACTCATATTGTAAGTACCGGAAATCCAGTTTTTATTTATTTATTTTTTGCAAGTCTGGGTTACATTATTTGATGAATATCTGCAGAGGCATAGTATTTTACAGACAGATTTGCAAAATAAGCACGTTATGTAATTATAGCTTTTAGCCCGCCGCTCTACGTGAGAGGTGCATTGGGCTTTGTTTCTCAATTTAGGTAGTGGTCAGTCAGTAAACAACTGCGTCTCTTGATTGTTAAGCCTATTACTTTTCTGTAAAGAGTCCAAGGTGTTGTGCAAATTCTGCACCCACACCACAAAAGCTTTTGAAAGTCGAGCACGAAATAGTGCAGATCATCTGCACTCAATCACCACACACATGCACACACACACCATTCTACTCTGATGAGCTCCCGAAATGCAAGTGACGACAGAAGTATGCTTGAAGCTCTTTACATATTACAGATTCACAAGTGCCAGCAGCCATGAAACCAGTTTGTTCCTCCCTAAAGGCACTTGGTGTTGCCCCGCCAAATGCTTGTGCTAGCAGTCCTATTATTAGAGGGTTTTTTCCCCTCAGGCACAGTAAATATAAATCCTCAAAAGGAAAAACGTAAGAGAAACCCAAGTCATTTAAAAAACAAAACCAAAAAAGAAGCACTATCTTGATTTTGGCTTGTTTTTATTTGGCCATTTACAAGAGTGGTTAGATTTTATCAGACTCTGATTTATCATTCAATCTTTGTCTTAATATCACATTTTATGACAATTATCTGATCTGAGGGAATGATGCATCCATATTTGGAAATCAAGTATTCTATTATTATTTTAATTAACAGTAAGTGTTAAAGTTGTTTTTATTATTATTATTATTTAGGGCATTGGGGCAGATTAGCAAGGTTTCTTTCTTTTTCTCTCTTGAATGAGAGAGATAACAGCCATAAGGAACCAATCTTCAGAAATAAAATGTTATCTAGTTTTGTTTAAGGCAACAAACAATCAATACCTGAGCTTTTATTCTAAGAACATCTCTGGTGGATATATAATGCATAACAAAGGTGATTTTGTGATCTGCACATGGTTTGTATTTAAGAAAGTTTGGGTATATTTGTTCACCAGATTACTAGAAGTGAGATTGGCAAAAGTAAAAAAAAAAAAAAAAGGCAGATCAAAAGAAAAGAAAATAAGAAAGTGGAATAAAATAAGTACAAGAGCACATTATCCCTTCATCTACCCCAACATCCTGCCTGCAATTTTCATTGCTTTGTAAGACCGTCAACTTCTCTCAGTGTTGCCATGCATCATAAACTGTTGTATGAAAATGCAACATCTATAAGACTGTAAAATAACACAAACATCTGGATAACGAGGAGAGTATGGGTAATTTTCAAAAAAAGAAAAAAGGTGAAGACTGAGGAGAAATGTTTACACCGTGTATGCATGGGACCTTTGACATCCATCACATTCGTTTTCCTCCCAGACTGCATTGCTGCGGTCCTGTCTCCAAACCTTTTAAAGCAGTCTGTACACATTTTATTGGCAGAATAAGCCCATTAGCACATGATGTTTGCTCGGGATTTGTCAGTACTTCAGCTGCCACAAAAACTTCTCACTTTTTAACAGCCTGGATTGTAAAAATTTAACGCACTCTTCTCCATCAATAAACCTTGTCTGTCAACATGCGGCATCATGTGCAGTCTGAAACCTCGGCGATGCGATCGCCATATCGCTTCCCTTGGCATGTTTCATCCCGTGTGTTTCAGAGTGTTTGGCTCTTTGCTTCTGGGCAAATGCTCAAGTGAGCTTCCACGTCTGCCTCCTCCGAAGCGCCCACACGTAGAGGCAGCAGACGAGTTGTTTCACTTCGCTCTGTGCCACACAGCCCCAGGGACAGGATCTGATGATGATAATGATGATGATGATTCAGGACTGATGAAGCTGAAAAATGTCAAAAACAAAATTGAAAAAATCACAGTGTAAAAAGAGGACTGATGTCATTTGAAGCCTGTAACTCTGTCCTTTGTCTGATGTTGAAGTCATTACAGCAGAAAAGCCTGGATATAACATCACTGCTCTAAAACTGTTCACAGAGAATATGAGTTAAAAATATCCCACAAATAACCACAGAGGACAGAAACAGGAAATGCCATTAAATTCCTTTGGGTCACTGTAAAAATCAGTATTTAGCAAGAGTATAACACAGTAGAAATAACATAGAATAAACTACCTGGAAGCACTCAAGTGTGATAGTTGGGCTGCTTCCTTATAAAACAAAAAATAATTAAATAAAGAAAGAATAATAATCTCCAGCTCCAAAGTCCAACTCCATGCAGGCTTGCCGAGCTTTCCACCACAGACTCTCATGGAGTCTTAATTCATAAGCTTAGTAAACAAAGACTGACTTCTTGGTTTTAATAATAAACAAAAGCAGTATGAGGTAATTTTATACAATAACTTAATAAAACAAAGGTTATGTTGAAAGCACCATGTCCTATATTCAGAAAAATCAGTGCAGCTCTGTTGACGCTTTCATTCTCTTCTCACTTTCTTTTATTTTTCAATTTTAAATGTCTGTTTTTACTTGTTTACAATGGGCTTAGTTTTATTGACAGTTAAAATCCCTGCTCCATTGTAATGCAACACTGTAATGTAATGCAGCTCTACTGTGTGGGAGACAATTGAGAGGGGAGGGGGGCACTAAAAACTAAAAGTGAATATTGTTTCCAGTTTATTCTGATCATTAATGTTAGTGTTATTATTATTGCTAGATTGACTGTCAGCCCACAATTTGTCAATGCATGGGGCAGTAATGGGTTAAACCCTGCGCAACCACCACAACTTAATAGGCAATAAAACTGAGTAGCCTACTATTGAGCAACAGACTCAGGGTCGCTCTCTGTACCTGTGTTCATGTGTGCCATGAGTTTATATCGCGCTGTAGTGTAGTTGGTTGTGCGGTTGTGGAGCGCTGCAGCCTCGTCAGAGCAGAGGAGGGCGGCTCTTCTCTTTTTTACGCATCATTATAAAGGCTTAACTCCCTCCCTCTGCGCGCTGTCGCTCTCCGCCGCTGCTGCTGCGAGCCTGGATCTATGTGCTAGATAGATGGGCTAGATGCAACACGTCGTTAGCCTACAGGCTGCCGAGCTGCTTCAAAGTTTGATCTCCAGTTGAGTTCTCCGGTCACCGATTTCTTTCTTTTTTTGTGGAGGGGGGGGGATTTGGTCTTTTTTTTTTTTTTTTTTGTACTTCTTCCTCTGCTTGGATACTACTGACTTAGGCATTGGATATGTGCACACAAGATGATGACAACCCCTTTCCTCCCCGTAGAAGTAAAATAAAATAGGCTTTCGCACACACTGGATTTACTCCTGTCGTTCCATATGAAGAAGTCAAAAGTAAGTGTTTTTTCCTTTTTGTGTGATTCGTTTTTACTTGAGGAAATGAATAGTTGTATGTGCTGTGGTTGTGACGCAGAGACACGTTTTTACTGTCAAACTTCACCAGTTCAGTTCACTCATGTTTCAGATAACAGAGTCTGTTAAAAAAAAAAAGATGAGCTGGCTACTGGATGTTATTACGTCCAGGCTCTTGAACGCACTACCTGTCCCACGCATCCACGTTGTTTCTTGCCGTGGTGTTGGAGCCGCCGCAGCAGCAGCGGCAGCGGCAGCAGCAGCAGCCTCCGGTCCGATCAGTGCGTGTCTGAGCTGCGTTAATGTCATGAGTGGAGAAGAGGAGAAGACGCTCTCTCTTTCTTTCTCTCTTCTTTCTGCTCCTTGCATAGCTGTCCCTTCTTTCATGTTTCTTCTGTTTGCTGCATGTGAACTGAGGGGAGTTAGTAAGTTATTTAAAGTGGAGCTTCACGCGCACGCCCCTGTTCATTTCTAACTTCAGGAGAAACGCACGTGTCTGTTGCGTGCAACTGATTATTTTTTCTCTTTCATTTTCTCTTTCTTTTTTTTCTTCTTTTTTTTAATAATAATCGATAATGCAGCCGTAATTGATCTCTCCACCTCCTTCAGTCTTCATCAGATCATTAGCAGGTAAATTAAGCTGCTGCTAATCAGGTGTGGAGGAGCTCAGCTCATCCACCTCATACCTGATCATTATCGATCCAGATTTATTATCTACCCTTCTCATCCAGCCGCTGCCCTGCCCTGCCCTGCCCTGGCCGCCGGCCTAGGCCGCTCTGCCCCCCTCCTCCTCCTCCCCCTCCCCTCAGGGCTCCTCCAGCGGGGCCGCGTGTGTTTTAAGAGCGCTGCCTGCAGGGCCAGCAGCTTAGGCTCCGTGTCTGCGCCCTGACACCGTAATCTGTGGCCTGTGACACACGGCTGACCCAAAAAATTTTTTTACAACGTGACGATGACCAACAACCAGTTTTCAAGCTTCCGTCCTCTCCGTGACATTAACGAGTGAAATCCCAGGAATTACTCACATTTCTATATTCCTGCAGCGGCAGCAATCAATCCTAATGTGTAGGTGGTGGTAGTGGGTTTGATCCCCATCTGTACCCAGCAGGTGATCACCCCGGGGCCGCCAACTCCCGCTATTGATCTGAAACACATTTTCTCTAAAAAAAAAAAATTGGAAACACTCTCTTCTGTTTCTTGTGTAGCCTACAACAAGTTGTTTATGTGGAATGGAAACTGGTTTACGCGGACTTACCGTGTGTGTATCGTGTGTTGTGTGTGTATAAGAAGGTGTGCAAACTAAATTTAGGCAGGTTTAACCTGCATTACATCCTGCAGGCTGATCAACCCAGCCCTGCCACATACTGTAGTGTCAGGGGTTTCTCTGAGCTTCTGTTTAAATATTCAAATATATAAACTGGATATTGATGTGTGTGTCTGTGTGTGTCTGTGTGTGTGTGCACATGTGCATCTTGAAATGAAGTCTTTGAAGTTTTCCTGGATGAAGGATGGGCATTTCTGATTTCTGCACCCACCCCCCATTGCTGCTGTTTCCTTTATGCTCTTTTAATCAAGTTAAACAGTGAAGTTGTGCTCTGTGTGTGTGTGCGTGTGTGTGTGTCTGGATTATCTCACACCTTTCATGTTTCATTCCGTGTCCTTGTCACAGCTCCGTGTGCTTCCTACCGTCACGTAGTCGCACGTAGGAAACAATGCCCACACTGTTTTTTTTTATTATTCTGGCATGTGCCTGGAATTTGTCGGAAATGGAAAAGAGAAACTTAAAAAAGCAAAAAAAAAGATAATAATGTTTTAGTGCAGATGATTAAAGCCTCAGATGTTTCCACGGAGACGTCAGATCATTGGTAGCGACACGACAGTGTTTTCTTTGCCATTTGTAAAACCAAGGAATAATATACCGACTATGGTGGTTCACAAGGGGTCTCCAAACAAGCAGTGGCACTGAGGTGTGTGTCTGTGTGTGTGTGTGTGTGTGAGCGTGTCTAGACTTTTTACACCTCCACAGAACATTTGGCACCAGTAGGGTGCACTAGTTTCCTGATGCCTGCAGCGCTGGAGAAACCAGTCGCCTGGGGTCTGTGGGATGTTCGAAGAGAACCCAACATGAGAAACACCAACATGTGGTTGTGCCCCCCCTTCTCCCCAAACACATGCACACACACATATTTATATAGCTATCTTTGTGAGGACACTCATTGATGCCCCCTTACCCTGACCTTAACGATCCAAAACAAATGCCTAACCTTAACCATCACTCTTAACCTAACTTAAACCTAATTATAACAACCTTTATTATAAAGTCTTAACCCTCAAACCATTGGAAGGGGTCTGAGAAAGTGAGGACCTGCCAAAATGTCCTCACTTTCCCCAAAGGTCCTCACTCTGATGGTGTAAAATTCAAACTGGTCCTCACATGTATAGCTATACAAGTACACAAACACACACACCCCAGCCCTCCTCCGTCTCCCTCACACATGAAGAGCGTTATTTGCTGATTCAGTAGCAGGACTCTGGAGATATGGAGTCGGATAAACTGAATCATTGAAGAGAACGGTTCACACGACGGACTGAGCTGTTTGCTGGTTTCACATGGGGGGGAGGGGTGGGGGGTGTTGGGGCAGGCAGGCAGGGGCTGCCACACAGGGACAGGTGAAGTGGACTTGTTCTGGCGCCTGCTATGATTTAGCTTTACACGCGGTGCAGCCAGAGGAGCCGGCTGTAAATCCACATAGTGGCTGTGGCTGCGTGCATAATGGAGGCTCAGTTTGCCTTTTGCTGTGTGTAAATATTCCTGCACAGGTAAATGGTGCACGCTGCAGAAACAATCAGCAGATGTACAGTATTATGTCACATGCACGCAAGCAGTGAGGAGGCGAGGTGTTGATGTGTCACAGTTACACTCTCCAGCGATGACAGCTGAATGAATTAGTCAAAGGCAAATCTAATCATGAAGTTTACGCAATAAAGGCTTAATTCTGCCGATCAAATCTGAGGCTAATGATGATGATTCATTTGAATGAAATCAGGAGGAGGAGGAGATGAAATCGGCAGCGTGTCTTGGTTCTTCTGAAGTTCAGAAAACACCTGCACATTCCTCCAGGTTAATACTTCACGGCTGCCGAGCTGTGAACATCAGGGTCCATGTTGCCTGAGTGAAAAAGAAGAGGAGGAGATTTTTCCCAGAGACGCTGACAGTTAATAATACAGTTGGACAGAATATTTCAGCAGCTCGCCTCTCAGTGATGAATGTCCTGAGTCTGTCAGTGCTGCATATCAAGTGGACCCTGTGATTCATGCTCTAATCACATCTCATGCCTGCCTGCACAACTCACTCACAACTCCCTCACTTTCTGTTTTTTTTATTTTTTTTTAACAAGCATCACAGCCGCCGTGCTACCGTCCATCAGCTCACACCTGCAGAAAACCTGACGTGTTAAACGAGCCGAATATTCCATTTAAATGTGATCTTTTTATTTGCTGGAACAGCAGACATGTCTGGAAATCCTTTCTGACGTGCCGACTTCCAGCTGAAGTTCAGTGGGGTGGTTAACTATGCGATGACTGTCACCAGTCGCCGAAGGCCACGCCGGATCACCGGTCACATTGATCTCCAGAGTCGTATGTTATTGATAAAACTGTGTGATCAGAGCGCGGATACGTCTCAGTCTTCAGAGCTTCCTGTGAGATTTGCAGAGGGCTTGTTCACAATCAGATGCAGAAATCATATTTTTAACTGTTGAGATTTTCATCAAGGGAAAATAGCCAAAAGGGGTGTTGTAATTGACAAAGCCCCACACAGTTCAAAGTACCGTTATGGAAAAGTGAATTAAGAACTTCCTCGTTCTTTTGCACACAAAGCTGAGGTTTGATAAGGAAATATTTTTGTGCCGTCCTGCTGCAGCAGGAAGCATAAAGTATTTAAGCCTCGTAAGGAGGAACTGTAAAAAATAATTATAGCCTCAACCTCTGTTAAATATTAAAGGAAGCTCAGCAACAGTCGGGGATGGGTTAGTCCCCGGTGATGCAACAACACTGCATCTTGGGTGATTTTATTTGATTTGATTTAGATGGAAATCATCAAGATAAACAAAAACATGTTCGCCCACAGAGCGTTAAAGGTATAAAGAGTGGTTCTTTGATATAAAACCATTGGAGAGTCACACTTCTTTCTCGCGGGGGTGAAGAAAACAACTGTAAAGCAGGCAGGACTCATAAAAAGCAACACAGAAGACATGGTTTTAGTTACAGCCAGGGCCTCATGTCTGATATTTATTGTGCTGTCTCAGATCCAGAGAGGAGCCGGTCTGCACAGCGGGCTCATGCAGTCTTACCTGTCTGACTTTATGGCAGGCGTGTCGGTGAAGCGAGAGGAGGAGGAGGAGGAGGAGGAGGATTTCTCTGGAAATCTGCGGGTGACAGAAATGACTACTTGGAAATCTACTTGTTGATTCACGTGACTGACCACCGACGAGAACTCTCGTCACGAAAGTGTGGAGGCAGACGGGTGTAAAGTGAGTTGTTGGCTGCAGGAAACATCTTTTCCCCCCACCACCACCCTGGCGTGTGATCCGTCTAGGTTTTGTTGGGGTTCGTGAGGCAGTGAGTGAGTGAGTGGGTTGAACATGAGTTGGGAAATCACTGTCACATGGACGCGGCACCCGACCGGAGCCAGTTCTGATGGGTCGGTTTGTGTGGTGTGAACCAGCAATCCACGTTGATAATGTTTTTTGCTCTTGTACGATTTATGAGTGTGTTCGCTTCCAGTCGCTTTCTCACTGTGACGTCCCCTTTAAATACTTTTTGACTGGATATGATGATTTAAAAGCACAAATCACAGGACTTTTATCATTCCTGTGTCCAGCTTCTCAAATGGGATTTTCTGTTTAAATCATTGTAAATTAAACATTTGCTTTTGAACCGCAGGTCTGACAGTCGCTGTGGGAGCTGGGATATTGTTATGGCTATTTTGAACCACTTTTTGTAGAGTGCTTGTAAAAATGTTCCACAAATTATTATAAAAATACTGGAAATTTTTCTTTCTCAACTCTGAAAACAACAAGCTGGTGCCGCAGCTTTTTCCAAATCACATATCTCTTGATGTGTGATTTAAATCAGGTCCAATTCATTGCACTCAACGCTGCACGGTGTGTTTCTTTCTCTTTCTCTTTCCTGAGGGGGTTTGATTGAATCACACAGAGAGTGCAGAGACCACAGCTGCTAATGTTAGAAACCTGGCAACCGCTTCAGCAGGTGCATCGAGGGTTCATGTTAAATATTCTTCTCTTCTGCGGTCTTCTCAAGTGGCGAATGAGCATGGATGTCGAAAATGTTGGACTTGTTGGCGGTCCCTGCTTCAGGCCAAGAGACACAGTGCCGACCAACAGGGCTCCTTCGTAATGAACCTCTTTGCTGTTTCCCCTTCTCTCTGTCAAAGCAAACAGTCTGTCAAGGTTCAAACCACATTTCCAGTGAGTTCGAGCTCAGTCTGTCAGGAGGAGTTTGTGTGGTTTGCGCGGTGTTAAGTAAGGTCAGGGGGGGAAGTTTACGCTTTCACATCTTTGCATCAATGATTGCTTGTCACAAGAGGAGCGAGGGCTCGTCATCTGATGGAGGCGATGACCTGCGAGGCAGATCGTGACGCGATCGACGGTCGTTCAATTTAACGCGCCCGTTGCCCCGTGTGCGTTGCGAAGGCCTCGTGTTTGTGTGATTGGCGTGCTGCCTTAAACTCACAATTATTAAAACCTCGAGGTCTCTTCAGACATGCAAGACTGAGCACCACAACATCCACCGTCACACACACAGAGCAGAGCAGAGCAGAGTCACAGCATGCAAACCGAGCAACCGCTGTCCCAGGGCCGGGGGCCGGAGCCATCGGTGGCCGGGGCCCGCAGCAGCCGGGGGGCATTTTAGATGAGTTAGATTTTGAGTGATGAACACAGAATGTCTTCATGCCAATTAGTGCATCTGCAGTTTTCCACATCATCTGCTCTGAGGAACTGCATTAGTCATCTCGGCTCTTTGAGGAACATCACAGAATATATGTCTTTTTTTTCCATTATTATTTAATTTTTTCTTTGCAGCCTGCAGCACGTGTTGTGTGCAGTCAGCTAAAACAGCTCCCGGTGGGTTCAAGGGTCACTACGTGCTGTGCGGATGGTTTTGGTGTGACTGAGCTTGTGATTTTCAAATGTTATTTCCTGGACACGGGCAAAGAAATCCCCTGCTCCTCTTCTGTTTTTTTCTTCATGTATATTTTTCAATACATTACTGTTAGGAATGTGCTTTTCTACAAACCCCATGTTTTTGTAAAGAGTTCTCATTTCAACCGATCTAACGAGCTGCCAATGTCGGATAAAAAAAAGTTGTTGTGATTTGAAGCAGAAATCGTCTGACGGAGGAATACGAGGAGAGGGGTGAAAATTTGAGATGGTGGAAATGCAGCCGAGCCGTGGGTGAGAACTTGTGAGGGTAAAAACTTGGCAGGACGTCTCTGTAAGGGAATCTGGTAAAAAAAAAAAAGCGGTTGCACAACATCTAGCTTTCCATCCTTCCGTCCAAGCCAAACCCACCACTCCCCCCCCCGACTCCCCCCCCACACCCCTACCACTGCTGCAGCTATCTGTTGACACAGTAACTGATGTGGTCTTGTAATGGGACTGTAAGCGAGCTCATAAAATACAGCTTCTCCCTCCCAGAGGGTGCAGTCATGAGATGTGTTTCTAGCGAGATCTGGATTTTTGATCTGCAGATGATGATGATGATGATGATGATGATGATGATGATGAGCCTCCAGAAGACGCAGCCTCGGAGCCTCAGGGGGCTAGACTGGATGGGTGGGGGTGTGGTTGACTCATCGCTGAACAAAAGTGGTGAAAATAAGGCTAATTGTGTCCGTCCGAGCGAGTCGTCATAACGACATAACCAATTCTTCGATTACACGTTGCGGCGCCCGGGATGACAGTAATCTGATTAAAGTCACGGCTCTGGATCAAACCACACATGTCTGGAGGAAACAACAAGAGATAACAAGATCTCATCGAGCTCAAACAGGAAGTAGGAATCTCTCATATGCCCCCCCCACCCAAAAAAAAAAAAAAGAAAAAAGAAAAGGCCCCCGTTCCCATTGTTCCCTCTGCTACATTTTTATTTCTGTCTCCAGCATTAAATCCTCTAATTCTCTCCAGCTCGCTGACGCTTAAATAATATTTGGTTAAAGACAACAACATTTGGTACACACTAATCTCTCAAACCCTTTGTTTAACACAGCGGGTGTTCCCTCTAATTTCCACCAAAGCCTGAGTGAGATCTTTTCTCATTGCATTTTGTAAAGGTTTGTGTGTTTCCTGTTTTTCTCTGCAACATATGCTCTGTCAAAAAAAACAAAACGCACAAACACAACAAAAGCAAAGTGTTTTCATGTTGTTATAAACGAGCCATTTCTTTGTTGTTCAGTGCCGCTGCTTTAAAATTTATAGCTATCTATAGTGTGTGTGTGTGTGTGTGTGCGTGTAGTTGTGTGCAGCAATGCCAGTAAGTGGTTTAATGAACGTCAGCCCTCAAGGTCTCGGCCTGTGTCCGCTCAGCTGTTGGTGATTTCTTTAGAACCTGCACCGCTTTACCCAGAGGTCACTGGCCGAGGTCGTCCTCCCGTGTGATATCGTCATATGATCAATGACAAACATGCATTCATAATTCAGTATCCAATTAATGTCTCGCACCGTTTCCCTTTTTTTTCTTGCTCATTTGTGCATGTAGGGATGCAGCGATCCAAATCTGCAGGATCAGGTTTGGCCAGGCGCCAACCTAAACAAGTGGATCAGGTTTCAACCAGATCCCTGTAAAAGTAAAGAAAAAAAAGAAAAAGAAAAGAAAAGAAAAATCATTATAAAAGTTTTCCGTTCTGCTCTAAATTAGATTCATTCTGCCATGACTCAGGCCTTTGACTCATCATGTAAACCCAAAATTAATTGATCCAATCCTGCTCTTTTATGATCAATATTCTTTGTGCAAAAACAATGATGTGCAAATGCAAAAGCTAAACAATATGCACGTTTAAGTTTTCTTCAAAGAAAAAACTAAATCAGCTAAGTTAAGCCTGCCTGGGAGGCAGTTTTGTTATTGTAAGGCTGGGGAGTTACCCTCGGCAACGGATGTGCTGCCATGCTGGGAAACAGTGGCAGTTGTGCATAAAGCGTCACATACCTGGCATGCCTGGAATTTAAGTCCGTGTTTCGTAGTGAGAGATTACATCGCGTTTTTGAGGACGTTTACAACCAGCACTGACGTCATTTTACGCCGTGATACAAAGCTGCGTGTTTTTCCTCTTCCTCCTCCGCGGCTCTGTCTTTTCTCGTTGTGTTGCATGTGTTTGAGCAGGCAGCTGCCAAGAAAAACCTCGGGAAGCCTCGGAAGCGCTCGTCTTCAGTCTTGTCATAGCGGCAGACTTGTAATTAGTGTAATTGATAACATTAAAAATGCATTCCATTTAAATGAACTCTACTCCATGGATGCTGGTGTCGTGCATGCTGCTCTACTATTGGGACACTTGAAAGAAATGGAGTCATCATTAAATCAATGTGTTGCAAGTTTTTCCAGCTTCAGCAAGTTAAGGTCACATAGAGACAGAGTGATGATACTGAATCAGTGCTCGGTACCCAGAGCTGCAGGATCAGGGTCAGCAGTAAGTAAATAAAATCTAGAACAGCAGCTGATGTTGTTGTCGTCTAACCGTGCATCTGCACTTTCACTGCTGGTTTTCAACATCTAAGGTCCCGTATTCTTCGCTTTTCTGTTTTTATTGATCTGAAGGTTTGGTGTCAGATATTGTCATATTGAGGTATTTTTGTGTTTTTTTGCTTGTCTCTGGGGCTCTGGTAACAACAGGAGAGACAGTTCTGGGCCTTTCCTCTGATTGGCTGACTGTTTTTGGAGTGATCCAATAAAAAACATGAGTTGATTTCAGAATGAAATCCTTCAAGTGTTGTTGGATGGGGTTGTCCAGGTGGTGGGCGGGGCTTGTTTGACTGCTTGGTTGTGACATCACAAAGTGACAGGAAGTCCTGACGGCTGGTTTTTTGGAATCCAGGCTGTGAGCATTTCTCTGACTGAAAACACGCTAATGTCATTTCATACAACTCCTCCTCCTTTAATGGCTTTCAAAAGCCTCCGAAAGATAATGATTCTGTGTAATGTTTCTTTTTATTACGCTCTAATCGCCAACATGCAGAGATAATAATAATGACTGCAATAATTTCTATTAATAAGAAGCACATCAGACCTGTGAGACAAGCACCTCTTAAAAGTCTGGCCTGGCCACACCACCACTTTGACTCCATTATTGTCTAGGTAATTTTCCAGGCTCCTCAGTCTGTTTGCTGTAAGTGCTTCTCAGCAGCAGACTGACTGAGTGATAGATACTAATCTGATTTACACGCAATAAGGGAACTGCAGTCGCTGGAGAAGCCAGTGCAAGTCCAAGATGTAAGTCAGTGTACTTTGTGTGTTAAGGTAAAGATCTTGGTGGAAACTGTGTGTTTGACTGAACAGAGCAATACAAGAAGTACTTATCTGGAGTTTATGAGGTATTGTGCTCTTTTGTGAACAGTTAATTCAAAGAGATGTTAAATATTGACTTGTGAAAGTGACTAAGGTTCATCCTGGTGACCTCTGACCTGGTGATTTGTCGCAGTCTGGAGTGGAAGAAATGCATTGGGTTTTCTTCTTCTTCTTCTTCTTCTTCTTCTTCTTCTTCTTCTTCTTCTTCTTCTTCTTCTTCTTCTTCTTCTTCTTCTTCTTCTTCTTCTTCTTGTTCTTCTTCTTCTTCTTCTTCTTCTTCTTCTTCTTCTTCTTCTTCTTCTTCTTCTTCTTCTTCTTCTTCTTCTTCTTCTTCTTCTTCTTCTTCTTCTTCTTCTCTCTGAAGTCAGTAAACAGCATAAAGCAGAGGGGAATGTTGGCACCATGCAGCAAGTGAATGAGTAATATAAACAAAAGCAATAAAAAATATTGTAATCCATTGTTTTCCAATTGGGGATTAGAGTGGGAGAGGCTTTTACCTGCCAACACAGTGCAAAGTCACTTTTTCTGGTCAGAAAAATCACCAGAGAAACAAAAATAATACCTGATCAAAGGGGAAGAAACAGATTTCTGAAAGAAACGTTCTTTTAAAAACCAGTGGTTAATCTTAGCCTGGATCAACTGTGGAACATCTGGGCAGCAGCAGCCTGGCATTTTCTTTGCACAGACTAAATCATCTGCCCTGTTTTAATCCTCATTATGAAACATGGGAACTTACATCACATGGACATTTTCGAAAATTCAAAACAATGATCTCGGGTGAGCAAGAAAGATAAAATATCCTCCCCGCGCTCTGACAAAACAGGCTGCTGCAGCGTTGCTATGGTTGGGGCTCATGTCATGCAAGGTCCTGTGTTCTGCTTTTATGAGATTATGTGGTTAAGAGGACCACGAGGCCGCCGGTCTGGAGAGCCTGTTCAGCTAATGATGCCTCGGTTTCAAAGTGGTGGTGAAAAATGAGACGAGAGGGATAATCACCCTGGGCATCAATATGATGAGGGGAGAGCAGGCTCGCAGGCCTCGAGAGCTGTAAATGCACCTGACGATGACGGAGAAGAGCTTCAAGGTTGCACATGATTATTCAACTCTTTGGCTCTGCTGAATAAAAGTGGGTGATTTGCTTGTATTTCGGGCTCGGCGGCAACATTAGGGTCTATTTCCAGCCTGGGAAACAGTCTCAGGTCCCTCCGTCGGCTCAGAAAGTGTCAGGGAAACATCTAGAGTGAGTGAGTTGAAGTCATCTCCTCTCTTTCCTTTTTTTTTCTCACTGAAGCCTGTTGTTTATTGATATGTTTGGCCACGGACTGTGTGTTGGGAGTCCATAAGCATTCTTGGAACTTGTAGAAACAAGATCTGTTTGTTTTTGCATGGGAGTTATTTCATCAAGATGTTTTCCCATCTTTTTCCTTGTTGAAAGCAGCCCCCTATGATAAGATCGGCATAATAGTTCCACTTTGCATCTCGGATTAAACAAAGTATGCGATACTTCATGTGTGAAGCGATACGCTCGTTATAGAAATAATGCATCCTCTGAGTTGTAAACTATAGTTTGCATGGATGAAAAAACAATATTTTCATATTCTGGAAGATTTCAAGGTCCAATAATCATCATTTCTGCATCATAGTCTGGTAAAATCAACATTCTGTAATCTGTATCAATTTATAATGTCCAGACTGAGCAAATACACAAACACACTGTTCAGAGGTTATAAATCTGACATGACAGGACTAAGGAGAAACATTTGCACTGACTGTATACAAAACTGTGCTGTGCCAAAGCCTTGTAAATGTTGGTGTAGCAGCATGAAGACGAGGAACCACGCTAGCGGAGGAATGTTTCCTTTATTATCTAATCCCATGTATGGTGGCAATCAAGGTTTTCTTATAAATATTGCTTTTTCTAAGAACACATGCCCCTCAGCGATAGTGCAGCGTAGCTTTCATACCTGGAAGCCGCCCATCAAAAGCATACTTGCTGCTCCGATACAACAACAAACGACGACGAGGATCAGAGACTCCTCGTGCCAACATTATCATCATTTCTGCACGGCCATGCGGGATTGTTAGGTTAAATTGTTTCTGCAGCTTTTTGTAACGAAACGCAGCTTTCACAAGTGGAATCGGTGTCTGGTGTGATAAATGTGATTGGAGACACATTTTAACAGCCAAAACAATTTGGGAAAAGCCAGTAAAACAGCTTTTTTACAACAGCCAAACAAATTGAAAAGGTCTGCCGTCGCTGCAGCGCTTCCCCAGCCAAACCGTCAAGCTGCGTTCAAGTTGTCGGTGTCCAGTTAAGTGTTTCAAATGTCACAGACAAATCTCAGCCATTATATTTGCTTACACAAATATCACACACTGCCACAGCTTGGCAGCCAGCTGTTGGGATTTTTAAACCAACCAGATGTTGTTGTGCATGTTGTGGATTGATATCAAGCGAAATAAGACTTTAATTTAGGGTGGACGCATCTGTGACGGTTTGTTCTTCACTGCAGGGAAACAGAGTGGCGGTTGTTACTGTACATCTACAAAGTGAGCCAGGTGTTGGTATTCCACCAGTGGTTGTTTTCATGTGCACCTGAAGATTTATTGCCCTTGTGTTTTCTGTCACCGAGCGGAAACCGAATACTTACATCTAAAAATTTGATCTTCAGACTCCATGTTGTGCCATTTGCTGCCTTAAAAAAAAACATTTCTGTCGTGCAGTAAATCATGGGATGAGTTGGGACGGCCACGAGCCTTCGCAACATTAGGTCACGACCACTCTTCACATGCAACCCCCCCCCTCCCCCCTCCGTACTCAAACTCGTCATCTCATCTCTTCCCCTGTGCCCCCCCCCTCCTCCCACAGTTTCCGACACAGTTTGTTATTGTGATCGTCCGACGTCTTGAATCCACTGGAAAAACCGATGATGAATGGATTCATTATGTGAGAAGTTCAACAACTCCATTCTTGACTCCTCAAAGATATTTAAATATAATTAGATTATAAAACAGCAGCGGCCGTATCTCTGTAGCCGCAGCTGCTTCACAGTGTCGCTTCAGACCCGTTTGCTTTCTCTAACTCCTGTTTATCTGCAGCTTCAGTAGCAAACCAATTGGTATTGTGTGCGTGTGTGTGCATGTGACTACCCCGATGCAGACTTAACTCAAAACTGACCAGCAAGTCGACTTTTATCAGCTTGTTCCGTCTCCTGTCTCCTGCCATTGATTTTTTTTTGCAGTTAGATTCCGGCTGCTCCTCGGATTCATTAGCTGCCGCTCTGTTTGCACCATCACACCTTTAACCTCAGCAGGAGTGTGGAGAACAGCGAGGCGCCATCTCAGAGCCAATCAATCGCCCTGCAGATGACAGCGTGGGGCGACATGAGCGCACGGCGGGAGAAAGTCCAACACGAGTCGCCCAGACTGAATCAATACTGTGATAGCTTTATGGTTTGGCGTGCGAGGGAGGCGCTGAGTCAGCGGGAGGTCTTGGAGTCTCCTGTGTGAAAATCACGTCAAACTAAAAAATCGTTTGGCTCGGGATTTTGGAGCCAAAATTTACAACTCATAACTGGTTTTGGGAGTGGCAGCAGCAGCAGCAGCGCTCCTGCCTGGCTTCAGCTCTGACCCTCTTCTGCATAAACCAAAACTGGCATTTCTGTAGTTTTTTTTTCTTCTTCCTTCCATCTGTGATGGTGAATATTTCATTTACAGTCTGATGTTTGTTTGACACGAGGCGTGAGTGGCCGCCGCCGCCACTTAACTCGCCCTCGCTCCCTGAGTCGCCCTCTAAACAAACTCTTACAGGAGTTAAACTCAGCGGTGTTGAGTGAATTTTCCTTTCACTGAAACCAGATGTCTGTCAACAGAGATACGAGCTAAATGTCAGCAGTTACTTTTTTGTTTTTTTTGTTTGTTTGCTTGAAGCCGCCACTTTTGCTTCTGCCGATTCATTACTGTCATTAAAGTCTTGTGTTGCTCCCAGACCTAGCCGCCTCCTGCTCCCCCTCCTCTTCCCGGTTTTCCCTCCTGCTGGCAACTCTCCCTGTGCACACACCTGTTCCTATTTACCTAATTACCTCCCCTGCCCCCCCCACCCCTTTGTATAAATATATATACTGTATCTGCCTGCTTCGGCTCGGCAGCTGTCACATTGTGTATGTGTTCATTGCCAAGCCTCTGCAGACTTTTGTTTGCCTGATTAGCGTCCTGGCTGCCACCCCTCGCTGAAGGACCACAGGTCTCTTCTTGCAGCTCGTTGACCACCGTGACCGCCCCGAATCACATTCAAGTCGCTAATTCTTTCCTCCAGAGCGACTTCTGGGTCTGCCCCCGTCTCCTTAAACTCAATCATACAGTCTTATGCTCCGTCTTGGCCACTGCATTCCTGCAAAGAATGATGTCGGACACTATTATCCCCGCACACAAGGCGACTCTCTCAGTGCGGCTGAATGCAGGGCCGTCATTCTCTACTGTATCTGCATGAATATCTTGGATATACAACCATCTCCTCATTATAAGCACCTTAAATGTTCCCCCTTCCCTTCGGATGGATGCATCTGCCGAACGAGTGAATGTAAATGTCGATACGTGTCGGGTTACACAGAGGAATCACATGTGCTAATCTGAGTTAGAGGTGTGAGACACTGATGTGCATTTGAAGATGAGATAATATGAAAACTATTTGCAGGGTGGGGGGGGTGAGGAAGCTGGCACGTAAACTTTGTTCTGCAGGATCGTACAAAGATCCCAGTGTTGGTTTTGTCTGATATTTTGTGTGTGTGTTTTTCTTTATTATCAACGTAGCTGAACAACTTATCTGGGGCGTCGTCTCCGATTTCATTTATTGTTATTCTAAGAGCAAGAGTAAGAGCAATTCCTGACATGAGGCTGAGGCGTAACTGATGAGTTACAAGACGTCTCACACTTCTTTTTTTTTTTTTTTTGGCTCATCGCCTGCTTATCAATCCCAGTCCCCTTTTTGCCATTTAAACACAATCAGTTTTGGTCGAGCAGTAAGAAGCCGAGGCGGAATTGAATTACATCCCATCTGCCCCTTTTTTACATGCTCCTCTTCCTTCGGCCTTTTCCTGCTGTTGATGGATCATTGTTCCCGTCTCTTCCTGTTGTGGCTCTGCCTGATAAATATGAAGCAAACGGGAGGAATTGAGGCAGACGGAGCCGGAGCCTTGAAGATTTTGATGTGACTGATTGGAGTCATGAACAGTAGACTGAGGAGGAGGAGGGGGAGGAGGAGGGGAGAGGGGCATTTGGGGGGAAGTGTGAATGTGTGAAAGTTAACTAACAAGTTGCTGCAAAATAACAAGCATGGTCTTGAACGCTTAAATAAACTACAGAGGAAACAAACAAAGCAAAATCCTGTTGCACCAGTTGAAGTGCCTGAAGATTAGACATGGCTCAACTCACTATGATCCCTCCTCATTCGTGAAAGACGAGACTCACTTTCAATGTTGCCGAATTGTTTTTCAAGTTTTCGAGTCCCCAATTCCCATTAAGAGGAGTGTTGTGTTGTGTGTATGTTGCATAATCCAGTGAGATTATCACAGAGAAGTGCTATGAGGTCAGGCAGATGAGTGACAGAATGTGAAGTGTACAGTTAAGTCAAAGAAAAACTTTGCATTGTTGTTGCATTGCTTCTTGATGAATGTAAACATGCTTGTGCAACTCTGGAGGGCAAACAAGGACTCCTGTAGCGCTACTTGTACTGTAATATAAGGAGGACGCATCTTTTCACAACTTTTCATTGAAGTGTAATTAAACATAACATAGGGGTGGGAATTTAAAGAAGCTCTTGACAGATCTCTGTATCATTGAGCAATGTGCTGTTAAAATGCTCAGGGCTTCTCACCAGTGATGATGATGATGATGATGATGATGATGATGCACATCCAGGTGATGCATCAAGATATCATCTCACTTTTTTTACACAGAAACAGTTGCCTCTCTGCTTCGCTGAACCGAGACACGTCGCAACGTTTTGATCTCTTTCCCTACGTGTCACAACAGCGCCGACTGCGCCGGTGACAGGCAGAGGGTTGTGTTCCTCGCTGAGAATCGGCCGCTTGCCAGATTTTTACTGACAGCACCTAGAGTGTGGCTTCACTGGAGGCCTGGAAAGTTGTTGTTCTGATTAATTAAAACACAACTTACAAGATGATGGGCTGTCACTCTTCAAAAGCTCCAGTCAGGCGTGTGAAGGGAATATTCCTTAAGCCTTATTAAAGGCTTATAGTCAGTTCTTTCACTTATTTGTTACTTAAAGGTGCCATGAAGTAAAATGTATGTTACCAGATTGGGTTTGGAGCTTAGAGCTAGAGAACTTTCCATGGCCGCCATTAAGTGAAAAACAGTGTATTTACACCTGACTGGCACCAGACCTGGGGACACTTTTTAATGCTTTGGTTCTTCTTGCTGTGACAGGTCTGAAGTCTAAGTGTATGTGTATGTGCATGTGTGTGTGTGTGTGTGTGTGTGTGTGTGTGTGTGGTGTGAACAGTCAGTCAACACTTGCAGTCTAAAGTTTCTTCCATGGGAAATGGCGGCATCTCTTTTATCACTTAAACAGGTCATAAACCTATATTTGAAAAAAAAACAAAAAACAAGAAACCCACATTATATTCTATTGCGCTGATAACTCGAGAGGCCTCATTCATCAAAATGACAAAAACAACACCCAGTGCGACGTGCCAGACACCGCAGCGTTCTGATAAGCAGCGGCTTTAAGTTCTGTAGAGTTTCAGCGTATCATTGCTGACGTCCTTCACACTAAAGGCCGCTTTGTGCTGCTGTCACCTGCGCAGCCTCTCGCTCCCTCCATAAAGCACCGTCTGAATGTTTGCAGAGCAGCTGCTCAACTCCTGCTTGTTGTGCTGCAGCTCACAATGAGTCCAAGATTGTTTTCAAAGATCTATAGATGCATATATATATTTTTTATCTTAAATGTCTTTTTTTTTTGCTTTTTGTGATCTCCAGATTTGGATACGCCTCTGTGTCCATTTACTGCTGTTCATCGCGCTTGGGGTACATTCAAGTAAATTTGACGTCAACCCAGTGACAGATGACATCTCTAGACTCTCTGTTTTGGTAAGAAATGTCTTTTTTTTATTATTGAAACCTGCTGAGCTTTCTGTAAGATACAGATGTTGCAACATTCAGATGCAACATGATGCTTCACTCATAATTTAGTTCAGATATATTACTTTGCAAATCAGACGACTGTGTGTTCCACATGGCTGAAGTGACTGAACCAATCAGGATGATCATCATCTCAGATACCATGTTTTTATCAAAGCTGATGGGAGCAAATGTTGTTGTTTTAATGTAATTGAATGTGATTTGTCTGATTTTTAATGTTCTGCTTCCATCCTCTTCTGTCTTGTTATTTTACAGAGACAAAACATTCCTAAAGATTACAAAATTCCTGTACGTTACATTCCAAAAGACGAGGTAAGATATCGTTGAGGTTTTTTTTTTGTGTTACATCCTCAAACTTTGATTGTTCTCAAGTTCTCAAGTGCTGTTGCTCATTTCTGCTCTCTTTTCCCTGCAGGGCGGGATGTGTTGGGTAGAATTAAATGTCTTCTACTTGGAGGAGAGTTTACAAGGTTTAGCGCATAAGTTTGGAAACATTTCATCCAACAGAAAAGATATTAGCATATTCATCCAAATGCTCCAAGAACTGCGGCTCGACATGAGTCGTCTGGTGAGTCCCCCCCCCCCCCCCCCCCCCCCCTCAGGTACACCAACCTGCTCCTGTTGGAGTCTGCACACTGGATTAACTGTTTGTTTGTTTTTTGTCTTTGTCTTTCCAGGAGCTACTCATGTACGATTTTGAGTGCCACTACAGGGAAGACAGGTGGCAGACGGCGCGATACTTTGACTTTGTCAAAGACTTCCTTTTAGCTGCACAGAATAGAGAAGCTTCAGATGACTGTGAGCCTCCTCCCTGTCCCACCACACCATACACAGTAACAACAGAACAATATTTAAAAGGTGAGAGTCTGTTGTTCGTGGCCTGCTTTTGCAAACAGATTCAAATGAATGATTATAGAAATAATGTAAAAAAAAAAAAAAAAAAGAGAAGGTGGTGTTATTTATCATCACGTTATAACTGCAGCATGGGGGTTTTTAGTTATTGTTTTAGAGCGGTTGTGCAGCCTGGAAGAACTCTTAGAAACCCGGCGTGTGATATCTTTTGTTGTCGGAGCCTCCAGGTGTGAGCGGAGATCAAGTCGCGGCAGTGTTTACATTTCGCACTCTTTGAGTTTGGATTTGTCTCTGCGTGTTTCAGAGGAGCGATCGAAACCCCAACGACAACATTTCACCTGACAAACAAAGCAACATCTGCGGGGGTGTCGACATGTGGGACGGAGCCGCCCGCTCTGTGTAACATGAACGTACGGCTCTGATCTGAACGTACAGTACACGCCACATGCTCAGGTCCGCTGTGGTTTAAGATATAGAGGTCAGGCGAGCTGATTGCATTACTCATATGCAACAGTGCATTTGATGATGATATCAGAGAGTCTTAGATCCACAGTACAGTACTGGCTCGTTGATTGATAAGATCGACCACATGGCTGCCAGCCAGGAGCTCTACGTGTGATTTGTGCAATTTCCTTTTTTTTTGGTATTAGAAAGATAAAAACCTTGTCTAGACCTCACATTGGTTCAATGAACATTTTTCATATAAACGCCAGAAGTAGCTGAAAGTTTTATATTTCCATCTCTTCACTGCAGAAGAAGGAGGAAGCATTTTTTTTCTCCCATAAAACCTGTTTACGCCGAACTCTGTGGGTGTTCCAGAAAAACCAGAGCACTGTTCCTGATGAGACGCTTCACTGTTGAGTCGGAAATAATAAAAAAATAACCAGAGAGAAACCGTGTATTAACATGTTTTCAAAGATGTGGGTTAACCAGCTGTTTAGACGTTTTAAAGGGATAGTTCAACATTTTGGCAAATTGTCATTACCTTTAATTGTTGGTGCAAGCTATTTTTAGAACGGTGGAGCAGAGCCGTGAGCTGCTCAGAGCTACGCTACGGAGGCTCATGGGATTTCTTGATTTCTCTCATCAAACTCATCAAATACACAATCCAACAACTCCACAACGCTCTGGTGGACAAGTTGTGACCTGCACATTCACCACGCTATGAGATAATAACACAACGTTACCACACAGAGTTGGAAATACAGAGACTGCTTGCTGAAAAACAGCCCCTGACGGCAACACACATCAGCGGTTTTGCATTAATTTACCCCTAAAACAACTCTGTGTGGTAACGTTGTGTTATTATCTCATAGCGTGGTGAATGTGCAGGTCACAACTTGTCCACAAGAGTGTTTTGGAGTTGTTGGATTGTGTATTTGATGAGTTTGATGAGGGAAACCAAGAAATCCTATGAGCCTCCGTAGCGTAGCTCTGAGCAGCTCGCTGCTCTGCTCTGCCGTTCTAAAAACAGCTTGCACCAACAATTAAAGGTATTGTAACCTACTGCTATGACTATAGGGATTACGGCAATGGGCCAATTTGCCAAAATGTTGAACTATCCCTTTAAGTATTCGACTGGAGAGGACATTGTAAAAACCAGCTGCCACCCTCTTTGGACCATTGTGAACAAACGGGCTCTTTTTAGGACAGATCTCTTGTGGCCCTGCGCTTTGGAGAAGCTTTTAATCCAGGAACCATTATTTTCTCCACAAGAACTTTGCAAGATAAAAAAAAAAAACACACACACACACAAAAAAACTCAAAACCGTCTCAGTGCTTGGACAGCCCGTGGAGACACGACTGAGTCACAGGACTGAGGGAAGATGTCCCCAGGCAGCGCATGTGAAAAGGAAGAAAGAGCCGAAACCGGATTGTATACGTGTTGATTACAGAGCAATCTTCCAATCTTCCCAAGCGCTTTGGCTTTTCTTTGCCGGAGTGGTCGGATCAGATCTTTTGTGTGTGTATGAGTGAGTAAGAGAGAGAGTGTGTGTGTGTGTGAGAGAGAAAGAGGGGGGAGGGGGGTTAAAATCTTTAAAAAAGCAGCGTTGAGGTAACTTTTTAGCACCTGACAATGAAATGTTTTCATTCTTTTTGCTCGTCTCCTCACCGACTTGTCTCTTCTTCTGTTTTTTCCAGCATCACCCACGTCCAGCAGTAAAGGCAATCCATGTAAGTTAAGTTTGCAACTCACAGTGTTTCTGAGAAAAAAAAACAGGTGTCAGATCTGTGGTTTGGTTTGTGTTGTGAAGCCGGGACCAGCTGGTGTGTCAGAGGCGGTCGTTTCTACGGACGACACTAATCTGCCTCATCCTCGCAGAGGGAGAGCAATGCAGCTCGTTCCCTTGAGCTGCCCTCACTTGATAAACGACGCTCTGCGGGGCAAATTCCTCGTCACGTCCTGTCTCGTGTCCTCTTAAGTTTTTTTTTTTTTTTTTTTTACTTTCTCTACCTGCCTGGGTTTGAGACCCCCGTTCCTCCTCCTCCTCCCCCTTGGGGGTCATGTGTTTTGTGAACAGAGAAGCTAACAGTGGCACAGTAGCCTGACGCTGGGATCGACTTCCCTGTGAACCAGCGCAGCAGTAGCACTTAAAGTCACATGATGCAATCGGTCTTATCAGATGGAAAAACACTGATAAAAGATTGTCCGCAGGCAGATCACAAGAATGTGGTAATTGGATAGAACTTTAAAGCCCCCCCCCCTCAGCCAACAAAACAACCTCCATCCTCTCTTCCTCCCAGTTGCTTATTGGAGGTTTATTTTCATTGTACTGGGCGTCATCGAGCTAATTTTTTCGTGTTTATCGGCTAAAACTGGTTGAAAAACAAACAAAAACAAAAGTAATGAGTAACAAGGTGAATTCAACATGAAAGATCCAAAACAGAAGTGTCCAGAGGGGTTCGTCATTAAGGCTAATCTGGAAGTGGCTCTGTGTTTAAAGGACCAGTGGTTTACTCTGATGTTTTTACAACAACAGCTGCAGGTGACTCAGCGTTTTATTGTTGCGTGCTTTAAAAGGCAAAAAATGTCAAAAAGCAATTATCAGGAAATACGAAATGACAAAATAAACAACAAGCTGGTTATTTGCAGATGTTTTATCTTGTTTATGCTGTGATTTGTCTAAATTTCTCATTGAAAATACAGATTATTTATATTTTGTAATAATGTATTCTCTTCTTTTTTTTTCTTTTCAGTCGGGAATTCGGAGGCAAGATTCCTGCCCGAGGTGGTGGAGCGAAGCCTTCTGTCCTTACTCTTCATCCCGCTCCTAGCCCTCGTCTTCCTGCTTGTTTGGAAGGTGAGTTGACCTTTGACCCCGCGGCACTACACTGTGTTAACTTCTTGAGGCGCTGCAGAGATATGGCTGTTTGGTTTTTTACTATCGGAGGAGATAGCGGCTTTGTTCCATGGAATTTACAACGGGCGGCGGCGGGCTTTCAGATTCCTGCAGGTGTTGTGCAGGCTGTGTTGACGTCCAGCTCTGTTGTGTTGTGTTGTGATTCCAGCTTCACTTAGTGATATTTACAGTAAAAGTGACTCCATCCATTTTGTGCACCTGAAACAGGTTCGGTCACGGAGGAGCGAGGACGATGCTCAGCAGAATCCTGAAGCAAGTGAACATTTCACAGGAACAGAATGGACTGCACCTCCTGTAGATGAACCTTCAGAAAAGTAAGACAGCTCGGTCTCTTTACTCTTGTGCATGCACGTTGTTTCTCTCAACCTAAACGGGTGTGAGCAGAGGAGAGAAATAGAAAGAATTGGGCGTGATGGGAAGTGTAGTATCGGTCGGTCTTGGTTCGGTTTGGGCACAAAAAATTTAGAATCAGCAAAATTCAGAGAAAGTTCGTCATCCTGGTTTCAATGATGAACTGTTACAAGTTAAAGATGTTCTCCTGATCCTGATCCGATAACCTAAAACCTAAAACCTCCTTCAATCGCAGGACTTTGCCCCGAACAATAAAGTTTAACAGTGTCGTAACACCAGCGTGCACAGACAACCTATAAAAGCTGCGTTTATTTCTTTACAGGAGGAGGGAGGGATGAATATTAAAAGTCATGAACACTTCAATCCATTTTTTTATAGCCCTCTTATTAAACTTTGTATTTGGGAGCCTACGACAGTGTGGCAAGCCCTTTTTCTGTTTTTGATACTTCATCCCGCTGCCGTAACTTTGACCTTAACATGTAAGAAGCACAGCATGTACAATCACAGCAACGAAGCAAGGAAACGCAATTGACCGAGAGGTTAAAGCGTGACGACAGGGTTGGCGGTTCACGCGCCATCCAGCTCTCGTGGATCTGTCAGCAACGTAGAAAAAGTGAGAACACCGCGGGGCGAACTTCGACCTCTTGCTGCGTCAAGCTGCGTTTCATATGATGAGCATCAAAGTGCCGTCATGTGGCTTTGAAAGCTGCTTTTTTTATTCTTCTTCCGGCCTCATCGATCCGCGTTCATAAAAATCTCATGCTGCGTTTGACCTCAATGTGATTCTGTTGAAGCGCAGTCACCAGGAACTAAAGTGTGACGAGGTGTTGAATGCGTCGCTTCACTCGTCATTTAGTTCTTCTTCTCCTTCTGGATGATGATGGTTGTTTAAGCTATTTTTTTTTCCTTCTCCACAGAAACAAGTTGAACGTCGTCAGTGAAACAGTGTAAAACTTTTTAAACCTTCAATGTTCTTCAGCGTAATTGGTAAGTTTCTCCTTTTACAAAAACATTAAAATTTACTCATTTTACCGCCTCTCATGTCTAAAATCCCTTCTCCTTCCACTTTTCCTCCGCAGGGCTCTATTCTTTTCTCCTGTTGGTGTCCAAAGGTGACGACAAACACGAAGCTGAATCCCATGGTGAGATCTCAAAGAGGTGAAAGGCCTGTTTTCGACCGCTCTCCAAGATTGACAATGGCAGATTCACGATTGTTTCCGAGACCAAGATATTTGTTTTTCTCTCCTGGTTCAATCATGCCTGCTACCGTATGGATAAGCTTGCATTTCTTGTAAAGTAAAGACTGCGTTAACTCAACCACTCACCCCCTCAAAATGCTTTTTTTTTTTTTTTTAAAGAAACAATAAAGGACAAGTGAGATTTTTTTTGGCAGAGAGAATATATATACAAAAAAAAAAAGAAGAAAAAAAAAGAATAACCACCACATCCATCCCTCGACCCCACCCACACACCCACACTGTGGCTCCTGCCCATCGTCCATCAGAAGCTGCTGCATCAAGAAACTCTTTTTTTGGGGGGGAAGGGAAGAGACAACAGAGTGACTTATTGAGATAATCAATGACAATCAGTGGAGAGGTAGAGGAGTGTGAACGGGGCACGCTGGCTGTGACCTTTTACCATCAGGCCGCCTGCCGCTGCTGCTACGGCTGACACCGACAGAGGCGGCGGGACACAAAACATCTGTTTCTCTTATGTAGCTTGAGTATTTCTATCATGTCTGTGGTCTTACATTGTACCATGTCCATTCTTGGTTTTTGTGCCTTGTTTGATTAGTGTGATTGATTGACTCCATGTGTAAATGTCAACAACAACAACAACAACAACAACAAAAAAATGAAAAAAAAAAACACTAAAAACTTTATAAACAAAAAAAAACAAAAACAAGCCTGTCTATGTTTCTGTGTGGTAGCAGAAAGTGGAGAGATGATTTTACAGGGCAGATTAGAATAATCTCACCACAGAAACCCCAACAGATATCATCCCCCTCTCCTCCTCTCTTTCCCTCTCTTTCTCTTTTCTATTAAACTCAAAACAGTTTAGTCGGCCCTGGTCTGTGATGATGATGATTTTTGGAAGACAATTTCCTGGAAAAGCAGTGCTTCAGTTATGTGGGAAAAAAATATATCAGCAGAGAGCAAAATCTGCACTGGTTGTGACATTTCTGTCCACACGTTACATTTTTTTTTTTTTTAGCCTTTGTAACCTTTTATTAGGAAACAGTTCAGCTGGTAACTCCGCTTGTTTCATGTGTATTTGGGACTATATGTTTTGGGAATTTTTATTATAGGAGAAGAGAGTATATTGTGCTAAATTGAATCTGTGTTTGAGAAGAAGAAGAAGAAAAAAAAAGTATACCACATTGGTGTTCATATAGTTCAGAGCAACAGTACCTTTCAGCATCAATAGCTGGAATTCTTTGGTGTGGTAAAGTATTGTTTGTTGTGTTGAACTGCGAGATAATTTTTATTCATTCCAAAATGCATCTTTGAAGAACAATCCTATTAATGGCGACTTATTATAATAACCGGTGCCATGTTCTCTATGGCAGTTTAGAGCTGAATCTGTGTTAGGAAACCGTATACCACATTGGTGTCCATATAGTCCACAGCAACAGGAATATCTACAAACAAACATACAAAAAAAAATTAGCGGCGTAGTCAAGTTCTGTTTTTCAACCAGTTACAACCATTCAAACATGCATTTTTGAACAATATTGGAAGATACTATCTACGGCAGTTTAGACCTGAGACTTTATCTCGATCATCTTTAGGTATTTGCCTCTCTACATGAAGACGACTATTACGTGCAGTGCCCAGAGACACAGGCTAGTCTAGCCACAAAACAAAACTAACAAACAAGGTATACTATGTCAAAAGTTGCTTTTTATACATAGTCTATGAATATCATGAGCTGCAACAGGTCTAAGCTGTGAAGAAAACATTTTTAAAAAAAATTAACATGGTTTCCCATTTTCCTGTCTATGCAAGAGCCACAAAACAAGTCTGTATGTCTGATGCATGGAAGCCAGAGAGCGAGCAATCTCATGCATTAGTCAAAGGAATGACTGCCCTTAAATACTGTTCCTATGGGGGGTTTTTTTTGTTTTGTTTTTGTTTTTGTGTTGGTCTGAGAGTGAGCGGAGATGCGTCCTGAACAGTGCTTTTCGGGCTCGAGTGATCCAATCCATCCCACTTCAGCGGGTGAATCCGATGGCTCTAGGCAGGAAACAAGTCTGGGTGCCAAAAAAAGCAAAATGTAATTATTGCCCGGTTGGTATTCTGGGAGAAAACTCTACTGTATTCTGTATTTTTGTATAAATGTAAACAAACATATATGAGATATGAATAAAGTACACGTATCCAACTGTTATTTTATTTGCTTTTCTTCCTGTTGTGGATGTTTTCTCAATTTCAGGCCTTTTTTTTACCAGGGAACGAAACTCACAGCGGCTCACAGTCATTTCGCAAACATTTGCTCGAGGCACGTTGGGGTTCGCTGAGAGACTTTGAAGGTGACGGTAATTACCCGCATGCCTCTGGGAAAAGAAATCGACATGTTTCAAACTGCATTGTCTGTAGCCATTTAAAGGCAAGAAACCAGTAAAGCCAGTGGGGGCTTAATTTGAAAAGTAAAAACACAGTTGCTTTTGCAAAAAATGCACATAAACAGCCACGTTTAGTTTGCCTGACATGTGTTACTGCTGGATCGAAGGCCCTCATTAGTGTCTCCTTTCCGAAATGACATCATTAAACCAATGTAATAACGTAGAATTTACATTACAGTATATAAAAGAAGATGACATAATAAGACTTGCCCAACCTTTAGGCCTTTTTCCAAAAACGTGTGTCCAATAATGTGCTTTGTGAGGTCTTCTCTCCACTCCGCTGCTTTTTATAAGTGGATTCGCTGCTCGCTCTCAGGTTGTTTTCACTTTGTCACACTCAGTTCTGAGGATAGCTCGGGGAGAAAAGCTTCCATGAATAATGTTTTGTGTGCCAAGTCGATGAGATGAGAAAAATCCTCTCTAAAAAGCCACTAAATCACATCACCTCTCTGTTGAAGGTTCCAGCTTCCCGACTCTGCCAGGAAGAGTTTAAACTATGAAATTCAAGTCATTACATCTCCTTCATGAGCATATTTTTTTAAAGCAATAACACTAGAGGGAGTATGCACTTGGCCTCTGGCCACGTCACTACAGTGCCAATCTCTCACGCTTCAGTACGACCTCCAGTGTGTTAGTCCTTTTATGCAACATTTAGCACATTCGGCATAAACACACACACGGGAGCTTAAAGTGAATTACAGTGTTACACATCCCAAATGCAACATAGTTCTCTCTCTCAGGGGTACTTTAGGTCTATTTACTCATGTGAACAATCTGTTTGATTGCTTTTTTCATGGATAAAGAAGCTTCAAAAGCCTGGAAAAGTTTTCGCACTGCTGACTTAAGGAACCACAAAAGTGCTATTCTGTATGATCAGCCGTCCATGAGAGCGTCGCCCCAAAGGTTTAAAGACAGCAAGGCTAAAGAACGGCTGATTTACAGTTGACTCCGCCAAGCTCACAGACAATCTCAACTACATCGGGTTGGATGCACAGAGTAATCGCTCTTTGTAATTTTCAATCAGCAAAAAAACAAACACAAAAAAGCCATTACTAGAGACTGAGCAGACTGTTATTGCCAAGTCGCTGTCCTTGCTTGATAGTGAAACCTGTTCTTGAGCTGAAAGACATTAATGACACTGATTACTTTAAATGTGAGAGTACATATACTGTATGCAAATGTCATAATAGTCTCCCGGGCACGATGATATCTATCATCATATCTTGATGGTGTGCCAGCCCAACCAATAGATCCACTATGTCATGACTCAAGGCTCAATTCCTGAGATGAGGTATGTAGCAATATGTGATTTATGGTTGTGTCATTTAATTTAGAACATGGAAAATTTTATTTAATTAGTGCTTTCTCTTTTCTGGACGGGCGGTGAATTATGGCCGACACAACGCTGCACATACCTGCGGCTACCCCTGGTAATCCGATGCGATCATTAGGAGAGTAGAGGATGGAAATGATTGGTCCATTGAAGAATATCTTTCGTGTTCCATATGTTTTTTTTTGCAAATGCTAATGCCACACATTTCTAATTTTCAAATTTGGCACCTCCTAGCTAATATGTGTTCTGTACTGACATGGTGCAAAAAAAAGTGCATCCGCTCAATATTAACCCATAAGCACTTAGCATGTTTGTTTTTCTTGGCCTGAGGTTTGGGATTTCCATAAAATCGGTTCATCAACTTTTTTTCTGGATGCAGAGGACATACATCACAGAGAGCAGTGTTATGATTTCATCGGCGCTATCAGGAAACAACAGGAAGGCCGTGAAAAGTCCATTGTTCATAGACATGTTGCTGTACAATGAATGTGCGATTGTGTCACTGTGAATGGGCATGACTTCAAGTGCTGTGTGAGACGGGACATAAACAAATCAACTGACCTCAGCCAGTAGCATGGACGTATGTGGAGGACTTGAGGCTCAGCTGTTTCCCAGGGTCACACGAATAAATATGACATACTCTACTCTAGCCTACTCTACTGTAGTGTATTGTGTTTTAGATTACATTACTCCACTCTTCTCCACTACTATACTACATAAGCTATAGCTTACTACGGTATACTTTACTATATTACACTATACTATAATTTACTACACTATAGGCCTACCATTTTATACTATCCTACACTATACCATAATATAATGGACCCAAGTCTGCAATAAAGATATGAATATCTATATATGTGCTGTGCTATGCTATGCTATGCTATGCTAGCCTATGCGATGCTATGCTATGCTATAATCTGCGGTAGTGTGTTCCTTGCAATACGTAACACTTTTCTAATCTATTCTTCAACATGCTCCTTTGCGGTGCTCCACTACTATGCTATGCTAAACTAGTACTTCACTCTGATACTATGCTGTGCTCTACCATACATTATTGTACTGTATACTGTATTGTATTGTATTGTATTGTATTGTATTGTATTGCACTGCACTGCACTGCACTATGCTGTTCTGTACTGTGCTATACTATGCTACACTATACTGTGTAATGGTACTGTTCTGTAATATTTATTTTACTCAGCCAGTACAGTAGCATCTACAGTAAGTGAAGGACATAAGGTCCAGCTGTTTCCCAGGGTCACACAAGTCCTCTTCCATCATGTTTGCAGAGCCTCGCAGAATAAATGACCGGTTCAAAGGGCACTCCCATGAGAGTGAGTGATTCAATAGCCCTTGAAATACTTATATCCTGGCAGAGATCACAGCTCCAAGACTTTAAGACTTCCAAGATAAGCTTTAGGTTTTTCCCCTGGTCCTGTAAGAGGAAGTTGATGATAAGAGTCTGAGTTAAAGATTTCAGAACAAGGAAGTACGGCTTAAAAAACAAAATGGAAAAAAATGACAGCAACCTTGGTCTCGAGTGATTACAAGTGGTGAATGATACAACAGATTATATCATCTGAAAATGTGAGAAAAAATGTAGCATTTAAAAGACAACTCATGAATCAGTACTTTTGGCAGCAGGTGTGTCAGAGTAGTTGTAGAAACACGATTTTGGGATACATGCCCAATCACCAAGATCGTTCCCTGGATAAAAACGAAGATATTTACAGCTCTTCACAGACTTCTGAGTTTGGACAAAGTTCAGCAAGCATCAGCAGACGGGAGCCCAGGGATGAGGCTCATGATGCCCCTTTGCTCATTGAAGATTGAGGACATCACTCCTGTGCAAGAAATAACCAAAGTCCCCAGTCGGCCTTCTCAGAAAGTGCTTCTCTGGATTTCATAAACATGGCCTGGAGGACTCTCCGCCGACATCATCTTTCATAAGCACCACGGTTTCTACCTCACAGCCAGGAGCTTCCGCTTTCCCATCCTTCCCTTCAGACGGCTCCCAGCTGCACAAACTAATGAAGGAAGAGCATTTAGCAACCAGACCTTTTTTTGTTTTCGTGACTGTAAGCCAGCTGAACTTGGACCACAGTGCGCTGGCTCTTTGTGCGAGTGCACTTGATGGATCAGTCCCTCATGTACCCATGATTGCAACTTGGATATGTGATCAAAAAGGGGTTTTGTTTTCTGTTTTTGAAAAATCTGTTTGCCGTCGCGCTTTTGTCTCAGGCGAAGACAAATGTGCATTAGTGTTTCTCCACCAATTCTGGGTTTAGATAACACATCAGAAATTAATTGAGAGTAAACAACTCTGACAAAAAAAAAAAGGCAGTTCAAGTAGAGTCACATTGAAAAGGGATTTAACTGTGGATCCCATCCAGAAATAACAATGCGTGCAACTGTAGAGTAATAGCAACAGCTTGAAAGCCTTTACTGCCAACGCTACTAGCCAACGGGTAGTAAACACAATGAGACAATACCAATGTGCTCAGACAATGGCTCGAATGTTTGTTCCTGGTGTAATCACGTCGACGATAATACACAAATACTTAATGAAAGAAGGATTTGGGTCAGCGCTTCGACTGCAGAGCTGCATCACATTTGGGGGAATGTGGCCCAGAAGCAGTCAACATCTGTCAAAGCTGAAGTCGAAGTAGACGACACGGGGGCAGAATTTAAAAACTTAATTTCTCAATCAGCTTCTTGCAGTGACTAACGGGATCCTACATAAACAGAAAGCTGTCGACTCAAGTTTGGGCTCTTCGGCTTGACAGGGATGACAGAGGGATGTTTCTTCTTCTTCTTCTTCTTCTTCTTCTTCTTCTTCTTCTTCTTCTTCTTCTTCTTCTTCTTCTTCTTCTTCCTTACTGTGATTCAAGTATTGTTGTTATACTAAAAGAAACTGCAGACAAACTTTATTCATACTCTGTTTCTTTATAATATGCTATGAAGGAAAACATTATACTTTATTCTACTCTACTATAATCTGTTCTAGTCACACTATAACACTCTACTTTACTTTACTACTGCACATTCCACTCTACTACTGTATATTCTATAATATATTCCACTCTGCAATACATTATTTTTTATTCTACTGTGTTGTACTTAACCCATCTGTACTAAACTCTACTCTACTCTAAATTTCTCTACTCTAGATTAAACTTCTCTACTCTATTCTACGCTTTTTTGTCATTGCACATGAAGCAGTCCTGCCATATTTTGGTTAAGTTGTGTTTGCTGAAGTATTGACTACAGTGCATCATACTGTACTAGTTTCAGATATGCAAATTCACCTGTTTGTTTAACCAAATAATTAAAGAGGTTTGTCAAGCTCAGACATGTCGGTGCAGTCAGTGATGCTGACGGCTCCAACAGGCCCACTGGCCCACATCCAGTGCAACGTTTCTGATTCTGATTGATGAATGAGAAGATGCTGACAGTAGCCAAATGTATTGTTTTGAAAACTGCAACTGAATTTGAATTGTGTCAGCTCATCTACCAGGGATGTCGTGTATGATCAGTGCTCATACGAGCCAAAGATCAGGAGAGAACACATTATCATTATTATTATTATCATGTGCCAAGCACCTGTTTCTCAAGATGCACAGGTGCTTTATCTCAGTTTCATCACGTCGTCGTCCACGGCCTTTGACTGTCAAATTAATTTAATTAAAAAATAGCACATACTTGGAGCAGAGTATAAGTGATTATCACGTTGAACTTGCATAACTGTTGTGACATAATTAATTAAAATTAATTAGATGTGTGTGTGTGTGTCAACGGGTCATTGAAGGCAAAGTCAGTTAAAAGGTGTCATAAACGCTCTGCCCTCTCCGACGTTGTTGCATACATTAACAACAACAACAACACAAGCACGCACTCACACTCACACAGACACAGAAAAAAATGCATTATCTGCTCCCTTGAATGCATGACAAAGCTCTGTAACGTCACAATCTGTCTTTTTTGTGCGTGTCCCCTCCCACTCTGTCTGTAAGTGTGTGTGTGGGAATCAGCACAGGACCCTAGTCACAGGTCAGGGGCTCTAAGGTTACTAATAGCCCACACCAATAGACTTGTGATACACGTCTTGCCCTTTATGGCACTCTTCCCTGCGGCCAGAGGAGAATGCCTTCCCCCCCAGGTGGGGAGCGCGGGCTCGGCCAGCCCCGTCCCGAGAGGACGTAACAGGAGGCTTATCGGAGCGCTGGGCTGTGCTGTAATACTCCTGTGAAAGGTCTTTCAGGCCGCCTCCCAATATTGATTTTTCTGGGCAGGAGGGAAATCGAGAAGGCCCCCCTCAGAAGCATTGGAGCCTGGGAGGAGGAGGAGGAGGAGGAGGAAGAGACAGGTAAAGATAGAAGGTAGAGGGGGGGTTGGCAAAGAGCAATAGACAGTAAAAGACACAGAGAAGAGCTGTGTCTCCTGCTGCTCGTACAGGGTTAATTTTTTTTTCTTCTTATCTGCATAGATGAAAGTCTATAAAAGATTTACAACCCCTGTGCAGACATTTAATAAAAACAAATCAGTGTAATGTGTGTGCGGTGGGGGTTTTTTTGTTCCAGTTTGATTCCTCCTCCTTGCGGCCGCACCGCTGCGCCCTCAACTTTGAGTGTGTTTACATAGGCCTTTGGTATGCCGGGGATTGTATCTCAGTGTTGCCATAAATAAATCAGATACTTGACACTTCATCAGTATCATCATTTCAGGCATTTGATATATTGGAGGAAAAAGATAAAAGACGAGAAGGAATAAAAATAATATATGTTAGAATATCTCAGAAAGGCACCAAAACACAATATATCACCATTTCTCCAAACAGAGGAAAGCAAATAAATTAGTTTTTATAGTTTTTACAGTTCATCCTACTGTAGTGGTGCACGGTTGGCTGGCTGAACTTGAACTGAGACCATAACTTTTGTTAAAGAGCAGACAAGTGAGAATTACAGGACAAGACGTGTGGTCTCATGGTGCTTCGCTGATTTAACATGATGCACTGCTGGATATAAAACAATGCACGCAAATCAGCTGCAGTCCTCTGAGTCAGGAGCCGAAGTTGTGGAATAGGAACCACCTGTGCAGATCTAATTGACTTGAAGTGATGAGTCTGAGTTAACTGATGCTTTTATGATGATGCTTTCCTGCAGTCAGTGTTGTACTTTGGGGTTGGAGACCTCCTGGTTTGAAGAAGCACGACAGAAACACCAGAAAAAACTATAAAAAGTCTGATGGCCTATGTTTAACCTGCACATTTTCACTGCTTAACCTCAGCATGTCTGGCGGGGGGGGGACACATATTGACCGGGCAACAAGCCACGACACAACATTGGTAATGCCTTTATGGGATTTGTCCCGGTATGCCCAATCCAACTGTGGCTGTTCTTGTTCTAACAGCATTACTGAGGACAAGGTGCTCACCGGCTGCACTGCATCAGGTCGACAAAGCCATTTTAACCAAACAGATGAAGCTAGTTAGCTTCACCAACCATTATATCTCAGTTTCCATCCGAGCCACCCAGCAGGTGGTCGACTTAGGCCCAGCAGAAAACCCTTTGACTTGTTTAAACCGTTAAATAGTCACTTGTAAAATGGCAAAACTCATGTGTTTATTACAATTCCTGGGCTTCCTGAGCACGTCCACGTCATGTAATAACAAAAATGACCTGTGCTGTCAGATGACCGTCCCCTTTGATCTTTTCCAGGGCCGTGACCTTCGACTCCTTTTGACTCTTTCTCTAGGCCGTGTCATTGTAATGTTCACCACAGATGTGAAATGTCAATCACCAATCCAGAGTTTGTGTCTTGTGTCCTGTGTCTTGTGTCTTGTGGCATCCTCCTGCACTCTCACACCCACCACATCGAAGTAACACAATAACTTCCACGCTGTTGTTTGGATCAACGTGACTTGTTCAACTTTTAAAGAGTTCGCGTGCGTTGCGTGAACGCGAGAGCACGAACAAGGCAAATTCAATACAGGACTATTTAGGCTGTAAAAATGTCCTAAACTCTGGACTACATCCCTTCAGGACACTTGGATTGCAGTGGACAAGCTTTTCGTCTAGTTTTATGGATGTTTTTGTGTCGGGCGCTATTACTCTCATATAAAGTTTTCGTTTATCTACAGTAGGAACCGGCCTCCTCTGGGTCCGATGCACTTTGAGGAATAAAAAAACTACTCCAGAGTATTCATCAGCATGAATTAAAAAATTTTGGTGAACTATCCCTTTAAAGAGACGCTGTCAGAGCACCAGAACAGCAGCAGTGTAACCAGAGTGAATGAAATGGTTACACAGAGCAAAGTGGGAAAGTGAAGCAAACAGAGACAGACAGACAGTGATAGAAAGAGATGGATCACCTGTGTGGGAGGGAGGTGACGGAGGGAGGAGGAGGGAGGGAGGGAAGGAGGGAAGGAGGGAGGGTTGTGGATGAATCGGTCAGACAAGGGGGGCCTTGAGAGCTCTTGTTCGATGTCACCTCGGCGCGGAGTGAGAGCGCGCGACGACTCCAGCCCCCGTCATCTGATCTAAGGTCAGCCCTCCACAGTGTGACTCAGTGGCTCCTGAATGCTGCTTTCAGGCGCCCCCCCACTCCCCCCCCACTTCCCCCCCTCCTTCCTCCCTTGTTCATCTCTCTGTTTGAGGATGAATCACTTAACTTCAGCTCCCCTTTTATATTCTGGAGAGGATCCCGTTTCTGTGCAGCCATGTTTCCGCACCGAAGGGAACATTGGTCAGCGCCTCGCCCCCACACGAGGGCTGCCGTAGGTTTGAACGGACCATCTGGTGAGCTGTTATTTTGATCAAAGTTGTACTAGAAAACAAACAGAAGCAGTGGACTTTGTTGTTGTGGCTTTATTCTTAAGTTTAGAATTGCAAAGATCGCCTGCACTCACACTTATACATATGTGCATCTGTTGGCACGTCTAGCTAAAAGCTATCTGGAAGGCATGCCCTACCCTGTTTCCTTACATGCAGTAAGGACACAGCCTGTACAAATCTTTAACGTACAAAAGCAATTAAATAGTTCTGCCAGAAGTAAATATCTCCCTGGGGGCATTTTATTGGGAAATGCATTGCGACAAAAGGAGTTGGATGGGTGTTGCCATATTATCTAGACTTGAATAACACGCTGCTTTCCCATTCAGTCTCATCTTTTGACCGATTTCAAAGGGGAAACATGATAATAGTGAAAGCTAACTGACAAAAAATGCAAACAAAAGCTTACCTCCCTCTTTTAGTCTTACGACATGAAAGACACCTGTGCTTTCTCAGATGTGACACAAAAAATATGTAATGAACACCCGGCAGATAAGCACTTCAGGTGGCAGATATGCTAACGTCTAGAGATGCAGCTGGTCAGCGGGGCTAGCTTTATGCTAACTGACCGACTGAGTCCATCCAGACACAATGAAGCCATTTGACTTAAAGAGGAACTAAGCAGGATTTCTCCCGTGGCTAGGCTATAGTTTTACCTTAATTAAAAAGCTCTGGAGTAATTGTGATGGTTAAATAAATAACTTGCCAACCTTGCAAACCAACCTTGCAACATCAGTGTAGCACTTCGCCGCTGCTCCAGTGTGCAGCTATCGTCGCGACGCAAACACGCTTGAGATTGTTTCGCCAAAAACAAATGCACATGGCCAGGTGGAGGGTTAGCAAAACAGCAGAAAAGCAACCAGACCTGAATAGTTTAATTTAAAGACTTACAGGCCTGTTATGTTTTAGCCCACTTTGTGAAATCTCAGTTTCCTTTGACTTCATTACAGTCTGACGTAGTCGATATTTACTTAAGAAAAGAAAACCTTTCTGCTCTGTGATAGGTTGTACGTGCAACAGTCTGAAAAAACACCCTAAAGGAAATCCCAGGGTGAGGCGTCAAAGAGTGCCCAGGAGACTGACCTTGACCTCAGCAGTCACCACTACAGCCTTAACCCCATAAGTCAACAAGCAAGTTCCCCCTACAACACGATACCAATGACTCACAACCATTGATTTCAGCTTGGTTGGGTCGGAGAAGTTCAAAGCCTTTAAAATTGGTAACATGGTGAAGGTTTGGACAATCTTAAAAGCTATGGTGAATAAATAATTTAAATAAATTGGAGAATTGTCCTTGTCTTTTTAACAATCATTAACTACACCTGTAGACAATATTTAACTTAACTCCAGTTTCAACTCCTACAAAACAATTTAACCTGGTACATGCTGTTTCTATGTTAACTCACATTGTTCATTGCTCTGTCGCCTGCAGCCAATGCAGAACGTTGCTGCAAAGAAAGATCATATCTCCTCTGTTCTGGCCTCCCTTCACTGGCTTCACATCCATTTTAGGGTCGATCAATCTCCTCTAGGATTGACACAAGTTCAAAATCCAGTCGAAGCCGTCAGATTGTTTAGTGAGCTGCTGCTGGATGTCCCCAGATCCAGGCGTCAGACAAAAGGCAGGGCAAGGCAATTTTATTTGTATAGCCATTTGTAAAGGCCATCAAGCTTCTTCCATGGCTGCTGCAAAGGTGTAGAATAGCTTGCCCTTGCACGACCGACATGCAGGATCCTTGAAAAGGTTTAAGTCCCCTCTAAAAACTCACTTATTCTCCTTGGCTTTGGGACCCACAGTGAGTTCTGACCTGACCACATGTGTAATTTACATCATTTTAGTGTTGTTTTATCTTGATGTATTTTATGGACTGTTGACTGTTGTGTATTGTACATTTTTATTATCGTATTGTAAAGCCCTTTGGTTTCTAAATGTGCTATAGAAATAAATGTGACCTTGACCTTGAACTGTTGTTTTATTTATGGGTTTTAGGAGAGAAAACTCCTGCACACTCTCTTCACTTGGTGGGAGTTTTACTTTCGAAATTTGTTGGCCTTTCGGTCCTCTCCAATCTTTTGAGATGTCTCCTACACGGACTGTTTCAACCAAAAAAAATATTTACACGGAGAGGAAAAACCTGAATAAATGACAGGTAACAACTGCATCCAGATCTAAGGGAGATAAATCGAACTGTGGAACTGTAAACTGTGGAACCGCCTGTATTTTTGGTGAGCGTAATATTCCTGCATTTACTGTAACATAAGTAATAGAGCAGAGTCATATAGCTCTTCCTCAGGTGACTGCAGGAGGTCAACGGAGGACGCCATCAGCAAGAACATTTGGCTGACATTTACACAAAGAGGCGTTTCATAGTATCATGACAAAGATGAATGCAGATTGGAGCGTAACAACCAGAGGCGCTGATCTACAGAGATGTGGTAAAAAAAAAAAAAAAGTGATGTGGTCATGAGTGCGCGGGGTCTGATGGCTCTGTTTGTTGGCATAGTTTAGGCTCCATCAAAAGGTCACGAGGAGTCACAGACTGGTTGGAAGAGTATGATGGTGTGTAATGGTGTGAATTTAGGAGAGATTTGGAGAGATAATGTGAGAAGATGTTCATCAAAACACTACATAGCCTATCCACATTTATTTGGTCTGAATGGAGTAAATCTCTCCATAGAATATAGACAAGTTGAATTGAAGTCGAAATAAAGAGAGTTAATTATGGTTTTTCCTTTAAATTGTCACCCATCTGTCATCTGTAAGCCATATCGAGAGCAGGGACATAAAAACCTCATCATGAGATTTCCAGGCTTCTTTATCGCAACTACGGCAAAGTATTCACGTTTCCCTAGTCAGAGAGGAGCTTTGGGAAAACTGGTATTCATGTCAAGAATCGCTGCGCCCTAATAAAAATACATGAATGCTTGTCTAATGTTGGCCAAAAAGCACATGATGATCCTCTGGAGCCTTTGGAACAATGCTCTATGGAGAGATGGAAAGATTAATCAAAAGCGGCGAATGGTGGCGAGGGGTGAAATGCAGAACGGCATTCCACTGATTCACGCAAAGGGGTCAAACAAGTCTATGGTAGGATCCCGGTGACAATGGCCGAATTGAACGACGTTCTGCAGCATCACAACCTGGACAAGTTAGCAGCACGTGACGAATCATGAATTCTATCTCTATCTGTATCAATGGGACCAGCTGAGCTGAGCTGAGCTGAACCGCCTCGGGCGACAACACACAACCATGAGCGAGTCTCCTTCTGCTCCATTGTACCCCACTCTGTTCTGATCTCCTCTATTCTGTTTGCCCATTGTGGGTTCAGGCACTGGCATCTGCTGCATCTCAATGATGCTTTTGCAGGAATCCTCCCCTTCCAATTTAATGATGCCGAAATCTCACATAGTTAAAACTTTAAGCTTTAGTTTAGGACACTGAAGCCGCTCTGCTTGTCAGGGTGGCTTTACTTTTCTGTGTGCATGACATCTAACAACTGAAGCTGCTGCTGGCTGGCAGTGCCAAGAATGCATGTTCAATCTGCAACAAAAACACCAGCATGTAAACTAAGCGCTGTGTGACTGGGTGTGACAAATAAGAAAGGACATAGAATTTTAAAAAAAAGAGCTGAGAAATGGAACGGCCTTATAGATTTAAAGGAAAAGGGCTTCTTTTTGTTGTTGTTTTTTCTGCACATAATTTCAAACATCAGTCCTGTTTGCTATGTTTGGTATCAACTCGAATTTAAAACAAAGTTCTGCAGCTTTAAATAGACCATATGGTTTGGTTACACAGCGAGCGGTGATGAATGATCCACATGGCAGAAGTTACAGGCAGAGATCTGGGACTCTGAAGTCTCTCCAAACACAGGCCGTCGTGCTGTTTTTAAATAACCTCTGACTCTTAACAACGTATTTGCAAGAAGAATACAAAGATAAACCAACTTGAATAAACTGACTGTAAATCGTTCGCAGCTTCTTAAACCTGCAAACAGGTTAAACAAAATTACAAAACATAAGAGTTTATCCTTCTGTGATCTGACCCCTGAGAGAGGGTCAAACCCTGACATAAATAATGTTAAATACACTTTATCCTCTGACAGCAGCAGTGGTTTAGAGTTTGGATGAGGTTAATAGACAGAAACACTTGGTTTGGCTCAGGGAAATGTAGCATTTTGTGTTAAATGACGACTTTCTTGAGGCTTAGGGGGATTTGTCTTTGTACTTAGAGCTGTAAACATGTGGTCGTGGTTTGAGGATGTGGTTTAGGTAAAAAAAAAGAAGAAGAAAAAGTTGTTTCCTGCATTGAATGAGATGTTTTATTCACTCATTCATCCCTAAATGGCTCAGTGTAGTAAAGAGAAGTAAATGGCTCTACCCTCAAGACTTAGATGAACTTTGAAAGTGGAAATTTGGTATCGTTCAGTGTCCACAGTTCATCGTGTTGATGCTGGAGTGAGACGCTGATCGATGTAAAGCAATTTTTTCCGCAGACGCTCCCTCCTGACACGTTCACTCCCGACAAATTCTTCAAAGTTTTCTCAACATTAATTCCTTGCAATTCACTGGAAGCTCATTTGCATGTCCTCATGTTTGGCAGACCGTTGCAGATTATAGGGTATGAGTTGCAACGCCCATATGAGTACAGATAACGTGTATCCAAAACAATAAAAAATAAAATAAAACATTCCAGCCGCACCCGTTTGTTTGTTTAAGGACAAACTGTTGCAAAATGAGTGAAATCATCGGGACGCGCACAAAGAGACGGTTGGAGGGAGGAGACTCGAGAAATGATTCTTTCAGAGAGCGCAGCATCTTCGCCGCCGCCTCTGAAAGGGCACTGGGCACAGACTGGTTCTTTTGTGTCAGCAAAAAAAGGAAGCATGGTGAATTTTCATTTTTGCATGTGCTTCTTCTCAGAAATCTTTTTGCTCCATCAATAAATCTGAGTCTATAACACTAAAGCCCCATGGAGTGATCCTACCAAACAAGAATTCGATTACAGTACAGCTCCATCTGTGAAAAGATGGTGTTTCATACAGTGTCGCTGTCCAGATGTGCGTCAGTGTGTTTACATGGACTTATGATCAGGGTTTTTTTTTGTTTGTGCATGTAAACATCCAAATTTCGGAAACCCAGGTTCGCGAAGATCCAGGTTTTAAGGAACCCAGTTTTTCTACCTGGGGAAATCCAAAAGAAAACAGGATACTGTGACATGTATACTCTATGTTATCCGAGTTTCTGATAGCTGTAACTATCGGAAACCGGGATGCTGGCATCTCTCATGTAGACCCAAACAGGGATATTAATAACCATGTTTCTCTGTATCCCGATTATGATCATAAACAGGATATTGCTCATAACCGGGATACTCAAGTCCATGTAATCACACAATGTAACCCCCCCCCCCTGACCCTCTGTCATATTATAATGTTGTGTTATTCACTGATGGATAATGATAACTCCAGCCTTCAACTGTTCACCTCTGGATCGGTTTCACGCTCTCTTTGTCTGTGTTATTTACTCATTGATGTACATGACGCATCAGCTGTTGCGTGACTCATGTTGTCTAACGTTACTCTGCTCTGATATCGCTTTAGTGTGCAGCTCACATGTGTGTGACGTGGGGTTTGGGAGTCCTTTTTTTATCCAATGCACGGTGAAAGAGGCAGTTACACTATGGGAATAAATGCATTGTGCATTAACGAGGCGAAGCCTGCGAGCTAGTTCTGCTGCTCTACTCATGTGACATGTCTCATTCCATCAACACACACCCTCCCCATCTAGTGCTCTGTTTTAGCTGCTGAACTTTTCTGCCATCTTCCTCTATCACCCTCTGCCTAACGACACAGCCCTCGCAGGCTAGAGGTGTTCAGATATTCCCTCACCATTCCCATATTTAATAGGATAACAACACAACTGCAGAGATAAAGGTAACTACAGACATTGTGAATGATGCAACAATTATAACCCAAAGTTTTGCTTTGCGTCAACTACACGTTTATTATCTCTCATGTATTCAACACCTGCTGTGCCACCGTCGTCTTACCAACTTTACGATATCCAACACAGCAGTTGACTGTCTGATCAATATCTGATCAGACAATCCTTTATTTTCCTGAGTAAGATCCCTGTCATGTGTTCGCGTGTAAAAATGACTTTTTCATTCGTCACCTCTGACATTCAATACTCTGGTTCTCTTAATGTCACTGTGCCAGTGACACCTGACAGTTAAACGTCTGCTGAACGAGGGCAGGACATTGACTCACTCACTTGTACCACCTGAGGCTACAAACATTTTTTTTGGTTTTTTTTGGAAATAGGTTGTTTGTGTGAGTCAGAGACTGACTCAGAATGAGCTGGCGAGTGTGATAATGAGACACACACACACTCACACACACATACACAAATGCCCACACAGTAAGTGAGGGGTGAGACTATAATGCGCTTTAATATTCATTGAGATTAATTATTAAGTTACCGTCTTGGGAGAAATGCCAGGAAAAACTTGTAATGATGACGTAGATGGGAATTCATGTGAAAAAAGAAGCCACTTACAGTTATGACGTGCACTGTTGATCAGTTAGTTATATAACCACAAGCTGATTTTATGGAACTCTAAAATATTTTGTTTATGAGATTCCGGTGAAAAGATGAATGCGTTGAAAGGATTACCACGGAAAGTGTCAGTCTGTTATTTGTTTTGGCTACATAGTCACTGATCGGTCTATCTGCAACAAAAACAGGTTCCTTGGCTCTTTTTATACTGTAGATCCCCATCGGCTGTCTGTGTTTCTTTTCTTTCCCATTTTCTTGTTGATTTTTTTCATCTTTGTTTTAATCATGTGTGGCAAGGTGAAGAGGGCCCAGGCGGGGATTGAACCCACACCTCCCGGGTAAGAGTCATGTGCGCTTGCCAGTCACCCAGAGGGACATCTTCTTGGCCAAGGAGCCAGGGCGCATGATTAATTCAATTTTCAATTCAATTCAATTTTATTTATAAAGCGCATTTCATGCACAGGGCAAACTCAATGCGCTTTACAATAGTTAAACAATTTAGTGCAAATAATTTAAATAAGTGCAAATTTAAAGACAAAGCAAGGCAAGATCAAAACAATATCACATACACGTCTACATAAATGCTCAGGGGACACATTGATATACACACGCACATGCACAATTTAGTCAAATGCAGTTGTGAAGAGGAAAGTTTTTAACTTGTTTTTGAATGTGGTCACTGATGTTGCCTGTTTTACTATCTCGGGCATCATGACAGGAACCTCAACTGTCACACATGCATTGGTTTCATGACAGTGCTGCACAACCTGCGGCTGTTCCAGCAGATGATAAATGATCTGGAGTCCTGCGCTGTATCACGTATGCATCATGACTGTGTTGACAAGGTGCATGTGTCAAGACTCTGTTAATTCTTGGTGTTGGGGATGTTTTGTTAAGTTATGTCTGTCCTGTCTTGACACTGCCAGTGGCAAACTCTTTCAACAGATCAGGAATACCGACGCCCCTCCCCAAACACACACACACACACAGACACCATACAACTTCAACCACAGGGTTCAGCTTCCCTGTTATTCACAGTGTCATAAAGTGAACACAGCACCTGTTTAAAAATCAAACTTTTACTAAAACCTACAATGCAACAATCAATTAACAAATGTAATGGGAGAAAGACAGGCTTTTTCCAGATTTCACCTGGCAGAGCTCGGCTGGTATAAATCTTTGAACACTTTGCAACAGGTGAGTCTGCCGACAACACAAATGATTCTCTATCTTTTCTTTTACAACTGGTTCGCCTGAATTCCCTTTGTGGTGTTCCAAGTATCGTTAAAGTTTTTCACAGCAAGTTAAACAAGACTTTGTGTTACATAAAGTGTTTGTGTGTGTGCATAAGGTACTTGCTGTTGTTTCACTTGGAACATGAAGATGCCAATAACTGACTCATGAAGCCATACGGAGTCACCTCAGGTGACAGAGACCTGCAGATACATTCAAACTGAAGCAATTTAATTTATGACCTTGAACTGCCAGTCTTCACATTACCCAACCTTTTCTTTTTATCATGGCTTGATTTTCAGATAAATATATTAGACACAAACAACACCAACCTCTTTGTGCTTGAAGGTATTCAGAAAAGAAAATTGATTTTGAGCCGACTATGGTTCTTAACATTAGTGTAATCACTCATGTATCAGACAAACATCATGTTTGAGTAAATCCAGGGTGAAGGTGTGGTATTTTTGGGGGGTTTTTTTTGCATTGTTTAATTGTGCATCACGTTGCTCATGATTCATCAGCCACTGATACTGGATCCATCATCCGTCAGTCAAACGTCAGAGAAGAGTCCACCACCGTCACGGACACAAACTCTCCTCCGTCCCTACTCAACTCTCCTCCTCCGGATCCCTGCGGTCCATCACTTAGCGTAGCAAGCCTGCTAGCTAATAGTTAGCTATGCTTGATAACGACCAATGAAATTTGTTTTCCTTACTTGGGTCATCTCGTGGAAACTCATGGAAGGAGGCACAACAATATGTGGCAAGGTGAAGAGGGCACACCCACACCTCCCCGGTAAGAGTCATGCGCGCTTGCCAGTCAGCCAAAGGGACGTCCCCTTGGCCAAGTAGCCAGGGCGCATGATCAAGTGGAGGCATAGTGACAGGAACCTCAACTGTCACAAGTACAAACGTCCATTTCTGAACAACTTTAAGGATAATTCCCTGGTAACAGTGCTGCACCATGACACAAATATTGCATTGTGTCAATGAAACGTAAGTTTACATTTCATCTCATTTTTATGTATGCAGGTTATAAAGAGCAATAGTGGGTATTTTCCATTCTAAACATTTAGCCTACCCATGTCACTGTCACCACAGCTAGACTTGTACTGTGACTCAAAAGGTAAGTGTTTCTTCTTGGTCTAAACACAAAAGAGCAGACTAGAAAGTATGTGAAATTTGTTGGGTATGTGAAATTTGACTCTTGGGTTGGGTTGCACATACCTTAATACATCAGTGCTTCAGGATCACAGAAGACAAGACATTCCTCCTTTTTGTCAGAAGAACCATGACAGATTCCTTGACCGACAGTTTCCTGCTACGCCGCCTTTATTTTGGAGTAAACGACCACATCCCTTTGTTGGTCTGTTCCTACCTGCAGAGCGCCCTGCAGGCTTTTTCTCCTGCTGATGAGCTCCACAGCCCCCCATCCCCCCCATCCTTCAGACTAATCAGCACCTACTCCACCAACCTGTCCATGCCATCCATGGCCATGAAAAGGTGTACAGATGTCCCCGAGCTTTCCACTCAATCAAAGGCGGTTTTTGCGGCTGGCCTGGGGCGGCAAGGACCACCCCTGAAAACTCACCCCAGATCTAACAGGTGGTTGGTCAAGTCCGTCTGTCGATAAATGATGACAGCTCTTTAGCTGATTATGGGCAAGCTTTTCATTTTTAACTAATAGAGAAACGGTCAGCTGTGAGAGCCGATTTCTGGTCGGCGGAAGTTTGGCCCTGCAGGTCTGAAATCTTAGACGTGTCAAGATAACCGGAGATTCCCGAGGACTGCGATGGGTCGAACTGACTGAGACTGATTCTTGCCTGTTCAGGCTGTAATATCAACTTGCATGGTATCTTTAGCCTTAATGCTGTTTAATAAAATAACTTATTGGCCTTGAATTGTTTTATGGTAAGAATGTTTCTCAGTGACAGATAATAATAGAATAATTAGATATTGAGTGAGAGGCAGGAAATGTAAGATGTATCTTTTCCCTGCTCCCTTTCTAACCAATGAATTATTGCCATGATATTTTCAGATTTCACAATTTGACAATATCATGGCAATTCACAACATTTCTCATTCAAGAAATGTTGTGATTTGCCATGATATTGTCAAATTGTGAAATTGTCTTGGCTGGAATAAATAAAAAGAAAGAAAGAAGGAATACCAACAACACACTGAATGTTGAATGCTAACATGAGTTTTGGAAGTCAATTATGACACAGGCTGAAACAAAGTGGTGCATAACACTTTGTATTCACACATTTTATACCATGGCCACCCCACACCAGCTCTGTGTCATGTCAGTAAAAATGTCGCTGCACTAAATCCAGTGAAACTGTAACAAATGACATGAATATTGGGCGTCTCCGTCTCCTGCTCTCTCTGTGAGGAATGTTCTTCCAGTCTCTGGTTGCTATCTGCTCTCACAGCTCCCATATCTTATCAGCTCAGCTGCTCAGTCCTGCTCCATTGTTACGGGCTGGACCTTCAAATGCATTCATGCTACTGTCATTTTTAAAGTAAACTGCTGATATGCAGGGGGAATTCTGCCGGAAATCGCTGATATAGAATGAATGTACACTGTATCTACTGTTGTTTGGTGAATTGGACCTTATCTGCAGAGATCGATTAACAATGAGAAGAACTTTCTTTTCACTCAGTGGTGACTAATTGCCTGAGGCGTCGGGGCATTGAGGACACGACTGAAGTGGCCCTTTCAAACTCCCACAATGCCTCTTAACTGTGTTTGCAATCTGACAGAGAGCGGCTTTAGTGGTCCTTCGCCTTAGGCATGAATTAATCAAAGAGAAATATGCCGCAAATGTACACAATGTAATTAAATAGATAAACACGCTGCAATTACACACAACGCAATTAAATAGATAAACACGCTGTGAGCACACACAGCGCATTCAGATGCAGAAACACACTGGAAGTAGCACAGAAGAAGTGTTTTCTAGGGGACTTGAACGAGTGATTCACTCATCTTGGACACACTTCAATGCTCTTACAATAAAAAAAACAGACATCTTCACTGATTTTCCAACACAAACGCAACCCAGTCTGCTTCATTACCTTCTAGAAACACTTAACACACCGTCTCATATCAGCCTATTACATATTGTATGACATTTGCCTCTGTAGAAACTTTCATCTCTTTATTTATTATTTCCTCCTCAAAAATGAGTTTGTCTGGACTTTACATTTGGACTTTGTGTTTATGAATCCTTTTTTAATGTTATTTCTTTTGTGTATTTTTCGTTATTGTGCTTTGTCTAGTTTCCCTCCTCCTATCTTTGAATTCTGCTGTGTTTAAAATGTTTATTTCAGTATGTCTTGCTTAAATGAGTCAGTTTGCTTTGCTAAATGACCTTTGTTCCCAACCAAATCCTGGATTGTAATAATAAGCAATTCATCATCTGACTAATGCTGTAATAATTGATCTAATGTTTCTTTTTGTCAACAGAGCTACATCTCTTTTGAGTACTTGGCTGTACAGAGGAGAGTTTCTACTCTGCGTGGCCAACACCATGTTGCTTTCTGGGAGAGTGCTTTCTGCCAGTTTGTAAATAAATCTCCCTACTTTGTGCTACCAAGCGCTGCTTTTATTGATGCTTGGCTACACACTCACCACCTCACTGCCAGAACCTGTGTGTTTATAGTATTTAAAAAAAACATGTGTTTTAACCACTCGATCCACTCTGTGCCCAGTGGCTGCTGGTCTCTCAGTATTGAAGTTCGGCCATTCACAAAGCCGAACCGAGGGAAGAGGAGGACAAGTGCCATCCATACAGGAATTGACATGACACTGATAGATAGAGCTGTAGATTCACAAGAAAGCCTGTCAAAGACAAATGACAAAAAATGAGAGTCAGGTTCGGATTAAATCACGAGTTTATAGACAGCACATTGTCTTTACTGGTGAGATGAGAAGGAAGAACTTTCCTAGCTGGCACTGGTTTGGGAATTTTGAACACCTCAATGTTACCAGTATTTACAGGTGGTTCACATTGTGACCAACATATAAATGATTGGTATCTGTGGTGGCAGACTCACTGTCTCCAACGATGAATTCAGAACACCCCCATGTGGAAAACGAAACCAGGAAGTGATCCCTATTTCAAGGCATCCTTAGCTGGCAGGTCTGGCTGATTTGTGCTCGTCCTCCTCACCTGGCTCTGCCCTGCAGGAACTGAAAACAACAGCGAGACATTGTGTAACGTTGTGGGACAAAAGCCACACAACGTGAGGAGTCCCTTTGTTTTTTAATATTTGCTACGAGATCAAAGCTGAGATCTGAGCAGGGGTCAAGTGATCCAGCGACTGATTGATCATTTTCGACATCTGTCAAACACAGTTATGTAAATAAAAGCTTGTGAAGAAGAGCATGACATTGTACGGACAACTGATTTTTAGTTTTTTATGAGATGCCAGTAATTTAAAAAAAAATGTTTTTATCAACCTTACCTGCATCTCTATAGGCATCCTAGAATTCATGGCCATCTTAATGATTTTTTTAAACAATCTACGTAATCAGAGGTTATGCAACTTGTCCAGGATATTATGGTATATCTATATGTGACAGTTGAGGTTCCTGTCACTATGCCTCTAATTGATCATGTGCCCTGGCTATGTGGCCAAGGGGATGTCCCTTTGGCCGACTGGTTAGCGCGCATGACTCTTACTCGGGAGTGTTGGGTGCCCGGGCCCTCTTCACCTTGCCACATATAGTATATCTAATCTTTTTTTTTTCTTTTACTAATGGCAGCTGATGTACAGTAGCTCAGCTATTTAGAGATTCAATAGCTTGGGTCAAGAAGCAAAATCCACAACAGGGCTGTTGTAATTTTAAGTCTTTCCACGCACCCTGCCAAAAATCTGTTTTTATTCAGAGAGTAGCCAAAAAAACTAAATTGGAATTAAAGCCGCAAGCGGCGTTGTCGGCCCTCGCTCGACCCATGCGACCGCGGGGCCCTGAGGCGCGCGGGGGCCGTGGCGCGAAGTGAGAACGGCGAAAAAGCGCTGCGGGAGCGGAAAAACGCAATGCGTGGTTCGTCCACCAGGCGGCGCTACGAAGCCGGATGTGGGTAGGGGCGTTCAGGGGCTGACCGGGATCAAACACCTGAAGTTTGAATTAAATCGGACCATGTAAGTGTAAACCAAGTCACTTCCTGTTACCACCAGGGGGCGCATTTGTATGAAGCCAGATGTGGGTAGGTGTGATCAGGGGCTGACCAGGATCAAACACCTGAAGTTTGAATTAAATCGGACAATGTAAATGTAAGCCAGGTCACTTCCTGTTACCACCAGGGGGCGCATTTGTATGAACCCAGATGTGGGTAGGGGCGTTCAGGGGCTGACCGGGATCAAACACCTGAAGTTTGAAGTAAATTGGACAATGTAAATGTAAGCCAGGTCACTTCCTGTTACCACCAGGGGGCGCATTTGTATAAAGACAGATGTGGGTAGGTGTGATCAGGGCCTGACCGGGATCAAACCCCTGAAGTTTGAATTAAATCAGACAATGTAAGTGTAAACTAGGTCACTTCCTGTTATCACCGGGGGGCGCATTGAGTAAAGTTGGCGTGGCATACATCAGAGCGTTCAGGGTGGAGCCATCATCATCTTCAGCAAGTTTGAGGCTGATAGAATGAAGTATGTGGGCGGTAGAGCCTTGTAAGTGTAATGTAAGTGTAAAGCAGGTCATGACCACCGGAGGGAGTATTTGTATTAGGTTTGTTCAGTGGCTGACTGACATCACCCCTGGTAAAATCTAATTGAATCTGCCCATGTAAGTGAATGTGTAAAGCAGTGTCACTTCCTGCAACCACCGGTGGGCGTACGTGGGAAGTCTATACATCAAAATGTTCAGGACGGAGCCATCGTCATGTTCAGCACGGTAGACGTTGATAGGATGAAGTATGTGGGCCAGGCAGGAGCTGTAAGGCGAAATGGCGAGGAAAAATAAAGGCGCCAAGCAGGACACTTCCTGTTACCAACGAGGAGTGGTAGGAGGTACATGGGAAGTTTATACATGAAAATGTTCAGGACGGAGCCACCGTCATCTGGAGCAGGATTGACCTTGATAGGATGAAGTGTGTGGGCGGAGCATCAGTTTGAAGGTGAAATGGCGAACAAACAAAAAGGCGGCAAAGTTTATGAAGCCAAATCAGCCACGCCCTTTGACCTAGAGACCTGCGGTTCTGACATTTTGATCACCATGGCATGACAGTGGTCCCCAGCCAATTTCAATATGATTGGGCTAAATTTGTGGGCGGAGTCAATGTTTTTGTAACGCAAGTGACTTCCTATTACCACCAGGGGGCGCTTTGAGTGAAGTGGGATATCAATACATCGAAACGTTCAGGACGGAGCCATCGTCATGCCCAGCAAGGATGAAGTTGATAGGATGAAGTATGTGGGCGTGACAGTTTGTCAAAGTTGAAATGGCGAGCAAAGAAAAAGGCGAAAAACTTTCGGAAGCCACTACAGGCACGCCGTTTGACGTAGAGACTTACGGAGCACAAGATAACATCAGCATGGCATCTCGCTGGTCTGTAGCCAATTTGAAGTTGGTCGGGCAAAATCTGTGGGCGGAGTTAACTATTTTATGTAAAAAAAGTCACTTCCTGTTACCACCGGGGGGCAGTTTGAGTAAAGTGGAATATTGATATATCGGGCGAATCAGGGACTCACTGCCGTAATGTCATTCAAGTTTGAAGTTGCTAGGATAAAGTATGTGGGCGTGACAGCCAACCGAATTTGGATGGCGATCGAGCCCAACTTTGGCGCCCACCAGAGGCCACGCCCTTTGACCTATCGACCTACGGAGCACAAGCTGTACTCAGCTAGGTCTGAAGATGTTGTCCATCAAATTTGGAGCCGTTCGGGCGAATTGGTTTGGACGCATTAATTTGGCGCCAAAAACGATCAAATCAAAATGGCCGACTTCCTGTCGACATTTCATGACGACGCTAAGAGGCATTTTTGTATATCTGGGTGAGATACATATGTGTACCGAATTTCGTCGGTGTACGACAAAGTGACCCAAATTCCCTATGGGCTTTTTTGGACTTTGTAGGGGGCGCTATATCGCCATTTCGCGTCGGACCTGTGCGACCACCCAAAAATATCGAATTTCGGATCCGGCCGGACGCCCGGGCAAAAGTAGAAAAATTTTCGCGTTTGGGAAAGGGGTCAAAATGGCGTTTTAAGAGTGCAAGAATAATAATAATTAAAGCCGCAAGCGGCGATGACGGGCCCTCGCTCGACCCATGCGACCGCGGGGGCCTGAGGCGCGCGGGGGCGGTGGTGCGAAGCGAAAAGGGCGAAAAAGCGTTGCGGGAGGGGGAAAATGCAATGTGTTGTTCGTCCACCAGGTGGCGCTACGAAGCCAGATGCGGGTAGGGGTGTTCAGGGGCTGACCCTGATCAAACGTGTGAAGTTTCGAGCAAATCGCACAATGTTGATGCAAAACACTGCATTTCCTGTTTCCACAAGGGGGCGACATGAGTGAGATTGCTTATGAGCACATGGAGACGTTGAGGGAGGGGCTGTGATCATGTACAGAAAGTTTGAAGCAGTTTGGATGAAGTATGTAGGAGAGAGAGCTGCTTGAATATGCATGGCGATGGATCAGAAATATCGGCGCCATGTTGGCCACGCCCCTTGACGTAGAGATCTGAGCTGCACATCTAATGATCACCATGGCATCTCGATGATCTGTAACCAATTTGAAGTGAATCGGACAAAATCCCAAGGAGAAGTTGATTAAAGTACTAAGTGTGGAAATCACGCCAAAATGGCGAGTAAAATCAAAATGGCCGACTTCCTGTTTGTAATAGACCAATGGTGCAAGAGACTTTTTTGTTCGCCTTGACAACTTACACATGTGTACCGATTTTCATGTTCCAACTCCAAAAAAACCCCTATGGGGAGGGGTTTTTGAAAATTTCAAGGGGGCGCTGTAGAGGCATTTGGCCCCGCCCACAGGCGCCGCTCTATCAGATCAAAGACCATCCCACCCTCGACCTGTGTATCAATTTTCATGATGATACGAGTTTATTAAAGCCATCAAAAGGGCAAACGTAATTTCATGGCGAGGGGCGACAGTCGCCACGTCGCTACGCGGACGCCATTGCTCGTAGCTTCACAGCGTTCATGGTGTAGCTTCACCAACTAGTTCTGCATGTTGTAGAAGTGGAATGAAGTTGATGGGGTCAACTATGTGCCATCAGTACACGTTAAAGGAAAACCTGGCCACTTCCTGTTACCACCGGGGGGCGCTATGAGTGACATACGAAAACAATACATCGGAACGTTCAGGGCGGAGCCAGCATCATCTCCAGCAAGTTTCAAGCTGATCAGATAAAGTATGTGTGAGTTATAGGTGTTCGAAGGTGAAATGGCGAGGAAACGAAAAGTCGCCAAAATTCTCATGGCTCCAGAAGCCACGCCCTTTGACCTAGAGACTTATGCCGCACAACATTTGTTCAGGATGACATCTCGATGCTCTGTAGCCAATTTGAAGTCAATCGGACTAAATCTGTAGGAGGAGATAGGTCAAAAAGGTCAAAATTTCAATTCAAAATGGCCGACTTCCGGTTTGGATTTCACCATGACACTAAGAGGCTTTTTTGTGTGTCTTGCCATGTTCTATAAGCCCACCAAATTTCAAGCCTCTAGGTGAAACGCACAAGAGGGGCTGATGTTTTGAAATTTTCTAGGGGGCGCTATTCAGCCATTTGGCCACGCCCATTTCCAACGACTTTAAAATATCCAATTTTTCGCGAGTCCTGATGCGCATGCCAAAATTTACGCATTTTGGGGCATGTTGAGGTCCCCAAAAATGCGATCTTAGGTGGAGGAAAATAATAATAATAATAATAATAATAAACATAGCAATTTCAATAGGGCCTTCGCCGGCCGACTTGCAGTCGCCGCTCGGGCCCTAATAATAATAAACATTTCAATTTCAATATAGCAATTTTTCCCCCGGGGTCTGTCACATGATCACTTTGGGGCACTTGCACTTTGGGGTCATGTGCACGTTGGGGCCATGAACGAATTACAATAGGGCCTTCGCTGGGCGAGTGCTACTCGCCGCTCGGGCCTAAAAATACACTGTTAGGAACAGAAATATGCTTTCTGAAGTAGAGGATAGTGTCTTACGTTCTGCTATCTGACACACCAAATATATTAGTGACACCTGTTCACAAGCCGTCGTATGTTTGTTCCACATATAAAGATGACAGCGTCTCACAGTGTTGGCTAAAATACACGGAAATGTAGCCTGTGATGGCTTGTAAATCCATCAGCACCCTCCAGTTGATTTGGTGAAATTTCTAAATAAATAGCAGCCACTTCCTTTGGCGCAGCGGCCGGGGCAATTGTCACACATGCCACATCATTACAGCTTCAGTTAATTTTGTAGAGCATTACTCCATCCCAATTTTGTATGACAGGAAACTTTCATCTTTTTTAAATGAGACATTGTGCTGTGAGAAAGGAAAAAAAATGTGGTACTAAAAGTGCAGTGTGCACGACAGGAAAGGTTGAAGCGATGTGTCAGAAATATTTGGTTATGTTTGACGGCTTGATTTGGAGGTGGAGGTGATCTCACAGTTCGTAAAAGGACAAAAGATCAGATTGAAAGTTTAGAAACCGAGTAAGGACGACAGCTGCTCCTCTCGACCTAAAGGTACTGATTCAAGTTGAACTGGCTTGTGAGTTGGCGCATGTTCAGCAGCATACTGTATATTTCCAGAGTGTACGTCATCATCTCTCTGTGCACTTCTTTATACCTCTGCCAAGAAAGTTATGTTTTAAACTGAGTCTACTTTGGTTGGCTAATTTGTCGACAGAATTCATTATTGGTTTAAAAAAATAAAAAGGCAGATCCAGGAATGTTTTTTAAGTCGCTTTGCCAGGAAATGATGTACAGTATATGGATCTCGACATTGCCACAAAATTAGACATATTTGTAGTGCTGAGCTGCGCAGATGTAGGAGTGTTTGGCCTTGGCAGAAGTATGCACCCTTAATTACAGCCATTCTAGTAAGTTAATTATTGTTGCCACACTGCGTAATAATTAGCCTTAGCTGCAGCTGTCTCCCTGATCTTTTACTGAGACCCGTGACCACACCATTATAATAGTCTAGCCTGCATCTGTATCTAATTCTTGTTAAAGTTTTAAGTGTGCTTATGTTATAATTGTCTTCAAAGCTGTGTTTGGCGCTCTAAAAACATTTTCTGACAGTCTGTGGCTGAAGCTCTGGAACTTAAGTGGATATGCGATTTGAGGAAACTTTATCCTGATGCTGGTTAAAGGATACATGGATGTCTATGCTGTCTTAACAAGGATGATCTTCTTTAACCAGATTTTTTATGATCCTTTACAAATATCAGCCATGGGGCTCTGGAGGCCATAACCCAAGTCATCATTGTGTCCTTACTGTAGCCTACTTAGCCTCTGGTCGGGTTGAAGTGGTCAGTGAAGCTCAGATTTTGAGCAGTGTATGCAAAGGAAGGCACACGGCTTATGACCATGCTGCTAACCATAGCACTGTGTAAACTTAATATACAGTCACTTAACAGCAGAGTCATGTCTGGATTAGGTCAGTAATAGCATTAGTCTCTGAACTAGGTGTGCTAATGCTAGCTGCTGCATTAGCACTGACAGGAGGCTTGTTGATTCATCCTCTTCTTTCACCTTGGACTATGTTTATCTGAGCTCGGTTCAGAACAGTTCTTGCATATCCAGATCTTTGAATAATGCATTTTGCATTACACTACATGTCCTTGGATCTGAGCCCATGCCAGTTGCATACCAGTTGTGTATGAAGCAGCTTGCATTTGATAGAGCCGCAGCCTTAATTTGTTCATACGTTCATACTCTACATGGCCAACGTTAAATTTTAATGTTCAACATCGAATTTAATTCCATCTATCTTCTTCCACTTATCTGGGGTCGTCCCCGTGGTCTCCTCCCGGCAGGATGCCCAGAACACCTCCTGAGGGAGGCGTCCAGGGGGCGTCCGATACAGATGCCTGGGCCACCTCAGCTGGCTCCTCTTGATCTGTGGCTCTACTCTGAGCTCCTCCTGGGTGACCTCTAAGTGAGCTCCCAGCCACCCGGCAGAGGAAACTCATTTCGGCCACTTGTATCCGGGATCTTGTTCTTTCGGTCATGACCCAAAGTTCATGACCATAGGGTAGGAACATACCTGTAGATTGACCAGTAAATCAAGAGCTTTGCCTTTCGGCTCAGCTCCTTCTTCACCACGACAGACCAGTCCAACGACCGCATTACTCTAGCCGCTGTACTGTACCAATCCGCCTGTCAATCTCACACACACAGAGCCCTGTGGCACTAATTAGGGCTGAAGCAATTGGAAAATGACCATCACCACCACCTCTTCCTGCAAAGAAACAATGTTCAGCAGCAGAGAGAACAAACAGCCCCTTTAAGTCTGAAAGGAGTGATTCAAAATCTTCTCCATTGTCAATTTCAAAGAAGTTGGATCCTTTGTGGCACTCAGCATGTGGGGTGGTAAAATCAGACAACAGCTTTCTGTCAACATCAATGTTCTTTTATGTATTTCACTGACCAGGCTGTGCCATTTTGTGTTACTACAAAGTTTTTTGTTTGACTTAATAACAAGAACTGTTTGGAAATGACTCATTTGAAATTTGTGGGAAAAGTACTGCACACTGCATTTTTTCACATCATTGACTGTGATGAAAGCAAATTTTTACTTGGAGATTGTGTGTCAGGTGCTCGATTGATTGGTTGATTGGTTGGTTGATTGATTGATTGATTGATTGGTTGGTTGATTGATTGATTGATTGATTGATTGATTGATTGATTGATTGATTGATTGATTGATTGATTGATTGATTGATTGATTGATTGATTGATTGATTGATTGATTGATTGATTGATTGATTCACAGACACAGTAAGACATTGGAGTGACTCTGATGCTGAACTTTAGATTTGACAACTTTCATCTCACATCACACAGTGACTCCAAGACGATATCTTACTTTTTCTGTCTCTTGATAAAAGGACTCACTAAAACTCATGCATCTCCTCTTAAATTCCAGTAAATATCAGTATTTTTGCTTTCATGCAAAGGGCAAGATGAGACGATAGGACATCAGTGTCCTATTAGTCTGTTGGATGTGAAGCCACAGCTTGGTATAAATAACACATCATATTGTAAATTGTAAGTGATGTGTAGTCACAGCTCTTGCCTCTTGGCCAAGGGATAGTCTATTGTTGTGCACTTTGTGCTAAAACCACCGGATCATCCCCATCACATCCTGTTACCTATGGTCAGAGCCAGATGAGCTGTTTCCAGTCTTGCTGTCACATGAAAGTGGTAGCAATCTTCTCCTCTAATTCTCTACAAGAACGAAACATTTTTTACCAAAATACAAAAAGGATGAGTCTGGAGGTTTGTTCATTGCAGTTTGTCAACAAATTCAAACTTGGGTCCCTACTCTCGGGCTCAACTGTGCAGCCTCCTGCCCCTGACGGGTGCATGACGTCTGTCTGACCTCCCATTTCTCCGACTTAAGTCGCCCTAACCCTTAACCTTACCCTAAACCTAACCTCAACACTAGAATGGGTCATCAGAGAAATGAGCCGTCGCACTTTTGGGCAGTCGGACTGATGTATGCCCCCCACTCCTGACAGCAGCATCAGCAGCAAGCTACAAAGATACCCTAACCCTAGAAAAGGAAATGCAGTCTGAGCAAAACACTGGAGCCGCTGCTCGTCACCAACAATGAGAGCCTCAGGTGTTATACTGTAACGAGGGCCATTGCTGGAAAGCGGGTGCTAACGGCGGATGCTAGCCACCACTGAAGTTAGTGTCAAGCTAGCGGGTGTTTGTGGTGGTGGATAGCATCCTCCGCCAACATCTGGGACAGCTAGCAAGGCCATCTGAGTTCTGTCATTGGCTGGAGAGAAAACACAACTCTCACTCTCCACCAAGACACGTCCCTTTTAGACCTCCAGACACTTGAAGAATAATGTAGCCTAAAGTTTTGATGCACCATTGTTGTCCACTGATTTTACCAATTATAAAAATGTTGAATGTCCACCAGAAGGACTGACCATACAATGTCATATACTGTAAAGACAAAAACGCATTGTAAAGCCAGTTTAGTGGATAATCAATTGCAAGACAATGGCTGTCTATTGAGAAATTGATAGTGACATTGATTTTCTTTAATGTTGGATCTAGTGTGCTGTCGGATCCACCACAAACTGGTCAGTGGCCAAGAACAAAGTCCAGCACATCAAACCACTTTGTAGGTTTTCTGTTTGCACAAATCTTATGAGAAATCATATTTCTTTCCTGTATCTTTTTTCTCTTTTCTGCACCATTGGGTTGTTGATTTGTCTATTGTGCCCCAATTTCTGCAAAACAAAGAAAGATCTTCCCATGCTCTTGTTTTTTAATTGCTGACTCCAGTCTGGGCACTTAATTGTTCCCATTGTTCTTTTTCTACGTATTGGTTTTCCCGGTTGTTACTAATACAGTATTGTGGTCACATTGGACCTCATTTATCAAATTTGTGTAGGATCTGGTGTAAATATCAGCATGCGCCAAGTGTCACGTGATTTACAAAAAGTCTCTCACGTTCAGATGCTGATCCTTGTGGTACTGTACATTTGGCGTGCACCCATTTTTTTGGTGTATGCACGTTTGATAAATGAGGGCCCCTGTTCCTGTAATTTCTTCTGGATCTCCTGGATTTAGGATATTATTAGGTCCTCAGCTGTAGTAAAATGATCTTTTCCCCAAAGCAGCAGGAGACCATTGGAAATAGACGCAGAACGTGTGACAATAGTTAGGCTGTGTCATGGTTGGTTAGGTTCCTGCCATGGAAAATGGGTATTATTGGTCAACATTGGATGAATGAGTCCGCTCTGTATGTGGAAGTCATAAACAGACCCACTGCTGAAAATTGATATTCAGCCTCTAGTAAAACTGCAAATTTAAACACAGCCCAGATGAAACATCCATTGGTCACTGGGAAACAAAAAAAAGATGAGTCATCCGTTTTATGTTTACTTTTAGTTTGTGTTTTGAGGAACTAAGAGAGAAAGTTTAGGATTAAGAGAGTGCATATCTTGTCCATCTTATCTGGGATTAAGGACAAGTGTCTGTCCTGCAGATTAAATGCCACCTGGACTCTTTTCTTTTGTAGTTTTAGACCGGCTCAGATTTCATCTATTTCAGAAGTGAGTTGGATTAAGGACATGCACTCCTACCATCCCTAATTGGTTGAAGTTTTTTCAAGCTTTTATAAAAAAAATGAAAAAACAACCTGACCCAGACTCCTTGTACCAAAGAGGAAGTGACAAAAGTCAACTGTTGAGCTTTGAATAATGAGTTGATTCATTAAGCTGTCATACTAATAATGGGGATCTTGTTTGAAAAGTTTGGTTTTTATCCCCGTCCTTCCGGGGCCACGGGGCCCATATAGTCACAGTTTGAACACGTGCAAAATAGCTTTGATTTACAAAAAACAGACCTCCACTTCAATTCAAAATTCAAATCATCAATCACACATGCACATTTAATTAGTGTTTTTGATGGCACTTATCAGCCACAAGGTCAGAACAATGACTTATATAGTTCCAGTGGTTTATTATTATAAATTCACATCACCAATTATACTCACATCTATGTATTATATACTGTGAAGAAACTGACCGAAGCAGGGTTTTATGGCACAATTAATTCTAATTTATTGTAATTCACTGAACAAGTATGGAAGATTTAGTGGTCTGATTATCTCAGTCAGTTTACAATCATATTTATTATTCTCATGAACCATGAATGCAGGAGTAGGATGCATCCTATTCATGCTACAGCATCTATAACAGCGTCTATAGCCTTATAATGGCATTATATGCACTCTCACTTAAATGTGCTTGCACAGCTAAAACAAAACTCTGAGTAGATTATTTTTGTATGTTAATTAGTGTTTTCTAACCTGCTCATCGTCTTTGCAGCCCGTCAGACTCGTCTTGCTACCACCTGTTTAAATAATGAAGGCTTTTTCTTCCACTTTACAAGTGTTGAGGAATGAAAATAGTTTAGAACTACATAATAAATACCATTGTTTGCAGACTTTCTTCTCTCCACATCTTTACACAACTCCTCCATGTTATTGTCACATCTGCCAGCTCTCACAAGCTCACAGCTTTGAATCCGTAGGTGGTGTTTTTTAATACTTATTCTAGTTACACGTTATCACTAAAGATCAAAGTATTTAAAAGCATTTGTGGTCTGGACTCCTAGGGATGGGGTCACAGTCTTCACCTCTATTATTATGTATTCCTTACACTTCCATGATGTATTTTTTGTTTATTTTACCTGCTAAATGAATTGAAATATAATTATTATACCTGAATGTTTCCTCCTCCTCTGACTGATAACTGACTTATTTGCACCGTAAGTGTCAAAATGGTCATTAGGGTATTTCAGATGCCACGGAGCAATTCTGTTTGACATTTCAACCAACCAAAAGGCTCCAAATTCAAACAGTTTAGATCTTGCATCCAGCTTATTCTGACCTTTCAACACATTTTCAAAGCGACCGCAGCTCTGTGTGAAGTTTTTGTTCTCTCAGATTTATATCAGGAGTTGAAAAATGTTTTACTTTCTGCCATAAATGATGAATGTGGAATTACTGCTTTGATGTTTTTCCACTCTAACAGGCACCGACCGACTACTGTGTTCAAAAACCTTCCGCTCCTTCGTACAACATGTCCGCCATGGAGATTCATCACCGAGCCAGCATCCTACCCCGAGCTGAATGGCAGCACTAGATTTCTGTCATGTGAAATGACTTCAATGGATATTTTATCAAAGCTTAATGCAGTTAAGTCATGTGTCCTTGGAAATGAACAGTCTTCATAATTATTGGATTAAATGTTCAGTTGATGGTTTACTGAACAACATACTTTCCTGATAAGTGAAATTAAATGATTGTCTGCAGTTGTCGAACCGGTTCACATCCTGCAAGGAGATGTAGAAACAGCCCAGACATACACTGGGGTCCTGAAGGAGTCTGTGATGAATGCATAAGGTTGTGCATTTGAACTGTACTCAAGGTCCTTGTCCAAGATTTGTCTATATGGATTGTATTACCATTGTTTATGTTTGAGGCCCAAATGCCTTAAAGAAAAATTCCAGGAAGTTCATTGCAGATGGTCAACGAGGTGATCGTGATGCCACGGTATGAAAACAGGCAATAAATCAGTACAATATATAATAATATAAAACTTAGCCTATATCATATCTTATTGAAAGCTTATGCGCTCGTCTTTCTATTGCCTGCAGTTAAAACATAATGCATCTGTTTGACATGCCTGTCACAAATGTAATTATTCTTACACAAAAAAAGGTGTTTTTTTTAGCTTTATTTTGCACCACTGATAATGATGGGTTGTCATTTATGATGGATTTATTTTAACTCTCTCGCTGAAAACAGCTGCCTGCTGCTTCTGGAAACGAGGCTGATGGGACTGAGAGTGAGACTGAGGCAGAACGGTAAAACCACGGCTATAAAAGTAAAACAATGAGCTTAAAAATGCTATAAAGAGCAAAGTGATCGCTCACATTACACCTAGTCATTCGATATATTATTAAAAAAAATATTGATTGTAAGAGCTTAATTTAAAAATTGCCTTCTGGCCTGAATCAACACTTATTTTTTATGAGCACCAGTGTTCACTGCTAGCAAATAATCCATATTTACATAAATTCAATCTGAAAATTGCCTCGCTAATTAAAGATAAACAGAAACACATTGTAGTCAACTCTTCATCCTTTGCTCATTAAGAGCTCACACTAGATATTTCTCACCCGCTAATGTGCTTCATTTGATTTAAGCTACATATTACTGGAACATGGCAGCTGGCATTAAAACTTCCCAAATTCGATTTAGCTCGGAGTAAAACTGGCAGCCGTCGAAATGACTTATCACACACCAGCAACTGTCCATTATGTGCAAGCAGCTGTGCAGTGTTTACTGCTTTTTCTTTCTGTTGGAAATGTTCTCGTTGACTTGACTTCCTGGATTTCTTCAGTCCATGATATGTTTGTTCTGTCAGCAATCGCATGTAGATTTTAGTTTTTTATTGTTTATTGTTGACAGCTATTGGACACACACTCTTTCTCTCTCTTTCTTTTCCATAATAGTCATTCATGCTTGAGGGAGAGACCATGGGTGGGCAAATAATCAATGTTTCTAACCCTTGAGATGTCAACAGTTTAGGTTTTGTTATTTCTTTTCTTTCTTTCTTTTTTAAATTTCAAAAATCACAAGACTCTGCAAAATTTCAGTACGCCAATTTAGTTTTTTTTTTTTTTTTAGGAAACTGAAATTCTGAAAACAAGAATTGCAATAAATAAGAAGTGAACAGAAGTGACAGCCTTGGAAATCCTGTGGCCACAGTTGTATAACCAACTTACTTATTGGGATTGTATAACTGTTATATGATTGATTAAATGGTTGGCAGGATTATAAACTCCCAGTCATCTGATATAAATCTTGATTCTGCGCTAAGGTGCCCAGTCCACCGGAGGCTACAAGAGTCTAAATATATAATAAATCTGTAACCCATCTGCACCCATGTAATTTGAGCCCATCTGTTGTGCAGAGATTACTAGGATTGAGACCTCCGATGGAGAACCAGTGTTGCACACACACACACACACACAGACACACACAAACTGCTAAATTTGAATCAGGATGTGTGTTGTATATCAATGTCCAGCAAACACAGTGTGAGGCAGGATTGCCAAATGTTGTACTGTATCTCTCCTTTTCAATGACCTCTTTGTTTTCTGTGAGAAAATCTATATTTAGCCACGTGGTCTGACAATTGTGGGAATTTAGTAAATTAGATACTGTATGTCTCAGCCTCAGTCATGCAGGTCACGATTGTATTTCTGCACTTATGCAACATCATCTGAAGTTCTTGAGGACATCTATCATCTTGGGATAAGTATAGATGAAGCGTGAACACATGTACCTGCAGGTAAACCAATCCCCTCTCATGAAAATCATCAAATCTGGTGCTGACAACCATTTTCCCCCCTTGCTCTGTATCCGATTGGTTACAGCTCATGCCACTTATTGGTTGGCCTGATTCAGACTCAGATAATCCTGATAACTATAATGAGAAGAAGAAGAAGACAAAGAACAAGAAGAAGAAGAATGCATTTTATCTATAAGGTCGTCTTACAAGGCAGAGTTAGAAAACAATGTAACAAATCTATAATATAAAAAATAAAGAATCACTGTGCCGATACCGCATTTTACTAAGTTATGTCCATTTTATGCAATTTTACACATCCACAAAATAAAGGTTTACACAGAGAAACCCTCTAGAATAGAACAAAACATGACTTAACAAGAGTAAAAACCTCCCTCAGAACTCTTGTTTGACCTTTGAGAGGGAATCAAGCCTGTAGTTTACAGTTTACAGAAGAAATAAGATGTTTCGGTAAAATGAGACTGTGAAATCTTATGATGTTTGTCTGCATTATGTCTGAAGAATACACAACAATGTGTTTCTCATCTTGTTTACGTTGTGTCTGAGCAGTGTAACGAAATGTTTGTGGCCAGCTTTACTGATACCTTTGATGCCCAAATCGAATCACATCGTTCTCATTCTTTTCCCTCCGGATACAGTTTTATTCAGTTCCCGCTGGGATCTCTATGCAAACCACATGATGTTGCTTTGTTTATCCTGTTTTTATGTTTTGTTTGCCAAACTATTATCATCATCATCATACACGACACGTGGAATGAGCTGGATATTAAATATTCTCAGACTGAAGTCAGAGAGGGTGTGGCCTCATGGGGATGGGGGGTGGGGGGTGGGGGTGGGCAAACAAATAAATGAATTGCAGCGTACTGTAACTCCTCACCTCTCTGTGTTTTCCCCTTCACTCTTTACTTCATCCATCTTTTCTCCCACACATGTGCATCCCATACCAGCCTCCATTCAGCCTTTCACTTCTCTACTGAAAGTGATATCCATCTTCCCTCAGTGAATCATATGACTGCCTCTCTTCTGTAATTGAGTAGAGCTGCACATTGACTTTTCATTAGAGCAGGAATGGAGATGGGTCAAACTACTGGCTGTGGTAAATAAAATAAAAAAAAAAAAAAAAAAGATCTCTAATATGCCCTCTCATCTTGCTGAAGACAGCTCCCTACTCAGCTGCTGTGTGTTGGATTAGCCGTGACATGGAAAAAATCTATGCTTGGATGTTTCACACTCATATGGAAATAACTAAAAAAGAAAGAGTCTGGCTTCCTCACTCCCAAAACTCATTAATCTAGCCTGTTTTGCATTGACCTTGTCAGCACAAAGCAATGCTTTAGCAACAGACATTTGAGCAGGCCCATAAAAAATGAAACAAAAAGTGGAATACAAGAGTGGTGTTGGTAATTTTGAACATATTTTCCCATTATTTAACATATTGGAAAAGACAAGTGTCAAATTAGCCTGACATTTAGCCTGTATACTAACATTTCCTAAAGACAAGTAAGGCCCCTACAGATTAACAGCTCCTTGGAGACACAAGGAAGGTCAAGGGACAAAAGTGTCTGTATTTTGGAACATACTTCTGACCATGTGGCTACGTTTAGCCTGTATGCTAACATTCCCAAGCTAAAAAGAATACAACGTATGCAGAGTGGAGTATCATAAGTTTTACAGCTGCTTGGTGCCATAAGGAAGGTCAATGGGCAAACGTTATTGAGAATTGGGTCTGTACCAATTTAAAGATGCGTGCTAGTGTAACAGGAAGTCTGCGTTGCACTCATGCACCCATAAAGAACACGCAAACCAAACTGCCAAGCGGTCATTGACCTCTTAGCAAAACAGTTTGCATCTTCGCCAGCGATGCGGGAGAGTAGGGTTCGAACCCAGCCTGGGGCAGCCGGTATCAAACTCAACGCAGAGAGCCAGATAACATCAGCTACAATAGTTATAAAGTCGGATTCTTAGGTATCTCCTTACAGCTGTTATGACGGTGACTGGCAGTATCTATCTATCTATCTATCTATCTATCTATCTATCTATCTATCTATCTATCTATCTATCGGGACATGAAAGTTCAATTAACTATTTTAATTGGATGCAAGATTAGGAACACCCTCGAGTGCAGAATGAGTCACCAAAAATCATCTAAAACTGCTTCACAGGAAGAGAAAATACAACGATTTTGATGATAATTTTCTGTAAGGAATTTGGCATTTAATATCAACTGAGCAATCAACATGTTGATAGAGGGTTGGAAATGTCCTCTTTCATGGGTTCAAGTCTCTAGAAACCCAAATCCACAAAAGCCTAAAAACTATGTGATTTAAGGTCTTATTTACATAATATTAATTATAATCAGTTTCCATCCAAATTCAAATATTTATCTTTTACTGTAAGTTTTTGTATATATTTTTGAAATTGGGTTTGAATTGGGTGTGGTTATCTCATCGCCATTGCTGTGTTGTTGCTATGAGATTGTTTGACATGGGCGGAGCCAGGGAGCTGTCAATCAAAACTGTGTCATTTCTTTCTACCTCCCACGAACGTCTTTTGAATCATCGCCTCTAGACCAATAACCAATTTGTCACCAATAAACTATTATTATGGTTTGGGGGATGCAGTTGTTTGGGTTAAAATGATAACTTCATTAGGATTACAGGACCCTTTTCGTTATGGTTACAATACTAAACACATGGTCATGGTTATGTTACGATGGATGAGAAAAACAAACATATATAACAAGATTGATTTTTCAAACAAGAGAGGAACAGATGTCTTTTGTGTATAAGTCCAATACATTGCAATATTAACCACAATCACATAAACAAAGTGATTACAGACTGCAAACATAATTTTGGTTTTCATTATGTAGTCGCAACAACATGAAATTATTGCAAAGACAGACATGCCACCACACAGACAGCCATGGTTTGCACACTGCACAATGTGTATTTGCACATTGTTACTGTTTGATCCATATAAAACAGAAGTAGATCAACATCCAAGATTCAGTTAAATTATCATAGTTCAGCACAGAACCGTGTGCCCACAACTCTGAATGTGGTGACAAACACCACCCAATGCTACTTACAAAACACAAAGATTATATAAATAAGTGAATGAATAAATGAATCTATGAATGATCGAGTAAGAAAAATGAAACTATTTTCATGGGGTGGAGGACAGAGTCAACACAGCCTGAGGACACACACCACTCTTCCGTCTGGTGGTGTGGCAGCAGATAAAATCCTCGCTAGGCAACGGCAAGAGGGTGAATGGGCCGGAGCTCAGGCGGGTTTTGTGTTTTGGTGTTTTTTCTTTCTGGGCAACCCTGTGGCTAAGATTAATTATAGCTGCAGTTGCTGATGATGTAAACAGAACAATCAGTGCTTTATATTTGATTTAATCAAATGTTACAGTTGAATCCAGCCATTGTGCGCAAAAAACCACAGGATCAGTTGTACATTCAGTTTAGCAAAGCTCGTGTCGATCAAATAACAACACTGCAGGCTGAAGGCAGTTAGAGATTCAGAGCGACATTTGGACGAAGGTCATGTTTTTGGGAAAGAGTGGGAAAACTAGAAGAATGCATAGCTCATAATTATTGGAGACTGAAGAGATATCAGACTAGGAGGTGACCTCAATCAGACTCCGTCGTGATTGACGGATAGCTGGAGACGGGACTGATTAAAAGTTTGACAGTAGCAGCATTATCGGCTGATTGAGATTATGGTGAAGTACGGGAAGTTCACCGATCTAACCAAGATCAACTGATCGAGCGAATGAGACTGAGGCGTGAAGATAGTTCTACTCATCGACAAAGCTTTAAATATACAGCACATTCAGGCTTTAGTTTATACCAGGAACATGCATGAAAATCTGCTACACGGAGTCAAGTTCTCGTTTATTACCCTAATTTCGAACGTAAGTTGAAATGGTTGTTGACAACTGCAACCAATGGTGTTTTGTAACGAGCGAACTCATATTCCCGAAGCCTTATATCAGCTTCAGCCAAACTCTAGGAAGTTTTTTTTTTTTTTTTTGCATAAAACACAGGCGGTTTTATTCTCATGTACCTCTTATGATGTAGTTGCACAACACTGATTGGGTTTATTGATTAAGTGAAAACGAGTACAGCCGTCAACTTACGGACATAAGATTCCTGTGGAAAAAAAAACACCAAACCGATCTTTGCCCATGAACGTTGGCAGATTTACCTCTCTTTTTTTTTCAGCTGTGTTTGAATATATTCCTACATTTGCCTCACCACTGCTTAATTTTACTTAAAACATTTGCTTGAAATTTTTCCCAGCTGTGAGTAGCTGCATTCCTTGTTTCCTTTTGCACAACAAAATGCTTTAAGAAAATGTTCTCACAAAAGGAAGATAAATTGCCGCACTGTTGTTTTGAAGACAGCATGTGACAGTGGTCTGCGTTTGAGAAAAGAACACTTCTTTAAGAAAACTTTGGCGATATGTGAATTGCATGGTTTGTGTTGAACAGGCAGCACTTGGAGTGTGATGCACAAATGAAGCTTTTCACAAAAGTCAGTACAGTACAGAATATTTTCATATATCTTGACTGCTAAACCACAAATACGCATGTGCATAGTGGGAAATTTCCAAAAGGGATCACGGGGGCAACTATTCTTGAATAACGTTCGACATAATGGGTGACAGTGTCGAGGAGTAAAAAGGGGGGATTTTGCAATGAAAAGAGGGACTTTCATTTTTTTGCAGGGATTGAAGTAAGAACACATGTTTGTCTGTTTCTTTATTCCCAGGCTTAGGTTTCGCTGTTTTTCAGTTCAAACAAGTGTGTAATCCTTGAGGGACAGGTACGGCTTCTTTTCATATATTTACTATGAGAATACGGCGATGAGTCAGATATTTGACTTGGTGTTTCACAAGACTTTATCTTTAAGTGAGTCAAAAAGCTCAGAGTAGTCCAACACATACACACACATCCTGCAAGTTCAAACAAAACTCATATGTTGACTCATGACAGCCTGCAAAGGGTAAGAAAAATGCACTCACTTATAATGGGAAAGCCCTTATGTAAACCCTAATGTAGCTTCTTGTAAGCCAGTGGGATATCGTCACGCTCCAGACTTAAAGCTATTTGTCCAACTTTATTTTACTTCAGTCTCCTGAGAATAATGTCAAAAAGTCAAAACCGTGACTCACAATATCCTTTCTTGAGAAAGAGCCAAAGCTGTTTTCGGAGATGGTTGGCTCTTCAATCTGTGCAACACTTGAGATTTATATATATTATAGAACTGTGTGTTTCATGCATAATAGCACCTCGGCCAAACATACCTCGCCAAGTATAGTCACAGCAGTTTAGGAATTAGTTATTTTTATGAGTTTGAATTCTAAACCATAACAGATGCACCACATGGGTGGGATGTAGTAATGGCCAACAATGCATGATCAGTGATATCACTCTGTAGAGGAAGGCTTTTGTCTCCGTCCACCTGTTACATGAGCCGATTTAAATGAATGATACAACGCTCCTCTGTAATCCTGCACAGGAAATCCATGCTGTATTAATTTGTACCATAGGGTGCTCTGAAGATATGAATCAACATAGCTATAATATAGAACATAAACATGCAACAAAACAGTGCAATCGACTAGAAATCCAGCTGCTTTAATGGACACCCACACCTGGTTGTAACTCTCGTCTGCAATAGACTCTACTTTTATCCATTGCAGGTTTCTTTTATACAAAAATAAGTGTTTTAAAAGCTCTGGTGATCAGTGGATACAAATCATTCAATCAATTGATTCCTTGGTACTGCAGCTCTGTAGCCATCACAGTGCAGGTTGGTCATTGGTTGATCACCTTGGTTTGCAATACCTCAACAACAGATGAGGGACATTCAGTGTCCTTAGAGAATGACGCTGAAGGACTTTAGCGATTGTTTGATATTTCTTCTAGTTTGACAACTGCTGTTTGGACTGACAGATTTTTATTTGTGTAATACCCTACTTTGGTTTATGCCTGCAAAACTATGGGTGCTACTGTAGCTGATAGCTTGGTGTAGCTTTGGTAGCTTTTATCATGTGCCAAATAGCCTATGGCCGCTATTTCCCAGGATCTCTTTCCGGGGGTGGACCGTGGTGATTTGCACCTGAGATGAGCTTTAACCATCGCTGCATTCACCCTCTGTGGATCACTACATCTTCAGGGCTGGGGATACTTGTTAGCATGCTAACTCCGGCAAACTTCCTAAATCATGCTAACTTCAGTAGAAGAAAGGATGTAATCAAAATGATAGTTCAACATTTTAGCAAATTTGCCTATTGTCATTGGGTAGGTTCATTACCTTTAATTTTGGTGCATGTTGTTTTGAGATCCTCGGGGCAGAGACGTGAGCTGCTCAGCTAACCAGATGGAGATGAACGGTACAGGTCTCCTGTCTCTCAAAACTCATCAAATACACAATCCAACAACTCAGAAAAGGCTCTAGTGGACAAGTTGTGACCTGCACATTCACCACGCTATGAAATTATCATGTAACATTACTAGACAGAGTTGTTTTCCACGAGGTACCAGTAAGGAGAAGTGACGGCGTGTGGTGGTTAGCAGTACTGAAGTTCAACTTACTCCCCCATAGAAGACGTACTAATCCACTTGCCAAGTGGTCGATGACCTCTTGGCGAAACGGTTTGCATCGCCACCTGTAGTGCGAGAGATCCAGGTACTCAGGGCAGGTCAGAACAACATTGTTCACAGTGCCGTGACCCGGATGGCCTGGGTCGAGTGAGTTTAGGTTTTATTCATTGATTTATATAGTGACTAACAACCAGGCTGCATCACTTAACTTCTTCTTCTGCCATCAATTTGTCCATGTAATCCTCATTAAACTATTTTGTCTCTCAAATGACATAATTATTTCTGTTGCTTTGTTGTTGTTAGCTTTGTTGACAAGGTTTCAGTTGTTGTTCCAGTGAGTTTTCATCTCCCTCTGTTTTGCCTTAAAGGTAATGGAACTGTTCTGGTGTGCTTGTCCTATGAATATTCTTTTAACGATGAGTACTGGTTTTGCAATCCCGCCTCTGACAGCCAACATATTCTTCCCTCCATGGACACAATGCCCAGACTGAACTGGCAAACTAAACTGCAATAAAAGAAAGGAAGGAGCACTAATATAAAAATCCATCTGTGATATGAGAACATTAGAAACACAGTCGTCACGCTGCATCACTAGTTCATTTAAGGATATTTTTGAAGCAGCGATCTGGAAGAGATGGACATATAAACATGAGGGATGAAAATGGTGAACATCTTGAAATGACACGTTTCTTTGCTGTACTATAACAGAACACATTCACACAGACTGACAAGTTCATTCATCAAGTTTGTTTGACAGGAGGGTTGAAACAGGTGCAGGCTCCCACCATTAGCGTGACACATCCCACCCAACAAGCTGCTTCCACTGAACGAAACCATTTCTTGTGATTTTGTTTTGTTGCATGTTTTGTCTTGAGGAATCCCCCTGTGGCTTCTCTATCTCTTGTTCCTTTTCCCGCCGATGAAAGCCGACAACCAGGACATTAATCAGGCAAAGACAGCTCCGACCCCCGGTCCAGTTTCGTGCAGAGCAATATCTGCTCATTCTCACGTAAAACTGAATTGAATCAAGCTGTTATTAATCACTCCTGCAATTTACTGAGCTAGAAATTTAAATATTATACCCTGAACAGCAGTTTGCACTTTCTTTTTCTCACGGCTTTTCTCTTTTATTTTTTGCCGCGTTCGTGAGTGAGGAAAAGCCACGGAGAAAGAGAGCGAGTGAATAAAGCAAAGGGTCACCTGTCGGACTTTAAACCCAGGCCGTGATCAGCGTCGCACGGCTTCATCGGGACGTTTGAAAGTCGCCTCGCCAGACAGCTGCCCCTATGTTACACTTCCTTTGTGCAAATGTGAAGGAGAAGGTTGCTGCTGCACATCCTGGTCCGGCTCAAGCACCAGTAACCTGCACATCTCATGTTGAAATGAGATTTTCTCAAGACTTGCAGGTGAAGCACAGAGGTGGAAAAGCCCGTGAGCATGAGGGTGAGAAGTAGTTGCACAGTCACGGTGGTTATGATAGGGGTTCAGGTATTTAACCCCTAACAATGTCAAGTATTCCCACAGAGAGCGATAGATGTGAGGCCGTACGTAGCTTTGATATTTTAACATTTATTCCTTCCTCTTACCTCGGATTGAACCTTGAACCTTCTTCTCTGTCTTTATTTTTATTACCAGTATTTCCCCAAAAGATTAATTCAGATCAAACAGCTGCTTATCAGAAGGCCAAGGTCGAGGAACTTCCTCTTTCATCAGAATCAAAGAGAAGAAAGGGGAAAGAAAAGAAAAGAAAAACCATTTCTACATTTTCTTTTTTTTCCAAAACGTGCTGCCCTGATTGCCGAGCACTGAGCAGTTCCCCAGATATTAAAATATCATGATCTATATAAATCAGAGTTTGTATTTTGTTATGGATTGTAAAAATGTTTTTTATTTTTATTTTGTTGTTGTTTTTGTAATCGTAGTTTTTATTAATTTCAAATGGGTTAGCTCATTACATCTTCCAGGTGATACAGCAGCAGCACGAACAGGCAATAATCTCTCGCAGATGTTCAAGGAAAATTATTAAAGACAAAAAAGAAAAAGTCGGCTTAAATAAGTATCATATGGATATCAATGACAACAACCTACAACAAGAACAAATTAACAATTAGCAGGAGACCACAGTCATGAGTCCAGGTTTTCAGCCAATGAAAAACCCACCATGTTGGTCCTTTGATGTGGTTTCTCCTGATCAACATAGACTCATGAGGCATTTATTATTTTTTTTCATCATCCCACTATTTAATTTCTTGGGGTTTTGGCTGATTTCCAGTATAGTATCGTTCTAGCAGCTGCACTCAGTCCAGTCATAACCACTGGAAATCCTTCTATGGAAATGTGAAGTACTTCCAATGAACACTGGCAGCGTCACTTACTCACTCCACCAACTCACTCACATCATGTCTGGGAATTTCACTCCTAGGGGGTTGAACAACTAAACAGTCCCAAATGATTCAGAATTTGTTTGTTTTTTCTAAATTTTCCTGCTGTTGAGTTGCCCTGCTTGACTTAATCTCTGTAAATCATCATTCCCTTTTAACCATTATGAGTAAAATTGTGTCCCTTTATTCCCGTTGAGACCTGGGACAGAAGTAATCAACTGCAGGTCTGCAATGACTAGTGTCATTGTGGAATGTGAAAAACCTGACGGAGACTCTCGTTCAGACGTCAGACGCATGTGTCTCACACATTATTTGAAAATCTGGCACTTTGGCACCGAGTCCTGCTTTGATGTTTATTCAGGGTAATTACCCATGAGGCCATGTGGCCACAAGAAATCAGCAAGTTCCCAAAGTGAGTAATAGTCACATCTAGATTCATATCAGACTCATGGAAGGAAAATAAAAAATCAGTTTTAATAATAATGTTAACAACGCACCACTTTTTTTTTTTTTAACCAAACAAACACTTACGGTGTTGTCGTGAGAACTCGATGATTTGCGATAATTTGTGGACGTTGTCAGCCGTCTCTTTGAATCCGGCACAGCATCATTTCCTCAGTTTCTTCTGCTTAGTTCCAGGTTTCAGCTAATAATCAATATCTTTTATATATACAGTATATTTTACATTCAAAACACGCAAATAAAAAAAAAAGCATGTGGGAAATTAAAGTCGTTTTGGTCACTCCATAACCCCAAACAGGCTCTTGTAGTTTTTCCCAGAACCTTATTTGCCATGAAAACCATGCAGCGGAGGAGGAGGAAGTGCTACTTGGACATGCGACAGTTTGAAAACAGAAAACAAAAGCTCCTGGTGCATGAGTGAATGATTTTCACCAGAGATGGAACAGATTTCCCAGAGAGCCTGTGATGACGAGTCGCTACATATTGGATTTGTTTTTAATCCATAGCAACAAATATTTATCTTGTATTTCTCTGTGTGAATGAACTTTTGTGAGTAATTAACTTACATCCTCGTAAAACCGAGTGACATAATTTGTGTAAATGATGTTTTAAACCTCATAGTGCGAAACCATAGTTAATCAGTGGGCTGGATCTTTGTGACACTGAGCTGATTTTTTTTTTTGAAGGTTTATAATGAATAAATAAGACATAACACTACCAAATCTACCCCAAATCAACTTCAGAAAGAAAAATGTATTATCTGAGGTCTCTGTGAAAGTTCAGTCGCCAGTTGAATGGAGGAGACTTTTGTTCGTGACTGTGTTTCCTGGAGAACCATCCCACGTTCACACCAGTTTAAGCAGAACCAGAGTGGCATATGTTACCTCTTCAGTTTATTTATTTTTTTAAGTTTATTAAAAAGGATAGTTCAACATTTTGGCAAATCCAAAACTCCAAAATGCTCTGGTGGACAAGTTGTGACCTGCACATTCACCTCGCTATGAGATAATAATTTACTTGGTAACTATTTCTCACACCTAACAAAAACACAGGTCATCAAGATCCACTCCGAAACCAGCAACACTATTTACATGGACACCACTGGAGTGACCTGTGTGAGCAGAATCAACCATGCAGGAAGATCTGGAGCTCCAAACACCAACACCAAAATACACATCTTCAACTCCAATGTGAAACAACAAACCACACAACTCTCAGGCTGCAAACACTCATCAGCACCTGCCACAGGAGAATACTGCACATCTGGTGGAGAGAACCAGCGAGTGATGTCGACCAGTGGGAAACAACAAGCCAAGGATCCCATTGACTTACAAATGTGAAGGAGAAAGTGGAGCGTTGGCAAAAGGCAAATTTTTTTGCCCTTTGGTCTGGTGTTGGAGTGAACTCAGCCTTGTCTGTCTTTGGCTACGATTTTCTCTGTCTGCTTTCTAGACTGCAAAAACTCAAAATCTTTCCAAGAATATTTGTCTTATTTCTTGTCAAAATGTCTCATTTCTAGTCAAAACTAATCTCTTTCCACTTAAAATAAAACTCATCACCTAAAAATTAATTTGTTTTCAGATCATTTTCACTTGTTTCAAACAAAATTTCACTTGAAATAAGTAGAAAAATCTGACAAGTTTTTCTTTCTTATTACAAGCACAAACAAAGCACTTGTTCCACTGGCAGATTTTTCTACTTATTTCAAGTGAAAATTTGTTTGAAACAAGCGAAAATGGTCTATAAACAAGTTAATTTTTAGGCGATGAGTCTTATTTTAAGTGGAAAGAGATTAGTTTTGACTAGAAATGAGACATTTTGACAAGAAATAAGACAAATATTCTTGGAAAGATTTTGAGTTTTTGCAGTGTAGCTTTTCTTGAAATTCTGTCGACACTCAAATTGCCACCAAACATTTTGTTTCTACACAGGTCTACGCGTGTGTAGAAACGTGTGTGTTAGACCATGGGTGAAACCTACGCCGGAATATCCCTTTAATATAGAAACAATAAGCGAGTGTAGAATTGGCTGATTTTCATTGGTGCGTTGATGAGTGTATTTTTCAGTCGGTCGGCTCTGGAGACAAGTCATCATCATCATCGCACACGGGAGCTGAGTGTTTCTTTTTGTAAGGTAGCAGGAACTGCCCTCCAACCTTCCTCTGCTGATGTGTTTGTGTTTGTGCAACTGTTACCCAGTCCCACCCTGCTCCTGGATCAGCTCTCTAACAACCTGCCGGAGCAGCACCAGCATGCGCTTCCTCTGCGGAAAGTGCTGCCATATGGAAGCTCAATTAAAGAGCTGCAGGAAGGTGTGGCGTCATAATCTGTATAGAATTGCCAGCTTCACTTGATATTGTTATTTTAAAACAAAACTCAACTTCGATTTCACTTAAAAAAAAATAGTTAATATTTCCGGTGTTTGTTTTAATTTGTTAATTAAAGCCACAGTGGTGACAGGGCGCTTAGTTTTTATGGGCCCTCAGGGGAGAGTTGTGAAACCACATTTATTTCCGATGCTGCATGTGGTGCGCTGTTTTTTCTCCGCACTCCATTCCTGTGATTAAATGGGATGGAATATCCACTGGTAACTTTGTGCTCACTATTGCACAGGTGCTGTGTGTGTGTGTGTGTCCTGGAGGGCTCCACTTCCCTTTCAATCAGTGTTAAAGGGGTAGTTCACCCAAAATTGAAATTTCACTCATTATCTACTCACCCTCATGTCGACTAATATAAAGGATGGGAGAACTTTCAGAGTTATCCGTGGCTTCTCTGAGTTACAGGGGGTCTCGATGTAGCAGTGCATGTCCATATAACGGTTGCAAATGGATACCAATTGTCTTCATTACAAAAAGACACACCAAAGAATATCCAAATACCTCCATGCTGCTTGTATGAACCAGGGTCCGTCCTCTTCCCAGTTCGTCCAAATTCGACAAATTTTCGGGACAATTTCGCATTTCGGGGCTTCAATACAAGACGGACATTACATATGAGCAGCATGGAGGTATTTGGATGTTTTTTGGTGTGTCTTTTTGTTACGAAGACCGCTGGTGTCCATTTGCAACCGTTATATGGACATGCACTTCTACGCTGAGACCCCCTGTAACTCAGAGAAGCCACGGATTTTGGGTGAACTATCCCTTTAAAATGTGTGAAATGCAGCTCACGCTCTTTGAAAAGTTGACTTGTTGTAGCCGTACGCGCCTTGTGCCTTGAAGTCAGGCCTGGAGACAAATTCTTGCTTTTTGAACAAGAATTTACCAACACACACACACCCACAGCAGCACTGGTTAGACTGGCCTATATACAAATTTCCACAGAACAAGTTCCCACAGGCAACAGTTAACCAGCACATGTCACATCGTTGTGTCTTTGTATGCAAATTTTTCAAAAAAAAATTGCAGGTATGTAGACTTTAAAACAGTGGAGGAAAGAAAAGAAAAATCACCAAAATACAGTAGGTCTATCATTAGACAGGTCTGTGCAGTGACTTAAGGCCTTTTTACATTTAGCATATTTGGTTTGTGTAATTCTCATTGTTTCATATAAAATGTTATATATTATTTTGTTTCATATATAATCTTATATATTATTTAATGCTACTTGTTGTGTCAAATGTCACTAGTAAGATGAAAACTAAAAAAAAAAAAGAATAAAGAATAGTTTAAATAAAGACAAGCTTCGGCTTCTCCCGCTTTCCCTCTCGGTCATGTGTATTGTATTATTGAACTAAGATGATGTGATGTCTGATGATCAATTGAAATGCCCGAGATGAACTAAATAAATAAAAATAAAAAAATAAATAAAACGTTACCTTACTACTTTATACTTACCTAATTATTCACTGATGATCTATGACCTGCACCTAAAAAATCCCTCATAGTTATTATAATGCTGATGAATGCTTTATTGTCATAATAACACAAATCAATAAATACTCATATCAATAATAATAATTTTAAAAAACTAAGTTAAAAACAACTAAGACTGATGTCGTGTATTTAAAGTGCAGAGTTGAGGGGAATAGATGTGAACATTTGTATTGATAGTCCTAATGGCCCAGAGGAAGAAACTGGGCCATAAGACTAATCATATATAACCTCATATATCATCATATCTTTCAAATCTGCAGGTTAAAATAATAAAATATCATTAAGACTTTCAATCTATCAATAAAAAGGCTAAGCCTCAACTTCCCCTGTGATGCACTTAATAATAATTAATGTTGTATAGAAATAAAGATAGCTTCTTCCATGTGTCATCTATGACCCACTTTTTAAAAAGCTATTACAATCAAGTTCCTTCAAGAATCCTTCTATCTATCTCTAAAATCTGAACCATTTTCAGGTCCTTCACTGGATTTAAAGACTGTGAATAAACGGGACTTTGGAATTTAAACCAGAGGAAAAACCTGTCTGACTTCAGTGGGAAAACTGCTAAGCATCGGCCGGCCTGTTGCTAATGTCGTTAGTTACGGTGCTTCGATGAGGCTGGTTAACTGGCGCTGGTTAAAGGTGGAGACAACGACCCGGGGCCTTTATATGACACGGACATAAACCACTGTGACTCCATTAAGGTCAGAATATCGTGGCCTAGACGACGACTGAGTGACCTGCTGTGACTTTGTCCATGTTAGAGATGAACTCAGCGAGGCGTTTGAGTAAAACGTGGAATTTCGACGATTTCACTTTTCTCAGAAGTGACGGACTCCCTGCCAGTTCGCTGTGTATGATTTGCAGTTGTGGTGTATCTTCTGCTTGTGCACATGAAAAGATCTGGTTAGTTTTTGTTGTTGTTGGGTTTGTGTGTGTGTGTGTAATGCAGTGCCAGTGAATAATGAGCTTTTAATAAGCAACTTCATAATGAAGGCCTTTCCTGTTGTTTTGGATTCCTGCAATGACAGAAGAGGAGTGTGTGAGCCATGTGTTTGATCCGTGGATTAGTGCAAAAACATCTGTGAATGAAGTGTGATTCAGAAAATTAACTGCAAAGCTGTGTAATGCCTGTTTATTAGAAACATACAGTACATAATATATTTGTGGGTTTCATTATGGCAACTTTGCAAGTTTCAGCTACTAAATCTTCATCTTTTCTGTCATTAAAGGCAAAGTGGAGCATTTACAAAACGTACATTTTCGCGTGTGACAATAATTGTGGTTTGCTAATTGCACGTCACTTGGTTAAAGGTATGCAAGGTATGCAGCGTGCAAATGCGCAACGAGGCTCCATGTAAGAGTTGCGTACGTGACATTACGCTCGACATCAAACCAGCAGCGCTCCACTTTACACCTCTCTTTGTTAAGACGACTCACACGGTCTTTCTTTTGAAGACGTATCGTTGCGACAGATGCTTTACTTTTACTTCCCGGGGGTTCCTTAAAGCTGGTGGCTCTTAAGAAATGGCTGTTTAAGTGAAGCAAGACAAGCCAAGTCTTTGGATTAACCACGGTCTGACCCCTGGTTTTTAAAAGGGGGCTTAACAAGCCCTTTCCTTGGCCCCAGTCTGGCCCCTGTGGTTTAAAAAAGAAAAGAAAAAGGGCCCCTGTGGTAAGCCATGTAATTAACAGTAGGAGGGAGTCCCAGTTCAGAGAATGAAACTCTATCACGTTGTTGACTGTGATGATCATGCCATTGCAATTACATGGACAATAACATCTAATAAACTGCTGGGAAATGTACATACATACTTGGGATAAATACCGTGGTTACCTGTGGTTTAATTAACACTCTGCACTTATAGAAACACCCTGTTAGACAGTTTTCACAGACAAATCAAGAGGTTTTGCATTCACGACGGCTGCTGCAAGACAGTCATGACCAATTCATTGTTAAAAGATAGAAACCCCACCCTTTACACTGCAAAAACTCAAAATCATACCAAGAATATTTGTCTCATTTCTAGTCAAAACAAATCTCATTATACTGAAAAAAAGACTCATCACATTTAAAAAGTAGCTTGTTTTTAGACACTTTTTTCAACTTCTTTCAAGCATATTTTCACTTGAAATAAGTAGAAAAATCTGACAGTGGAGCAAGTTTTTCTTTCTTATTATAAAGATGCTTTCACTGCCAGATTTTTCTATTTATTTCAAATGAAAATTTGTTTGAAACAATTGAAATATGTCCAAAAAATTGGTTATTTTTAGGTGATGAGTCTTATTTTAAGTGGAAAGAGATTAGTTTTGACTAAAGTTGAGACATTTTGACAAGACAAAGCTTTTGCAGTGTACCTTAAATACACCAAGGCAAAGCGGCCCATACGTCAGTGCTGCAGCATTGATTAAGTTGAGAACAGCATCTTTATCGATTCCAGAGTAAATTCCTATCAGTCTGTGCACACGGCCTCCGACTGCCTGCTTGGCCTCAGGGGGTTAAAAATAAATGTCTCTCTCGCTAATGGGCATGTTTCAGCTGCGTTGATAACAGTTTCATGTGATTCAGTGAGACAGACTGTTGGGCACCGGGTCGCTGCTGACATTCCTGCTCCTCTGTGGCGTTTTTTCAACTCACTCAGTTCATAATAAGAGATAGTCCAGGGAAAGTGCTGACACACACACACACACACACACACACACACACACAGACAGAAGGCCACGCTCACAATGCGACTCAAGCCGGATAAAAAGATTGAGGAGAAAAAAATCTTCGGCTGAGTCTTGTGTTTTGTGTTAAAAGTGGACGTCGTTAAATCCTCTAAAAGTTCTTCTGAGCTTTATAACATGAAGCCTCTCTCGGCAGCAGCAGGCACCTCTGACCTGACTTTCTGCAATATAAGCAAAGGAAAAGAAAATCGCATAATGTGGCTCCGTGTTAAAGCTGCAAGCATCTGTTCCCCTCTTGCATTTCTGCAGCAACGAGGCTTTTATGTTTAGAGTCATTTATTTTGATGACTCTGCTCGGATTTTCTCCTCCTATCTATATTGAAGGCTTTAAAGCTGCAAGTAATGATCGGTTTTAATGCTATGTTATTCATTTATTGGCAACAACTAATATTATTCATACTATCAAAGCAAACTGAATGTCTTTCTTAAGTCAAAACAGGAATTTAGGAATTGGATCATAGATATCTGTCAGTGTTTGTTGGGTAATGGAGAAAATAATTCTAGTTATTTGATCATTTAATTGCTCAAAATGGATGCAAAATGTGGTTTTGAATGCAGTAGAAATTAAAATAAAAATACCAAAATAATAAGATTCTGTTAATAGATTATTAAAAAAAAGTGGATTCAGAGAAATTAAAAGAGATTCAAAAAATAAATTCTGTTTCATCAAAGCACTAGTGCGATGTTATCCTTATTGAACGAGAGCTCACTGTGCTGTTCACGCTCCAGGAAATGTTTGGCTTTGCGCCGCGGTGCGAGGTTTACCACGTAGGGTCGGACAGAGCCGAGCACCCAGGTGGCAAACTGGGCTTTAAAGGAGACGAGGTGAAGAGTCGAGTTTGTTCAGGGACTTAAAAGCGCTCCAGGTTGGCGGGCGTCTCCGACACGTGAATGATGTATTGTCTGCCGAGCCCCAAAATAACCTGATCTGTGGGTGTTTGCTGCCTGCCTCATCAATGAGTTACCAATGTACCGGGGGGGTCAAAGGTCGCAAGGCCGAGTAAATAAAGAGAGGGCGACAGAGGCGGCCTTTCACCACACAGGGAAACCCTACTGTTTGGTGGTTGCTAGGAAACTGGACACCAGTCAAAACCGCAAACTATTTTTAGTTTGATCCTCGAACTGATAGTGAACTGACCAGGCTTCTATCTATCTATCTATCTATCTATCTATCTATCTATCTATCTATCTATCTATCTATCTATCTATCTATCTATCTATCTATCTATCTATCTATCTATCTATCTATCTATCTATCAAAAAGCAAAATCTTTTTATGTTTAGAAGACTTTTTTTTTCTCACACATTTTGATGTGTTACATAATAAATGATTGTTTAACTGTATCTGTGTTAATATATACAGTATGTGCAAGGCTTCAGAGTGCGACCAGTTTGGTCAGGGGCGGACTGGCCATTTGTGTGATCTGGAGAATCACAGAACGGCCGCCAGAAAAGCCACTCGTGATCGTTTAGTTATGCTTCCAGAGGCCTATGGTTGAGCTGCAATATGCAATGTTTTATCCCAGTGTTGATTAAAAACAGACGCGGCCTGACACACGAGCATTAATTTCCGTGCGTCCGATTGTGTTGGTGGGACCGGCCCGTGGAGATCTCACATGCAGGAGCCCATACAGATCCATGCACATCTGGGAGCTCAGAAGAACAAACAAGTAGCCCACTCCTGAGAGCAGAGGAGGGGGGCAGGAAAGAGGCAGGTGCGTGTGTGAGAGAGGGAAGGGGGTGGCTCGGTGGGCTACAGTAAAAGACTGTGTGTGTGCTCAGTTCAGTGAAGGACTTTTATTTGGATAAGACCAGTTCAACATTGTAAGATCTAGCTGCTAATGCTAACTAGCACCGTGAGTATTTCATGACTAGCCTCGTAGACACTCAATAGAGCGTTTGAGCCTAGTTTGTCTGCTTCCACATACCGTATTCAAAGATAGCGATGCAACATGACAGCCTCCGGTGGGTGCACCGGCCCACTTATAAACAACTTATTCTAAGCTACGAGGCAGCTTTCATTTGTGTGCAGTTGTGATTAGACTTCGGTACTGATGAAAGCAATATTTGACTTTTGCTAATAAAAAGCCAAAAAAAAGCTACATACTGTCCCTTTAAACACTTTCTTCTTCTTTTTATATATAATTGTGCTTTGAATAAGCATTTTTCTACACCTTATTCTTGTTTTAAAATCATTTACATTAGCTATATGAAAGTTATGGGGACCTTATGACATTAAGGGCAACGCAATGAAAAATTTGGGTGCACCTAAATTTTGTGCTGGTACACTTGAAAAAAAAAAGTTAGGCGCACCAGTGCAACCAATGCAAAATTCAGTTAGTCTGGAGCCCTGATAGCTATACAGTATAGTTACTTTATTGACCTTGATTTGCAGTGAAAAACCTGGTTCAGGGTTGACATTTTGAATTCCAATGTATTTAAGTAAGTGCCCTGTAAGATGCTCTCAGGATAAACTACAGATAACGAACAGTGTGTTTACTGATGTTTTGTCAGAACAAAACAAGACGTCCAAACAAACACGGTGACAACATCTCGTGTGCAACAGAGACATTCGGTACAAATTTGAACCTAATTGATTAATGCGACTTAGAATACACATACAAAGAATCTCAGAAATGAAGACATGATTCAATTTAACCTTGCTTTGCAGGACAAACTTTGTGAGGTCCCATGAATCTAATAGAAGTTTCTACATGACATTGTATTTCTTTTTAGAGAAAACATGATGTGAACTGTGAGATATTCAGACCTTTGGATGACTTGGTAAAAAAAAAAAAAAAAGGACCTAGTTAAGTTAAAGATAAAAGAGAAGATATAAGCATCTATGAGACTTTGTGGTTTCTACGACGTCCTTCATCTTTTACTGTAGCAGCCCAGTGTCCCTGAGGGACTGCAGGTGGCACTGAGGGTAAAGAGGCTGCAGGTGGATGCTGGAGACTACTGTCTTTGTAAGAAAAAAAAAACAGGAAGAAAGCTAATGAAGGACCTTAATTACTTTAATTAAGACGCAAAATAGTGTGGGAAAAGGGGCAATGACCAGGAGGCAAATGAAATAAAGATGAAGGTGAGAGATCAGAAGTTCATTTTAGGGAGTAGTGAAGAGTAAAAAGGTTATTTTTCTGAAGTTCTGAAGTCCGGTCTGGTCCAATCTGGTCACATCGCCGAAAAACGTCTCAGCAAGTTTCCAAAAAGGCATTAAATGGATAAACTGACATATTGGGAATCTTTTGGGAAAGGATACTTTAGTTTTATCCAATGCGACCAGTTTGGGGTGGACCGGCCATCTGGCCTCATTTATCAAAGAGGGTGTAAAACTGCTACTAAACTTTTGCGTACGGCGAAAAGAGGAAAATGGTGTACACCCAAAATATACACACGTTTTTCAGATCTATCAAACTGTGCGTACACCCAACTCTCCGCAATTTCCCTTTGATAAATCTCAACGGACCCGAGAATTTTGCGCACATGACCACACCTCGTACTCCGCCTATATACGCCTATATAAACGCCTATATACATCCATTTAAGGTCTTCGCGTGCATAATTAATGAGCCATGTGCGCTCTGTGGAGCGGCTACAAAGTGACAACAAAGTGACAGCTGTGACGGCGCAGACAACGAGCGGAGGACGGGGGAAAGATACACGGCCACATCGGGCAATAAATCAGCTGAAAAATGATTAATAAGGTACAATAAAAACAAAAACCTCCCAAATCTCAACAAAAGGAGCAGAAAGGGGAATAATCTTATGTAATCTGCCACAGAAAATCTTTTTTTATTTCCTTTTTTACCTTGATGTTAAAACAATGTAAAGCAGGATTTCCAGGATAGTTCCCATTGCTTTGAAGCCTTTCCACTAGACACAGTGAAGCTCTGCTGGACTGGCTTTATGTCATTTCCTACAGCTGAGTTCTTCAGTTGTTGTTGTTGGTCTGATCATTTACCGCTTTCAACACGCACAAGGTGTGTGAGAGAGGCGGAGGATCACAGCTGATAATGATCATCAATAAACTGTAGGCCACACGTTACTGACAGTAAACTTGTTATTTTTTCTCTTTCTTTTTTGTTTTTACTCCTGTCCATTAACAATAAAGAGACTGGTGGAGCTCTCTGTCCACAGTTTGTTTACGTTTTTTTTTCTTTCTTTTTATTACGCGCGTTCCGACAGCCTCTCCTGTGTTATGGTTCAATTCGTGTCCGTGCGGGGGTCGGATTGGACCCTCAGAGTGTGTAGGCTATAAGCAAAAAGCAAAAAATCTCAATCCGCTTTGTTTATCAATTAACTAGTGTTATTATAGAGCGGGTTGGATTGCCAGCATCAACGCTCCATCAACGCTCCACAACTATTACTAGTCGAGAGTAAACACTACTCCGCTTTCTCTGCCTCTCACTGCAGTTCTCTGACTCAGCAGCTGCGTCGCCAATTCCTCCTGTTCCTCAAAAAAGGTGTAAATCTCGGTACGCCAGGGTCAAGATGGGTGTAAATTCCCGCCCTTTTTCCCGCAAGGTTTTGGCTTGATAGATCCCAAATTTTGCGGAGAAAAGGGTGTACGCACAAAACGAGGGAAAAAGGGTGTAAAAAAAGGTGTATCCACAATGATAAATGAGGCCCAATCACAGAACGGCCGGTAGTCCATGACGGCCGCCATGAAGCCACTCGTGATCGTTTAGTTGCCATTGCAGAGGTCTATGGTTGAGCTCGTGTACAATGTTTTATCCCCGTATTGATAAAAAATAGACGCGGCCCGACACATGAGCATTCATTTTTGGCCGGAACATGCGTCCGATTGTGTTGGTCGGACCGTCGTCCCGTTGAGAACTCACGTTTGCGCATCAGTGGAATCATGTGACTGCAAACCGCCTATACTCCGGTGCAACATATAATCCTGAAAATACGGTGCAGCTGCAGTCTAACTGCCAGTGTTTGAGGTAAAACTATCGCTTCTATGGTAAATTATTGTTCTCTCCTCTCAGGAGCTCAGATCTGAACACAATAACTCCTTGAATAAAACAAATCCAAATGTTTTCTCTGATCATTTCTCTGACCTTTCTCCTACAGCACCACCATCAGACCTTCGGACCAAAGTACCCACTTGTACATGAATCTAAATGAATCTAAATCTAATTGGCCGAGTGCCATTAACGTTTAATGAGCACATTCATGCTCTTCATTCCTATTTAACTTAATTATGAACAAATTTCACTCTCAGATGGTTTTGTGTGGTTGTTTTATATTATTTAGGAAGTGGACAGCCTGCCCAGGAGCACAACAGTTTTGTTTATTTGGTTGCAAGAAGAAGAAGAAGAAAAAAAAAAAAAAGCGGGGTCCAAATAAATTCTGGAAAATTCAATCTTAAATTTCAAGGAATTGGAGAAGAAATATGTTTTTGGTCTTTGTGATGCTCTTAAACAGATTATTTGTGTAGACTTAAAAACGATTGTTCTTTAAAATGCATGAACTCTTGCACTTGTACTGTACATGTGTCCTGTGGCATTTCTGCAATGTTCACAAGGAGTTCCCCTGTCACTCACAAACCATGGCTCCTGTTCCCCGTCGGCACTTCTGGAGGTGACACTCTCATCATTTCTTCATCCAAAATGCCCACAATCATTTCTCTTTTTTTTGTTTTTCAATGACTCCTTTGCTTTCTCAGCTGCAAACAGAGAATAAATGAAAGAATTAATAACACATTTGATTTATTCATATGGAAAACCTTTAATTCAAAGAGAAACTATGCAAGATTTGGACTTAAATTAAACAGCTTTTGAGCAATTGTGACAGTTGAATGACTTGTTCCAGGGAGAATGGAGGCTCTCTGCCTTTTTAAATCTCTACTGAAAACCCACCTCTTCTCCCTGGTTTTGATTGTTTTATCATTACAGTTTAATTGTGTGTTTATCTTACTGTGCTTTTATCTGATGTTTATTTTATTGTGCTTTTCTTATTGTTGTGCTTTTATCTGATGGTTAAACTGTAATTGAAATTGTTTTAATTGTAAAGCACTTTGGTTCAAGGTGCTATATAAATAAACCTGACCTTGACTTTGACCTATAGTAAGATCAACCTTGTAAGATCAGAGCCTCCGACCCGGCGTCTCAGCTCTCATCTCGGTTGCACCACAACACAAACACGCCCCGTAATCCATAATCTGCTCTTCATGATAAAACTACACAAATATACACATCATAACATGTGTATGATATTTAACATTATTCACTGCTCCATTGATTGACAGTGAAAAAGCAAACGGACTTGCCTAGTTCCCCTTTACAAATAATGCAAATATTTATTCCTATAGGAATTGATGCTTTATAAACATTAAAATAACACTCACAAAAGCATGTTTTCACCTGTATGGACAGTGAAGACAACAGACTGATACTTAAGCATCACTAATGGGAATGAATGGGATCAAATCGCTGCGGCCGAGTTTTAAAATCTTAGAGAGAAGCTTTCCCAGAAGAGTGGAGGGTGTTTACAACAACAGCAACAACAGATTAATGCCAATTGCTTTGGAATTAACCAACTTAATCCCATCGGTCACAATGGTGGTGACCATAAAAGAAGTACCGGTATTTGCATTTTGATTATTACCTGAATATTGCTTCCCTACAGATAAGAATAGGTTGAATCATCAATCAAGTTCAATCAAGTCCAGTCTACTGAGCAGTGCCATGCCTTTGAAGATTTTACAGCTTTTACATTTATTATAGTGAACTATGGCCATACCTGCAATAAAAATATGTTTATTGCATTTTAATTTTACTCAAAAAAGCACTCATGTGAAAGTATAAAAGGTAACTAATTATTATATGAGGTAATAAAGTATCTCTAAGTCTAACTAATGGAGGTTACATCATCACTTATACAGGTTTCCATAATGGACAGAGTAGAAAAGGTTAATAATAATTCCTAAATTTATCATGCATTTTGTTGTGGGCTTGTTCGCCCTGCTGCACCAACATGACCTCAGGCTGAGACGACACTGAATTCATCCTCCACACTCCACCGTGAACAACACTTTTATTTTCATGAGTTGATTATTATTTATTTATTCAATTTATATAACTTTGTTTTTTATTCTGCCGGTTGCATAAACAGAGGGTAATCTGTGATTTTTGTTATAAAATCTGGCGTTTTATAACCTTTATATTCACGAATCCACACGCTTTTTTTTCTTTTGGTCGTGTTGTGTGTGCAGAGCAGGATGGCACCGTGTTATAATGTGTGTGCGTGTGTGTAGACTTAAGAACTTAACAAATGTGTGTTAGTGTAATGTCAGCCTTGAAGAAAATGCAAACAGACTCAGCGTTTGGCTTCATCTATCAGATGTTTTTTTTTCTTTCTCTTAGATAGGTAAACACAGTTACAGTAATTGGTTCTGCAAGAGATTAAAGGAAAAAAATGACCTACTTTTTTTTTTTTTTTTTTTTTAACTTTTTGAACAATTCTAATTTGATAAAGACATTACTTAAATTGCTTAGCATAACAGATTTGCACTGACATGGTTGAGGCAGAGCAGTGTTGGTCAAATAAGGTGCAAGGAGAAGCAGCAATAAAGGAAATGTGGGACTAACTGAACGGAGGAAGCTGCTGAGAAAGAGCTCAGAGTTTATTAAGTTAAATTAGTCCCTTTAAATTCAATTCAATATTTACGTCCCTGTCGGTGTTGAATGTGCAGAAATCAAAGAAAAGAATGATTGAAAAGCATGAACAATATTGAGTTATACATGTTTTTGCTGCATTGCTTGCATGGTAAATTGGTGACATATATATCTGAAAATCTATTTAGTTATTTATTTCCTTTTTTATTTATTCATTATATCTTTGTGTCTGGAGAGTTGACCTTCAGATTTGGTCGAGAGTTTGGTAACATCCGCTGATTGGTGACTATAGATAGATAGATAGATAGATAGATAGATAGATAGATAGATAGATTGATAGATGACTATAGATAGATAGATAGATAGATAGATAGACAGACAGACAGACATAGATGAGATGACAGATGTGCCACAAATCTCTATCTCTCTATCTCTCTTACCTCATTCCTAATGTGCCTACGTGTTACTGTTAAAATAATGTCATCTGTTTTGGTTTGGGAGAGGTTTTGTATTTCTCAATAAAAACCACAGTTATGTTCTGTTTGATTGGCAGCTGTTTGTACAGTTACTCTTGACTCCTCTGAATTTACCAGGAACTCCAGAGTTTAATCATCCGTAGATTGTGCACAGTGCCGTGAAAAAGTATTTGCCCCCGTCCTGATTTCTTTGTTCTTTTTGCATATTTGTCACTTAAATATTTACAATCATCAAACAAAGTTGGATATTAGACGAGGAAAACCCAAGTAGATATAAAATGCAGTTTATCCGAACCTACCTGATGGTGTGTTGCTTTCTGAGATCTCTCTCCCTACTTCACTTCACTCAAACAGGTTCTGTTGAAGTGGTTTCTTGATTCAACAGGTCTGGCAGTGATCAGGCCAGGGTGTGGAGACTCAAAATGATGTCAGCTTTAAACAAAATATATATTATGTTTATCACATGCAGGTAGTTTATGATTTACAGTAACAAGGGGGGGAGTTACTTCTTCACATGGGGCCAGGGAGGTTTCATTCAAAAACTGCATTTTATGTTAAACTTGGGTCATCTTTGTCTAAAATCCAAATGATCGTGAACATTGAAGTTAGACAAATATACAAAATCTAAGAAATCAGAAAGGAGGAATACTTTTTCCACAGAACTGTGGATGGATTGACGGTCGGACAGATAGATAGATGGATAGATGGATGGATAGATAGACAGATAGATAGATACAGTATGTATATGGTATATTTTGTATTTGTACAGTATATTGTTGTATTTGTATATTGTTGTATTTGCTTTCATTGTTTCCTGCTTTGGCAACATAGGCAACTGTCATGCCAATAAAGCGAATTTGAATTGAAAAATAGATAGATAGATAGATAGATAGATAGATAGATAGATAGATAGATAGATAGATAGATAGATAGATAGATAGATAGATAGATAGATAGATAGATAGATAGATAGATAGATAGATAGATAGATAGATAGATAGATAGATAGATAGATAGATAGATAGATCGGGCTTGGGCACAATGCCTCTTGTAAACACAAATTCAATGGAGATTTCATGCAAACAAGTGTCCAATATTACGCAGTCACTGATACTGAGTATAGCCACCCCTGACACGGATCAATGCATGAAGACATTGTGGAGTACTGTCTACAACCTCTAACTGGTTTCACCTGGATAACTGACTCAGTATGTGCTCACTGTACCCGGTCTAAGGTGATGACTGATGCGTTCAGTATAGATAGGAATACAAAGAGGAATGCGCCTGAAAAACTAAATTATTCTAACTTTAAGAGCGACAGTGTATAAGCGCAATAGCCTCAGTCTCTCAAATCATATGTTATGTCTGATTCTACTATATGTATATGTGCACATGATGGGAATAAAACCAAAAAAATCATCAGAGTTGAACCCAATTCCAGCACCAAAATTTGTATCCAAATTTATAACCAGTATTTTTTTGCAGTGCGACCCTCCAGGAAGCCTGTAAAGATGCTGCAGACTTACTTAATTATGTTCAACCTGCAGCTAATTCTTTTCCACTTTGGGTCTTTGCGTTTTGAGGCAAAGCAGAGACGGCAACATTTTAGACGACGCCAGTAATTGTCTGGCTCGAGCTTCACCATTAGACAGGCATGTACTTAAAACCCACATAACCACCTATTGTGGGGCTCTTAAGCAAACACTTCCCCCCGAAAAACGAAGGAGAGGAGGATGAACTATTGATATTTAGTGGTTGTCTGGGAAGACGCTGCCGTGTTTAGATTTAATCTCAGCTGTGTTGTGTTCTTCATCAAGGACACACAGACAGTAATTACTCAAAGCGGAGGAGAGACAGAAAGAGAGAGATCCATCTCTTCATTTACATCTCATTTGCACTCATCAGTCCGTCCAGTGTCCTTTAAGTCAGACCTTGGTCAGGCACACAGCTGAAATTGAATCATTAGCATTTCAAACTCTTGAGGACCGTCTAACAAAAAGAGCACGAGGCCGACAAATGCAAATCTACTTCTTTCCCCCACTCTTTTGTGCATGAACAGCCCTCACATGTTTGTTTTAAAGCTGCATCCCACCGAGGACGAATCAGCTGAGAGCCTTGAGCACTTTGCGCCCCCCTCTGCCCTCTCATCCCCCATTGTGAGATGATGCTCTTGGCCTGATGGACAGACTCCCTTCAGCATCGTGTGTCTCAACAGCGCTACATACTGCAGGCTTAAATTCTTGAGGGTTTTAGATAAAAGCAAAGAGTCGGCCTGCAGAAGCTATAACTACAGTCAATCATGCGGTGTCTGTGTCTACAGGCATTTCTGTCAAAGTGTGCACAGATGCTGCGAGTGACGATTTGTCATCACCTCAAAAACCATGCATAAAGAGCCTGAGATGTGCAGTTGTCTGCTGGAGTTCACAAGATAAGACAGTGTAGTTTAGGTTCTGCTTGGTTTTAGTGGCTGAAAACTGATATTTTCTCATATGCAAGCCTCAAATGAAACAAAAAGAATTTTATTCATGTTTAAAAAAATGATTTACTGATTTGCCACTGATTTAGAGACATATCACCATTGCATAGTTCATCTACCGACAAAGATTTGTGTGTTTTTCAACTTTTATTTAAAGGGATAGTTCACCCAAAATTCAAATTTCACTCATTATCTACTCACCCTCATGTCGACTAAGAGCTGTGAGAATTTTCAGAGTCTTCCGTTCCTTCTCTGAGTTACAGGGGGGTCCGCGCAGCAGTATTTGTCCATATAATGGTTGTCAATGGACACCAGGTTTCTTGGTCCAAAAAGACACACCAGAAGACATCCAAATACCTCCATACTGCTCGTCTGTAATGTCCCTCTTGTATTGAAGGTCCAACATGAGAAATAATTGAGAAAAAAATGAAATAAGTCTATATTTTAAGCTTGTTCGTAGCAGAAGCTCCCAGTGTCTCAGTTCACTGCTCTTCCTGTGTCAGTGCAAATCTCGCGTGATTTGTACTGACCGGGGGAACAATTTCTCATGTCGGGGCTTCAATACAAGAGGGACATTACAGACGAGCAGTATGGAGGTATTTGGATGTTTTTTGGTGTGTCTTTTTGGACAAATACTGCTGCACGGACCTCCCGGTAACTCAGAGAAGGAACGGAGGACTCTCACAGCTCTTAGTCAACATGAGGGTGAGGAGATAATGAGTGAAATTTGAATTTTGGGTGAACTATCCCTTTAACCATTTTTTTTACCCAGGCAAGCAATAAAGAACACATTCTTATTTCCAAGTGCAGGCTTAACCCAAAGAGCAAAGGCTCTTTTAGGGAGGAGCAGGGGAGTAGTTGGGGTGCAAAAAGGCCAAAAGGGGCAGCAGGTCAGTCTCAGATGTCCAATCTGCCCGAGTCAAATTTACACCCAGGGGCCATGATGGTTCAAGTTGCACGGACACAGCTGCAAACACACACACTCACTCCGACAACATGCAATTAAGCAAGGAACGTCATCTTCATCTGATGAGCTAAAACTTGTGCAACACCTCTTATCTCACCTGTATATGAATGCTGCAGCTGCACTGTGTCTGCTGCATCGTGGAGGTGAGTAAAGCTGTTTGGGATTTACGAAACAGCAGCAGGGCCCTCATGTGAGAAACAGGGTCAAACCGTTTCTGGTGTCAAGTCTGGAGGAAAACCAGCAACAATCGTCCGTCCAACAGGAAACCCATCGGTGATAATGACATCATCGGGCAAGGATGTTGACCTTCAAGGACCTCAGACTGGTGCTGAAGCTTCAACCTGCCGACAGCACCGTGAACCCACTGACCTGAACCTATTCAAAACACTTCTGGAGAGACCTGGAAACATCTGTCCACCAGCCCCCATCCCACCTGACAGAGCATGAAGGGATCTGCAGAAAATCCCCAAATCCAGGTGTGCAGAGTGTGTGGCATCACAGAGGAACAGTTGAGATCTAATCTGACTATGTGTGTCAATCTAATATTTCAGTTTCATACAGTAGATGCAGGATTTTTAACTTATATTTGTACCTGAATTAAACAGCTTCTGGGTAATTGTGATGGTTAAATAAATGGTTAAATGACTTGTAACTTGTTACAGGGAGAATTCTGCCGATCTGGCGTCCCAGCTCTTGTCTCTTTGGCGCCACGACACACCTGTAATCTTTTGTTGATGACAGATAAGACACGAATATACTCATTGAGGTATAACATTATTCACCGCTCCATGGGTTGCTTCCTTGACGGTTTTGTTAAAAACAAATGCACATGGCCAGGATGAGGGTTAGCACAACAGCAGAAAAGCGACCGGACTGCAAATAATAATTGATGCTATATTAAAAATAGTTCCCAAAATTATGCAAAAATACGCTACGGGATGACATGACTTTAACTGGAACGATTTCAGCACAAGGCTGCGACATAACGCATCGATAAAGAGAAAAGAATACTTTCTGAATGCACTTCACTATCCTCTGGCACGAAGGCCCTGGATAATAACCGTGGAGCAAGCATGTGTGACAGCAAACGCCCCGGAGCAGTATTCAGGCAAAAAAACGGCTGATCGCACTGCATGAAAGGCAACATTGTGAGTGACAGCTCCACAGTTACATTCTGCTCTGGTCCTGCTGACAGATTAGTCTCTGGCTCAGTTCAACGTGTTGACAAGCCCTCACTATGATTTCCTGCGATGTATCATTTCTACACTGTTTAAAAGTAATTAAAAGAGGCTTTACGCTCTTGATGTTCCTGATGGACATTAATACCCCGATGCTTCATTCCTATTGTCTCCTTCCGTCATTTTTCCCATTTGTCCCAACGCTGTCACCGACCACTAATCCAGAGGAAACAGATGAGCGACAAGGAGGTTAGGTGTAACGCGATACTCTCGTGTTACAACATACAACTGCAGTTATTATCCCACGGACGATACCTGGTAATTTGTGTCTTTGATGTCTGTGATGTGTGTCTTTAAATACAGAAGAGTCAATTACATTATTAAATGTTTTGTGAATTAAACAGAGTGATGAAAAGATGGGATTATTGAAGCACTTACTGCCGTTAATATTTTACAGTGTAACTTAACGTCAGAAATACATAACTCCAATGTTTCTACTGTGAAGCAGGAGGAGGTTAGAGAGATAACTTCAGGTTTAATCCTGAGTTCATTTCTACAAATCTGAGGAGGTAAATCAACATGGTTATTTATGATGAACTTTTAACCTGCTCCGGAGCGACTGATGATTATAGGCTTCACATATTATGCATGAAGCTGGATTGAAAAAAGAAAACAGCAATTAACGAAACCGAGCTTTGTAGTTAGTTCATCATTCTGTGTTTTGTGAGTCGGATTCTTGAAACACATACTGCTGCTTATTTGTTTACAGTGCAACCTTTTACAGTAGAAAGTTTAACAAATGCTAAGAGGCAGGAAGAGGTTAGAGAGATAATTTCAGGTTTAATCCTGAATTCACTTCTACCAGTCCGATAAATCACCATGCTGTTTACTTCTATACATTTCCTGCTGATGAACAAAGCCAAGTTTTGTAGTACTGGTTCATCATTGTGTGTTTTGTGGATTTTAAACTCTTAACCTTGTCCAGAGCGGCTTTACTTACCATGTACAGTGGGGAAAATAAGTGTTTAATCCCTTGCTGATTTTTGCTCTTATTTCACTTGATCAAATCTAAATAAATGTAGGCTATACTCATTTGATGGTATTTATTCAGGATTTTTTCTGTGATATTCTTTCTCTCTCTAAAAAACTAGACTGTCCCATTTCTTTGTGGGGGAGCAAATTCTCAAAATTCCCCAATGTGTAATGATAAACTTCATGTATTTTTGCATGAAGCTGGATTGGAAAAGCCAGGATTAATGTAACTACGAGGAGTTTCGGAAAGCAGAAGTGTTTTTACACTACATTTCCCATGAGCCTCCATGCACTGTGAAATTCTTGGATCGGTGCAAGACGGACGAATGCAAAAGCATTTGCCAAGAATGTTTCCATTAATCAAGAACGTAAATCGGAGGTTCAAAGACAATCAGATACCGTCGGAGTTCCGTCGTAAACAATGCCAACTAGCAGTTATTCCCATGACCCGCAGGGCAGCGTCTGGGAAACCGAAACTAGGAAAAAACAAACTAAAAATTGACCCATTAACAAACGGGTAACTTAGATTCATTCACATTAATATGAGACAATGTTTGGTTTAGTCCAGGATATGTTGAACTTGTTTAGTCACGTGGCGAATACACCGTTACTGATAAAAAACTTGGAGGGTTTTTTTTTTTCTTTTTTAAGGATGCTGCATCGGTGCAGGAATTTAAACCACGTCAAGCTGTAGTTGCATTAGATTTGGTGTATTTGCAAATAACATTACATTGAAAATCCAACCAGTCTAACAGAGAGGCTATCAGCAGCATACTTTGGGTACATTGGATTTCAATGTGGAACTCAATTTGGGAAAGCAGAAATTGGATTGGCACTGGGTGGCGGCAGCATCCTGCGACGGAGGATGGCATCATGCGCCATGTGGCATTAAAACGAGATGAAATGATGCATGTGTTTCATCAACGTTTGTCTGTAGCAGCAGCAGCAGCAGCAGCAGCAGCAGCAGCAGGCGTCTGGACACAATACAAACCAAAAGCGATGAGTTGTGTTCTCACTTTATTTAATAACCTAAAACCCCCACCACCACCACCACCAAAGGGCTATTGCATAAAAAAAAAAATCGTAAATCGTACAAAAATCTGTCACTCAGCAAAACGAGGTGAAAGAGAAAAACGTTGCAAACATAATTCAATGCTGTACCTCTTTTTTTTCCCAGTGGGGCAGATGATTGAATATTTCATACATGTTTGTTTTTTTTTCTGTTTTTTTTTTACACTGACATGTTTCAAAAGTGACAGTACACATTGAAAATTAGTAAGAGACAAAAATAATGCACCATGAACTTAAAGCATACTGTCATTGGTAAACAAAAAAACAAACATCTACAGCATTTGCAGTGCATATAAAAAAATAATAAATAACACTGGATACACGCACAGTGTAAATATATGTACATAGAGTTATCAGGGCTGAACCAGGTCAATGCATAGCAAAAGGCTAATTAGTACCACCACAGTGCTCCCAACTTACAGTAAACAGGCTCCTCACCTTAATTCCACTTTGAAGGATTGCACTGAGCCGGGGTCGACACACTGAGACAAATTATTGCACTGTGAAAGCAAAAAAAACAAACAAAAACAAAACAGGAGCATTATGGGAGCTGCTGTGAAGACAATGATGGCATCGGGCTGAAAAAACAACAACAAAACAAAACAAAAGAAACGCTTCCACTTTAAGATTTTGCTTTTTTAATGATAAGCGTGATGAATTGGACGCTGCTGACCTGCTTCACAACCACGACGACGACGACGATGATGATGATGATGATGATCCCAGCTCCCGATTGCAAGGGATGTTTGTGGATAATCATCAGTGATTGGCCTATTTTCCTCAAGCGCTCTCAATCAGAGAAGAATATTGTTTAAATCATCAGACCCTTTCTGAAAGCAGCCATTCAGGCGCTTCCACTTTTTATATATATAGTGGCGTCGTGGTATTAAAAAAAAAGAAAAAGAAAAAGAGGAAAGCCCGAGAGCAGGAGAGACTTGTGCCATCTCTTTTCAAGTTCTAAATTTGTGTACTTCGCCCCGTGGCGGTTTTTTTTTTTAAAACAGTGGTAGTAATTTCTTTTCTTTTTTTTAATTTATTTTAATCCGGCTACTATGAAAACTCGAAAATGCGGAACATCCTTATGATATTTTAGTGCCAGTGAAACTAAAACGTCGAGCGGGGCAGAATGAAGGAGAAGGTCTGTTTTCTGCAAATGTGCTGTGAAAATTCCCCCTATGAAGTGGAAGGAACTTTGGAAAATGAAGAACACATGATGGAGCCTGATGCTGAGGATGAAAGTGCGTCATTGTTGACTTGTCACATTAAAAAAAAAAAAAAAAAAGAAGAAGAAGAAGAAGAAAAAAAAAACGGGTGTTGCCCAGGTCAAATCTGTGTCTATGTGACAGTTTACCAGGAAAAGAAGAAGAAGAAGAAAAACTGGACATTAACGAGGCCGTGGTGTGAAGAGCATGGCAGACAGGCGTGGGTAATGTGAGCGAAGGAATGAGATAACAGTCTTTTTTTAAAAATGGGATCACAATGAGATTATTTGAGGCAGTGGGGGCGGCTGATGATGATGATGGTGATGATGATGATGTAGTGGCAGGAAGTGCCGGAGCGAGATCAATGAAGATTAGCAGACATTGTTGCAAGGAGAACATAAGCAGCAGCAGCAGCAGCAGCAGCAGCACTACAGTGGTGTTGATGTTGTGAGTGAGGAAGGTTATTTTTCTCCGTGTGGTTATTTTAGAGGCACAGACTCTGCAGATATCATCCTGCCTGCGGGGGTGGGGGGGGGGGAGGGGGATGGGGAGGGAGGGAAATCTCGGGGACCGCATCATTTCCTTTAATTGTCCATGGTACAATCATTCTGTTTTTAAAAACAATAACACACAGCGAGTGAGTCACATCTTTAGTGATAAAAAAAAAAAAAAATCCAGTGATAAACAATGACTACACTTGGGAGAGAAGAAAAAAAAAAAAAAACTAAACAAAAACAAATATTTATAACTAGGATATGTGAAATCACGTTCCGATGGGTGTAGCAAGCAAGCACGCACACATACACACGCACGCTCAAGCACACACACACACACACACACAGGGGCATCTACGTCCGGCCTTAAGCTTTAAATAGATTATCCCAAATTGGCTTTGTGCTTATTGTTATGAGTTTCATGTGCAGAGCAACATTTTCCCTTCTTTATAGGATTAGTGTCGGGGCAGGACCGTGCCGAGTCGTCTGCAAACACGTGATTAAATCAGAAAAAAAGAAAGAAAGAAGAAAAAAAAAGAAAAGAAGAATAAAATGGCAATTGATTAAGAATACACATTTCTAAGAGGGGAGGAGAAGAATGCAGTCTTATCCTGGGAGCGGTAAAGAGAGCTCTATAAAAGTAGTCCACCGGATATAAATTATTACATCAGTGTCAATCGCCACTCAATATGCGCTCGATCTCCTCGAGTCTCTTCAAGGCAGCTGCTCGTTTCTTCTCTATATCTTTAATCTCTTCAGTGGACTTACCCTTAGTCCGCTTGTCAGACTGGCCACTGTCCAAAGGCTCTGATTGGTCCGCGGCCACACCTTCGAGGCTCTCTGCAGAGGATTTCCGCACATTCTTCTCATCCCCAGCTCCGTTTCCAACAGCATCAGCGGCGGCGCCCCTCCCATCCTCCTCGCCGGGGGCAACCACCTCCTCCACCTCCTCCTCCTCTTTCACCTCCTGCTCCTGCTCCTGGGCTGGCTGAGGCTTTTCCTCCGCGGTGGCTCCCCCTGCTGCGGTGAGAGGCTGCCCCGCCGCGCTCATGGCGGCCATCTTGCTGCGCACGATGCTCAGGTGTCGCCGCACGTACTCCTCGTTGGGCGCCAGGGCCAGCGTCTCCTCCAGGCAGCGCTCGGCCCGCGGCAGGTCGCGCTCCTCGAAGTAGACCACGCACAGGTTGTGCTTGCCCTGCACGTTGGTGGGGTCCATGCGCAGGATCCGCTCGAAGCAGGTCTTGGCGCCGCGCGTGTCCTTCTTGTGGTTCATGAGGATGTCGCCCTTCAGGATCAGGCCCTTGATGTGCTCCGGGTGGTGGCGCAGCAGCTCGTCCAGCACGGGCAGCGCCTCCACCTCGCGCTTGGACTGCGAGTAGAGCAGCGCCAGGTTGAACAGGGCGCTGCGGAAGCCCGCCTGCAGACCGATGGCCTTGCGCATCCACCGCTCCGCCGCCGCGTTCTCGTTGGCGTCCATGGCCAGCATGCCCAGGTTGAAGTAGCCGTTGGCGTCGTCGGGCTCCTCCTCCACGTAGAGGAGGAAGCGGCGGTTCGCCTCGGGCCAGAACTTTGGTTCACCTGCAACAAACAACACAGACACAGAGGAGAGTCAGTCAGACATCTATCTATCTATCTATCTATCTATCTATCTATCTATCTATCTATCTATCTATCCATCTATCCATCCATCCATCCATCCATCCATCCATCCATCTATCCATCTATCCATCTATCCATCCATCCGACAAGTATCCACATTCATTTACTTATTTGTGACAAATAATATCAATTATTTAAAGGAATAGTTCACCATAAAATGAAATTCATTTTTATTCCTCCAAGTGCATCTGGAGACCCGGGAGGCCGGTTCGTAGTCTTACCCATCCATCCATCCATCCATCCATCCATCCATCCATCCATCCATCCATCCATCCATCCATCCATCCATCCATCCATCCATCCATCCATCAAGTATCCACATTCATTTACTTATTTGTGACAAATTATATCAGTTATTTAAAGGAACAGTTCACCAAAAAATTAAATTCATTTTTATTCCTCGAAGTGCATCTGGGAGGCCGGTTTGTAGTCCTACCTATCCATCCATCTATCTGTCCGTCCATCAGTCCATCCACAGTTCTGTGAAAAAAGTATTTGCCTCCTTCCTGATTTCTTAGATTTTGTATATTTGTCTGACTTCAATGTTCATGATCATTTGGATTTTAGACAAAGACGACCCAAGTTAACATAAAATGTTTTAAATGAAAAAAGTTATTCAAACCTACCTGCATGGCCCCATGTGAAAAAGTAATCCCCCCCCTTGTTACTGTAAATCATAAACTACCTGTGATAAACATGATATATTTTGTTGTAAATCATAAACTACCTGTGATAAACATGATATATTTTGTTTAAAACTGACATCATTTTGAGTCTCCACACCCTGGCCTGATCACTGCCAGACCTGTTGAATCAAGAAACCTGTTTGTGTGAAGTGAAGTAGGGAGAGAGATCTCAGAAAGCAACACACCATCAGGTAGGTTCGGATAAACTGCATTTTATATCTACTTGGGTTTTCCTCGTCTAATATCCAACTTTGTTTGATCATCGTAAATATTTAAGTGTGACAAAAATGCAAAAAAAAGAGAAAAGAAATCAGGACGGGGGCAAATACTTTTTCACGGGACTGTGCACAATCTACGGATGATTAAACTCTGGAGTTCCTGGTAAAGAGTAACTGTACAAACAGCTGCCTATCAAACAGAACATAACTGTGGTTTTTATTGAGAAATACAAGACCTCTCCCAAACCAAAACAGATGACATTATTTTAAAAGTAACACGTAGGCACATTAGGAATGAGGTAAGAGAGATAGAGAGATAGAGATTTGTGGCACACCTGTCTTCACCTGCAGCTGAGGTGACAGAGAAACAAAAAAAAAACTGCTCAAACGTTAAAAAACTAAACTGACTGAGCGGTCTGCGGCGCTGAGGCATAAAACAACAAGTGACCCTTTGTTGAACTGTATCTGTCATCTGATTTGTCATCTGAGAGATTAACAAAGGAACTGTGGAAATAAACAGCTCCTGGGGAACACAATGGACATGCAGAAACAATCCTCAACAATCATGTGCATCTTTGCTGGTCATTCACTCCAGAAACTGTAACTTATGAAATGTTAGTTTCTGGAATAATATTAATAATAAGTATGAACTAATATAAGAGGGAACTCCTTAAAACTCCTACCAAAATGGTGTCATTGCACTTAAAAGTATGGAATGAGCTTCCAGAGGATGTAGTACGTGAACTCTGCGAACTCAGTGAACCCTTTTAAATCTGCCATAGCTGAACTAAATAAGTCAATCAAAAGAACATAACCACGAGGAATGTATACGCGGGGTCTTAAATGTTATATGATTTATGTCCCTATGTATCTGAGGTGCATGAGATGTGGGAATGTATGTAGATGAATATAATTTGCACTTCTGTACGCAATGGTGAGAACAAATTTTAATATATAATTATAAAACGAGGTTATGAAATTGTAGTCTTGGTTTTTTATTTGTTTTATTTGTCTGAGTATTTTATTTTCATTTATATTATTAAGTGATATTATGTATGGGTTATTGAAGTTTCTAATGATATGATTGTGTTTATTTTCATTTTTCATTGTTTTGAGTCTGATGTAGACGATCTATATCCTGTATCAGATGTATTTTCATTGAATTTCATACAACATTTCTGCAAGTGGAGAAAGTTATTTGACCAAAAAAACAAAACAAAAATCTGTCAAGCGAATGAAAATGAGCCAGTGTCAGTTTAACAGACGGGCGGCGAGTGGTGCAATAATATCTAGAAAGTGTGTCATATTTTCGTTACTTGTCCTTAAATCAATAGCTGTCAGGTTTAAGTGGTAGAATGAATCGATTGTGTGATGCTCCATCAATCAAAAAGGGTTTTTAAGAAGCTTTTTCACCTGTGATAACATCATCTCAAAAGGTTACTGAGGTGAGAGTGACTAACTGTCAAAAAGACACATTGCTTCCTTAATGACTCACCTCTTTGTTAAATTGGTTGGAACCACCCTTGAATAAAATTAATGTTTTTTTTGTGTCACTGAAGCAGAACTGGATAGAAACTTGGCCATGAGTTCGGTGCATGCTTGGGTTCACTTCATCAGAAGGGCACAACTCTAAGGAACAAGGCTACACCCTAAAAGGTGGTATCAAGTTATTTCCTTTGTTCATACCACGCTGACGTGTTTTTTTTTTTTAAGCCCTTCAAGTGCCAAGTAATCCTTTTGCATCAGCAGACGCTGACCCCTATTTGCACTTCGGCTGGAGAATGGATTAGCTCTAAACTATTCACTTCCTCGACCCCGGCCTGGCAGCACCTCATTCACTCACTCACTCACTCACCGGACTCCTGCATTAGCAGCGCCGAGTTGAAGAGCGCCAGCTTGTGGCGGGGGTTGAGCCCCAGAGCGTGGTTGAAGTTCTTCAGCGCCTCCGACGGGTCCTTCATCTCGATGTTGACGATGGCCAGGTTGTACCACAGGTCGGCGTTGGTGCGGTCCAGCTCCAGGGCTCGGAGGTAGGCGTCCCGGGCCTCCGTCAGCTTGTTCATCTTCAGCAGCAGCTCCCCTCTGAGCGAAGAAAAAATGAGTTTTAAAAGAAAAAAAAGAAAGAAAAGCAAACACACACAAGAAATCAGAAGAAAACAAATCCTTTTTTTTCCACATGATGGCTTATTTACAGTAAAACTTGTCCAGAAATACCAGCAGAACCAGTCGGTTGTGCAAACAGGACTTTTTTAAAGTCACGTAACAAGCGAATGTCGGTTTACTAGCGAAAAACACTGTTCAAAAGAAGTGAAGGTGGAGTGTAATTATAAAATATTTGTGAGGATATCAGGTTTAGATTCAAGAATTCTTCAGATTGTTTGGTGTTTTGTTACCGGAGAGCTGGAAAAACAGTGAGAGAAACATCCTCGTGTTCCAGCTGAGTCAGAGGAGAAGAGTGGAAGTTAATAAATCAGGCTCATGAAATGTGACGGATAGAAAAAGAAACCTGCCTGCTAATGTACGCCTGTTTGAAGTCTGGCCTCATGCTGATGGCCTGCCGGTAGAGCTGGTCGGCCTCCTCCAGGCGCGATTCGTTGGCCCGGATCAGGTTGGCCAGGTTTATGTAAACGTTGAGGTGGTTGGGGGCCACGCGGGTCGCGTACTTCTTACCGGGAATGACCTGATGAAGGAGTCAAAAAAAATTATTAATGTGCCTTTAAAGGAGAATTCTGGTTATTTTCTAAGTAACGCTCCACAGCTCTAGGTCCCTGAGTGTGTATATGTGCAGCCCAGACCGAGCTCTCCTCCCGCTAGCTGTGCTACACTGCAGTTAAACAGAAAAGTAATGGGGGCAGTTCCTCTAACCACGACTTTTGCCTCAAAATCATGCTAAAAATATCACTACAAATGCTTTGCAACATCCACCAGTTCCTCACCACACAATACTGAGTGTGTATACCTATGTTTACGCTAGTTTCCTGGGTAGACCTTACTAGTCGACTGTTGATGTCAGGACTTTTTCCATATCAACGAAGACAAAAACGTGAGGAAAACATGGATTTAGGAGGAAATAATTATTTTATATGGGGAAAAAAGCATCAATATGAATATAACTGCTTTTTCCCCCCTTCCAAAATATTTTTTTCCTCTCCTAAATCCATGTTTTCCTTGCGTTTTTGGCTTATGATATGGAAAGAGTCCTGAGTTATACACTCAGTGTTGTGTGGTAAGGAACTGGTGGATGTTGCAGAGCATGCGTTATATACAGTAGAGGCCAAAGTCGCCGTTAGAAGAACTGCCCCCAGTACTTTGCTGTTTAACTGCAGAGTAGCGCAGCTAGCAGGAGAACTAGGTCTGGTCTGCACAGATTTTTCTCAGATTTTTTCTATGATTGCACGCGGGGACCTAGAGCTGGAGAGCGTTGATTAGAAAATGACTGGAATTCTCCTTTAACTTAACTAAACACCCCTCTATGACGGCTTTATCGCTGATATGTGCTTGTCTTAACAAGGTTATAAACTGCTTTACAAGTCATATTAAACCAAGTGTGAAGATGCCTCTTTTGATTTTAAGTGACATTTTTAATGCATGTCAAAACCAGCCACGAGGCAGTTTGGAAACCGAGGTGTGCCGCGGCATGTGCCACTCAACTTGATATACGGTAAGTTGGTGGCCGAGGTCGACGATGACAGACGCAAACCCACGCCCTCCAGAAAAGCACTACAGGCTACCGCGTCTGTTTTGACATTGCGTGTCATGGCTCCTGAATCAGAGAGACCTGTTCGATGACTGTGGATGCTGGCAGTTTATTGCTCTACCGTTTATCATTAAGACACTAAGACATCGTATTAAGTTCAATACTTAACACCTCGCAGGCTGTGCACCCCGCAGTCTGCTTCAGATAGTCGTAAAAACGCTGCCTCAGCATCCAGAACGAGTGCAAATAAGATAAGCCGCAAAATCTATGAATGGTGAGGCGCCACGAGTTGTCGCTCTCGCTGATTGATGAATGAAATGTTCCAGTGTGAACTTTTTAACTCGCTCCAAACATCTGTACGACATGATACGACACGATACCTGTGGCATGAGGGATTTGGCAACCAAGTAGGCATCTTCTGCCTCTTTAGACTTGTTGAGGTTCTTGTAGGTTCTTCCAACGTTCATGTGAGCGCCGATGTCATCTGCAACAACGAGGAAAGGAAAGAACAAAAAAAAACACAGACCTTTCAGAAAAGTCAAGTTTTTACCTCACCTGACCCTTTTAAAAACGTGTTACTCCTGCTTTGCTTTGGGTTTAACGTTACACAAACACTCCAGCTAATGATAAGCATGAGTAACCAGAGCTTTAGACGCAATGTAAACCATCTGGGCAGGCGCGAGGAAAGTGAGGTGTTGAAAGGGGGGGGGGCGAGGGGGGGCGTCTGGTGCGTCGGGTCATGCCGTCCTGATGCTTGATGATTAGCATAGCAGGAAATCCTCATCGGGTTAATGTGTTTACACTGTTAATCTTGGGGAAACACTCCTGGGTGGTGAAACTGGCGAAAAAAAGCGTTGCTGTCTCAGCCTTCCTGAAAAATAAGCTATGGAGCGAGACGGAAAACCACCGGGAGGGGCTCCGAGTCCGACCGCATGTTTTCACCCCTTTTATAATTAAAAAAACGCACGCAAGCGCCAAGTTCTCTGATTATTATTATTAATGGATTCATAAAACAGGAACTTGGCTGTTGATCGTGCGAGGAGAGAAATTTTTAAAAAAAGTGGTGGAATTAAATTCGAAGGTAAGGCCAGACCTTGGTTTATAATTGAGGTGTTATTGTTTTGTTTCCAGCTGCGTCTCTCTAATCACCTCTGAGATCCCTCAGTCGGTTTTTTATTTTTACTGTTGCAGAGAAAAACCTCCTTACGTTTCCGTTTTTGCACAGGCCTAATGTAGTTTATGCTTCTTCCGCTGGTTTTGTAATAATCTAATAAACCATTTCCTCTCATTTTTCCTCCAGTGTGCAGGCGGGCCATTGAGGGGGAAACTAGCGGCTAGCGTTAAGTGGGAGAGCCGGTATTGATCCCTGTGAACAATAAACAATAGCCTTTGTTAGGCCGTGTGTGTGCTCACTGTGTGCACAGTAGGATTCATAGCGGATCAGAGCATAAACTAACAAGAGTGGAAACAAACGCTTCACGGCGCGACATCCTTGCGTTTTTGCAGGTGAAAGGACGACGTGTTGTGTTGTTAGGAAAACGGTTTCCCTTTCTGTTGTGAGTCACAGAGTTTTACCGTTTTGAGTGACAGATGTGGAAACATCTTACAACTCTCCCTCGTGTCGCAGAGGAAAGAGAGTCGCGTCACTCGCATAACTTCACTTGTTAGAAGTGTAATTCATCTTTTGTTCCTGTAATTGCACATTAACAAACCCAGGAAAACCACGCTGGAAAACCACACAGGCAGACCTTGACTGACACGCACTTAAAAAAAGGGTGTTTGATGGACAAATCAACAAAGAAAAAAGACTCATCAAATTAGCCAGAACATAATAAGCGTGCTGTGTGTCCTGCTGAAAGCAACACATGAAAAGAAACTCTTCTTTTTTTCTTTTTATTTACCTTGTTAGAATAATCTGTCAAGTCCTAATCAATGTTTTTGGTGATACCGCAGTCAAACAAGGTGTGATGATGATGATGAATTATGTTACGGTAACCTTACCTGGCTGCACACGAGTGGCCTGGAGAAAATACCGCAGCGCCCTGCCATAATTATTTTGATTTTCGAGAGCGTGGCCAACATTGTTCCACAGCTTGGCGTTGTTCTTGTTGACCTAGCGAGGCAGATGGTTTCAGAAAAACATGACAATAAGATAAAGCTGTGCTCGGCGAAGCGATCAATCATTGTCAGTCGTTAAGTGCAGATGAGCCGTTGTGTTACACTCGTAAATCAGATCTGATAATCGAAAGGTGGTGAAATATGTGTTTCAACAGTGGGGAAGAAAAAGGCCTGTGCACGCTGGCAGGGTGGGCCGAGGCGCTCTGGCAGCGCCGCCTCGGTTCTGTGTTTCCATCTTACCTTCAGGGCAGAGGTGAACAGAGTGTACTCAGACTCCCAGTCCCAGTTCCTGTTGAAGGTTTTCACTGCATGCGTGGTCAAAAGCACCGCGATCATCAACCAGGAAATCTTCTTCAAATGACTGCGAAAGGAAAATTCAATATAAATAAAAATTAATTTGCTGTTGCAATCCACCAAATGCCTCAAAACTCACATCTAACACTTGGGTGAGGCGCTCGAGGTCGAGTCGTTCTGGTATCAGAGGGAGGACGCTGCGTACCAACCTGGGTCGATGTAATTAATCAAACTTAGTTTCGCATTAAATGAAATTTTCTTGGAAGTCAATTTGTCTTCATAGCACAGCAGACAGTGAGCTGCGCTGTGCAAACATTGGAAACTACCTTCTTTCTTTTTTTTTATTTTAGTTTTTTAGAGTAGCAAAGACAAGTTAACATGACATTAACAGAATTTCAGCAATTTGGAAAGTCCCAAAAGACAATGTGTTAGGAGTGGATTTGATTTTCAGAGGCTGTGTTAGAACAACACATTTATTTCAGAATTTTCCAACATTTATTTCTTATTTTATGATTTACAGTCAAATGAGATAATAACATTTGTATGTGCTCATGTTTTGCAGAGGGTTTTAAAGTGAGTCACAGGACCACACAGCTGTGACAGCAATCATGTCACATCCATACAAAAATATTTCGAATGCAAATGGTATTAGATCAGTACTTAAAGGGATACTTCACCCAAAATCGACAATTCACCAATCATCTACTCACCGTCATGCATCATCACCGTCAGTCATCAAAACGCATTAAGAGTTCCAGGGGGGGTTCGGCTGGCGACGGATTTTCATATAATGGAAGTGGATAGAGTTCACTTTTGAATCGTCCAGAACACACACTAGGAAACATCCAGATACCTCCATACTGCTCGTCTGTACTGACCCAAGTGTCCTGAAGCTGCCACTTGAAAAGTTGTTGGAAAAAATAAAGTCATCTCTGTTTTTAGCCTTGTTGTAGCAGTAGCTCCCAGTGGCCGTGAGAGATTTGCTGCGAGATGTTCTTCCGTGTTTACATCATACATCCAATGGTTTACAACAAACCCTAACCCTTCTTCTCCCTCTTAATTTTTTGCTCACTTTTTCACGTGGCGCCTTCAGGACTTCTTGGGTCAGTACAGACGAGCAGCATGGAGGTATCTATGAAAATCCGTTGCCAACGGGACTCAGAACGTTCTCCAAACCCTTCCTTTGCATGACGGTGAGTAGATGATTGGTGAGTTATTGATTTTGGGTGAAGTGTCCCTTTAATACAAGTTCTTCGGTGGTGTTGTTGAACCATTGAATCTAAAACATCTACCAAAAAATTCAATATCTTAGCATACATAAGAATGTCTAACGTCTATTTTTTTTAAATAAAGGATAAAACTGTAGCCATATGAAATCGGTGTAACCCTTGATAGCGTGTTAACCACCAGTGACGATGTGAAAAAAATACCCTCGTTATTAATGATCGCCTGAAGCGTATGGGATGCAAGCAATTCGTTCTGTCGGATAACATTTCTTTTTTTGCTGTAACATTACGAGGAAGTGATATAATTTCTGGATGAACACTCACCCTTTATGTGAGACAATCTTGAAGCCGTGCGCGACAAGAACGCAGAAGCCCATACTGGGCACGTACAGCACCCGCTCCGCCACCACGAAGCCCACCGGGAAGAAGAGGTTGGATGCAGGAATGAAAGGCAGGACGATCAGAGACAGGGCCTGAGAGACAGAGAGAGAGAGATAAAACAGACGAACACACTCATAACTACCAAGCAAAGTTCAGAGATCTTGCTTAAAGGGATAGTTCGCCCCAGAATTGAAATTTCACTCACTATCTACTCACGCTCATGTCGACTAAGGGCTGGGAGAGTTTTTCTTTTCTGTGTGTGCTTGTGTGTTATTGTTAAGCGTCCTTGGGTGTCTTGAAAGGCGCTATATAAATTCAAAATATTATTATTATTATTATCTGTGGCTTCTCTGAGTTACAGGGGGTCTCGGTGTAGCAGTGCATGTCCATGTAATGGTTGCAAATGGATACCAACTGTCTTCGTAACAAAAACTACACCGAGAGTGAAATTTCAATTTTGGGTGAACTATCCCTTTAAACAACAGCACTGTAAGGAAAGAGAGGATTTGGGGCTTTTACACTAGACAAATCAGCAAATGCAATATTTCACCTGCCTTCTGGAGAACTGCACTTTAAAACTGACACTTCATAAACAAAGGAATGAAAATGAGATGATAAAGAAGAACTGAGCTGCAAAAACATAAACATATGTGCGAAGGTAGATAATGTTGTTTCAGTTGTTGAGCAAGTCCGTGCTGGCAGCCTCGAATCTTACAGATCCATCTCAGAGAGAGTGAAATCAGCTGATGCCAAGAGATCAGATCCTGTAGGTTGTGCACAAGCTGGAACAGCGATCTGTGATCTGTGTGCAACAGTTTGCTGATTATCTTTTAAGTTCTGGACAAAACGTTGCAATATTCGCATGTTCCTCCATTGTTTGACACATTTTAAGACAAATAAAAAGACAATAAATCAGCAGATGAACTAAAAAATGAGTGTAATTCTTGCAAGCAGGCGGCATACTGCAGAGAATCAGATCAGGGCGGCTCAGTAAACAACTGTTATCTGAAACAGTTTCATGTGTCTTAATGCGGGGAGCCTCACAACGATCCTGTGTAGGTTGATGCAGTACGATATCGTTATGCAACGTATTCCAAAAAACCAGAGTTAACAATACAAAGGTCAGCATTTGGGTTGATTTGTGGTCCCCTTTCTCGGAGGACTGGAGCTCAGAGCAGCGGCTGTGTGAGGAAGTTTACTGACCTTAAAGCACGAGAGCCATGAGCCTGTTGCACAACGGATGCTCAAGTTTGTTTCTGTGCCACGAGGAACAATTGCCACTCATTCATCCCTTTCTCTCTATTTTTAGCCTTTCTTTATTTACTTGGTTTTCCCAAATTTAAAAAAAAAAAATAATTAATTTGATTTCATGATGAAGCATGATAAAGGATAATCATGTCGTGCAATCTTTGATTTGTGCCACGGAGCGACGCCACATCACACACGGATCATGACAAGGTCAGAACAGGCTGCCATAATAACGTCTGTTTTAAACATGTCAGTCAGTTTTAGCTTCATCTAATCCACTACCCAATTTAGTACCATCATTTGTTGTTCATAGCTTTGGTAAAGCCTCATCTTTTGATCGGTAAAAAAAACACAGAGGGATTTTTATTGCAATTTCTAAACAATCGACATCATCATAATCTGGATGTGTTGAGTGAATCGGCCCGTGTCGGTCATAGAGAGAACAAAAGACAATTTTTAATGTGAAGATCTTTGAGTGTAATCTATAGCGACAAACACTGGGTTGACTTTCAGAGCCTTAATTTGTTTCACATGGATGGAAAACGATAAACAATTTGAGTTGGGTACAAAGTTGACATGAAGTTGATCATGTGACACATCAGTGTTACATTACTCTCCTTCCCTGACACGAAAAAAAAAGCAACTCAAAATGCGCCCCAACCAAAAGCTTCCTCTCACCATGATGACGGTCTTGGCAGAGCTGTGTCGGTAGCGCAGGCTGTGGAACGCCAGCAGCGCCAGGAAGGAGTAGAAGAGCAGCGTGGCCAGGTTGCGGAGGTCGAGGAGAGACTCCACCAGAGGGATGGTGCCCATGGTCCAGTCGCAGCACAGCTCCGACGGGTTCAGCAGGAGCCACGCGTTCACGGGGAGCAGGTAGTTGAACGTTAGCTGTCTGGCGGGAGTCGGGCTGACTGCTGCCGGGTTATCAAATCTACAAGAAGACACACACGAGAGAGAAAACGTTTAAGGTCAGATGACAGGAAACTATGACTGTCCTATTAAATTACACTGAAATAAAGCAAACATCATGATTTTGCAATTATTATAATCTCATGATTATACAAGACTTGTAAAAATTATAATAATGACCATATTAAATGCAATAAATGTTAAAGTGATAGTTCAACATTTTGGCAAACTGGCCCATTACCATAATCCCTATTTGTTATCTTTAACTGCAAGCTATTTTTAGAACGGCAGAGCAGAGCCGTGAGCTTTGATGAGTTTGATGAGGGAAACCAAGAACGGAGGCTCACCTCTCAAACGACTCTGTCTGGTAACGTTGTGTTATTATCTCATAGCGTGGTGAATGTGCAGGTCACAACTTGTCCACCAGAGCATTTTGGAGTTGTTGGATTGTGTATTTGATGAGTTTGATGAGGGAAACCAAGAATGAGCCTCCGTAGCGTAGCTCTGAGCAGCTCACGGCTCTGCTCCGCCGTTCTGAAAACAGCTTGCTCCGACAATTAAAGGTAACAAACCTACTGCTATGACTATAGGGATTATGGCAATGGGCCAATTTGCCAAAAATGTTGAACTATCCCTTTATTTAACTGCCCTGTTTGTTTTAGCATGTAAATTAAATGTTTAAACCACACGCAAAAGAAGAAAGCAGAAAAGCACAATAATATAAAAACTTGAAAGGCAGAAATCAGTTGGGATATGAAAAAAACTAAAATAAAGGTAATATGAGAAATTGAATTAGCTCACTTTGCTACCATGAAAACTGAGCAGACCACAGTATTTTCCTTTGAATTTCATTTAAAATGAGATTTAGGATTGCCAAGCCTTTAATTATCGTCTAGTTGACTCAGAGCAGTTTTTTGGCAGGTTTCGTACCTTTGTAAATTTGTGCTGGAAATGATCAGCTGTTCTAGAGAGGTAAAAGCCAGTGAGAGTATTACACAGTGGAGGAATGTGTTCAGGCAGAGGATGTGATTATTATTATAGAGCATCCATCCATCAGCTATAGCACTTATCCTTTGAGGGGTGGCAGTGCGTCTGGAGCCAACGGCAGACGACTCTTGGCAGAGGTCGGCCCGGGATAAATTGCCAGTGTATCACAGCGCTGACATATTAGAGAGGGCTCACATTCACACCTACAGGCGATGAAGAGCCGCCAGAAAAACCTAAACTGGATGTGTTTGGATTGTGAGAGGAAACCTGAGCTCCTTTAAAAACCTTACGGCAGAGCGTGAACTTACAAAACATGATATCTAACTGATTAAAGGGATAGTTCACCCAAAATTCAAATTACACTCATTATCTACTCACTCTCGCGTCGACAAAGAGCTGTGAGAAGTTTCAGAGTCCTCTGTGCCTTCTCTGAGAGACAGGGGGGGTCCACGCAGCAGTGTTTGTCCATATAATGGTTGTGAATGGTGCTCACTGCTCGTCTGTAATGTCCCTCTTGTATTGAAGCCCCGGCATGAGAAATCAGTGAACTGAGACACTGGGAGCTTCCACTACAAACAAGCTAAAAATATAGACTTATTAATACATTTTTTTGGGAACAATTTCTCACGTCAGGGCTTCAATACAAGTGGGACATTACAGACGAGCAGTATGGAGGTATTTGGATGTTTTTTGGTGTGTCTTTTTGGACGAAGAAATGTGGTATCCATTCACAACCATTATATGGACAAATACTGCTGCGTGGACCCCCCTGTAACTCAGAGGAGGCACGGAGGACTCGGAGAAAATGAGGGTGAGAAGATAATGAGTGAAATTTGAATTTTGGATGAACTATCCCTTTAAAGTATCAATATTAGTTTTAATTTTTACATAACCTGATCTGCTGTAATCACACTCATCCGTCTCCATTGAGGTATATGAGGTACAGTGATAACATAATACTCACCATACCCCATTAACTTCTGCATGTGAAGTTTGAAGTATGATCATGAGGTGCAGAATTGGTCTTTCATCCATCTCAATAAAGAATTTCGTTATGCATATTTACCATGCATCAATCTGTACAGTGCGATTTGTACAGCCTGGTCTACTCTGTATTTATGTAAAGCTGGAACAGTGCCAGTATATACGTCTCTACCTGTGGCTGCATCTCCACATCCATCTTTATTGCATGCCCCGATCAGAGGCTATAGATGTTCTTGTTTACATTTTGCACAGTTAATCCGGTGGCACCGTACCCTCACTCTGTGTCATCCTATTCCCATAACAACCATAATCCCAACATCAAAAGGTCGGGAGATGAAATCTCGATGTTTTTGCGAAATCAATACCGTTTGTTGTTTAGTAATGATAAAGAAAGAGGCTGTTAGCGTATGTAAGAGGAAGAAGGAGCTGTTGTTTTCATTATTAAATAGTGGATATAAGTGAGTCGGGGGCAGGAAAATATCTGGATTTATTTCAAATAACCTCCTAGTGACCATAATGTTGTCAATAGTTTGGAAATAAGACAAACATGATCTAAATGAATCAGTACCTGCAGCCACAATGCATATGTTTTGTCTATACAGCTGCTTTGCGACACCCCTACATCCTTAACTCATGCTCCATCTCTTACCTTTGTTCAGGTGAAGCGCCGCAGGCCCCTATCTGTGTCTGCAGCGCTCTGGTGCGACAGGTAAGTTAGTTTAGAGGACCGCGCATCGCAGCTGAGGAGGTGATAATCCAAATATGTGGTATTGTTATGGCTCTAACACAGAAGTTCTCCCAGACAATCTGGAGACAGCTTTAGGATTATAACGGAGCGGAGGGGGGGGATTAGCATATCTAGGCTAATTGTCTGGAATTTTATCTTCACAAGCAAATGTCATTTGTTTTGAGTCTGTGCCGAGTCCTGTACACTCAATTTTTTTTAAATAGTTTAGATTTAATCCAATCAAAGTATTAACATTTGGACTCTGGTGCGGTGTTGTTCTCACTGGTCACGTAGTTCAGCGTTAATCTAAATACTCAAAATTCTCCCTGCAAATAATTATCCATTGTCGTCATGCCTCCGTACAAGCAGATGCAGGACTCATCTTCCACTTCAGACAGTGGCATTTGAACACAGACAACAATATGGCAGACGTACACGTCAGTTTCTGTTTTAGTAATTCTAGTTTAAATGAATGAAAACTGACTCCATGTTCGATGCTTGTTACTTTTACAGTTTTACATCCATAAATACAAGTTGATGTAACTGGTAACTCCTCCCATTGGTTTGCTGTAACTCACTGTCTCTGGATTGATAATAAAAAGTTTTGCTGGATTGAAACTATAAAAAAGAAAAAAATATGTTTAGGTTATTTAAAACCTTATTTAGTTGTGGCATTCATTATGTTTAAGTTACTCTAAAGATAAAAAGGCTGCTTTTCAAAACATGTTGTGATGCTGAATCAAACCATAAAATATCTTTATGTAAACAATGCAAATGTCTAAACAGCACAGCTGACTGATCGCAAAAGCATTTTAAACTTAAAAAGCGGTAAATAAAAATATTTTTGAATGGATTTCATGTTTACTTTTAGTATTTACATATATACTTTACAAATATTTTTGATATGAGCCCCGATATCCAATCACATGAGCAATTTCTTGCTTAATATATTTTGAGGATATGAATCATCTGATAATTATTTTTGAATATGCACCACAGATGTGTTGTGATGCACAACATCTGCATGTGGATCTGCACTGAGCTCCGTGCCCATCCAAAAGCTGCTGTGGCCTTGAGAGCGTGAGGCGATCCCGTGCTCTCCACAAGCTCTGTGACCCATCACACATTCCTCCACAGTGATAACAATCTCCTCTTTAACTCCAGCAACACCATAAATATCATACACACTAACTTAACTTCCCTTAAGGGAATAGATATCATGGGGGTTATGGCATCCATCTAGGATGCTCATAACTCAAAGTATTTTTAAGACCGTAAAGTCGTTTTATTTATTTTTTATTTCACTAGTCATATAAGAGGAATCTAGGGAATATGTTTTGTGGCTTCCAGACTGCCATGGAATTAACCTCTGACCTCCACATGTGAGATCAAAGAATGAGATAAGAGCAACGCTGAACAAGAAGAACTATACTGCACATGTGTGTGTTCATGTGTTACACCTCCACTGCAGAGCTCTGTGTGCAAAATAAACGTCGGCCTATTTAGTCGCAGCCTCCAGCTGCAGGAAGTGAGAGGCCATGGGACGATTCTCTGCTTTAATCAAATAAATGAAGACATTATGTAAACTATTACATAATATGAAATAAATAAAGACCTACCCCAGTATAATGTGTTTATATAATCGCGCAATCCATTTACATTCAAATGGCGACTCTGAGCGTGTCCCACTGCCCTCTGCACCTACAAGTGTCGTTTCCCTTTATGCAGATAAGATGCAGCAGCTGTGGAGCTGCACTCTTTCAAAAAAAAAAAAAAAACTGCTCCAACTCGAGCCTTTTACTACAACCCATTAAAAACAAATTGCTATCATCCTCAGATCTCATCATGCTGTTCAGAGCAATAAAACTCTGTATGAAATAGAGCACCTTATTTTGCAATAAAATACAAATCCATTCCTGACACTTTAATAAAAACCCAACGAACAAACGGTGAGAAATTGCTTTGAGGCACGGAAGGAAACTGAAGCAGCAGAAGTGTCGAAATTATTTAAACTTTTCACCCTGGCTTTTAATGTTCCTTAGTGATCCTGTATTCGGGGTTCACTTTTTGTATTGTATCTTGTTTTTCCAGTTTTTTTTTCTTTGGTTCTTTCTAATGTTATTAAATCTTTTAAAATCTATTTTATTGTATTTTTTACTCCACCATCCTTCTTTTGGCAATCTGAGAATCTGCACTGGCACAAAACAAACGAAAGTGAGATAATGCCGCCCACCGTGTGAAGACGGGCAGCTGGGACTGGATGACTTGGACTCTGACGATGACGAGCAGCAGGGTGCTGATGACGAGGACGATGAGCTTCAGCAGAGTTTGCAGCACAGCGTAGGGGAAACCGTCTTTACCCTGCAGGACTTGCCGCAGCGTGTCCAACAGCATGGGCAAAGTAAACTGAGAGCAGAGACAGACAGGAAGGAAGAGACAAATCAACACTAGAGACTGAAATTGAGTCCATTTCCATTTTGATGTAAAACCTTTTTTTAAACCCAATTTTAATGCTATTCACTATCTTTGTAAAATAAACCATTTTAAAGACCTGCTTCAGGTCTTGTTGGTTGTTAAAGGGATAGTTCAACATTTTGGCAAATTGGCCCATTGCCATAATCCTTATAGTCTAAGCAGCACCTCTAATTGTCGGTGCAAGCTATTTTTAGAACGGTGAAGCAGAGCCGTGAGCTGCTCAGAACTACAATACAGAGGCTAATTTCTTGGTTTCTCTCATCAAACTCATCAAATACACAATCTAACAATCCTTGTGTATTTGATGGGTTTGATGAGGGAAACCAAGAAATCCCATGAGCCTCCGTAGCGTAGCTCTGAGCAGCTCACGGCTCTGCTCCGCCGTTCTAAAAATAGCTTGCACTGACAAATAAAGGCAACGAACCTACTGCTATGACTATAGGGGTTATGACAATAGGTCAATTTGCCAAAATGTTGAACTATCCCTTTAACACCACCTTTCAGACTACTACAAAAAGCCAGACAAGATAAAGGAGCCTCACCCCTTGTGCAACAAAGACTTCATGGACACAGCAGATGCCGACGACAGTGATTCCCTGCTCCTTACACAGCGTCGCTGCTGCCACAAGAACAACTGTCAGAGCGATGGGAGCCCAAACTGAAAGAAGAAACAAAAAAAACATGAATAAAATGTTTGACAGGGTTTCACATTCATTATATACAGATTTTCTTAAGCCAGACGGAGCCTTCTCGTGCGTGGACACAATCAATCAATTTATCCTCTGCAGCACACAGCTTCCCAAAAACTCATTGTTTAATGTGGTGTTCAGAGGATCTCGAGAAATCTGTTTAGTAGTAGATATCACACAATGAGATGTTCTTACTAACCTGGCTATAAACCAGACACTTCAAAAAATACCACCACTGACTTTAATAGACCAATGAGGGGAAAAGAAAAGTCACTGCAGGGTGAAAATAATGGATGTCAGGCATTAGGTCCTGCTCTTGCTCCTGTTAACGGGGCGGTTGCCGTCCAATTAAAGGAAACAGTTTGGTCGTGCACTTTGAAATATTCGACTTTGTGAATTAATGAGAAGTCTCTGAACGGGCCATTAATTTTGGCCCTGGTGTGGTGAGACTGTCTCATTAGAGAGGGGGAAAACCAGGTTCAAGCCTCAGGTCTTTTGAAGACCTGGCATTTGAATTGGGACAGAGCTTTAAAAAGGAGCTGCCAGATGCCTGGGGAACAGCGCTAGCAGACACCTGCCAGGTGACTCCAACACAACAACTCTAGTCTGTACCGATGCGAGCCAAGCCCGACAGTGAACATGGTGCCTCAGCCGTTTACAAGTTTTCAATTTACATTTACAAGTTACAAAAACTACAGCCAGACTGATGTGTCTCCGTGTAGACACACACACTGCAGGCCATGTGTTGATTGCACGCACATTTTGGCCGATGACTAACAAAAACTTAGCGCTGCACCGATCTGGCCTTTTCAGTCCCAATGCCGATACCTGGGTTTAGCGTATCCGACACCGATCCGACACCAATCTATAAACTGTACACCTCGCCATGTGGAAGACAGCGAAGGCATCAGGCTGGGCTTTAACATTTCTAACCTACCTCCGTAAAAGAATTCAAGTGAATAGATCGGCCTCGTGGATCAGCGCCATTATCCGATTCTGATCTGGTTATTTAGTCAATACCTGGGCTGATATCGGATCTTTATATCAGATCGGTGCATTCCCTACAAATAGTATCAATAAAGAAATGGAACAGACATTGGATGTTTGAGGAAACTTCATAACAGCACCACCATGATTTGCAACAGAGAGGACTTAAAAGTCAGCAGGTCAAATATTGATCAGGATCAGCTGTAATATCACAATCTCGGCTATTCATTTTTTTATGCTTGGATTTCTTAAACTATGACAGTTACCGTAAGTGATGGCAGGAAATAAGGAACAAGACGCAATTAAGGTTTCCATCCAGATCCAGTCTCCAGGGCGACTGTTGATTTCAACCCTTTTCGTTTGACTGTGGTTCCAACTTAAACAACTGTCATAACCTGATGTCTTGTTGTGGGTTGAAATGTTGATGCAAAACTAGAACAAAGTTTCCTCCGTCATAAGGTTTGAGCATTTTTCAAAATAGAAATTGTCTTGATCACGCTGAAACCAGGCCAAGCTGATCACTTGGGAGTATTTTATAACAGTGCTGTTTTGCAACATATAAATTCTCCTCACGGCTAAATTAGAGGAACACACGCAATAGGCATGTGTATTTAATAACAACAAGGATCCCCTACATGTAAAACCACCATTAAACTATAAAATGCATAAGATATACATACAACACAGGTGCATTGCATATGATTTTTTTTTTCATCTTCAAACACTATACATATAACGTGTAATTAAAACAGTCAGAAACCAGTATGTTAGCAGTTATCCCATTAAAAAGGCAAAAATCGATAAAAAATTTATTCACTTTTCAAAATGCAAAACAAATTGGCGCTTAACCACTGAGTTTTCCCTCGGAGCCAGATGTCTGAACCCATTCAAAACTCCGCCTACTGTCATAAACCTCTTCTTCATTCACACAAAACATTTGACTGTGCACTATTTCAGATTTTTTTTAAAAAAAATTTAATGAATGAAGACTGCAACACTGTTTAAGACCTTGCCAAAGATCACTCGTGTTGTAGAGTCACAAGTTGGCTCCCCCCTCCCTCCTCAGTCCTGAATGCGTATAAATATGTCTTCGGGGGGTGCACGTGGGAAATAAAAGGAAAAAAGACAAACCCTGCATGTAACGAAGCCAATTCATCTTGTATATGAGATGTATACCGCATAAATCAGAGACTTATATGAGTGACATACATGAGACTTACCGATGGAGTGGTCTGCGCTTGTTGACTTTGTGTAGGCCAGGAAAGCAGCCAGGAGGAAGATTGAAGACAGCAGCTCCGCTCTGCCAACCACACCTGTGACCTGATGATAAGAAGTGACAAATCGCAATTTTTCAGGCCTATACAGATTTAGAGAAGGCGCGTTTCGTAAAACTGACTGACTTTACTTAATCTATGGGTGAACGTGTAGGAGCAGATCCCACAATAGGTTATTAGTCATACAGCTTGGATAAACTAATGTAGAGCTAACGTCCATTCTAGTCACTTGAAGAACAGTAAAGACACAGGTGACAGCAACTTGAACCTGCATGTTCAACGCCTGGAATCTGGTTGTGAAACAGTAAACCATCTTAATGGATGATAAACAGATAAATATCCCAGATAAAGCAGTCTCTCTGACAGCAGCGCCTGTCATTTGTGTAAATGATGACTGCCCTCATGTGGAAGAAACAACATTCTCACTTCTACCATAATCAAAGACTCCCGGAAAAACGCACACATAAAGGCCCTACATATGGTTCTGCGCTGTAGTTTACAAAACAAGAGCGTAATGTGTCTAGTACGCCGCCCTTAAGAGCAGCTAAGCATTTGCAAGAGGGTTAACAACTTCCTAGAATAAGGTATTAACATCTAGATTAAACATGGCACTTGCATTGTTCTCTGACTTTCCTATGTGTCTCCTGGTGGCAGAGGAAATAATTCACTTGGCTGCCCGTTTAGCTGCAGCTACTATACATCACCGTTCTCCGAGTGGCCACTTCACATGTGTTATAGCCTCGCTGCAGCAATAGTGTGCCTGATCTCCAGCGCAGGGGGCCGTTTGTCTACACACCTCTCATTTGATAACACATATTGTTTCAACACGGCGTTATCTAAATAAGTCTTGACCTACTTTCTCTGCAAACAGACTGGGGACGGGAAATCTGAGGACAAAATCTAAAAGGAATACATCTGTTTAGACTGAGGCAGCATTAAAATTGACTTGTTGGTCTGTCAAAACAAATTTAACAGAAGAGGGCAGAGTGGCTGACCACATTTAGCTCAATTTGTTTGAATTACTCAGACTGCAAATCCCATTTTATGTCTCTGTGTACGACACTGCTTTAGCTATAATGCCATTTTGGAGCCTTTAGATACTGTTGTGGGGTCCGCTCAATCATTTGTACTTGAAGGTACTTGAGGAGGTGGACACACACACACACACACTCAACTGAAATCTTCATTCAAAAAGTCTGATAACCAAAAAAAAAAAGACACTAAGAAAGACATGGGGACACACAGGGGCCCTTTGTACGTACTTATCATGAAGGGACCTTCAGTGCTCGGAGCATAACTCAAAAACAAATGATCCGTTCAGAGAGATTCCAGACGGCGATAACATGAAGGCCATTCGCTGGAGTAACTCTAAGGGCTCATTTGTGAGGCAAATTGTTTCCATTCAAGAAGTCTGAGAGACTCTGCATAGATTAGAGAACACCATGAGGAGGACTGGCGCAGTGGTGCATGCTGTGTAACAGTAGCACTCCTCCCCAAAGAAGCAGAATGTTTCCTTTGTTTTTCTGCTCTGGTCGGGGCCTGTCTGGTCATCAGTTCAGCTAAGCTCAATAGGATGAATTACAAGTCCTAATTGGGAGAAGAGGCTTTTACAGACAAGTCCTATTGAAGAGAATGAGGTTAAGATTAAATGATTGACAGTCGGTAAAAAAAAAAGGGGGTTTAACTTTCTGATCAGTTAACACAACTTCCTGATCTTGATAACAACCATGATGAGAGTTGTAAGAATGAAAACATGTGTTCTTTGAGTTTTACAAATTATCAATGTGCATTGTCACAGGTAGAGATGCACTGATCCACCGTCTTCGGTCCCAAGTCCAATACATCCGTCTCTATACCCAATACCAATCCAATAATACCTCTATTGAATTAATAAACTGTACACCTTGCCGAGTGAAGGAGAGTAGAGGCATCAGGTTTGACTTCAACGTTACTTTTCTAACTTTGTTCTCTGTTTGTGGTCTAGCGGCATGACACATCATGTAGCACGCATCACAAACATAGAATTTAAGTCGAAAAGATACCCGATCAAGCTATTTACTTAATATCTGGGCAAATGCCCGATCGTAATATCAGATCGGTGTATCCCTAGCCAAAGGATGACGACTATACCGAGTTAGCTACAGCTGTAAGAACAGCAGGGGTTTAAATGATAGTAAATGCAGTTACCTTAATCCGTAAGCGAGTTAATAGCATGTATACGACTACAGGAGAGTGAGTATCGTGAATAAGCTACAGTCACAGCCGAAGTAGGCCATAAGGAAAGAAGATCTAACAAAATAAATCAATATATATAAATATATATAAAGTCATTATTTCTAATGTCACTGTCAACTAATTGGAAGGCAGGCTACTACTGCCCCAGTCTGCAGGTTGGAGTGCCCTTGAACCTGAACCTGGCCCTGAATCCCAAATTTCCTCTGATAACACTCAGTACGTTTACATGACACTTGAAAAAAAAACTGATTATTGCCTTAATCAGACTATAACTGGACAACTAACGTGTTGGTCTGACTATTGGAGTTCTCCAACTCCGATTAAGACAGCCAAATAACGCGATTTGGAATTGATTTTCTTCAGCATATTAACGCCTTAATCAGGCCGTATTAACTCACTGAAACAATGCATATCGCCGCCTGAGGAAGAGGACAACATCAATTATTTGATTTTCTCTGTTGCATGTAAACTGGGACAAGGACAGAAATCTGTGCATGTAAACATACTGAGTGTCTCTGTGCATTGAAGAAGAAGTGCTTTGTCTGGTGGTGTTTGTACAACGAGTGTTCAATAAGACCAGAAAACCACTACACTGCACAGGCTATTTACAATGCGGCTTTAGTATTGATCCTGTAGAGGAATCATGCACCCAATAATATGAGTCAAGACTGAGCCATGATGCTTCACCCTGCTGACAGAGGTGATGGGCATGTCGGAGCAACCCTGAGGCAGTGATGTTACAGCTGTGCTGCGTACCAAGTGATTTCCCAATCCTCCTCCTCTGTTCAGTGAGGGCACGTACATGATGTACTGGGATGGATGGCTTTTATACTGTAACCTCTTTTAGACCTTACCGTATATATGTATATGTCAATTTTGGTCCATCATCGCTGTGTTTGCTTTTCATCATGATAAGAGCGCAACAGAAACGCTCCCATCTGACCTAATGTACTGACTCGTCTGTGGAAGGTTACATTTCGTGTCAAAGAAAAGAGCACTGCCCCTGTGGCTCTTGGTTCCAACACAGTCACGGATCGATGATAGTGAACTTTGAGGATTATCTTGGCATGTTGCCTGTTCTCAAACATACCAGGAATGTTATGTTTTGCATACTTTAAAGCTCAAGTGGATGGTGGAAGTCAAACAGAAGGGTGGTGCAATAATAGTTTGTGTGGACAGTGTCACTCCAAGACCACCTGCACAAGCAAGTGTTAAGTGAGTAAAAAAACATCACGAATTCATTGCTCCCCATAACTCACTAGTCATACAGTTACAACAACTGATCCCCCAGGGAATACATTACAATAAGGGAGTAATCACACTATTGATTATATTTCAATGGACCTTTTAGCAGAGAAACTTCAGGTCACTCTTTCTGTTTAATGCAACAACTGCTTTTTAATCTTTTTTTCCTGTTAGCTTCGACTCTTGACTTTTGCACTTACGGCTTCAGTGTGGATGGGATGCACAGCGAACAGCAAGGCCGCCACCAAGCTGGAGTTCTTGTCCAGGAAAACCCGGCACACTCGCAGGAAAAGCACACACACTACGGCGTGCAAGACCACGTTGAAGAGATGGTACGAAGCTGCGGTCAGCTCACTGAAGAGGTAGTTCATGCGGAAGGTGAGTACAGTGAGGGGTCGGTAAGATTTATGGCTCCGCTCCTGTTGTGAGACACATGTTGATGGTGTCAGATGCAGGTCACATGACTAAGATATTAAAACTACCAGGTGTTTGTTACAGTTTTAACCTCATTAGCATAAATTAAACTACAGATAAGCCAGCCATGACACTACACACATTGTTTCTGCTTTTATTAAATCATGTCATTTCTGTAAGTGTCTCATCATTTACCTCGGCCATAGGCGTTCCCCAGAAGTCATTGAGGAACAGGTTGCGGAGAGGGGTCGAGGGCCGTAGGTCCTTGTTGTCAAGGATTGCAGAGACATCGTCAAATACGAAGCCACACGATAGGCTGTTCCAGTAGCACCCCACCACCAGTCCAGTCAAAAGTAAAATCTCCTTCCATGACACGACAGCCATGGCTGACCAAAGCCGTCATTGATCACTGAACAGGAAAAACAAAGGCATATCATTTCAAAAACAGCTGACACCAACATGTGTAAAAAAAAAAGAAAAAAAACAGGCACTTTGTTATGAAGATGGTCTTACAGTTTCAAAACATGTCAACTCTCCAAAGGGTATGGAGATGTATTACTTCATTCAGCAGCTTGACGACCTTTTCTTTACTCACTTCCTGGTGAAATTAATTTGGGATATAATGACTTAAAATCTATGTTAATCTATTTAACCTATATTTATAGTGGCAATCAATTTTTGACAGATGATCTCATTCTCAAGAGGGACTGGTTTCTGACAGACATACAATAATACAACATTAGAGACAAACATTTGTCAACACTGAACATACAACATTTAGGTGACTGTGCCGAATGGAAACAGATTAACACTGTAGACAGGAACAGATTTCCAAAGATGCTTTTTTCCATTCCACGTTTAGTGGGATCAAGCTGGACAACTACCGATCCTGCTTGCTGTAGCATATTCCGGTCATATTATGTCACCGTTATCTCCGTCTCTCTCTCTCTCTCTCTCTTGATAATCTACCACCCTAATTCATTCTTCAGGGCTGTGGTTTATTCGTGTCATGAATGTCATGGCAGCTGAACTAACCCAACAAATTACAAAACGGCTGAAATATCACCCTACAAGATTAAAAAAAACAAACAAAAAAACCAAATGGTCTAGTCACTGGTCAAGCACAGTCAGTCACAACTGTACGTTATGCTAAAGCAAAATTTGGGTGTACCTCGGTAGTGACATAAACCCTTTAATAACGAGCATAAACAGTGTTTAAGTATCCATTTAACTGAATATTTTTGGCTGGTTTGATTGAAAAAACACAACAACGCATTGATACCAAACGGTACGAATACGAGAGAGTTTAAAATAACACATTTAATACAAATTTTCAGACCGGTTGCTGCAACATAACATGAGCTAATTTAGCGGCTAATGCTAGCTAGCTTGGTACCAGTCTGTAAACCGGATACGGCGAAGTTGCGCGTTTGTTGTATTTCTTACGGGTCTTTGATGATAATCCAAACTCACCGTGTCTGTAGCAGGACAGGTGGTGACAGCAGGGATGGTATTATTATTATTACAACGCCAGGGATGCTTTACAAACACATAGCGTTACCCTCCATGCAGTAAAAGCGATACTCCTCTTGTACAAGCTAGCCTAGCTTAGCCCCCCCTCTAACGCATCACCACCACTATCACTTCCGGGGGCAGAGGTGAGCGCGAGAGTTAAACGTTAGCCAAGGCAGAGCCAGTCAGTTGATTGTTTTTACTTTTTTAATGGCAAATTCAACCGTGTTCCGTCAATGCCAAACTTTAAGAGCGGGTTATATAACTACTGTGTGTTAGTGTTCATGTTCGCAGTGTCTCTACAAGTCGGTAAAGTTACATACAAGGGTGCACTCGCCGTGTTTTATTGCTAGTTTTGTTGCTTTTTTTTCTTGTGGACTCTAAGCAAGCTAACCGTTGTTGTCAGTGGTAACCCTGCGGTAACCTAGCAGCCAAAAGCGTCAGCGCAGCATCTGTCCATGGAAACCTCAGGATGATTATTTACTGTATTTTCTATTTTTAATGTATCTGTGGCCTTTATTCTCTTATGTTTATCATAACGTTACTTAATTTATGTCGCCGAGTTAGCTCAAATGATTCCTGACGTTTAGGGGTCTGACGTTATTTGCCAGGTAACTCGTAAAAAAGGCTAACAGAAGTGGAGTTACTTTTTTAACGGTAAAAGTCACCATAAAGTTGGTGTTGGTTTAAAACGAATTGTAAATCTAATGTTGAGGAGCACAGCAATGTATAGCAGGGAACTAGCTACGCTAACCAGCCAATACTCACTTACATCCTGTAACGTTAGTTAGTATTATCACTGAGCTCTCTGCTGCTCGTTTTGTTTTTAATCTTTATAAACACACTACAAATAAACAAACCAAGATGGCTGCTGCACTTGATTGGAACAAAGTGACGAGAATTGACCCAACCTCCCTCCAAGAAGAAGGCGAGGAAGACAATTTGAAGGAGGTCTTCAGCATGCTGGTCTTGGTAACAGTCTACACACACTCCACACACTGGTATTAATCACTACCTCCGCCTCCAACACACTGGTATTAATCAGTCCACACATATTTCCGCTCCTCCAGTTGCCCAACCACCACCACCATTGCATCTCTGGTTTTAAATAATTACAGATATGGTAGTAAACAATAGTAAACACAGTGGTGCTGCCTGTTTGAAGGCCTGCACTTTTATTTCACAAGAACAGAGAAACATGTTGTCTCTCCCAGGGCTGCAAGAAAGGAAAGAATGATGTCATTATTTTCTAGCAGCTTGTTTTCGACACATCATCTTGTATGGTCTCCGACAACTACCATGTGATTGGCCAGAAATTTGAAGTTCTGCACTTGAGTTTCTCAAGAAGTATTACATGTCCTGGTCAGAACTAACTTGATTCTTGTTCTTGCCACCGTCCTTGAGAAAACAAACAAATGTCTCTGTTCTCGGGGAGTACGTACAGGCCTTCAGTGAGTGTCTGCCAGTGCCACTGCTGCTTGCAGGACAGAAGAGACAGGCTGCAAGTCTGATCCTGGATTATTTGCCCAGGGCATTACAGCTCCATGCTTCTTCTTTTCTTTTTTGGCTTTGTCAGCAAAATATCAGATTGGCCAGATTGTTTTACATTGAATGTCCCCTCCTTCTGTGGTCTGGCTCTTTTAACCTGCATATTTCACATACTGTAGAAGCTTTACACAAATATTAATATATATGTAATATTATCACCCTTGTGTTATATTATGTTACTGTTTTTTTCTTCATTTCATTACTTTCCTCTGTGCAGCCTGAAGACTGGGGGGTGAAGGGCAAACCTCCTGAGAACATTATTCACGTCCTCAAAGTGTTTCAGGCCATGCTCAAGGTGTTCAATCTTGTTATTCCTATACCCTGATCTTTACCATGCATGTCTATCAACAACCTGTCTTTCATTATGTAATATATTAGAATACATAGATTATAAGTCTAATTATAAAAGCCAATGCAATTTTTGTATTATTGTGAAATAATATTAGTTTGATATTATCATCTTCTCTCTCTCCCTGTGTGTGTTAGATTAAAGACCGGGAACTTACGCTTTCTCACAACTTCATCGAAAACATTGGCATGAAGTACGCCAAAACTGGTCAGTGCATACAGAAAGTTTACTCATCAAAATGTTTGCTAGGAAGCAACACTATTTATTTAAATTAACCATCATGGCTTCTGTACTATAGAAAAGGAGCTCCTGGCCAAGGTGTCCAGGCTGGAACAAGACCGCAAGGTAACACTTTAAAATATGTATATTTATGTGTTGTTTCTTTACTTTATGCTTATATTATATGTTAAACAGGTATGAAGTGTCTTTGTTATCACTGAGTCGGACATTATTACCACTCTTTATAAAAGTGAAAGAAATACATTAAGGTGTGCACCTGAAAATTACCTTTCATGCTGCTTTACTACCGGCAACAGTGCCAAATCTTTTATCCAGTCATAAGCGTGTAACCCGGGCTACAAAGGGATTGGTTGCGGTGACTGAACGACAGCACATAAGAAGATTACAGCTAATTCCCCGCATGCTCACAGCCATTACGTGTAGTGTCAACTTGATTGTTTTTTAAGGTCTGTATACAATTAGAATCTTTTTTTTTCTTCTCACGATTTGCACATCGGCTTTGTAAAGAGAGAAATTTAATACTAGTTAAAGAACAAGTAAACTCCACGGTATGTGCATATTTATTAGCGTTGTAAACAGATGGAGGTGATGTGGAAACTTAAGAGGTCTCTTGGTGGGGGTTGTTTATGTGTTTGTATGTCTTATTTCCGGTCCATACGGCTCAGTTCTCCGGCACTGGGCCAGACACCCGCTTTCTGAGAGATGAGATTCGGCAGCTTGAGACCCAGCTGGAGCAAAGGGAGACGGAGTTGACCCACTTAAGGAAAGAAATGGGCAAGGATAAGAAAACCAACAAGGAGGTATGAGCAGAGCACGCTAGCCACTGTTTGCATGGATAGCGTAAGACTTTGGGCTCAGCAAGGAGTCCTTGGATGACCCGTGATTTGACAGTGTGTTGACACTGTGCTGGTATTTCCCTTTTAAGTACATGCTATAGAAGAGAATATTTTCATCCTGTGGTTGTTATTAATGGAAAGAGAACAGGTTTAAATGAACTGCGTGATAATATTTTTATTATGCAAGCACCAAATCATTATTTTCCACAAGGAATGTAAAAGAAAACTACCACTTTGTCAAATTTAAAGAGAGCAGTTTCACATGTTTGAATTCTTGGCAAATAATCTGTAGTTGCACTAATCCTATTAGACATTGTCTACCAGTCACTTTCCACTGATTAATACTCAGGTCAAAACACAGGGGCGAGGCGCTTGTCTAGTCAGTTATCTCTTTAAATGTGTCAGATGTTTACTAGTGGGTTTCTTTTTTTTTTTAGCTATTTTGACTCACATGAAGTGATGGATTAAAGATAAGCAGTGTTTTCTAAGGTCACAGCTGTCCTTAACTGTGCAGAGGACAGTCATTGTTTTGTACACAGATTAGTTTCTCTCTCAGCCTTTTTGTTCTGCTGTCTGTCTGTTCTGTTTTCCCAGTTGGCCGTGCGAGCAGAGGAGGCTGAGGATGAGGTCAAGAAGTTGAAAAGAGAAGTATGTGGTGGCTGGCACTACATCATATGGACATTAAAGCTTTTTTTTATATATATATGAAGCGGTCTTTGCATTCTCCATCAGCACACTGTGTACCCCATCTAGTCTTACTTCACCTAGTCTCCTACGCCCTGCCATAATTTATGAATGCAAATGTTTTTGTTAAGCTCATCATCTCTTTCCATCTCTTTCTACTCTGTTGCCAAAGATAAAAAAGCTTAAGAAGAAGGTAAGACATTCAGGTAGTGTAGTCAAATAGAACTAGTTTACAGTTGCCACAAGTCGCCCAGTAGTGGTGCACTTTAAAAAAAATTTAAAATTTACCACAGCTTTTATATGGAACGCCATTAAAAGGTCAGAGAGAGTATGAGCTTCCCAGCAATGATTGTCAGAGACACTGAAAACAGGTGTCAGATGAGATAAGATAAGGTTCAAATTGGCGGGGAGGGGGGCAGACGAGGTACGAACAGGGTACAAATAAATAAATCAAAGTGCTGCAGGTAGTATTTTATTCTATAGGCATGAGATATATAGCTCCGTAGAGAGAAACAACATTTCATGGTTGTGGATCACATTGGAAATACATCATAAAATATGGAGGGAAAAAAAAAGACAGCTGCTCAGAGGCTCCAAAGGTTCAACTCGAAAGCATCCAAATTAGCTTTTCATTAATAAACCATTTCAACATAACATGTAATGTAAACATAAGAGAATTCAGTTCTTCACCATATCATAGTGTACGGGATAGCGCTTCATTTCTGGCAATAATAACTCTGTCCTCGCTGTGCCATGACAGAACGAGCAGCTCCGGCAGGATGTGGACTTCTACGTTGGAGAGCTGGAGCAGAAGGAGCCGGGCCCGTCCAGAGATGAGAACGCAGAGACCCAGAGGAAACTCAACTTAGCCAACCGCCAGCTCTATCAGTGCTTGGAAGACCTTCAGGTACCTGGAAATATGTGTTTTCTCTTCTCTTCCTTCCTCTGCTGAACAAAACAAGTCAAACAATAACACCATACTTTAGTCTTTTGAGAACCCCCCAAAACAGACCGTATCGGTGTTTTTATTTCAGATTCTTATGGCTTTCATCTGTTTTTATTATGCCGTCTTTGTAGATCTGATTTATTCCCTGCAAAGGTATGTGTCTGAAAATCAAGATCATAATATTATCCTGTGTCCGTCAGCGAGCCGAGGATGAAAACCTGTATCTGAAGACGCAGAACGAGCAGATGCAGAAAAGTCTGGAGGAGTCCGTGAAGGAGATGGAGAAGATGACGGACGAGTACAACAAGATGAAGATTGTTGTACAACAGACCGACTCCATTATGGATCAGCTCAGGAAAGAGAGGGATCATGCAAAGCTGCAAGTAAAGACCCCTCAATGAAAGATCCCTCTTTTTGATTACCGTACATGACAGGGCTTATCATTTGAAGATGATCACATGCATGAAGTCAGTTCCTGTTAAAAAAAAAAACACTAGAGCGTTGAAGCTGTTACGGCTTTTCAAAACAAACTACCATAACATTGTATGGCAGATCCTGATATGCGTCTTTTTGTCTGTGTTCAATGTGCAGGTCAGAGAGTTAACAGATAAGATCCACAGCATGGCTGAAGACAATGACCCCATCATGGCAGCAGTCAATGCCAAAGTGGAGGAGTGGAAGGTGGGTCTCAAGTTAATCTCTGCAGCTGTCACCACCACATCACCTCTTATCTGTTGTTTCTCTTTAAGCCAGATGTATGTTAAAGATATGGGAAGTTGTAGAAAAGAGTAACCCATAGAGTTAAATGGTAATTGCTTTTTACAATCTGGACCTTATTTCAAGCATAAAATACGATCATTTACTCACCCAGATAACTTTGGTGTCATTACAAGTCGTTCCAATGAAATTAGATCCAGCCGAGAGCCTTTTAAGATTTTATTTATTTGCACATATAAAATAGAACAAAACATTTACTTAGCTCTCTTACTAGTAAGAAAAAAGAGAAATGTGCAGGTGAGGTCTGAAACCCGAAAGGCTTATAACATGACCTCACCTTGATCTAACAAATAATTGAACAGTAAAGAAATAACACATAACACATTATCTGCCGTGAAACTTGTTCATTTCAATTCATCTCAAGCTCTCCGCAATCTGGACTCACTAAACCTCTGGCTAGTTGCACTAAATATGGACCCGAATGCTGAAGCAGAATGATTATTGGGCTGGGCAGAGCTCAGAGATGACATCATCCAGGTCATAGGTTAGTAGGTCAACCTATAGACCCCCGATGATGATAACAGCTCACCCCGGACTCAGAGGGGAATAACACTAGCATTTCATAACAAAATATTGGTGAAATGAACGAGTTTCGTGGCAGATAATGTGTTATTTAGAGGCTGGATGGAGAGGAGAGGTCTGCCCTGCAGACTCTAATTATACGGATGCGGCTCTCGGCTGGATCCAATTTCGTCGGAACGACTTGTAATGACACCAAAGTTATCTGGGTGAGTAAATGCTCGTATTTTATGCTAGAAATAAGGTCCAGATTGTAATAAACAGCAATTACCCTTTAATATGAGTTCCTTTATGATCACAGGAATTCCACAGAGAGTCCTTTATTCACTTTTTTATGCTTTCATAAAGTTATAGGTGAAATTTTCTGCTATTGAAAGACATCCCAACCCAAAACAGTCAAAACAGCTTCATTCATCCACAGAGTAAGCATGCATGTTGTTGCATCAAGTGGAAATTTCATTGTTGAAATCCATAACAAAGTCACGCTCTCAGTTCACAAACTGGTCTAAAAAGGCTGATGTTAGACACAAGCAATGTGTCGCAGAGAAAAACAAAATTACAAATAAAATAGAAACAGATAGAAAACATTCACCACAGTGTTGCTGCTACTTTGTAGAGTGCTGCTCTAGCACTCTCACTATTAAAGCTCTTCACCCCAGTGGGCCAAATAACCGGGCCTGTGTCCCTGGCCTGCCACTTTTTTTTTTCTTATGGCTCCACACTGGCAACAGCCGCGGCCGAGCGTCTGACCATCCCATTCTCATGAACGTGATTTCTCAGTATGAACGTGATTTCTCAGTATCGATGTCTTATGAGAATGTCTTCAAATTTGGCATAGAAACAGACAAATCACTGCACAGCTGATCTTCCATTGAGAAAGTAGTTCTCTCACTTCTGGAAAGACACTGTATTTACAGTTCGCCTTCTTCGTGTTGCACAACACGAAGAAGCGGAAATTACCGACAAGACCTTAGCTTCTGAGGGTCATTTGCATATTGGGATCAGCCAGTGATTGACCCAGTTTTGGAAAACACACAAAGCACACTGTCATGTGTGATTAAAATCATATTTTGACAGTGCAGCGGCTGAACAATGCCAAAGGATTTGACACGGTGCCTCAGACAGTTATTTTGACTGACAGGTCTGTTGTTAATGTGTTTGTGAGAGCTAGAGGGAGAGCGAGCGAGGGAGATCAGGGCGAGGATGGGCTGAGCGAATCAATGAGCTGCACTTAGCTCTGCAGTGAAACAGGATTTCACCCATTTGAAATGGTAAAAAAAAAAAAAGAAGAAGAAATCAATGTTGATATTGTGGCAGGCCGCCACAAATATGTAGATGAATGTATAGGAAACTGGAAAACAGTGATGAAATAATGACTTGTGGTCAGAGATCAGCTTCACCGTGACATCAATGTTGTGCAAAAAACATTGTAACAAAGTCAAGAAGTCAAGAGGAACCCATACTTCCTTCAAACTGACTGGTCGGTGATGGTTTTAGTTTTGAATGTGCTGTTATGCATCTCTTCCATCCGGTGAGTTTGACCCTTCTTTGAACGATCGTGAATCTTCTCCAATTTCTCACACAGAGAGTGCTCTCTGGGAAGGATGATGAAATCCTGGTGTACCAGCAGATGATCCGTGATCTGAGGGAAAAACTGCGCTCGGTCCAACTGGACTTGGACAAAAGCAACGTTCTTGCCCTGCAGCAGGTCTGTATATTATTCAGCCAGGCCTCGCTAATCTCAACATCGAAGGTCACTGTGGTCGCATGCCTTTAATTGTGTCCTTCGGTGCCAGGGAGTGCTGACTTACCATCAGTTGCAATATCATGTTCTTCCATCCATCCATCTATCTGTCTGTCATTTTCCCTCCTGTCTGCTTTCTCTCTTTTTTTTTTTTTGCCTTGTCACATCTTATCAACCCGTCTTTCCTTCCGCTGCCCCGGGCCAGGTCATATATGAACTCTGTGCTGTAAGTTTCATCTGTCACGAGCTGCTTATTCACCCCCCACTCTCCTGCTCCCTGCTCCCTGCTCCCCCTCTTTGTTTTCATTTCATAAATTTTCCTAATGATGAAAGCACCAATAACTCTTAACCGCCGCGCTCGGTCTTACAACATAAATCCTCATCGTTTGCTGTGAATACCCAACAGGCCGTTCAGGAGCGAGATAATCAAATCAAGATGCTGAGCGAGCAGGTGGAGCAGTACACAGGCGAAATGGAGAAGCACACCCGACTCATTGAAGAGCTTAAGACGTCTATGAAGAGAGACAGAGGTGGGTGGATGTTCCTAGATATTCCTAAATGAACTCTCCCTTCTCCCTCATATCAAAAACAGCTGTGATGCAGTCGTTCAGTTGCTCTGTTTAAAGTGACACTCATTATTTGGCTTCTTAGCAACACGCCACACTTCAGTCAGCCTTCCCTCTCTTTATTGTGGGCTGCAAATATTTAGAGTAATAGTGAAGAATTAGTTGTGGAGTTGTGGTGAAAGTTGATTTGCTCACACAGAAACAGAAAACATCAAATTTAGAAGGAAAAAAAGAGAAAGAAAGAAACTCCAGCTATTTGTAAGGCCCCTTAAAATATCACATGGAGTAAACTATGGGCTATTTAATTAAGTTTAGTTAGCTCAAGTCGATAATTCAAAGTATTCAAAGTATGAAGCAATTTAAGACAGGTGTCTAATAGGATACAATGATGTCATCTTATATACAAAATATGAAACTTAACATCATAATATTCTGCAGAAAACATTTACTGATGTAACTCAGGAACGGGAAAGAGAGATTGTGACCAATTGACTGGTTGATGGAGACGTTTGATAATTCTAGTTTAAATATAGGCTCATGACATTGACAGATCAGGACTATTCATGGTCCTGTCCGCTACAGAATTAAACATCAGTGTTTTTAGATTAACAGTAGCTCAAACTCAGATGCAGTGATGGAAATAACGGAGTTAAAAATAAAAGGCCTTACTAATGGTGCTATTTTTTTCAGTAACAAGTTACTGCTTCCCCTGTTATTAACGGCAACGCCATTACTGTTACTGACAATAAAATGCGCCGTCACTCGGCTGTACTTGATCACTGGAGCGGCTTTCACCCAAGCAGGCTCTCTCTCAGCAATGAGAGCTCTTAAAGGGGCCATATGATGGAAATATCACTTTTTGAAGGCTTTTTGAAAGCATATATCTGGATGTTTGTGTTGCCTTCCGGCCCCCAAAATGTGAGAATTCATAAAACAATCTATAATGTGCAGGCTCCCTAGGTTTAAATCCATGTGGTTTTACGAGCTGTTCCCTCAGTTGTCTTCCAGTGATGCAATAGGCTAATACCACCCCTACCTGGTACCGTTAGAAAGGGCGGGGCACGCAGTGGTTCATTTGCGTCTGTAGGCTCTGAAACCAGTCATTCTGAACAGGACTGTTTTGAGAGGATGAAAAGAGCTGTGATGTTTGATCCTTGGGGTATTTTGACCAAAGTATGCCACAGACATGTCTTTAAGACACCTGGGAACTATTTTAATTTGTGGAAAAAGGGAATAATATGTCTCCATTAAGTTTTCCCTCTTTGGTGAAGGCGGGTGAAGGGGACGAGAAGGCGAAACAACCGCAAAATTTCATCATAAATCAATCAGAGGCAGAGTAAAGAGGCTGCTTGTTCACAAACACAGCAGCAAATACCGTACACACCAGTATCAGGAGGAGTTACAGTGATGGCGGCGAGTTCAATGAGTTCAAAGGTAGCTTTCTCAAACTGGAAGCACAAGCATTGTTATTCCTTTGTCAAGGTGAAAGGTACAAAGTTGTACATAACATGCGAGGTGATTTGACATATTTAAGGATTTTATTAAAAAAGTAATGCGAAAGTTACTTTTCCTGGTAATAAGTTAATTTTATAATATGTAACTAACTCTACTAGCCACAACTAATGACTTAAAAAAGTAGTGTGTCAGTGAGTCTCTGCCATTTTAAAGTAGACCAAATGAACTTATTAAGCTTATAAAACATCATTTCCTTTTTTTGTGTGTGTTTTGGTTGAAGACCTGCCGTTGACCACGCAGCAGAGGAAGATGGAGGATCTGAAGTGGAAGCTGGAAGCCGCAGAGACCCGAGCCGTGGAGGCAGAGCGGGCTGCAAAACTCACAGAAGCTCACGCTGAGGAAAAGGACAAAGCGCTCATTGAGGCCTCGAACCGCTTGAGCCAGTACGAGTCTGTAAGTCTACACATACCCTATCTCTCCGCTTGGCTCGCATCAGAGATTTTTTATTTTCCAAATCGAATTACTCGATCCTTAAATTCCCAGAAGTAGGCCTTATGGGTTTTTTTTTCTCCTTGTCAATATTCACTTTTAACAGAGACACTGAAATGGCTGTGTGACTGTGGTGTGATCAACATGCTTTTTGGGTCCACAAGCTCAGTGTTTGTCTTTCACCGTGTCTAATCACATCCTGATTTTTTCCCAAGAAGCGTAGGAATTGGGAAAACAAGGAAATAAAAGACAGTGAGACAGGACGTGCTTTTTGACGGACAAGTAAACCGCATCTCTGTCTCTTGTGTTACAGGGCACTTATGGCCTGGAAGCTGCCATAGCGGAGATCAAAGAGTGCAAAAATCAGATTAGAGTGAGAGATTGCGAGGCCGAGGCCATGACCAAAGATATCAACCAGCTTGAGATGAGAATCAATGACCTCATGGACGAAAACGAAGATTTGCGAGAAAAACTGGGTCAGATTCTTAAATAAAATTAACAAAATTATAGTTCCCATCTTCTTGTCTATTTAGACAACATTCACTTTATTTGGTTCTTCTTTTTTCATGACTGCAAGGCCTGGGACCAAAGCAAGAGGTGGATCTGACAGAATTCAGGCGAGCCAAAGATCTCAGGCAACGTCAGTACAAAGCAGAAAACCAAGTCCTCACCAAAGAGGTAAATGTGGGATGTCAGCGGTTACAACCACAGCCTGTCAAACCATGACGTTTCTCTGAGATCCTCTCATCTCACAGCTTGATTTTTCTTTTTTCTTTTTTTCACTAGATTGAACGGCTTGAAGAAGAAAGACTTGAGCTCAAGAAACAAGTCAGAAGCATGGCGAAGGAAAGAGGTGATGCACAAATCATGGAATTGAATAACGTGTTGACACTCTTTCATGTTTTTCCCACGTTATCAGATCAAAGGGAGAAGATTATAAGAAGCAGAATCTGATCATTGTTTTTGTGTGCAAGCCTTTAAATGTTTGCATTATTTAGCAAAAATATGTAACTCAAAATATCATCTCTGGTTTTGTCTGAGCATCAACGGTTCAAGTGTTATTTACCATGTACCATGTGGTGCTTCATGTTGATTCCTAGAATTACATCAGAGCGTTGGATAGGGCTGTCACAATCACAAAATTTTAGTTCACAATTAATTGCCATACAAATACAGTCTTTTCTATTAATGATTTTAATTGTCTTTTTCTGATCGTTTTGTGCTTCTATAATAGTATACGCCTAAATATGGCAATAATACATACACCTTATGAAGAAGAAGAATAAGAGCCATTTATTGGCTTTGCAGCTAAATTCATGATGCTAATGTCAAAAGATGCTCAATGAAATGCAGTTGTCATATATTAGAAATGAAGATAAACAGTTTGTGGCTCCACTCATTCAACCAAACCATAGTATATATGGTTTGGTTGGATGGATGATTATGTTATTAAAAGTGGACTATTCAAACCTCAAAAGGTGGAAAACGACAAGGAAGTAGTGATGGAAATATATTTCTGTTAGTTTCATCCAGCTGTTTGGAAACGATTTTAACAGTTATGCAAAATAATTGTGACAGGCCTATGTGAAAGCCTAAAAATGTTTTCATTATTTAGCAAAAGTATGTAACTCAAAATATTATCTCTGGTTTTGTCTGAGCCTCAAAGGCTCAACTGTTGTTTACCATGTCCTGGCCATGTGATCCTTTGGTTTACACAACAGCGTTGAATTTCAAATTCAGTTTCATATCTTTTTTTGCACTTTCACCCTTGAACGTTCTCTGCCTCCAACACAGTGAAGAACAGTGGAAGTTGTGGTGCCATAATGCAATGATGATTAATTAAACAGTGCTGATTATAATCGTATAATCGTTGTCTCTGTAGGGATGCCACAGTCCAGCTTCCTCCTGGATGACGACATCAGGCCCAGCAGAACTCTGCCACTTAAACAAAGCAGCACTTACACAGATGAGGAGATCAGACGCAAGGTAAGCTCCTGGCCGATGATGTCATCTCTCACATCTCAATTTAAGATGAGTCCCAGTGACTCAAAGAAGCACCATTTACTGATTAAGCCACAGAATCAATTTTGTTTTCAGAGTTAATTGCAAGTGCTGTCTGCATCTTTTAATCCAATTATTATTCGGCTTTGATTGTTGAGAAACTATTTGTTGTTGTCAAATCAAAAGAAATTACTTGTTTTTATTCTAATGCTGTGCTTCTTGTGGCTTTCATTACTTTAACACAGTTGATTGTAGAAACTCAGTCTTTTAGTACTTTTAGTAAATAGAAAAGCATTATATGTAACAGTTGCGTAACATCGTGAGGAGTTTTGCTGGTGAAAACACACATTGTTGTTTAATTTGTACTTGCAGAATGAATACCTAGAAGAACAACTGAGCAAGAAGGAGAGAGAGCTGTCGCTTCACAAAACCCAGTCTCAGATCAAATGTAAGTAAAACCATGCTGTCCATCAGGAGTTCACATGGTCATCAGAGTCTCTGCCATCAGTCTGATAACAGTTTAAAAATGGAGAATATGCACAGAGGGGATCATTTTTAGTTTTTTTTAGATGAATTAAATACTTATGTCTTCACTCATATTGTGTCTTCTCTGGTGAACTTGCAGTGGAAGAGCTGTCAAAAGTGAAACAGGAGCTGGAGTCTGCTCTGAGAGATGCTCTACAGGCCTTGAGGACTAATCCAGGGGTTTCTCCATCTGGCGGTGCCATCAATATTCCTAGTCTGGAAAGACTGGCTAATGTGAGCGTCTACCTTAAACTTTACACATCTAATGTTAAAATTTGAATGTTTTAATTTATTAACTTATTGCCACAGTGTGATGCATGGCTGAGGATGTCAATTTTGATGTACACAGGAAGTGTACATCAATAATTAATGAGGGGCTCTCCTCCTTTACAGACTTACCAAAGTTTATCAAAGTGTGATCATGCACAATTTTGTTAATAATTACATAGAAAATTCACCACAGTATCAGTTTGCACCTTGTACAAAGCAAAGTACTGTACAAAGTCTGCTGAAAACAATGGACTCAGGTATTTCAATGTCTTTTACCAGTTGGTGATGCATAGGGCTTGTTACATAGCAACTCCATAAACAATGAGAGTAGTGAGACATTTGGTGGATGATGGTGCTCTGTGAGATGTTTCATTAGTAAGTCACATTTGTTTAATGTTGACTGATGATCTTTTCTATTTCACAGACTGGTTCTATAATTTTAAATTTGTTTTAATGGCTTTTCTTTCTTCACGTCCCTCAGGTGACCGATGTGGACAGCATGAGCGGCCAGTCTGAGTTCAAGGCCCAAATACATCAGCTGGTCGGGAGAAACGAAGAACTGAGGCAGGAGCTGAAATCAGCGCGAGAGGAAGCAACGAATAGCTTCGGCCAGCTCGCCAGAGCCAGAGAAAAGGTAAATCCAGACGGTGTCGTGTCAAGACTGAGAAAAAATACTGTTGTTGTTTATGTTGAAATGCATGAAAGGAATAGTTCAACATTTTGGCAAAATGGCCCATTGCCATAATCCCTTTAGTCATAGCAGTAGGTTCATGACCTTTAATTGTCAGTGCAAGCTATTTTTAGAACAGCGGAGCAGAGCCGTGAGCTGCTCAGAGTTACGCTACGGAGGCTCATGGGATTTCTTGGTTTCCCTCATCAAACTCATCAAATACACAATCCAACAACTCCAAAACGCTCTGGTGGACAAGTTGTGACCTGCACATTCACCACGCTATGAGATAATAACACAACGTTACCACACAGAGTTGTTTTAGAGGGTAAATGCTGATGCTGGATTGTGTATTTGATGAGTTTGATGAAAACTGTCCCTGACAGGAATGCTCTGAGCACATCATCTAAAAATTGTTTTGCATGAATTTCCCTCTAAAACAACTGTCTGGTAACGTTCTGTTATTATGTCATAGCGTGGTGAATGTGCAGGTCACAACTTGTCCACTAGAGCGTTTTGGAGTTGTTGGATTGTGTATTTGATGAGTTTGGTGAGGGAAACCAAGAAGCCTCTGTAGCGTAGCTCTGAGCAGCTCGCAGCTCTGCTCCACCATTCGAAAAATAGCTTGCACCGACAATTAAAGGTAGCGAACCTACTGCTATATGACTATAGGGATTATGGCAATGGGCCAATTTGCCAAAATGTTGAATTATCCTTATAACTCGCGTGTGTGTGTACACACGTGGGGGGACATTTGCCTTATTTGGCAAGAATACAGAGAAATTTTGGTCACCTCACTAAGATTTTTATGGCCACATGCTTAAATATGATTTGTCAAGTTGTTCACAGTCAAACACTCAATAAACACCGGTTACGCAAGGCCAACTTCAAATGTTTACAGCTGTGTGTCGCAACTCTGTTTCCCACAGCATAAACATCTCACATGAAAGTAGTTGACCACACGCATTTACTAATTTACATAATGATGATTTACAGAGACAGTGGCAACGCCTGACATGCTCTCTCTGAGGGTAATTACTAGCATGACTACAGCATTTCTCCATCGAATCCGTCTTTGCTGGTTTTACATGTGCTGCTTCTGTTTCATATAACAAGAAGTAAACAGACTCCTCGGGCTGCGTTCGACATTCGGCTTTTAAAGTGACGGAACATAAATGAGAAGTCATGTTTAATAGAAACCGTGTTTTTGAGAGCACGGCCAGATCCCGGATCGTAAAAAGGAGAAACACATTACATATATCAAAGCTTCAGTTCTTTACTTTTATTCTGCTGCATCAATCTCTGTCTTTTTACAGTCTTTTTTTTCCCCGCTCCGTGGTCGAGTTCACTGTGCTCTCACATAATGTTTTGCATTTTATTATAATTAAATTTTATGTTTCACATTGAATCTATTGGAAAGTCACTGGTATTTTTATGGCAGTCACCTAATCTTAATCTCAGAACAAAACTGCTGTTTGTCATGACAACGACTCACGCTCCCCCTGATCCTATTCATTCAGCTTTTTTTTTTCATTTTTATTTGTTCTGTGTATGGTCATTTTTATTTAATCATGCATTATTGACAAAATGATGATACCAGATTGTAATTCACACATTCCATGCATGGAAAGGAGCAGGATGAAAAAAAAAACTTTTTTTCCCACCACTTACTCAGTTCATTTTAAAATTAGAAATAGATAGTCTGCCAATTATTCTTGTAAATATCATAGAAGAAAACAGAAGCACTCGATTATGGCCGATGACTTCCCATTATAAAATCAAAAACAAAGACATCATAACATTAGTAACTACCTGCACATTTCACATGAATTTAGATTTTTTTCTTTTTCAGCTCCAGTATGAATTTAAAGATTTATTTTTTTTTTTGCCTTTATTGATAGTAGGCTTGTAGAGAGGAGACAGGAAATCAGAGATTTTGCAGTATAGGGCCTTCCGATGCGGGTCGAACCAGGGCCACCTGCAGCGAGGGCCTCAACATATACCAACTGAGCTAAAGCTTTTTATGTTATCAGCTTTTTATATCATTATGTTATTATATGGGAGGAAGTCGTAATTACGCACAAATGACATTCCTGATGACACTGAAGTTGGCGTGGCTGTGATATTCTTTGTCTCTGCTCGTCAGGTGAGCCAGTTGGAAGGCCAGCTGGAGCTGCACAGGAAGTCGAGCAACGGTGGCGTGGCCCTCCGACCTCTGACCCTCCCCGAGGGCCTGGGGCCCAGCAGCACGGAGGTCATCAGCTCCCTCAACGAGTACGCTGTGCGTCTCCTTCAGGTCAGTGTCGCACCGTCTTCTCAAGACCTGGGTGGGAAAACCTGTAGATCAACTGTGTCTCAAGTGTGATTTAATCATTCGCTGTGTAATACTTTAATCGATTAGGAGTTGAAAAACAAGGAGGAACAAATCAAGAAACTTACAGGAACTCTGGTGGGATACAAGGAGAGGTTTGCTGTCATCAGCCACCAACAGGGACTCCTCTATAAAGAATACCTGAGGTGGGCTGAGAAGAGAATTACTCACAATGCACAGCTCATGTGAAGTGCAAGGCGTGAAAAAAATGTGTGTGTGTGTGTTTTTCTTGCTCAGTGAGACGGCGGAGTGGCAGAAGGAGAGAGCCACGCTGACCGGGGTGAAGGACAAGCTGGAGGAGCAGAAGCAGGTGGATGCTGTTAAAATCCAAGAGTTCAATGTAAGTCAGACGAGTAAATGTTTCCCATTGTTCGTGGTATTTAGCGCCGGGGGAAGCACCGCACTTACCGAGTGGTTTGAAAACACTCTCTTTAATATTCAAAAACCCACAAGATGGAACTAAATAGATTACGGATAAATCTCCTCCATGTTGTTGTGTCTCTCACTGAGGTTTTCCTCCAAATTGATAAATGTGAAACATGCAAGAGGGAAACAGGCCTCATGCTCTTCTAGTTAGAGGTGCTCATATGTAAGTTGTTTTCCCTGTCTGATGTGGTTTCGTGTCAGGAGTTGGTGGTGATGGTGATGGTGATGATAATGGGCGCTTTGGCAAGAGCTTTGGCACATTGTTGCATTTATTTTTAAGGTTAAAAAGAGCATAGACTGGACACTACTGTGACTCACTACTGTAAATAATTGTAATAATTAGCTGGTACAGCATGTGAACTTAAAAGTTAAGATAGTTAAAATTGGTGTTTCCTCTCTTGAGAGTCCTGACAGGCACAGATAAACCTCAGAAGAACTTTTTAAAAGCATTAGCGATAAATTACTTTGCTTCACTGTGCTTATCTGACTTAAATTCATAAGAACACCTGTCTGTTTCTGCTATCAGGAGCTGCTAGACACTCTTCAAAAGGACCCGGAGGAAATCAAGAGACAGTTGAGTGAGGCGCTGCGAAAGCTCACGGTGCTGAAGGTCAACGAGAAGAAGCTGACACGGCGCTACACCACGCTGCTGGAGCAGGAGCAGCACCTCCGCAAGGAGAACAACAAGCTGAAGGACGAGAGCAGCCACATGCAGGCGGCGGTCACGCAGAGGATGGGCTACCTGCAGAGATACAAGGTGAGATCTAAAAGGTTAAATTAGCCTAGTAAACTGTAAAACAAAACAGAGTCTAGTGTCTGTCTCCCAGAGAAACAGAGGTAGTTTATAATATAAAAGCTGGTGCTATTTTTCCATAAAATAACTTTTTTTAAAAAGATAGGGAAATCATCAGCACAGAGAAACAAAGAAAACTCTGCAAGTACAAAAGACCGAGTAAAAAATATGAAGGACTTCTTCTATACAGGAGCATCTAGAATCTGTGAACTTGTCTTTTTCTCATACTTTTATGAGAGCTCATGGACATAATGATTGGTTGGCTTTTATTATCTCATAACATGGTGAATGTGCAGGTCACAACTTGTCCACCAGAGCGTTTTGGAGTTGTTGGATTGTGTATTTGATGAGTTTGATGAGGGAAACCAAGAAATCCCATGAGCCTCCATAGCGTAGCTCTGAGGAGCTCACGGCTCTGCTCCGCCGTTCTAAAAATAGCTTGCACTGACAATTAAAGGTAACAAACTTACTCCTAAAACAATAGGGATTATGGTAATGGGCCAATTTGCCAAAATGTTGATTTATCCCTTTAAATCAGATTAGATTAGCTATTGTGGCATGCACAGGCCGGAATATGTGAGTGACACAACCACGTCACATCCTTTTAAAGAATTAAAAGTGAAACGTGTTTGACATCGGCCATCATTCTGATCATTTTTCTATAGGAAATGGCTGCGTATAAGATCGCGGCACTGCAGAAGGCCTTGGACGACAGCGTGCCCTCATCAGACCTGGAGAAGGCCAACAGACAGTACACAGAGCTCACAGTCAAATACAGAGACATGCTGCAGAGAGACGGCCGCCTCATACAGAGGACCACCAACCTGGAACATTTGGAGGTATTTTCATTACACCTTCAATGCAACACATTTGTTTTTGGGGTAGTTCACAGTTGACTAACTGTAACATTTTTTTTTTAAATCCTTTTTTTCCTGTTTCAGGCTGAGAACGAGTCTCTCCAGGAGCAGATCTCTGCCATGAAGAAAGAACTGGAGATCACAAAGGAAAAACTGAATACCTTAGAGCAAGCATGGGGGAGCGGCGGCTCAGTTGGTAAACGATCAATGACTATAATAGATTTTTATTTGTTTTTGAATCCTAGTTTATGGATCTCACCTTTAAATTGTGTTTTTTTCCCCCTCGTAATGTCAGGAGGTGAAAATGCGATGGACAAAGCCGACAAGGCGATGGCCAACAACGAGATGGTATCTGCCGCCAGACGGATTACCACTCTGGAGATGAAGGAACTGAACGAGAGGCAGAGAGCCGAGCATGCCCACAAAATGTACGAGCATCTGAAGAATTCTCTCCGGCAAGTGGAGGAGCGCAACGTGGAGCTGGAGTCCAAGTTTGCTGAGGTAGGAGGCCAAGGAAAACGAGAGATAAGTTCTTGTTTCTCTCTCCTGCTTCAGGCTTGAGTTTTTTCAAAGGGCGTCAATGTGATTGTTTTTTATGTAAGATCTTTAGATATGAAATCAAGGTCACCTGGCAGACATACAGTCTCACAATAATTTAAAAAAAAGTAAATTCTTTTGAGACTGTTCACATGGAGAATCTTGTTTTATGTGATACAAAGCTTGTTTAGAAATGATCTTTTTGTTTTACTGTCTCACCATGTTGGCTCACGGCCCCGGCCAATACAACGCAGTTACGTGACCAGCTCTGAACATTTACATTTCAAGGTCTTTTATTTAAAGGGTCTTATCAAGCAGTAATAACCTTGTGTTTTTTTTTCTCCCCACAGCTGACCAAGATGAATGTGGAGGCACAGAGGGTGGAGCGGGAGCTGAGAGATGAGCTGTCGAACAGCATCGGCAAAGCCGTGAGCGATGCTGACAGAGCCAGGATCACAGAGCTGGAGAAGGCCGAGGCCGAGCTGCGCATTGAAGTTTCTAAGTAGGTTTGACAATGTGCAGAGCCGTGAGTGATCAGTAAAGGTCTTATCGTGAAAATATATGTGCAGGCAGGTGCAGGTATGCTTGAATAACTTTGGAAACAAGCGATATGAGTAACTGTGAATGCAATCTTTATCAATAATTGATAAAACTTTCAAATGGCTGTGATGATAAACCTCCACTGATTAAAGTGGGAGAGGTACTGTAGGAGAATTTAACCTTCAGGCAAATATTTGGTTTGATAAGTTCTTTTATTGACGTTACACAACCTGAGCGCCACTCAACAGATTAAAATTTAATTTACCAATCACTTTTAGCCCAACTGCATTTGCAAAGATGCTAAAAACATCCCTTTGGCTTTGTTTTGAATAAAGATTTTAATATGTTTGTGTTGCTTTGTTTTTGTTCAGGCTTCAGGAAGTGTCTGATGTGGCCATGATGCAGGTTTCTGCGCTACAGGCCAGACAACAGTCCAAAGAGAAGGAGGTAGAAACTTTGAGGAGACAAATACTAGAGTACCAGGTAACTGGGTGTTAATCTTTCTATATTTTATTAAACTTAGGAAGGTTGTAAGTGTTTTTTCTTCATCTCATTGATATATCAGGGGCTAATCAGATGTATTTATGAAGAGACAGTCATGTCAAGATTTCAACTTGATGTAGCGTATAAAGCAAACAAGAATAAAAACTATTAAAATACAAATAAATAAAACACATTACCAAACATACAAACCAGAATGTGAAATATTATGAGTGGTTAGCCAGTCTGAACTGGTGTTTTTTGAGAAATAAATGTAACTTTCTCTCACCTTTTATCCACTGACAAGTAAATTGTAGTTTATTCTTAAATTTATGGAAACTAGTTATGTTGCATGTTTTTTTTAAATGTTTCAATATTCCAGCTCTGTAAAGTCTTGTTGTCTCTTTCCCTCAGTCACAGTCAGACGAGAAGGCCCTGATCGCGAAGCTCCACCAGCACGTCGTGGCTCTGCAGCTCAGCGAGTCCGCCGCTCTGGCCAAGCTGGAGGCCGCCACCTCTCACATCCGACAGCTGGAGGCCCACAAGCTGCGCGCTGAACAGCGGATAGACGCCGGCGAGCGCACGCTTTTCCTCGCCCGCCAGGAGGGCAGAAATCGCTCTAAGCACCTACGGCAGACCATCCAGTCGCTGCGACGGCAGTTCGCCGGGGCGCTGCCGCTGGCCCAGCAGGAGAAGCTCTCTGTGACCATGGTGGGCCTCCAGGAGGACAGAGCCAAGGCCCAGGAGGAGAAGATGAAGGCAGAGAAGGAGGGGAGGAGGGCGGAGAGCAGGGCCGACGAGCTGGAGCTGAGGCTCAAAGGTCTGGAGGAGCTCATCTCAACGCTGAAGGACGTGAAAGGAGCCCAGAAGGTCAGAGGGGAAAATAATGAAAACACGCTGCCGGTGAAGAATTACACTCTTTCTCTTCTGCTAGCTTCTTCTTGATTGATGTTTAACCCTCAGGTCACCGAGTGGCACAAGAAGATGGAAGAAGCTCGGCTGCAGGAGCTGAGGAAAGGGAGGGAGCTGGTGGTCCAGAAGGAGGAGATCAGGTTCCTGAAGAAGCTGGTGGAGGAGCAGGAGCGAACCATCCGCTCGCTGGAGGAGGACGTTGTGCAGCAGAACACAGTGAGAGGAAAAAAAACTCATAGATTTGGAAACAGATTCAGTGATTTATATAGAGAAATGTGTCAGGAAGTATCCAACTAACTTAAACTGTAGATTATTTAAACAATTAGTTGTTTGGTTAATAAAATGTTGAAAAATGTCGGTGTTTTTCCAAACCACAAGATGAATCTCTTGTTTTGTCCACAAACCAAAGAGATACTCAGTTTATTGTCATAAAGGAACAAAGAAACCAGAAATATTCACATTTAAGGTGCTGCAATCAGAACATTTTGACTTTTTTTCCTTCAAAAACTACCCAAAGCAATTATTCGATTATCAAAATAGTTGACGATTAATTTAATCACAGATTATTGTGTGATTAATTGTCCACGTTCGTCTCTTTATCACGTCAAGCTCCAAGAAGAACGGCAGCTGGTCTGGGATCAGCGAGAGGTGGAGCTGGAGCGCCAGGTGGACCAGTATGAGAAGCACCAGAGTGAAATTCTGAGCGGTGTGGACAAGGTGAGTCAATATATAAATTACAAAAAGTTCACAATACAAATTGAACAGTGGTAATTGTAGCAATAGTTACATTTTATACATGTTTCTAATGGCGATAACTGTGGTTGTGTTTAGTTGGAGGAAGGCTCTGCAGCGCTGCCCGACCCCAGTCTGCCTCTGGCTCATCAGTTAGAGTTCGCTTTGGGTAAAATCCGAGAGCACGTCCGCACCATCCTGGACACGCAGGCGGCCTGCAAGAGCCTGGACGAGGTTCAGTATTGTTCTTTTACTTTCACGTGTGTTTTTCCCCTCTGAATCGAACCCGTATCACATTGTGTGCATGAACTCTGCCCCGTGTGCAGAAGCTGAAGGAGAAAGAAGCAGCTCTGTGGAAGGCAGAGCAGAACATCGTGTCCAGGGACAGAGTGATCAACGAGCTGCGGCTCCGGCTCCCGGCTGCCGCCAACAGAGAGCGCCTGCTGGCCGACCTCGCCAAGCACGAGGAGGGCCAGGCGGAGAGCCAGCCGGCGCTCAGGGTCGCGCACCAGACAATCAAAGACCTACAGGGTCGACTCGACAAAAAAGAAGACGTGCTTAAGAAATACCAGAAGCAGCTGGTTCAAGCCCGACAGGTAGATGAACCTGGAGATGATTCCTAATAAACTGAAAAAAAAACTTCAGGTTTGATTCCTGTGTTGGTTCTTTATGTCATTTTAACTACAACTTGTGGATCACAGGAGCAAGAGGAGATGATTAAGAGACATCAGGAGGAGTTAAAGCTACTACATCAGAAGCTGGACCTGCACACTGACACCTCGCTGGACCGGTTCAAACAGACCGCAATGGTATTCACTGTGTTTTTTTGTTGTTTTTTTTTGTCCAACTTAAACAGCTCTGACTGTTTGCATTAACTCCACGCTGCATACCAAACTACTTTCACATGTGAGATGGTTGGAAAATAGACTTGAAGAGTGAACTTATGCTTTTGGCTCCATGTACGAATGCGGAGAGCAAATGAAACGCCAACGCCCACTGTGGGGTCTGTGTTTTTGTTTGGATAAGATGAGTATCGGTGCAGTGAGCTGCTTGAGATGAACATCCGAAAAACATGACCTTCTGGGAAACTAGATAAGGCAACACGACAACAAGTCATTTCATATGGATGAGATATGTCTCTTTTCTGCCTGTTGAATATCTTCTGTAGTGTAACTATTGTATCCTATTGTTTTAGTAGTAGAGTAGGTTCGTTACCTTTAATTGTCGGTGCAAGCTATTTTTAGAACAGCGGAGCAGAGCCGCAAGCTGCTCAGAGCTACGTTACGGAGGCTAATGGGATTTCTTGGTTTCCCTCATCAAACTCATCAAATACACAATCCAACAACTCCACAACGCTCTGGTGGACAAGTTGTGACCTGCACATTCACCACGCTATGAGATAATAACAGAGGGAAATTCATGCAAAACCGCTGATGTATGTTCCTGTCAGGGGCAGTTTTTCAGCAAGAAATCTGCCTCTAACACAACTCTGTCTGGTAACGTTCTGTTACTATCTCATAGCGTGGTGAATGTGCAGGTCACAATTTGTCCACCAGAGCGTTTTGGAGTTGTTGGATTGTGTATTTGATGAGAGAAACCAAGAAATCGTAGCGTAGCTCTGAGCAGCTCACAGCTCTGCTCCACCGTACTAAATTTGAAAAAAAATGTTTGCCAAAATGTTGAACTATCCCTTTAATGTTTTCCCTATTTTTTTTTTGTCCAGGAGCTGATGAAGAAACCCACCATCCGGGTGCCGACCTCCAAACATCTGGAGCGTCTGGCTGAGCTGGAGCAGATCGTGGCCGAGCAGGACCTCTCGCTCTCCTCGGCGGCAGAGAAGCTGAAGCTGACAACGGCTGAGCTGGAGCGGCAGAGGAGCGCCATGGAAGCACAGGCTAAGAAACACGCCGACGAGATGTCAAAGTGATTATACCACCCCCTCCCCCCAACCCCAGCCCGCCGTGGCTTTTACATTAAAGCAGACTCTTTATTCTAATCCTTTACTTTTCCTTTATGTAAGCTGCGTAACTGAGCAACAGAACGTTACACCTTCAGTGATCAGACGTAGAGCTAAATGATAATATCAGGCAGTGAGGAGTGAGATGATTTTAACAGCGTTAAAGCTACTTAACAGGGCGCGCAAGGAAACTGGGCTGTGAGGGGTTAAAAGTTAATAGGATTTCAGATTTGTGTCTCTAGTCTGGTCTATGAGTACATAACAGATGTCATCAAAAGGTCAAGTCAGTTTTATGATCAAGTAGCATCAAATAGGAATATGTATATATTTTATAACTCATTATGATCAATGAGAGTGATATAAATGATCATGATTCATTGGCAGAGAAAACAGCTCCATGATAGAAAGAAGGAGAGAGAAGAAGAAGAAGCGTAGTAGCTTTTATGAATAGGATTTCAATATACAGTATGTAGATGGAGAGAGGACGATACGGCCTCTAGCGGCGTAACTGGAAGATATTTCATGGTCAACATATACAGTGGGGAAATTAAGTAATTGATGCACTGCTGATTTTGTAAGTTTGCTCCCCGACAAAGAAATGGACGGTCTATAGTTCTTATGTTAAGTTTATTTTAATAGAGAGAGACAGAATTAGTGAAATAAGGGCAAAAAATCAGCAGGGGATCGAATTGTCAAGGGGACCTGAAGCAGCTTAGCGCGTCGCCTTTAATGCCAATTAAAGGTTCCGACCTCCGTGACAGGATGTGATGTCGATCTAATGAGAGGAGTCCAGCGACGTCTCTGTTTAAATCCTCAAATGAAGCGTTGTTCTGTAGAGAATCACACTATTCATCACCACCACCAGCAGCTTGTATGGAGAACATTAGGTCTATCTTGGGCTTTCGTTGGTGCCACCTAATAAACTAAAACAGTGTGTATCAGCAGCTTCACCTACTATCGCTGAGCAGAGATTAGGCGTCTCTCTGGTGAGCTCGCTGCTTTTTTTATCAAGATTTACTCGTGCAAATCTGGACTTTTTCCAGCCGACCGAGGTTTTAATCTGCACGTCTTAGACCAAACTATCAGCCTGTGCTTCTCAATGACCTGTCAACCATGTAGGAAAAACAAGCGTACCAGAAATACCCATCTCCTCGATAAAGATATTGTCTTAAATGTAGGGATGCACGCTAGTTTATCTTTGGTTTTTTCCACCAAATACCGATAACCGGTAACTTCCTGCTTCTCAAAACTGATGACTGACATTTTTTACTGTTTTATATCCACACCTGAGGTTAAGAAAGGCTGAGATATAGTGAGTAAAGATGAATTTAACATTATAGCTCAGTCTCTGACTAAACAAAACAGTTGTAACTCTTAAAAAACACACATTTATTATTGTTTCAAATCAACTTTCAATTAACAAATGAGTAAAAACGTGGACTTATCTGTATGCTTTGGTCGATGATCATCGATACTGATAGTTATCGTGCCTTGCTACTGAAATGTGATAGAGCCTGGACTTGGCATGGGATTCAAAGCTGACATCATTGGGAAGGAATAAAATAAAAACGAACTAGTGCACGTAAAACATGGAGCTGGGATACAACCCACATGTAGCAGGAAACAAACAGTCATCTTCAGTATACAGTATATATATAATTTTTTTTTATACAATTATTATCTGTGTGGTTGTAGTCTTTTGATAATTTTCTGTCTGTTTGCTGTAGTGTAAACTTTAGATCATGTTTGTTTCAAGTGTGTGTGATTGTTATTTACGCTGACTCATGACTCAGCGTGCCACATTAGCAACACATCACAAGAACAAGGTCACACGTTGATCACATTTTTGAATAACGTCCATATGACCAGGAGAAAGTTCATCAGGTCCCTACATCCATGTCAGATAGACAAGGAAAAAGGACAAGGACCCTGATGGGCTGCTCTACAAGAGTTTAAACCAGTCTGTGTTTTATTAAAGTCCTTAAATCCTTGGCTCTAGGGAATGAGTATCTGAGGCTTTTTTCGTCCGTCTATGACTTTTTTCTACTTAAAGAGCGCCCCCAGGGCTCCAGACTAACCTTTTTTTTTTTTTTAACTCGGAGCACAGTGGCCCCCTACCTTAAAATTTAACGAGCAGAAAAGCAGAAAATTTAGGGGCGCACACAATAAGTGGACTTGCAAAGCAAATAATCACATTTCCTTTTCATTCATGATCCTCACACACATTGGCCTGACACATATAATGATGGATACCACATTGTTTGAGTCGCCACTTTCACATTTCTCCAAAAAAACTGCAAATTTATTGGTTGCACATGTGCAAGTGGAAGAATAAATTATTTACATTGTTTCACATTTTAAGGGCAGTCTGGAGCCGTGACCACGTATCACCTGAAGTTTACTGTACTCCCTGCTGTCTCTTCATTTAAACAAATTAAAAAAGTGTTTGAAATGATGTTTTGATACTAGTTAAAGGGATAGTTCAAGATTTTGGCAAACTGGCCCATTGCACTATAGTCATAGAAGTAGGTTCGTTACCTTTAATTGTTGGTGCAAGCTGTTTTCAGAACGGTGGAGCAGAGCCGTGAGCTGCTCAGAGCTAATCTACGGAGGCTGATGGGATTTCTTGGTTTCCCTCATCAAACTCATCAAATACACAATCCAACAACTCCAAAAACGCTGTGTGTTCCTGTCGAGGGCAGTTTTTCATCAAGCAGTCTCTGCATTTCCCTCTAAAACAACTCTGTCTCGTAACGTTCTGTTATTATCTCACAGCGTGGTGAATGTGCAGGTCACAACTTGTCCACCAGAGCGTTTTGGAATTGTTGGATTGTGTATTTGATGAGTTTGATGAGGGAACCAAGAAATCCCATGAGCCTCCATAGCGTAGCTCTGAGCAGCTCACGACTCTGCTCCGCCACTCTAAAAATAGCTTGCACCGATGATTAAACGCACCCACTCTTAAGACTATAGGGAAAATGGCAATGGGCCAGTTCACCAAAATGTTGAACTATCCCTTTAAAAGTGACAAGATGTGTACTGTATAGTATGTTATTATAAAACAAACTAACAGGAGGCGGTGTGTTGCAGGTTGGAGGAGCAGCACGCCGCCCACCTGAAGGCGCTGAGTGGCGAGAGCGAGGATCACAGGAGCCAGTCGGCCCAGGTGGAGAAGGAGATGAACTACCTCCGCACCGAGCTGGAGGCCCAGAAGGCGGCCAACACCCGCTCCCCCAGCAACACCATGAAAAACCTGGTGGAACGACTCAAAGCACAGCTCACCCAGAAAGAGAAGCAGCTCAAGGTCGGTCTTTAAATCACCAAAGTTTTTCTCATTCTGCTTGTCCTGTCTGGAATGAAGTGTAGTAGAAAGTATTCAGTTAATTTCTGTGGGAATGAGGACACACCGCCTGTTTTGTTTTTTTTTTTGTTGTGGGGGGGCGGTTGGCATGTTTCCCCCTGAGTCTGTGTTTCATCTTCTTCCAAAGATGTGCACACCAGGTGGACACAGTGCGGTAAATCCATCATATAAATGAATCTGTCTCTTTCTGTTGGCTGTGTCATGCACTGGCATTCTGTTCTGGAAGCTGTCCTGCTCTTCTTCACTTGTATCCCTGTGTTGTGAAACATGAATGATGTGTACGAATGTAGCAGAAACTGATGATTCACTGAGGGTCTCACCACTGCACCCATCGTATTATTCATCATAATAACAGCTTCCATCTCTTTGTTCCCTGCCACCCCCCCCTCGCCCCCTTCTAGGCGCTCAGTAAAGCTCTGCTGGATCTGCGGGCAGAGATGACGTCAGCCGCGGAGCAGCAAGTCATCGCCAGCGCTGCACAGAAAGAAGAGAGCCTCAATGTGCAGATGTTGATTGACAAACACACCAAAGATCTAAAAGTAAGACTCCGTGTCATAGAACAAACTCATCGTGTCAAAAACAGAGCGATAGCCATGTGCGGTCCATTTATCTGGCTGAGATGACTGTCAAGATTCTCATTCATCTGAGTCATCGCCGTTATTTGGTGCTAAAATCAAAGGCAAATGGATGTCTCTTTGGTTCTTGAAGACATTTCCCATCTCATCCAAAAGGCTAATCCACCGCAGGTTAGGGTTTGGAGAACTTTCAGAGTCATCAAAACACTTTTGGAGTTCCAGAGGGGGTCATTCGTATAATGGTGGCAGATAGAGTTCACTTTTGAATCGTCCAAAACACACACTATGAAACATCCAGATATCTACATACTGCCTGCATACTGGAAAAAAATGAATGTGATCTCTGTTTGTAGCCTTGTTGTAGCAGGAGCTCCCAGTGGCTGCGTGAGATTTGCTGCGAGATGTTCCATGTTTACATTATACATCCAATGGTTTACAACGACAAACGAACATCTCGCCGCTAATCTTGCGTATGTGCACAAACATCAACAGAGCCACTGGGAGCTACTACTACAACAAGACTAAAAACAGAGATCAACTTTTTCATGTGGCGGTTTCAGGACACTTGGGTCAGTACGGACGAGCAGTTTTGGACGATTCCAAAGTGAACTCTATCCACCGCCATTATATGAACTTCAAAAGCGTTTTGATAACTTTGAAAGTTATCCAAACCCTTCCTCAGCATGAGTAGATGATTGGTGAATTATCGATTTTGAGTGAAGTATACCTTTAAATACCTGGGACTCTGACACCAGTTTTGTAGAACTGAAGAAGCATTTTGGATGCATTTTGGAAATTTGCTTTAAGAGCCAAAATGTAGTGATTACTAAACCAGATAGTCGTAAATTGAAGGCAACTGGACGACGTTATGGCACAAGTACTCAGTATTTATTGGTTGGACTTCACCCATTTCGGTCTTCAGTACCCACCTGTAAACTTTCACAGCTGTTTTCCTTCAGGCTGAGATGCTTATGGAGTGACACCATTATACAGATACATATATATATACACAACGGGTATATAAACAGTTTATTTGTACTGCCCAGTTTTACAAACAGTTTGTCTCAAAGGGCTTTACGCAGCATCATGACAACATCCTCTGTTCTTAGACCCTCAACATCGACTGAGGAAAAACGCCCAAGAAAAAACAGGAGAAACCTCAGGGTGAGAGACCCAGGACAGGCAGATGTGCAATAGATGTTGTATACAGACAAGAAAACAGAAATGCAGATGTGCCTGGATAAAACAGAAGATTTGAGCTGTCATCACAATTAGAAAATATTCTGTAATATAACAGGCTCAACACAAGCAGATTACAAACAGAGGGAGTTGGTCTTTGTTTTTGCTTGTTGTTAACAAATCCGATGAGTAAATAAGATCAACAGTAATCAGCCTCTCAATTATTCATTTTTTAAACTCTAGCCAGTGCTTTTTGAACTGCACCAAGCAAAATAATTTATTGTTTATTGTGTATGGATCCCGTCCTGATTCGTCACCATATCGCCATCGTGTCCATTTAAAAGATAAGACAAACAACTTCATACAGCGATACGAGCGAGTCAAGCAGTAAAGTCAGGAGGACACAAAAATATACAATATTAATAAAGAGAATAAAGCAGCCGCCCCATGTAGAGGCTACAGTCTTCACCGCAGGTGGCCCCAGTTCGAATCCCGCGTCGGGCAGCCCTTCCCTGCATGTCATTCCCCCTCTCTACCTCCCCTTTTTCTGTCTATCTCTACTGTGTACTATCAAATAAAGGCAATGAGCCAAAACATATACTTAAAAAATTAACAAAGATCACATGTGCAGTTAATACAATACAAAAAAAGAAAGAAATTGGTTTAAAACAGCTTTTTTGAGTTTGTATTAGATGAAGGGGAAATGGCATTTCATCTGTAGGACATAGAGTGATGCATATCTAAACTATCTAGTGCACTACATTAATGGTAGGAGGACTGCGTACTGTCCTGTATATGGTACTGTTGTATCTGTTGTATGAACATCAGTGGCATTGATTATTTGGTGGGTTTTTTTTTTTTTGAATGGATCCTTTTCCAGTGGGAAATTACACTGTACATCACCAGACATGTATTTTTTTAACCAGTATCTCAATCTCTCTTCTCCAAAGGCGCGGATGCAGGATCTGAATGAGGATCTCCAGTCTGCAAAGGAGTCTGTGAAGGCAGCTAGAGGTCGGGAGAGCGCGCTGAAGGAAGAGGTGGACGGCTTGAACCAGGACCTCCAGAGGAGTCACAAAACCCAGAGACGCCTGCAGGCCGAGAGGGAGGAGAAGGAGCAGGAAATCCAGGAGCTCAGGCAACAAATCAAGAGGCTCAGCAGCGCTCTGCAGGTCGGTGGTGTTGTAACGCCTTGATCTGCAGCTTAGCCTCGCCGGCCGCTGCTCTTATTATTACACAAGCCCGCAGAGCGATGTGCTCAACGGTGGCCGCATGACTGCGACTGCGTTATCAGCATAACATCATGTGGACAAGTGAGCAGAGTCCTCTGACTGACATGCAGACCTTGAAATGGGATAAAAACACTGAAATGCAGGACGTGCAAAAAAAAATCCAAAGCAGGCTCTTCTGCGTCAAATTAAAAAAATAAATCAAGGAATGCATCGAGAATGAGGATCTGACATTCTTCTTAAGATTTCAGATAAATTCTTCCAGTGAATATCAGACATGATTTAATTATTCAGGTATTCTTGTGGATCAGCGCCACCAGGCATGTAATCTATCTCGGGGTTTCAGCTAAATCTTCCCGTCTGTCTCTTATCTCGATCACGATGCCATGTGGTGTGACCGTAACCTTCCCACTGTTTCCAGTATTAGCGCCTCGCCCACTCTCAATTAAATCAAGCAGGGAATGAAGCACTTTGTTAGAAACGCCATCCATCTCTGCTTTATGTGTGTGTGCGTGCATGCGTGCGTGTGTGTGCGCACGCTGTCGAAGAAAAGTGAGGTGCTATGAAAATCTTCCTTCTCCTTCTGTGTTTTGCTGATTAGAACCAACCAGAACCAGATGGGAAGGGGCCGAATGTGGAGAATCTGCAGAAGAAGATCAGGAAGCTGGAGTCGGACCTGGAGAAACGAGCAGATACGAAAAATACCAAAGACGATCAGGTAGAGGTCTGAAGATCAAAATGAATCAAGTAGCGCTGTGCGTTGAGGGGGAAAGGGGAGGGGGACGGGGTTGTGCAGGACAAGAGTATCATTCAATTCGTCTCTCTGCAGAGCAAAGAAGAAGTAGTGCGGTGGGAGGAGGGGAAGAGGTGGCAGGCCAAGATGGACAAGGTGAAGAACTCGGTGAAGGAGAAGGAACGAGAGAACGAGTCTCTGACCAAACAGCTCAGCACTCTGAAAGAGCTTTACAGCAGGTCAGCGTGAGCATCAGCATGGGTCATTCACACAGCAGCTCTTTGTATGTATCTGACAGATGGAAACATATGATTACATTAAGTTCATAAACTTACAAAATACGCCATGATGTCACTAAATCTCTCACAATGGAAAGTCTATGCGGAGGCGGAAGAGAAGCTCGCCATGGGACCTCAATTCGGGAAAAAAAATAAAAATCCAGTCCAAATTTTATTTTCGTGAGCCGATTCAATTGCGTCATGAGAAAAAAAAAAGACCTTAACCTATTTAAAACATCATGTTTCATCCCAAAAAATCAGCAGTTTGTCGTAAAACGGAAAGTGAATAATTTATTTTGTGTTAAGCAGGAGTGTCCAAACTTTTTGCCAAGATTTGGTGAGGAGAAAATGTGTGGGGGCCGACCATTCAGCCTGACATCATTTAAGCCAGTAACATTAAATGCAAATTCAATATTTAATACATTTTTTATTGCAAAAAGAATGTTCACATAGAATACAAATAAATCTAAACAAGGTTTTACCAAAATCACATTTTTCATTTTTCATATTTGAACTACCACAAAATGAAGAAAAGATCTGTCTGGATAAAAAGAAAAAACTTGGAGGCAGTTCAAACATATCTAAACATTGCATATAATATTTTATATTATATTAAATGATATTAGGATTTTAGAAATGGGCTAGAAAGAGTCCAGGGTCGTGCAGTTAGAGTGCGGCCACAGATCTGCTGCCATCTTCTGGGTGAAGTATACAATAGCTTTTTTTTTTGTACGTGCTGGCGCATATTATTGATTTTAAGACAGAGGCTGCAGCTGGTGGGAATTTGAACACGGGCCACAACTTTGGACCTGCCTGAATTAGAGTAACAGGAAGTGGAGTAGCTGTCATGTGGCGTGTGACGTCACCTACGCCACCTGTAGTCTTTCCGTTTTTTTTATTTTATAATAGCTTTACAACAAACTGCTGATTTCTTGGCATGAAACAAAATGTTTTAAAGGTAGAGGTCATATTTTATCTCATGACACAATTCAATCAGATCATGAAATAGAATTTAGATTCCTGTTCACTCACATGGAGATTTTTTCCGAATGGAGGTCCCATGGTGACCTTAATTTCTGCTTCCGCTTAGGCTTAGGCTATATATATCTTTATAAAAGATTATAAAAGTGTCACTTTTGGTAACTGTACACAATAATAAAGAGTAGGGGGGCCTTCACATTCATGCTTTTATATGACAGACTGTTAAAAAACCCAGACATATTCGGTTTCCTACTGTGTAATGAAAGTGACAGATCTCACATTTAAGTAGCCGAAATTAAAGAATATTTGGACCATTTTCGTAAAATTACATTTTTTTGAAATTGTATTTTTGTATCAAACCAATTGCAGTAATTGATTAGTTGCCCCAAATTGATATAGTAAGTAAGTAAACTTTATTTATATAGCACTTTCCACAGATAAAAATCACAAAGTGCTTCACAAATAAAATACAACACATAAAAGCAGTGTGAAATAAAACACAATAAATAGGAATGGGGTAAAATAAAAGCAACAGACAAACAGCAATAAATTACTAATTCAAACTATATGCCCGCTCAAATAAAATAGTCTTCAGGTGCTTTTTAAAAGAATCAATATAGCATAAAAGAGATGCAGCTGGCGGATTTAGCTATTCACATACTTATACACTGATCTGGTGACTGGTTTTAATGTATAATTTACCTCTCATACACCATCATCATAGACCAAAGTGTTGCCTTTTTTTGTGTGTTTTTTCAGGTGGAGCTGTCACACAATTTTCCTTTACATCTCTGTCAGCTGTGTGGGTCCTCGCTCTGTGTTTATACTGCGTTGTTTTATTGTGTGTGTGCGCAGACTGGAGCAAGAGAAGGGCGCACTGCAGAGAAAGCTGAAGGCGCGAGGTGTGACGGCCGACCAGGTGGTGGGAGTGAGATCCACCGAGATGGAGAAGGAGATGGAGGAGCTGAAGAAGAAGAACCTCGACCTGGAGAAACAGATCCTCATCATAAAGTATCTATGCAACGGGAACCCACTTCCCTTTTTAAACAACCCCTGATGTAATGTCTGATATAATCCAATAATCATATCATCATTATTGGAAACGTATGAGAAGATTATGTACAGAATAAGTCCCATTATATGGATGAATTAAGGTTATTTACACAGGAATTTTTACACGATGTATCTGTGTAATAAAATTCCCCATAATATACCGCCGGACAATCCAGACTCTGATCTGATCTGTGTATATTTTATTACATCTGCAGACAGCACCAGGCTTTGCCCCGGGACGACGCCATGGAGAGTCTGACCCTGAGGAACCGGTACCTGGAGGAGAGAGTCCAGGTTCTGGAGAGCCAGACGTCCAGAGAGCCGCCGTCCAGACCCTCTGTAAGAACTCAGCAGCTTTATGCCATGTTAGCTTTGAAAGGCTGACAAACATACACGCTTTAAACACACCTTAAAGGAGCTCTATGTAAAACTGTGGCCAAAAATGTCAAAACAGACTCGAGGTTGCCAGATAGCTACACGCTAACCTCAGATCTGTGGCTATGGTGCCCCGGCCGAGACTCACTCACACAGTCGGAGCCGCGATGATGTAGTGAAATGAAGCAGATAAAGCTGTATACGTGCGGTGGGAAAACGGATTATTGTGCAAAGAGCTCTGTGTGTGTCCAGGAGAAAAAATTATCCACTCTGGCATCAGTCCTCAAATTCTTCTCTACTTTCACCCGTCTCCATCTTTCTAACTCATCTCCTCTTATGCAGATCTTGGTTTTGTTTCTGCTTTTGTCAAGACGTGTTTGCGGGTCATAGCGAGATCTTTAAATGTTAGCAACTTCAGATACGTAAAATCTCAAATTGCTTCTGATATGTGATTGGGAGATTGAGCAGTGGGTGGCACAACAGGCCAAAACACAAATAATCAGTATTTCAAATTATTTCTAACATGATTCCTGAGTCTCTGGTGGTATATTGGGTGATTTTATGATCACCCGCCATACATTCCTTACACATGGCTCCTTTAAGTGAAACATTTAGTTGTATAATTAATCAGAAAAAACAAGCCTGAGGTCTGAGGTAACTTATCAAATAGTTTGTAGTAGTTCGCAGTTCAGTTTATTGTCATTCAATATGTTAAGAACATGAAGGAACAGAAGCGGCATACAGAACAATGAAAAATAGACCCTATAAAGACAATAATAATAGATTTTTTAAGATAACCTAAAAGCTTACAGTAAGTAGTTAAACCAAGCAGCAAGTAGTAGGGTTAGGGTTACAAAGTGTGGAGGACAGACGTTTTCAGCCTCACAGCCTCTGGGAAGAAGCTGCGCTTAAGGCTTTTAGGCTGCAAATATCAAAACTTAAACAAAAAAAAACAGATGTTTGATGAACTGAATTGAGTTGAACTGATGTTTTTACATTGAAAAACAAAAAAACCCTGTAATGCTAAAGTGACAACAGATCAAATTCATTAAAAACATGAAATACATGGTAACCCATAAGGTTGGAATTTTTTTTTTTAACCACTTCTCATGAAATGATTGTCATTTATTATTGATAGATGAAGTGTATATCTGTCTCAAAACTATTGATCCATCTCCTCTAAACATATCACTGAAAATTAAACCACAGTTTACCTTTACAATAGGAATCAAATAGAATAATTAAATTATTACAACTTTATGGGCAACCATGTATGAAAATACATGTTTGTATATATAATATACATATTCTGTCCTTCACACCTCAGTCATCACTAGCGCTGTCAGTTGAGTCACAGAAGTAGTTAGAGATCAAGAGCTTACACCAGACCGTAGTGTAAATCCGCCAAAGATGTTTCTCCTTTTCTGTGGTTCTCTATTCATCCTTCTTTTTCTCTCTTTCCATCTGTCTTTCCTCCGTCAACTGGATGTAATGTGATTGATTGCCTGTGAAAAAGGTAAAAAGCCCCTCCCCACAGGCTCTGAGGCGGATCTGCTCCGTCACTGTGGATGTTGCGGACGGTTCTCGGCGAGGGAACGCGCTGTCGCCGCGTCCTGCTAAACTCCCCGCTGACCATCAGAGGGAGCCAGAGGTGAGGCAGACACACAGGGCAACTCAAACCAGGTTTGTTGGAGAAGATGTGGCTGAAAACAACGAAGAAGAACAAGAACAAGAAGATCTTAGAGAAGCAGATCATCCAGGCAGCCCACATTCTCCTGATCCTCAAGAAAACGCTTCGCCGACTCATCCACAGACAGAAAACGAGCCCGGGCCTGATGATGATCCGTCAGGAAGACCGCAGTCTGTGATGTCATCCTCCGAACCAGCAGCCGCAGAGGGCGAAACCTGTGAGGGTGTGAAAGAGGGCGGTGCAGAGAGAGATGATGGAGATGCAGACGGAGATCAGGGGGGGATCAGGGCGGAGGAGGAGGAGGAGAAGAAACATGAAGCTCTGGAGACTACAAAGGAGGATAATCCACCACAGTCGTGCTCAGTAGAGCCTGACATCGTGGATTCTCAGTCTAGCACCGAGTCCGTCGGTAGAAAAAGGGACGAGCGCGTTCGAAAACAAGAGAGCAGATCGCTTAGATACGTGAAGGTACTCCAGGCGTCGGTAGCGGCCCAGCTCCAGTGATGTGGTAGATGTGACAGTGAAGGTTCAGTGGTTCGTTCGTTAGCATGTCGGTGCCCCCCCCTCCCTTTCTGTGGTTGTGTTTAGATCCACAAGTTCAAGCTGTTCTCCTCCTCACTACTCACCTCCTCCACTACAGCTCATGTTTCTGAACATGCAAAGACTTATTATTATTGAGTCCTTTTCCTTGGCTCTGTCTCCTTTTAAACCTTTTGCTCTCCTCTAGACTTCGGGGCGAGGAACTGGAACTCCCTCTCAGAGAGATCAGGACCTCCAGAGAGAAAACCTCAAGCTGGCCTCCGAGAACCTGGAGCTGCGCTTCCAGCTGGAGCAAGCTAGCAAAGACCTGCCCAGACTCAAGGTGCACGACGGCAGACAGCAAAGTGTGATTAGTATTAGAGCGGATTCTATGGCTTTTCATAGGCATAGTTTGGGATGTTTGACATGGGGTTGTATCAGGTACTCAGGCCTATTAGTGTATAAGACTGCAGAGCATCATGTCGCTGTGCAGCATCCGATATCGAGGTGATAATTACTGGTATCGGTGCTGACAGTTACCGTGCATCCCCGAAAAGCAGAATATTCTGTCAAAGCTGCATTTTTCTTTGTTACTAGAGTTTTCTCAATCCATGAACTTCTGCATTCCTGCACACAAGTTACATTATCAACATGGGAGCTCACATAACGGCTCACATACAGTGGAACTGGATCTGAAGTGGATCGGACCAGTGAAATAAAAGCATATTAACCTAAAAATAATGAGAACTCTTAACATTTTCCCTTTGTTTTGGTGCATTTTGTCAACACAATAACAAATTCTTGGGAAAACTACAGGAAATTTCAACAATATTATGCCTCCTCTGTCTTCTATGTAGTTGTCACAGTCTTGCCAGGTTCTGGCTCATATGTTTGACCGCCCTGCTGTAGAGACAGTGTCCTAATTGCAGTCGCTCGGGGTTGAAATATAAATTTAAAGGCTTTATATTTATATAAATGACTGTAAATAACTACCACACACAACCATACTTCAAATAACCCAAGCTGTCCCTTAGCTGTGCTGAGATGTCATCTATTAGTTTATTATACAAAGCTGTTACAAATACCAAATAAGATATGAATTAAAAAGTGAGTTTGTTGCAGCACAGATTCACACATGTCTCCATTTGTTATTTCAGCTTTCAGCCGCTTTATGAACTTCTAATCACATTAACGAAAATCTTGAAATGATTCGAGCAGGATCATGAGCTTGTGATTTTTGGAAACAAGTGATTTATATCTTTTTTTTAAAAATCCAGTTTCTCCTTTGTTTTCCACAGAATCAAGTTGCTGACCTGAAGGAGCTGTGCAATGCGCTGAAAAAGGAGAAGGCTGAGGTGAAGAAGAAGCTGGTTCAAGCTCAAGGAGTAAGTTATTACATGAGAATGAGATTTATCCTCAAATGAACTGTTGTTGCTGTAGAGAGTCACGCTATCCATCAGCACCACAGCAGCGGCAGCGGCAGCTATCAGGTCTGGTTGTTGCACCTAATAAACTACAACAGTGCGTATCAGCAGCTTCAGCTACTATCACTGAGCAGAGATTAGGCGTCTCTCTTCTGAATCTCCTGATACTAATGTGGACTCAGGTTTAATCTGCTCGTCTGAGACACAGCTATCAGCCTGTGTGTCACAACGGCCTGTCAAACATGTAGAACTAACCTACTTCATAAAGATATCATCCTGTGTCCTGTGTCTTGTGGGATTAACCCTTCAGGGGTTTGATCTTATTTTGGCCCATTTGTTTAAATACTTTTTACATTGGGTCTTTATTATAAGCACAACTGATCACCTATATGATTTAACAGTTGTTTTTCACTTAACCTAGGCCCAAAATCACAATGGTAGCAGCTGATTCAACCACTTTTTCCTGGTTTGTAAAATGATGAATTAAAGAGGAACTATAGCTTATTTATGCTTAATTTTTTAATCTTATTTAAACAGCTTCATGAGTGTCTGTGATGGTTTAATAAATGGCTTAACTTGTTACGAGGGAGAATGGAGGCTCTCGGGGCCTCGTCTCTACACACTTGACTCAAACACGCCTCATAACCTGTAATCTCTTGTTTGTGACATATTAAACTACACAAATATACACGTTGTATGTGATATATAATGTTATCTACTGCTTTATGGATTGCTTTCTTGTCGGCTTCACTGTAAACAAATGCACATGGCCGAAAGGAGGGTTAGCAAAAAAGCAACCGGACTTGCATAGTTCCTCTTTAAAACAATCATATCTCTGGTTTTACACGGTTTATCAACGTCAAACAAAAACTAGGAGAGATTTTTCAATCTGCACTTTTGAGTGAAGTTGACAGCAGCGCTCCCAGTTTGTTTTTTTTGTTATTATATAAATTTCTGAGTTTGCAGGTTTTTTGATAATGTTTTTCTATGTTTGTGTGTGGTTGTGGCTCAAGTTTATTGAACGAGTATCAACTTTTAGCTAATAACTTTTCCCAGAAATTATCAAACAAAGAAGTAACAGGAGACCTCTTTGTGGGATTGATATCTTGTATCCATCAATCTAAACATATTATTTTTAAGTTTGCACAAGACTAAAGAAAAAACATTTTATCTAATAAAACAAATATCAAAGAAACTGAATATTTGAACTGTAGATCGTGATCATGATTTGGATCGTGTTCCTCGTCAGACTGGTCACAGTGGGAAAACGGTTCCTGAACTGGAGAAAACCATCGGGCTGATGAAGAAGGTGGTGGAGCGGGTGCAGAGGGAAAACGAGACGCTGAAGAAATCCAGCGCACCTGCACAACAAGAAAAGATCTCTGCCCTGGAGCAAGAGAACAACAGGCTGAAGGTTGTGTCTCTCATGTTTGTTGGTTCTTCATTTACGTCTTTGCTCTGTTTCTACGACTGACCGTAACAATTCTTTCCTCAAGGCCGACTACGGGAAACTGAAGGGTCAGAGTGAAGCCGAGCTCAACGCAAAACTTGAATCTAAAACCAAAGGACTGGAGAAAATAGTGATGGAAAATGAACGTCTGCGCAGAGAGAACAGGAGGGTAACTACAACATGTCTTTTCGGACAGAAGCTGAATAAACAAGTTCATCTCTGCCGTCTTTAACTGGTGTGTGTGTGTGTGTTTCTCATCGTAAACAGGAAGTGGAGGCAGCAGAGAAGCTCAGAGTCGCCAAAACAAGTCTGGAGGTGAACAACGAGAAGCTGGAGACGGAGCTGGAGGAAACGAAGCAGCGTCTTCGAGATGCTCTGTCCAGGCCCATCGCAGAGGGAGCCGACAGCAAAGGCTGGAAGGCGTCTGTGGTGACCAGGTCAGCAGACTGAAACATGAAATTACATATAATTATATATATTTATACTGCCTGTCCAAAAAAAAAGTCACCACTTGGATTTAACCAAGCTAATAGAGTAGGTAAGAGCCTCCCATTGGATAATTACTGCATGGATGATTATGTTTCAGCTATGTTTCAACTTATCTAACCCTAACTGATGCAGTCTCATTTCTTATGTCGGAAGAAGAGACGTTAAAGGGACTACCAGGCCTTTTGGAAAGCCAATGTGTTTTCACACTACATTTCCCATTAGCCTCCGCGTGCACAATGAAATTCTTGGACCAGTGTAAGGCGGATGAAAGCGAAAGCATTTGCCAAGAATGTTTTCATTAATCAAGAATGAAAGTCGGAGGTTTGAAGACGATCAGATACCGTCGTAGTTCCGACCATGAACGATGCCAACTAGAGATCCGGCGGCGTTATTCCCATGACCCGCCAGGCAGCGTCTGGGAAAACGAAACTAGGAAATGCTCGGCGAGTCAACCACTAAATAATAATATCAAAATAACCATACAGACCAAATTATATATTTATCGAAAATGGACCCATTAACAAATGTGAGTAACGCAGATTCATCCTCATTAATGAGAGATTCTTTTATAACCAAAAGCAAACTTCTCTGGGTCTCTTTAATGTGTTCCAGAAGTGTCAAATTATTGGTATCAAGCAAATAAAACTTCTGCTGAGACTAAAATTGGTTTACGAACGGTACAATGCATTATTAAAAACAGAAAGGATATTGGGGAACCATTATCTCCAAGGAAGCAATGTGGTCCAATCAATGTGACAGAGTCCAGTCCTCAACCCCAATGAGAATAAAAAAAGAAGAATGCAACTCTGGACGGAAATAAGTGTTGTGACATTGCAGAAGCTTATTGAAACAAATGCGTGCCATCCACAAAGCTAAAGGTGGTCCAACGAAATGTTAGAGCGTGTGACTTTTTTTTTGGAGAGGCAGCGTATGACAGATTATTCATTTGTTTGTTTGTGTGACTTCCATCTGCAGGATGTTTGAGAACAAGATGAAGGAGCTGGAGAAGGAGCTGTCGCAGAAAACCTCCAGCCTGTCGCAGCTCAGGCAGCAGCTGAAGGAGGTGAACGAGCGCGAGGAGAGAGCGCAGGCCAGCGTCCGCCGCCTGGAGGACCAGGTACAGGACAACAGCTCAAACTGAAACCTGTGTTTACTGAAAGACTTTCCATCGACACGTACATGAATTTGTCTGAAGGTCAAACTCATCACCATCTGTTTGAAACTCAGACTGTCTGTTAAAAGTTTATATACAACAGGCTCAGAGCTCAAAGACAGTTTTAATTATACATTTAAAAAACTTCCAGTGCACGATTTATCAATAAAAGTGAAAACAGAAGGGGGCGAACAACGCGTTTCACATGTTGCTTCCTCAGATTCACTCTTGATTGTCATCAGGTTGGTGCTTAAATAGATGAAGGTGAATGACATCCTGATCCTGACAGCCCAACAATCAATCAATCAATAAGATACAAGTGCCAATTTACATAAAGAAGTATAATAATTAGGATCTAAATCTATCTAAATGTACTGTACCAGCTCATTAATGTATCAAAAACAAGTGAATACAATCCCAAAATATAGAAAGTAGAAATACACATCACAAATTATATAGGAATGCATATCAAAAGCAAGTGAGCTAATGTAAACCAATAGGAGGACATACTCCACAAATCTATGCATGGAAGTTTGACAGTTTTCATTTTTTCTCTTTTCTTAGATTGACATGTTAAAAGGTTTTCCCACCTCTGCAAAGACGGACGCAGCTGGACTCGGCAAGGACTCCCAGGCCATGAGGTACGTGTGAATCATTAATGATCCGGCCAAAGTGGCATTGGTTTAAAGAATATGTAAATGAGGGGAAAAACTAAACATCAGTTGATTGTAATAAATCATTTTAATGACAGAACATCTGGAAAACATTGATAATTGTAATATCACAGTCTTGTTGATTTATTACCAGATTCTTTCTGTAACAGACGACATCAACATCTCCACTGTTAATCCCCAGTAATTCCTCATGACTGTCAAAACACGGTTCATCAGTTTGTTTAGATGCACTGATTTCCCATGTGGATCCCGTAAGTTTACTTCACATTATTCGACTTGTGGAACTGATCATTTGTGCCACGTTGTCGTCAGACTGATGAACTCTGAGCTGCAGAGGGAGAACGCAGATCTGAAGCAGAGGCTCGGTGAGTACAGCGAGCGATACGGGGAGACGTCTTCTACGAGAGGTGAGACTCACACACTGTTGTTCCTGCAAACTATGAAAATGAAGCAGCGAGAGATGCTGGATCTGAATATGTTGAGTCGAAGCTGTTTGTTTTGTCGTGTGCAGATCAAGCGAAGCTGAAAACGCTACTTCAGGCGTCCGAGGCCGAGAAGACGAAGCTGCAGACGGAGGTGAAGAAGCTGAAGAAAGAGCTGGAAAACTTCGACCCGACGTTCTTCGAGGAGATCGAGGACCTGAAGTACAACTACAACGTGGAGGTGAAGAAGACCATCCTGCTGGAGGAGCAGCTCAGGAAGGTGTGCGCTCGCTTCGGCGTTAAAGTCGAACTGCCCAACGTGTCGGTCAGCTAACGCACGGGCAGATGTGCAGTTAAAAACCACAGCTGGATGCTCTTTTATAATCAGCATCATCATGAATTTTCCAGGTCATTTTCAGCTTTAATGATGTCGCTATTTACATTCGTTTTTTATTTTCTGTTGTTTTGGACAAAATTTTAGTTTTTTTTTTTTTTTATGTTTTTCAGCGTAAGTTATTTATACCTTTTTGTTCTTGGTACTGAAGCTCAGGTTTTGATTTTTGCATTTCCAAACTTGTCCATCTTCAAGATCACAGAAAATCAAAGTCTTGTATATAAAAGTATTGAACACTATAATGTAAATCAAGGTTTTTATAGATGAAGCAGTTAAAAATCTCTACAGAGCGGTGTGAAGTTTACACGTTAGCTCCTTTAGCCTCTTCCATAAAGCAGCTGTTTTTGTTAATACGAAGATGTAGTATATTTATAAGATTTCTTTATTATATTTGTACAGTTTTGTCACATTGTGTTTGTATGTTTTTTGTCAATAAAACAGCTTTGATAACAATCACACTGTTCACATACTTGTTCTTTATTCAGATGTAACAGTTGGTTTTTTTTTACAGTTTATTCATGGAATATTTAAGGAACTTAACTCGGTACAAACGTCCAGTTGGTCGCTCATTTTTTACATTAAATCTTTATATTCACATTATTGCAGCAATAACAGCGTCTGTGCTGCGTGGCCGTATCAGCATGCACACGCACGTAGCCCTCGTGTTTGAAATGTATTTTTCCATTTTCACTGTAGCTACGGCGACTGCATTTCAGCTTGGCACCACCAAGGGTTTCAGAATAGGGAATAAATACTTCACCGGTCTCTGCGGACAGCTGTAATGTGAACGCACTTTAAAGTCAAAGCTGCACATGTTTCTGTTTCTGCAAAGAAAAAGCCCAAACTGTCTTATTTGCACGTTTTCTCTGCCGCTGAACAAGAGCCTCAGCCGTCGTTGCATTTACAAGACAAGAGCTTCGTCTTCGGGTCATATCGGAGGCTACAGTGACTCGCTATCGGAAAACGGCTAAACCGGACGAGGCTAACTGGTTAGCATGCTAACTGCAGAGATAAGAGTTATGAGTTATCGTCGTAAACCATTCTCACTAAGACTTGTTTAAATATAGAAAACCCTATGTGACTGAACTGAACTGTGCTGAAGGCTTAGGTGGGAATTTCAAACCACACACATCTGGAATTACAGGCGAGAACATCTGGCCAGAGTGATGAATCCTGTCGGAGGTTTTGAAGCATGAGCTTTTTTTTTTAGGAGAGGGAATGTTTCATCTTCTTCCGACCGTGGAGTCACGGGTTGAAGTGGACGTCCTGCAGCCGGCTGAAGCACCGTCCGTTCACAGAGGAGAAAGACGAGAACAAGTCCGTGCTGTTGTTGTACTCGCTGACCTCCCCGTCGACACGGATGACCACCGAGCGCTCGCCGAAGCTGGACTCCCCGTCCGGCCACCTCAGTCCCAGGTGGTGACGATGAACCTGCAGGAGCACAGAGCCGTTTAAAACCTGCAGCTTGCACATCAAACATCCTCATCTTCTCTTTTATTTTATCTGACTAGACGAGCCGTCCCACCTTGATGAGCGTGCCGTCGTTGCAGTGCCAGACGATGCCCTCGACGCGGCCGTCTGGACTCTCCTGGAACCAGGAGCAGAGCTGCTGGAAGTCCACGGGCGGAGGGTTTCGGATCTGGACGCTCCCGTGGGACACCAGGCAGTGGACGGGCTGCTTCTTACTCCCCAGGCCTGTCCACACACAAACAACTCATTTTACACTTTCAGACTGATGCTCAACTTCAGGATTTGACCCCTAACACAGCAGGGAAAATAAATACTGAACGTGTTTTGCTCTTTTTAAACAGCTGTACCTGCTAATTCCAACTCTTCTGACTCTTCTGTCAGGAAGATTAAGATTAAGATTCCTTTATTTGTCCCACAGTGGGGAAATTTGCATTTATGCAGTATAAAAAAAACAGAATAAGACAAAAAGAATATAAACATCATACAAAAAGTTATAGAAACAACATAGAACAATCTATAGAACATCTATTGCTCTTGCACAACATAGAACATCTATTGCTCTTGCACTTCTGTTTGGATGCAATCTCCATTTCGTTGCCTGATTCTCTTGACATGAGCAATGACAAAGTTGAAACAAATCAATCAATTAGCACTAATAGGTGATGGGATGACAGATTCCAGCTGGTTTCTTGGCTTTCCTTTTCTTTCCTTCATGTATACCTTCATGTGTTCAACACTTACTCTGTGTCATTTCATTTTATTAACTTCATTTATGGACATAAATGTTTTGATTTTGAAATTTTCATGTCAATAATTATGCGTTCAATACTTATTTTCCCCGCTGTATAATCTAAGTGTAGAGGATAAAATATACAGAAATATACAAAAAATAAATTAACACATGCAAATTAATGATTAATGCTCCGTGTCACATTTCCAACATCTGTTGTCTTGTTTTAGAAAATACGGATCCACTATCTCATCGATGTGGCAATGAAATATGTTCAAAGAAACAGACACGAAACCATCTGTCTCAAATGTCAAGACTCTTCAGCTGCAGGAAATCAACTGAATCATTATTTAATTAAGGAATAAAAGAGCGGTTAAAAACAACTCTCCCTAGATAATAACACAACGCTGCCTGTGTGTGTTTAGTTACCATATGGGTTGGCGTTGACGTTGGTTCCGATGAGCTCCAGCGTTTGCTCCATGAGTTCAGCCAGAGGAACGGCCACAACCTCCAGCTCGTCTCCGCCGCCGTCCGCGCCGGGCCGGAGAACCAGAGCTTTCCCCACCTCGTAGTCCACCACGGAGGAATGCCAGCAGTACTGCTTGTTGTCCTTCTCCACGGGAACCCAGCCTGAGCAGACGCATTTTACACAACATCATCATCATCATCATCATCATCATCATCATCATCATCATCATCATCATCATCATCATCATCATCATCATCATCATCATCATCATCATCATCATCATCATCATCATCATCATCTCCAGGTCTGTCCTGACACCCACACACCAATATAACATGAATTAATTCTAATTACATGATTTAAAAAAAACACTAATAATAAATAAACAATAATAAAACAGAAATGACAGAATGATTTAAATTTGCAGATGTGCAGATGAACTTAATATCCAGATGTTTCATTGACAAGTCAAGTTAAGAAGCAAAACTACTGAGGTTTTGAATTTTAAATTCTAAATAATTAAAATTAAATTAAATTAAATGCTATAAGTTCATTATAACACAAAGGATAATTAGCCTGCACTGCAATAAAAGTAATTGAACTAATATTGGCAGATTTTTTTTTTTTTTTCATTCATTTTCACTGAAAGAAATTTTAATTGTTGGTGATGTGATTTTTTATTTTACATTTTTGAATTTTGGTCACATCAATTGAAAGCTATTAAAATATATATAGAAATATGATTAATAACTGAGTGAGTAAGAAAAGCAAAATTATTCTGCAACATTGGTTTATTTCAGGGTCTGACTATCTTAATCAGCTTTTTTAAATGTGTAAGTATTATATTCTGCACCACTGCCTTTTTTAATAATGGTATTTTACAGAACTATTTTATTTTAAAACTATTTTTAAAAGGCTTTTAATAATTGGATATTGTAATATTGATTCTATTTTGATTTATTGTGCAGCAGTGGATCTTATATGAGTGAACACAAAATCTACAACAATTTTGCAATATGTTGATTTAAACACAGGATTTTTAATTCATTAACAGGGTTTTAATCACCTGCTGGTTTGGGCTGAAGAAGATTTAACTGAATGACTGTATTTATCTCATTTGAAACACAGAGGATGTAAGCGTGTGAGGACCTGGGATGTGTCCGTGTTCGTCAGGCAGGGGGCGGCCGTTGTCATGTTTGACCCTGTGAGCCGGGATCCACGTCTCAGGCACCGTCTTAAAATCTTCTTCTACGTGCCACTGGAAACCTAAAAAGGAAATGTTAAAAAAAAAAAAAACAGTTCAGCCAGTCCAAGGAAACTCACCTGTCACATAGATAGATAGATAGATAGATAGATAGATAGATAGATAGATAGATAGATAGATAGATAGATAGATAGATAGATAGATAGATAGATAGATAGATAGATAGATAGATAGATAGTGGGATGAGTCGGACCTTTACAGCTCCTGTGAGTGTGCTGGTGCTTTTTAAACCTCTTCTCTGCCTGTTTGTTGGGTTTCCTGTCCAGTCGGGCCCACAGGTACGGCTCACCTGCATCAACAACGGACACAGGAAGCAAAATAAAAATGTGATTGATGTGAAACATCAAGGAGCAGGAAGAACGGACGACCGGTTCGACCCTCACCTTTATAAACCGTGACATAGCAGCAGGTCCCGTCCAGCTTCTCTGTGGCGAGCGCACAGTCGATGCTGGCCTCCAGGGCGACGGGGTTCAATGTGTCCGTGGCAACCACCTGAAATTGCTGAAGATGAAGAGACAGAAAAAAAAACAGGTCATAATTTACTTTACAATTTAATTAACAATTACATCTTCCACATATTACAAAGTATCAGGCAGGAAGTTGATACAACTCTTGTTTCATTAACATGGTTGCTTTTTCAAAACTCACTTTTATTTATAAAAAAAGAAAACAATTTTACTTATTTTTTTCTCTCTGCTGGGCTTTTTATTCTGTGTCTTTGTCAAGAAAGTGCTCTATAAGTAAATATTATTATTATTAATAACACTGCACTGTGCACTATTATGAGCACTGTGGTGTCCAGCTTCATAGGCATCAATATTATTAATGAATAGGTAAATATGTGATCAATACCCAGAAATAAAAGGATGTACCTATCAATCAATAACTAAATATCCATTGATTGGTTTACAATAGAGCTGCACCGCTGCCACTTTAAATAATATAAAATATTTATCGTCAACCATTACAATGTTTACATATGATGCTATTTGAGGGATCAACATGACCAATAACGGGCCGATGAATCGATTATTGACATGTTTCACTTCGTTATGAGTCAGCATCTGTTTCTCTACTCATTCTGTATATTTATTGTCATGTACATCAGCGTGTACGTGTTAAAAATGAAAGTGCGTAACGTTATATGTACTGGTCAGTCATTTACAAACGGTCCCTGACTGACTCCGGTAAGACCACAGCGGGATGTTGTGGTGGTCGCGTGCAGGACATGTAGCGGACATGACAGCTGTTTCCAGATGTGAGGCTGATGCTGATGTTGTTGTTGACACACCGACTCACCTGACCCGCTCGTTTTCTCGACTGTTCTTCTTTCACCTCCGTCACGAACACACACGGGATCTTCTGCTGCACGGAGCCCAGACGCCTCATCTCTGAGTCGGCTTCACGTCTGGCTCGTACCGCTGAGAAGAGAGGAGGAGGGAGAGGAAGAGAGGAGGAGAGTTTCTCTCTCTCTTTCTCTTTTTAGCGACGTTTCAGCAGCTGTAGCAGCAGCATGGATGCAGGTGAGCTTTCTGGTCACGTGGTCTGTGTCTTCTTCTCCTCTTTATTCCGGTTGTAAAACAGTGAAATGACTCACTAGCGCCCCCGCTCATGTGTGGCCATTTGATATATCACTTTTAAATGATTCAGAAACATAAATATAATATGTAGAATATAATATAAAGGGATGTATAAAATCAATTTTAGGGAACAAAGTATGTATTTATCTATATTAGCACTCCATAATATAATGTTATCTGACCTCTCAGTCAAGCTATTGACAAATACTTTTTTTAATATACATCTTGATCTGCTTTGAATACTTATTAACACAATACAATATAACATAAAAAAATATATTTTTTAGGGTTAGGGTTTGATCATTTTTCCATAATCAACATAAAAACAAATATTGTTCAGTTGGGGACAAATGAAGTAGAGCTACAACAATTAGCCTAATTGATGAATCGAACAATAAGCGATTATAAAATTAATCGTCAACTATTTTGATAATAGAATAATCAGTTTGAGTAGCTTTTTAAGAAAAAAAAAGTCCCAAATTTTCTGATTTCAATTTCTTAAATGTGAATATTTCTGGTTTCTTTGTTCCTTTACGACAATTACAGGTAACTGAATATCTCTCGGTTTGTGGACAACAACACTGACTGATATTTTTCAACATTTTATAACATTGTAATGACCAAACAACTAATCGATCGATCGTTTAAATAATTGACAGATTAATCGATAATAAAAATAATCTTTAGCTGCAGCCCTAAGATGAAGTATAGGCCTACATGTATCTATTTCAAAAGTTCAACTCCTGGTATAAGATATACACTTTAGTAGCGATGTAACAAATGAAAGAAGAAAAAACATGGATGAAAAATGAAGTCACTTTATTTCAAAATTATTATAGATTTACAGGTGTTTTGGGGAGACTCAAACGTTCACAGACAGAGGAAGAGAGTGAATTTCACTCTCAATAAAAGTCACTTTGGAGGAAAATGGGTTAAAAGATGTGCATGTGTGAATATTTACAATCAGAGTAAAGTCAAAGTATAACAGTATTTTAACACTTACTGGTGTTTATTAGTTAACACTGTGGCTTTTCACCTCATAGAAACATCTGCAGCTACTCTAGAGACATCGTTTTCATGTCTGGATTCACACACAGCGTGATGTCACTGGAGTACTTCCTGTCTGCGTCTCCATACTCATCATCATCATCATCATCTTCCTCAGCTCCATGTTGGCTGTGCAGGTCCATCTCGCTGTCCGCGTGCTTCCACATCTCTGTCTCCGTGTCATCTTTCTGCTGCCCCGGCGACCAAAAGGTGAAAATATTCCTTTTTTTTCCACACAAAGAGAAAGAAAAAAAAACTTAGATTGGTAAAGTTTGTGTTTTATGGGATTGTGTCAGTGATTTAATGCAATCAGACTCACAGTTTGTGGTACCACACGGCTCCTGCTGCCGCCAGGAGCAGGAGGATGACGCCGAGGATGATGAGTGTGGTGGGAAGAGCTGAGAAATGAAGTGAGGTCATCCAATAATTGCCATGTCAGGAAACATGACACTAAATAAGTTGTTGACATGACACTTGACCCAGTTTAGAATCAATATGAACAATGCTTATAAAATAAAAATAAGTATTTATTAATGCTTCATTGTTACCAAATACCTCTCTCTCATTCTGGGGGTCTATTTTACTATATCTATCTATCTGGCCGAAATTCTATTAAAGGAATAGTTCAACATTTTGGCAAATTGGCCCATTGCCATAATCTCTATAGTCATAGCAATAGGTCCGTTACCTTTAATTGTCAGTGCAAGCTATTTTTACAACAGCGGAGCAGAGCCGTGAGCTGCTCAGAGCTACGCTACGGAGGCTCATGGGATTTCTTGGTTTCCCTCATCAAATACACAATCCAACAACTCTGTGTTTGCGAGATAAATGCAGAGGCAGTTTGGTGAAAAACTGTCCCCGACAAAAACATGCATCAGTGGTTTTGCATGAATTTACCTCTAAAACAAATCTGTCTGGTAACGTTCTGTTATTATCTATCTATTATAGCGTGATGAATGTGCAGTCACAACTTGTCCACGGTCCACCAGAGCGTTTTGGAGTTGTTGGATTGTGTATTTGATGAGTTTGATGAGGGAAACCAAGAAATCCCATGAGCCTCCGTAGCGTAGCTCTGAGCAGCTCACGGCTCTGCTCTGCCGTTCTAAAAATAGTTTGCACAAACAATTAAAGGTAATGAACCTACTGCTATGACTATAGGGATTATGGCAATGGGCCAATTTGCCAACATGTTGAACTATTCCTTTAATATAGTTTTGCTAAGTTGTGTTTTTTTGTCAGTTAAGTTGAAGAAAGATGGGGAAAAACATATACTGAATACAACAGAATAAAATAAGATAAAGATACCTCCTAGAGGGGGCCTGCTGGACTTCCCGTGCAGCTGCAGCTCTGACTCAGACATAGAAGACGCTGCAGAAACAGACTCGGTGGGTTTTGAGGTCGTACGGTGCGAAAGTGACAAAGGAACTCGGGCGGAGGAGTAAGTGGTGGTTGAACGTGTTGTCCGGATCGGGACAGTAGTCGAGGCTGGAGGTGAAGTCGTCGTCCTCCTCTCAGTGGACTCTGTGGTCGACGCAGAGCTGGTGGTTGATGATGCTGATGATGAAGATGATGATGATGTAACCAGATCTGTGGTTGGTGCTGAGGTTTGGGTCAAAGGTGTCAGCGTGGGTGGAGCGGATGTGGATGGGTGAGCGGCTGCTGCAGACGTAAACGGAGTTTCCTGTGAATCTGCAAATGCAAAAGCCACAACACAACCTGCATTGACTTTGTGGGGTGTGTTTTTTGTAGTTGTTGACCTTTCTGGGCCACCGTAGTTTGAGCAAGTCAAGGAGAAGGAGAAAGTGAATCAATGGACATTTGACTTTTAGTAAATACTTAATTTGATGTATTTGTGCAGATTGAAATAAAAATAAATCAATAAATAAACAGTACCTGAGGCGCTAAAGCAGAAAACACCAAACTTCGTGTCTGGACCCGCTCGCCACGTCACCAACCCGGTTTTACCTTGTCCACACTTTGGGTCAGAGGTGAGCCGTGGGATGACAGCAACCTGCTCAGCTGTCCAGGCATATCTGTTGGAACATAATAAAACACTGATAATGTTAACACAAAGGATTGTTGTTGTTGGATTGTGTATTTGATGAGTTTGATGAGGGAAACCAAGAAATCCCATGAGTCTCCATAGCGTAGCTCTGAGCAGCTCACGGCTCTGCTCCACCGTTCAAAAAATAGCTTGCACCGACAATTAAAGGTAACAAACCTACTGCTATGACTATAGGGGTTATGTCAATGGGCCAATTTACTAAAAATGTTGAACTATATTTGAAGATATAAATTTGAAAATTTTGCTGTGTGTCATCGAATAGTGTTTAAATATGCATTGGGCCTTCTTACTTGCACGTCTCCAGTCCCTGCTGTAGCGCTCGCTGCATCTGCTCTCCGGTCGCTATGGTGACACCCAGAGATTGACAGGCATCTCTGGCAGCGGTGAAGTTCAAGGTGTAAGTCCCTCCCTCGATGAGCAGGAAGACCCCCGCTGGTCTGTGGCTCTGAGGGACTGTTGACACACACACACACACACACACACACACACACACACACACACACGGATCTTAGAGGTACTGTGATATAAACTGTAAACTCTATTTTCACAGGAACATAACAAAGGCACGTAGCGTACGACAAAAACACACACTAACTGAAATTTTCTCCTTTTATCTTATGATTATATAAGTATAATAATGAACGTTTTTCACATATCCTTGATGCTTCTTTTGATTTTTGACTTGAAGAACAACCAAGTGTGCAGAAATTAGACATCTACTTGGAAGCTCACACACAGGAGCCACTGTCGGTATATTTTATAAATGTTACACATTCATGCTTTCAAATGAACTTCAACGCATAAACACACTACTCGTCATTCATTTGCACATTTATTTTCATCTGCAAATCCTTTACATTCGTTCTGTAGACATTTTTACTTAAATTATTTGATTTTATTCTTCTGTTATGTTTCTGTTGTGTTAATGCTAACACAATAATGCTGCAGCCAAGAACATCTCAATCTTAACGTAAATGCTATAGTATTTGGTTTAAAAAAATAATAATAAAGTTACCAGAAACAAACAGCTTACCTTGGATGAGTCTGGATTCAGAAGCAGGAAACAAAGCTCCGAACCAAAGCAGCAGGAACTGAGTAAAACACCCAACTCCTGCCATGTTGTGCATAAAAATATGTAAAAGTGCACAGTTGGCGAAGTTAAACTGAATGAAGAGGAGGGAAAGAAAAGAAAAAATCCTGTGGACCAATGTGATGTGGATAAGAGGAGGAAACAGGAAGAGCAGGTCAAATCTGCCTGGCGCCCTGTCAGGAGATAACGGCCGCGTCCACACACACCAGAGTGTGCTTGATCCAAACAATTACAGATACTGTACATAGGCTACGTATACACACGACACTAATAACACGTCCAACAGCAGCTTTGTTCACAATAAAAACAAACCGAGGATGTCCAGGAAATTATTAAAGCGTGACGACAGGAAATATCAACTTTAAAGAGTCTTATAGGACAATAAATGACAGAGGATGCTCCTTCTGTTGTTATTAAAGAGCAGAGGAATCACACATGTTTGGTTGATTTGTGCTTTTCTTTATCACATTTGAGTTTTTAAAGTCGTTTATATGAAGCCATATTTGGTTAAAAATAGATGTTTTTCTGGGTTTTTAAGATTTTCTGCTTCGCCAGCATCTCACTTCCAGAGGTATGTTCACCCTGACAGGAACTTCCTCAACACTGTTCCTGCTTCTGTCCTTAATCTCTTTTTAACAACCACTCTCTTTCTCTCGTTCTCCTCTCCTGTTGAAATATTGTTGGTTTTTATATAATGTAGGTATGTGCAGCCTATAGTGTCACTGTGGTTCAGTCCTTGTCCTCCTTCTGTCCATCCTTTCAAAAGGAATAAACAGACTCAGATCAAACGGTGGCATCGAGCAGCATCGATCATCTGTTTCCCTTCTGTTCAGTTTGTGTGGGCGGGCGCCGCAGCGGGGGATCGAACCTCTGACCTCTGCGACCCCAAGGCCACATTTTCTGATAATCACATGAAACTCCTGCTTTGCTTTGTTCACGCTGCCTCGACTTTACTCTCCACAAACTGTACAATCTTCTTTTTATCAGACTTATCATTGATTTTTGAAGGTTATTCAAAAGCATGATTGTAAAACTTTTCATATTCAGGATCATTGCATCAAGGCAGTTATAGTTTTGCTGCAAACTAATATATCTGCATAGGTGTTTCAGGATGTTGTGCATCTCTACAAACAAACGAATGAGACAAAACAAAAGAATGAGTAAACATAAATATAACTCTTGACATCATCATCATGAAAGCAAGACGCAAATGCAAACCTGCTTATTTTTCACCGCTTGCAGATGCACAGGAAACTCTTCACACCTTCACATGAGCTGCACCCACACAAACTGCTCTGATGACCAAAACCCCAACACCAACCACGCCTATAGCCTACCTGCTACGGACATTTTCTGATCTCATTCACTTCCTGTTTTATTCTGTTAACCTGTCTTATCTTTGTTCCAAACCTACACAGATGTGGCTTTGTGGTTTTCTTGGATGGTGAAGCAGCAGAGTGTGGTTGAAAGAGTTTTCTTTTACCTACCAACAACTCTTGTGTCTGTGGAATCGCTCTACAAAAAGTGTGTAAAATAACCATACTTTATTAATTCCCTGGGGTAAATTCAGGTATTACAAGAGTAGGCAGTAAAAATAGATAATATAAGCAAGAAAGACATAGGCCTATAAAATAGACAAAAAGACATATAGATTGGTCCATTGCCATAGTCATAGCAGTAGGTTTGTTACCTTTATGTGTCGGTGCAAGCTATTTTTAGAACAGCAGAGCAGAGCCGTGAGCTGCTCAGAGCTACGCTACGGAGGCTCATGGGATTTCTTCAACAAATACACAATCCAACAACTCCAAAACGCTCTGGTGGACAAGTTGTGACCTGCATAACCACCACTCTACAGTATGAGATCAAAAGACTCGCCATGTGGTTCAAAAACACTTTATTCACACTTTTATTCCATAACAGGCATACAAGCAACAGCAGAGTAAAATATTAAGCCCTGAAAGGAAAGAAGCGGTTAAAAAAAAACATGGAAACAAACAAACATGGAAACAGGAATAGTGTGGAACCGAGGAACCTAGAAATTAAGGTGAAACACTGGGAATATATACAGTATAGTAGCTATTAGGCCTGTAACGATACATGTGTGGAAACCGCGACACTCTACGACACAAACCTGTGTCGCCAATGAAATGGCAGGACCATGACGCACCCATTCCAACGCTCCGCTTCTGTCGGACACATTCCGTCATAGTCACTCACACACACATCACACAGCCAGAAACCTTAATAAAATTCAAGTTGAATCGAATCGTGTATCGAACCGTGGGTAAAAAATCGAGACACAAATCGAATCGTGACTTTGATGTATCGTTACAGGCCTAGCAGCTATATATATGTACATACACCGGTATAGCCTATAGACCGAATCGCCTTGTTGTTTACATTCTACTTCTGGGTAGAAAACCAGCACGTAATTTGAATGGGAACAGTAGCGAGAGTCTTTAAACAAATCAGCGTTTAGACAAATATAAAATAATTGAAGAAACATTACTATTTCTGTGTGTGTGTGTTTCGTGTTGCTATGTGTTGTATTTATTCAGTTTGGGGGAATCACAGTGTCTAGGAAGCATCAGTGGCTGCAGCTAACGGCGGCAGCTAAGCTAACGGCGGCAGCTAAGCTAACAGCAGGGCGTCAGCTGTTAAAACCCTCTCGTTGTCGGACACGACAGGAAACTACTCCAGTAGCTCAGTCATGTTGTAACTCAGGTACCACTGGAGATTTTTTTTTTTTATGGACCGTTTATTGAGTCAAGTTAAAGTAACCGCTAGCCCGGCTAATCTATGATAACCATGTCTAATTATAAAAATGTTCACACGTAAATAGTAATGTTTGTCCAATCATTGGTTTTATAGACTTTACAAACATCAGATTACGTTTACTTTAATCTGCCAGATCGGTCGGAATGCCAATCCTTAATTCTTGCAGTGGTCGTACAGTTGTTAGAGCATCCGACCGCGACGCCAAAGATCAGGGTTCGAGCCCTGGAACAGATGCATTTTAGCAGAGACTTTCTTGGCCTCTACCTGATTATTTTACTAAACTTAACCAAGTCCTTTCTACATTGCCTGTCCCCGGGGCACGACCGTGTCAAGCCGCGAGGGAAGTCAAACCACGACAAAAGGCGATTCGGTCTATATATAGCCTAGGTGTGGCTGAGAAAGCGGCAGGGAACTTCACAGGAAGTAGGCTTGGAGCAAGGATAAGACAGAGGTTAACAAAATAAAACAGGAAGTAAATGAGTTCAGAAAATGTCTGCAACAGTTGGCTGGTGTGACACTAACAACTCTGACTGTTGTTGCGGTGGGTGGGGCTGATGTGGAGGTTGGTTGAGTTTCCTCTGGAACTGCAAGTGGTGAAAAATAAACAGGTTGTTTATTGATGTTATGAGGTCGACACAAATAGCCTATGCATGGCTGGAGGCATGAGCGTTTCTGTTCTGCTCACATAACATTCAATAAACGTTAGATTTTATTCTCTTAAAACATGAAATAAACACAAACAAGCACCTTCGAAGCAGAAAGCACCAAACAGCTGGTCTGGATTCGCTCGCCACTCCACCAATCCTGTTTTATTCTGTCCACACTTCCACTCAGGTGTGTGCCGCAGGATGACCGCAACCCCCTCAGCTATCCAGCCGTATCTGTTGGAAAATAATAAAGTTTTCATAATGTAAACAAAGGACTAATACTTTAAGGTGGATCCCACCCATTTTATTTTATTTTATTTTATTTATTTATTTATTTTTTTTTTTAAGGTGGAGCTGTACAGATTTAGGAAAGAATCACTGAATTTGGTGCAAAAAAAAACAAACTTAAACAAAAAAAACAGTTAAACAAAAGACTTAATTCTGTTTGTTTTTAGTTTTTATATAGCCTATAATTGCTAACGAGTTTTTTAAAATAACATGAACATGCCGTTCTCTCTCCTCATTTAAAAACTTTATAAATGTTTTTTGGTCAGAGCAGAGCATCTGACAGACCCGTGTTTTTCCAAACCAGTGATTGCTGGGAATAAACTATTCAAGACTTATATTAACACAAATATATCACTTACTTCTGCTTTAACAAACAAAAAAAACAGTTAAACAAAAGACTTAATTCTGTTTGTTTTTAGTTTTTATATATAATTGCTAACTTTTTAAATAACATGAACATATTTCTTTATTGTTTGGTCCATCTATTTCCAATGTGGGAATAAAACAAAGCATTTAACTTCTGTCCAAAATGTTGACGTGTTTCCTTCCTCAATAGAACAAAACACAATTTTAGATCTTTTTTCTGACTTCATTATTTATTGTAAATTTGCGACATTAACTTTAATTGTATTTCAATATGCCTTAATAAGCCATCATAAACACATGAGTCATCATTTATGAATCAATAAGATAACATTTAAAGATACCGATGCCGAATATGACATGTAGGCTATATTTTTGTGTAACTGAGCAGTGTTTGAATATTTCACCATAACAAACACCATCAACAGGAACGTGTTGTTGTGTTGGGTCTTACTTGCACGTGTCCTTTCCCGCCTGTAGCGCTTGCTGCATCTGCTCTCTGGTCGCAATGGTAGCTCGCACATTTTGGCAGGCATCCTTTGCAGCAGTTAAGTTCAAGGTGTAGTCCTCTCCCTCGATGAACAGGAAGATGCGGCCCTCAGGGAGTACTAGACACACACACACACACACACACATGGACCTTATTCTTTATATATATATATATATTTTTTTTTAAATGTTATAAGTGTCCATCAGAAAACATAAAAACAAGACAAGAGCAGAAAGAGCTCAACTAACAAGGCAGAAAATATATTATAGCCTATATATAAAAAGTAAATAAATAAATACAAAAACACAAGATAAAGAGCAAAGCTAAACAAAAAAACAAAAACGAAAAAAACACCTCCCCCTTCCCACCCCACCCCAAGCAGCAAGGATGGATCTTATACATTTAAGGTGTTACATCCTTAGAAAGTCGTTTAATTTTCAGGAGTAAACTCACTCTAAAGTGTGCAGAGGTTTTCAAATCTACTTTAAACCATAAAAAAGTTGTGCAGGAGCAAACTGTGAATAGGCTACATCTTTGTAAATGTTACACATCCATGGCTTTCAATTACCCTTAAAATCTAGACCTAATACATAATTGCTCCAGTATTTGGTTACAAAACAAAACAAAAAACAGCTTACAAAAAACGGGTTCGGATTCAGAAGCAGGAAACAAAGCTGCAAAGCAAAGCAGCAGAAACTGAGATAAACACCAAACTGCTGCCATGTCGTTAAGACGAGTCTAAGAGCTGCTGCTGCTGCTGCTGCTGCTGCTGGAGAATCTGAAGAACCACAGAAAGTGACTGCGGAGAATAAAAATCTTCTGTACCAATGTGGTTAAGAAGAGGAAACAGGACGTGCAGGTTCAATCTGCTTTCACGCCCTATTCGCAGAAAACACCCACATAATCTTGTCTTGAACAGTGATGGCAAGTAACGAAGTACAAATACTTACTGTAGTAGAAGTACTTTGTACTTTTAGAAGTATTTATTTTTCTGACAACTTTTTACTTTTACTCAGTAAATGTTAATAACACTGTGGACAATAAAATTAACTAACTAACTAACTAATATCGGTACTTTCTACTCATTACATTTCCCCAAAAAGACTTCTTACTTTTTTTTCCTTTTTTTTTTTTTTTTTTTTTTACATATCAGGGAGTATTCATAGTTCCTCCTCCGCGTGAGTAAATTTCACAGCTTGTACTTTTTACTTTTACTTGATATTTTGAACATCACTTTCATTTTTACTCAAGTCGTTTTTTACACTGGTACTTTTACTTCTACTCAAGTAAAAAAAAAAGTCTGGGTACTTTTGCCGTCTCTGGCCTTGAACAGCAGGAGGAAGATGATTGATTCAATACAAACTGGCACTAAACCAGAATATTTCATTCATGGATCTGACACTTGTTGTTGCTGCTGTGATATTTGTGGTTTGGTTGTGTTATAAGTATTAAAACTCTAAACAGTTTGACATGTGCATTCAAAAAATTTGAGAAGGTCAAATTCAGTTCACCGAGAGCATTTTAGGTGCTTTCTGAAATGTCTGAAACCACCGTGTTTGTCTCTGTAGAAACACCTGAGGAAGTGAGTAACAGAAGTGGACAGTGAAAGCTATCGGGCTGCAGCCAGTCTGACCTCAGGTTTGTTTGGACTTGTGCTGTCCATGACTCAGGATTAACAAACACACAACCACTTCAAGCGAGCCGCAGGCCTCAGTTGTCTATAATGCAACATATCCATCCATTTGAATGAGAAGGTAGGTATAGGAGAAGGTCTGAAATGTCAGAAACCACCATATTTGTCTTCGTAGTTAACGCCTGAGGAAGTGAGTAACAGAAGTGGACAATGAAAGTTATCGCCCAGTCTGACCTCAGGTTTGTTTGGACATCTGCTTCCAGGTAACCCGTAACTTCTGTTTTTACCGTCCTGTTGCCTGTGAAAGTCACTATAACTCTCTCGTAACTTCTGACCTGTGAACTCGATCGAACTGGTATGACTTCACAGGTCGGAAAAACATAAGTTACGAGTTTCCTTGAACGCACCATGAGTTAGCAGCCCCCGCCCTCGTCAGGCATCTATTGGTCCTCGTCCCTACGTCACCACATTCATGCGCATCCCTTGGCTGCACACACAGCCCTTCATGCTGTTCTCTCTCCTCATTGGATAACACTTGTATCCCACAAGGAAAATTTTCTCCTGGTTTACAGCAGAGCAGAGTGACGGAGAGACTCGTGTTACGGCTCAAACACTCCATGTAAGTGATTGCTGACGGAAAATAGGACTATTTAGGACTTATATTAACAAAAACATTCCACTGATATCTGCTTTAAATATAAAATACATGTGTGTAAAATCTGTGTTTTATGAAATTATGCGTTTCCTTATTCTGAAACCTTGTGTTTTGCCAAATGCCAGAGTGTCCGTGTGGTTTTTATGACACATGATGTTGTGAGATGTCACTGCATCGATAAATATTGTGACCTGCAAAATGCTGTGGTTGTTGTTTTGTGAAATGTTGGAATTTGAACTTGTGAAATGTTATGTGATGTTAATTGTGTTGCATCAAAAATTGCACATGAGAACAGAAACAGTCAACTTCCTGTTTCAGAGAATGTGTTTGTGCATTATTTTCTGAAATGTTTGTTTTGTGTCTTTGTGTTTTCGATGTCGTGCATTGTTAAATTTTGTGTTTTTGAAACATTGCAAACCCACAAAATGTCATTAATCATTTCTGAAAAGTTGTGTGACATGAAATGTGCTTGAGGAAACATTGTGGTTTGTAAAATGTCGCTCCGTCATTGTGTTTTCTGAGCTGTTGTGCGTCTTTCTGTCTGAGATGTTTGACTGTGTTTGACCCAACAGGCCACCGTACCAGGATTACAGTCACTTTATCATCCCTCGCTGACAGGGAGGAGGATGTTGTGACAGCTCGACATGACCCACTTCCACGACTCGGTGAATATCATGTGTGTGATAGTGTGTGTGTGTGTACGGCAGCCTGTGAGGGACACAGCGCTGTAGCACAGATAAGAAGCTGATTTCTCTTTTAAAGGACCATTGCCACTGTTAGTATGATTATATTACACTCTGCAAAAGCATCTGAAACTCACCACACTTTTATCATTAGGACAATTTAAAGGGATAGTTCAACATTTTGGCATATTGACCCATTTCCATAATCCCTATAGTCATAGCAATAGGTTTGTTACCTTATTTGTCGGTGCAAGTTATTTTTAGAATGGCGGAGCAGAGCCGTGAGCTGCTCAGAGCTACGCTACGGAGGCTCATGGGATTTCTTGGTTTCTCTCATCAAACTCATCAAATACACAATCCAACAACTCCACAACGCTCTGGTGGACAAGTTACGACCTGCACATTCACCACGCTATGAGTGCCAAAATGTTCAACTATCCCTTTAAATCCATAACTTATTTTACCTCCAACTGCTCCTGTTTTTAACTAGACTAAACTCTTATCTTTGTCACTTTTTGGTATTTTGGATGTGCTTATGAAGGTCTCAAACGCTTTGTATTTGATCTCAGCTATATTGTAAATATTGCTAATATTGCTCCTCAATATATTTCCAAGTTTAAATAAAGGTTATAATAAGATAATAATAATTGGAAGTAGTTTCACCTTTGGCTTCCCACATTAATGCAGTCTGTTATCTGACCTGAGGAGGAGCGGCTGATGAAACCAAGAGGAAATTTAAAGAAGAAAAGAAAATGAAATATTTGCAAATGTTGCATGGTTCTGCGTGTTTCTTTGAAGACCACAGGCATCTTCGTTACCTGCACACAGAAGAGGCTGTTTTCCTGCCTATCACGTTACCTCATGAATAATCAATGCTGACAGGATCCATCCCGTGAACCGAACTCGACATGAAACTGAGAACTTCATTCATTCAAACTTGTTGGCCGACGTCCTGCCCACGCACCGGGAGCCACTTCTTCACCCCGGAGCATCAACGCTGAAGTTTCAAACCCTGAAATGTCACTCAGAGCCAGATCCCACACGGACCTGCAGACGGCGGGGACGGCAGCAGCAGCAGCAGCGTCCTCTCTGGACGACAGCTTCTACAAGTCCTTCTCCATGAGCAGCAGCAACGTGGGCAGAGGCGGCCGCTTTGGGAACGGGGCGGGAGAAGAGGTCAAAGGTCTCTGCAGGCCGAGCAGGAGGCCCGTCCGGATAGTGAGGCCGGTCAGCGCCGTCAACCCCAACGGATCCTTCCTCCAGATCAACCACCTGCAGGGAGAGCTGGTCCGCAAGAGGAAGGTGAGGAGGAGGAGGAGGGAGGAAGAGGAGGAAGGAGGAGGAGGGAGTCAGACTTCAGGCCAAACAGATTTAATTTCTTTTAAGAAGCACCTGGAGGTTTGATGTTCATCATATTCTCATCTTCCTGTGTCGTATCTAAAATATAAATCTTCCCTTGAGGACAAAACCTCATTAATGTGCATGAGTTAACAACAACAGCGTGTGTGATGGCTGCAGGCTGGACGGCTGCTGTGCAGGTTGTTGAAGGGCTTTTATTGTGGAAACTCCTTGAATGATAAGCAGCCATTAGTATCTACTGAGACACAACTCATGAAGCATTAAAGTAACATTTATACCGGGGCTCGTGTCCCAGTAAAAAGGTCTGGTGAGGAAGAAAAGATGAAGTTCTGCAACTGTAGAGGAAAAAATTCAAACAATATAAGTTTATTTCACATTTTTCTGTTGCATATCTTTTTGGATGAACATCATGATGTTGTCGTCTGCACAGTGTCTTCACTGCTGAGAGTGAGGAGCAGGTTGCATGGATTAGAAGGTGAAGCTGAGAATCTGGAAAATATGGACATTTAAAAGACGGCAATAAAAATAAAAAAAACAATTGAAGAAGAAATACTCTGAAATATTTTACATCAAAAAGAAAAGCCCAAAAATAAAAAATAGAAATTGAAGGGTGCTTGGTGGTTGAGTGCAGATGATCTGCGATGATCGCTGGACTGAATCCCGACTGTGCTGCAGTCTCTCTCCCCACTTTCCTGTCTCTCTTCACTGTCCTTTCAGTTAAAGGTCCAGTGTGTAAAATAATGGGGCGGGGGGAAGGTTAGCGTCCAAAATTTTAGCGCGTTGACAAAGTGACGGTGGCCTCCGAGGACAAAAAAACTGGGACGACTGGGAGTATTTCAGCAGCATAGAGCGATGAGGTGAAGATCTAAACCATATTTCGATATGTCTGCTGTTTCCTCCTTCCTGCTTCTTCTTCGTTGGTTTATTTATGAACGCGAAACTCCTTAAACGTGCTCTCTGGTTGGCTGGATTTTCCATCCGGGCTGCCGTACAAATATGGCACCGCAAGATGGCGACACTCTCTAAAGCAAGACCCTTTGCTTTATATAAAAGAATAATTATAAGGTTACAAAAACCAAACAAATGTTATTTTATAGAGATTATACACTCATACAAATATATTCAGATTTTGCCAATAAACCATGTTAATTATTACACACTGGACCTTTAAAAATAAAAAGTGATAATAAAAACGACTTTGCATTGGACTTGTCCTCACAGTGGTGAGTGAAAATGTAAATATTGAACCTCCACAGCTCTGTTACACCTCCAGCTGCATGGGGAAGAAGATCATTTGACAGAGATGAAAGTTCAGACCACCTACTAAATGCACCTCACAGTGAGATTGTTCTCTGAGCAACAGGTCCGGAGTCTAAACTCATGATGAAAATCCAACATTAAAGTCAAACGGTTGCAGTGATGATGTTGAGACTGGACGTTAAGAGTCTAAATGTTCTGTCACGTCAGGTCTTTGATGGTTGAAATGAGTCCGTTTATTTCTCTAATGTTACACATGAGTTTGATTTCAAAGCAGACGAGTCGTTCTTCACGTCTCCAGACTTTATAAGCTTCATTCCTCCCCCGCTTAATCTATCATTTTAGGCTCCTCGGGTTTTTCCTTCTGCACCACACGTCACTGATACGTAATGTTGCTGATGTTTCCTCAGGAATGTGAAGATCTGAAGAAAGAAAACAAGTTCTTATCAAATGAGATCCACATGGAGCGGATCATGATGCGCACGGAGAACGAGCTGACCATGAGGAACCTCAGGAACCTGAACCAGGAGCTGCAGGCGCAGGTCAAAGAGGTGCGTTCACAAACACCGCTTTTTACACAGCGCATCATCACTCACAGGAGATAAGACGACGGGGAGAAGGAGGCCTTCAGAGAAACCACCCCAACACATCAGTTTGACAGTCTGACACTTACTTGAGTGCTATGAAATGTTATTATTATTGTTTACGTATCATAATTATGCTGCTGTGCACTTTACAAAAACTGTTAAAAGTTTGTTTTTCTCCACATGGATCATCATAGTGAACAAGAAATTCATCCTAATTATTCTAATTTGCTTTGTGCACTTGTATATGCACTGATCTGCTTTCATCTTGGTTTCTATCTTTGTCTTTTTTCTGCTTCATTTTCCCCTTTAATTAATGATTTCTGTCTCTTAGATGAAGCCGACTCTCCATCACGTCACATATTTTAATCTGCACATGTACTAATCTGTATTATGTGATTATGTAAAGACAGATAAAGAGGAGCAGGGAACTATATCCTCTTGTCTTGGCTGATGACTAAATAATCAAACATGATAATTAGACTCAGACAGTTTGACATTACAGATACGAGATGAGTTAGACAGTGAGTCACAGTTTATCAGACTTTTCTCTGAACACCACGTTATCGCAGTGTTACATGACGACACTTTGGTGATGCAACTGCCACCTTTAAAATATATTTGCACAAAAGAAAGTAAAACTTCAGTGCTGCAAATTGATTCAGAAGAGGTCAAGATGTGATGACTTTCAATTTATGAGTCAAACTGGATCCTACATTTCCCAGAATGCAACAAAAAGCATCTTTTGCACACTTAATGCTCTTGTCTTTCCAGCTCTACACGGTTATATTTATGAAATCTGTGGACTGGCCCTTTAATAACAGGAGTTGCAACAATGTATTGAGTCTCAGATTGTCTCCAGTCGGATGTTGTGTTCCTACATTAATGTGATAAGCAGTTTGAAGTCGAGTCACACCACAGTGTCGGTGTCACTGACTCTTATTCTTCAGCTGAGCCTCGAGTCGTGTTACATCTGCAGACAAAGCAGCCGTCTACTGTTTCCTGACCGACTCCCCCATCTCCCCATCTCTCTCTCTGTCTGTCTCTCCTCAGCTGAAGCAGAAGCTGTACCAGAGCCAACAGAGGGCGACGCTGTGTTCCCGGGCGGCGGAGGAGGCCGAGGGGTTGAGGGGGGAGGCGGAGAAGAGCAGGGCCCTGGCTGAGGCCCGCGCCCTCGGGTGTCGGCAGGACAAAGAGGTGGCCGAGGCTGACAGGGGCCGAATGAATGAGGAGCTGCAGCATCTTAGGAAAGAGGTGCAACACACACACAGAGACACACACACACACACACACACAGATACTGTCAGCTGATCTGTGCGGTCAAGTGTAAACAACTTATCAGCAACAGAGAGGTGATACTTAGAGTGTAACCATTATAACATGTATTGTCATGTCAATTTTCCTGCCAGACATATCCACAAAGGCAACCTAATGCACCACAGAAAATAGTCCCCAGCACTAACAAAAGGGATAGTTCAACATTTAGTCAAATTGTCCCATCACCATAATCCCTATAGTCATAGCAGTAGGTTTGTTACCTTTAATTGTCGGTGCAAGCTATTTTTAGAACAGTGGAGCAGAGCTGTGAGCTGCTCAGAGCTACGCTACGGAGGCTCATGGGATTGGAGTTGTTTTCAAGGCAAGTGCATGAATTTCCCCCTAAAACAACAAGCGTTGTGGAGTTTATTTTTATTTTATTTAACCTTTATTTAACCAGGCAAGCAAATGAAGAACATAATCTCTTATTTTCAAGTGTAGCCTGGGGTTGTTGGATTGTGTATTTGATGAGTTTGATGAGGGAAACCAAGAAATCCCATTAGCCTCCGTAGTGTAGCTCTGAGCAGCTCACGGCTCTGCTCCGCCGTTCTAAAAATAGCTTGCACCGACAATTAAAGATAACGAACCTACTGCTATGACTATAGGGGTTATGGAAATGGGCATATTTGGCAAAATGTTGAACTATCCCTTTAACTAATGCTGTGAAACACAAACATGAAGATGAGGAATGAGGATATTTCTGAGTCTAGGGTCCCTCAACGATGTTAGGGTTAATTACAGGTGATTGGAGACGACCTGATCATTTAAAAAGGGACTAATTACAGTCAGGTTTTGATTAAGAAGCCAATAGAGAGAGACCAGTACCTGGTGCCATCCTGCACATCATGGGGCGAGAATATCAGTGATGAAATATCATCATCATCATCATCATCATCATCATCATCATCATTTCCACAGTTGTTAACGTTAATGTGCAGCAGATGGCAAATCTATAAGCATTTACACAGAGAGCGCCCTCTGTCTGTTACTGAATAACCATCATACAACTCAGTTTGTATAAATGTGTCTTTGTCTCATCGCAGCACACTGATGTGCAGCTTCTACTGGCACAAACGGAGAAGAATTACTTTGAAACCAAGCTGAAGCTGGACCGGGTGTCTGGAGAGAAACAGGCCCTACTGCAAGAGAACAGGAGCCTGGAGTCGGACAGAGACGACCTCCGACACAAGCTGAGACAAGTCACGCAGGAAAATGTCCAACTCAAAGACAGGTGAGAGTGGGTGTCTCCTCTCTAATTTTAAAGGATAAAATGTCATTTTGACCTATTTGATCCTTAATTGACCAGAAAATAAATAAATTTGGTCAAGGTACAAAAACAAAAAGCATAATTAATTCAGTCCTGATACATCCCCCCTTAAAGCTGTATTGATCTTTACATCTTTGGGCCACTAGGGGGCAGAAAAACATTATTTCCTTCTCACATATTGGCACATTACCTGTTAAACAGTCACAGAGAAGTGTGCTGAGGTTTGAAGAAAAGAAAAAACTGTGTGTTTTCAACAAAAACAACCATTGAAACTGTGTTAAAGGAGTCATCACCCGGAAATCGCAATTTCTCTTGTTAAAACATGCATACTGGTGTTTGACCTCAGTTGAAACTTGCCTGAAAAGCTGGAGTTTTATTTCGGCTCTTTCTCCGAACAGGAATAGCACACAATGGTGTGCCTTCCTAAAGCACGAGATCTTTGATTCTGCTCCACATTCACCGGCGGAGGCTACTGCCTCTTTAAACAGTCACAGAGAATTGTGCTGAGGTTTGAAGAAAAGAAAAAACTGTGTGTTTTCAACAAAAACAACAATTAAAGCTGTGTGAGGGAAAGTGTAGGGGACCAAGGATGGAGCCCTGATGGACGCCAGATTTCAGCATCTATAAAAAGTGGTCAAAAATTGAATTGAAACTTAATTTTTTGTAGCATATTTCTCATAGTATTGTGTGAAAGAAAAGCTCTACACACTGATGGGTCAAGGTTTGTTTGTTTAAAGTGGCTGAATGATTGTTATTTTTTGACACTTAGTCACAAACTGTGTTGACAGTGTCCAGCGTTCTCAGCTGATAGTAGATAAAACCGTGTCCAGTATCACCTAATGAGTCTTAAAGGAGGGAAACTGGGACAATGAGCAGCGTCAGAGGAAGGACATGTTCATCGTCTCCTATGTCATCTTGTGTAACAAGAGGAAGAGGCTTTACAGTATGGTTGAACCTGATTATGGCTCCTTATCATCCAACAAGCTAGTGTGAACCCCAGTCTGTCTATAGGAAGCAATAAATCCACACACAGTAACAACCCTGATGAAAGTGTATGGAAATCCAGCCTTAGAAGAAACCACAGTAACAATCTGTTCCTATGGATAATTTAAGTAAAACGGATCTATTACATCAACCAGTGCTACATCCAGAGCCATCGCATAATGGAGAAAAGTGATGACAAATGTATGTTGCATCAGCATCAACACGAAGCCACAAAACGTGCAGTAATTATAAAGTATGTTTTATTTTCCAAGCAACAACCCCCTGCCTTCTCTTTGAAATAATCCTTTAGTCCATGCATGCAGCAACAGTAGCCCCCCACAAACTCTATAAGATAACGTAGCAAAGACGAAGAGACAGAGTGTTGCGGTGGTGTCTTGAAAACCAGAGGTAATTTAAAGGGATAATTCACTAAAATCGATAATTGACCAATTTTCCACTCACTGTCATAACAAGGGAGGGTTTGGAGAACTTTCAGAGTCATGAAAACGCTTTAGGAGTTCCATTGGTGAATTATCGATTTTGTGTGAAGTATCCCTTTAAAAAAAAAAAAAGCAAACAAACCTAGAGCAAATGAAAATGTGGGGACATCGTCTCAAAATGCTAGAGCGCTAAAGTGTACATTGTCTTTTATCAAGAGTAAATCAAGAGGAAATAAGATGTATGGCCGCTCAGGGCTTCCATACTATAATATGCGTGGGAACGGACAGAGGAGCTGCAGATGAGACGAGGGATTGAAAAAAGACAGAAGAAGCGGCGTGGTACATTCCTGTGGGACGGCCAACAAATCCTGTCGTCCGCACGTCTTTTTTCTCTTGTCCGCTTTGACAAACAAAGATGAGAGTGATGAAGTTTCATTCGTTTTTTTTTCTCCCGCTGCACTCACTTAATAAAACCTTATTCAATCTCACTCCTTCACCCTGGTGTTGACTTGTGCAGCGGTGGCCCCTGGGTGATTCTTCAGAGGGAAACACCTGGATCCAGATGTGCTCAGCTATCCAAACACATGAGGACCTCCAGGCCTTTGAGTCTCATCTTTAAAAGCTTATTCCTTTGATTTATTTGCTGAGAATTGGTGTGTTTATTATCTTCACCAAAGACTAGATTGAGTTTTATCTCAAGTACGGCTTTGTGTAATCTTTAAAACAATAAGGGATCAGAATCGTTTCAGAGATATGCGGGGATGTAACATCTGCGTTTCTGTTCTGTACAGCGAGATGACTACGAGGCGCAGGGCCGTGGCTTCGGAGGAGCAGAGCAAAAAGGCCCATCAGGCTCAGCGGGAGGCCGAGGCCGAGCGGCGTCTGGCCGAGAAGGAGAGGACGGAGAGGACGGCCGAGTGCCTCGGCTGGAGGGAGAAGCACCAGGATCTGGCCGACAGGTTCAGAGCTCAGGAAGACCTGAAGGCTCTGAGGCAGAACAAAGCTGTGAGGAGGAAACCACGAGGGGCTTCACCTGGTTTTGCGTTTTCCAAATTGCATTTCAGAGCTAAATTAGAAATTTTATTTTTGTGTTTTTTCCCAACAGTGCCAGGCCAACATCAAGAGCTACGTCCTGTGCATGACAGAGAGCGACCAGAGGGTGAAAATCCTCAAAAATCAGGACGGCAGCGCGAGAAATTTTACGGTGAGATGCTCCTAAACTCATCTGCAAATGGGTTAGGGTTAGGTGTTTGATCCCATAGTAATGTTGTGAGTTCACGTCCTGTTTTATGAATGAATGAATGAATTGCTTTTATTATTGTGTCATACTTCTTTAAGTCCAGTCCACATGGGCTTATAAAACACCAAGAAAACAAACGGGGTCCAGATCACATCAGAGAAATAAGAAAACAAACAGAGCTTCAAAACCATTATCTGAAAAAAAGAAGAAAAGGAAATTAAAAGTAAAACAATGCCATGGTTCAGGAGAAATGATCAACAATTTCACAATTAAAGTTTCCAAAGTTTCCTGTCTTCTTTTCCATACTTGAGAAGTTTTAAACACTGAAATAGAGCAACCACTCCAACTTCTGCTCATCAGAGCATCAAAAATATTTTAGGGTTTTGTCCACAGATTTCATGAAATAATACCCCTCTCAAATCATAATACTTCGTACAGTATAAAAGGAAACAAGACTCACTTTCTGCTTCGTCTAACTCACACATTTCACATTATTCTATTCTCCTCGGGAATATTCTTAAATCGACCAACCTCAACGGCCAGAGGAAGAATACCAGTCATCTGTTTTTTGTTTTTTTTTTATTCAGGAGGGAGATCCTGTGTTTATCTCCACACCAGAGTCCAGTCCTGAGGAGCTGGAGAGGAGCTCATCCAGGTAAACAAATGAGAAAAGGCTCAGGGCAGCGGCTGCAGTGAGTCCTGTGGCCACCAGGCGGCGCCACACACTGTGAAATGTCCTGGTCATTGCCTTCACTGCAAATATTAACACTGAAACCTAGATAAAAAAAATAGCTGGTGATGGAAGAAATAAGTCATATTTACACATTTGGTAATGAAAAGTCAATTTAAAGGGACTTATTAATAATTTTTTGTTTAGTTTTAAATGCAACTACATTTTGAATTGTTTCCTCAGGACCATGCTCAGGGTCTCCGCCCCCCACATCGGCCGGGATCTGGGTCCGAGTCGCTTCGACGACCTGCCCGCCTTCGGAGGAGGGGATCGACCCGACTCGACACCTCCGCGCAGGAGCAGCAGGAAGGTGGTGGAGTATTTCTGGATCCCCACAGACCAAGAGTGATCAATCACAGTTTAAAAGAAAAGAAAGGAAGAGAAAAAGTTTTGATTTTTTTTTTTTTTTGAGAAAACGCTGCAAATAAAAGGTGAAAAATACTGTTGGTGCTCATGTACTGGACTTTATTGACATTAAAGCAATAGAGGTGCACAATAATTATGAATACCTTATACAATATGATCCAAATCCATTGCCTTATACATAAACATGGCTTGTGAGCACGATTCTTCTTGGGTAAAACTTCATATGTTCATCGTTTTTAAGCTGTTAGACTTATTGTAGTGAGAAGAGGAGGGAGAGAGGGGGGCAAAAGGGGGCAATTAAACTCATCTAAAAAATAAAAATAAAGATCCGCTTTCATTTTTTTAGCCAATTTAAGAAAAAACATTAAGACATTTACTCAATAATTAAAATCAAAACAAAGAGTCTAACTCAGTGTGAGCTTGAAGTGTGAAAACCTTTTAGCAGGTAAATCCAATTCATTAAAAACAAGCTTTTTTATTTTTATTTTCTTCTTCCTTCTTTTGCATTGCTTAACATTAATACTTGTAAACCATGTGAAGTGCCATAGGAAATATTCAGCTTCAATACATTTATTGTGCACTCAGGCCAGGACCAAATCAAATACTTCAACATCTGCTTGGACTCTTCGGGTCGTCTTAGTAGATTTCATTATCCCAGCACAAGGAGAAAGAAAAAAAAAAAACTCAAAAAAACAAAAAGCCCATCTAACTAAGAGGTAGAAACACAGGCAACTTTGAAACGTTACGGCGGCACACGATTGATTACAGTTTTTTAAAATATTGTAACATTTGGAGGATAAGTATTGCAACCACTCAACGTAATAAAAGACAACAAAGGGAAGGAGGAGGAGGAGGGAGGCAGATAAAAGGGGAGGTGGGCATCACAAAAAAGGAAGATGCTCATCAGTGACAATGAAGAGCACTTTATTTAAAATAAAAAAAAGAAAAGAAAACATGTTTTAATTCATTATGAAATGTTTTGCCAGTTCGTGCTTCACTCTCACTTCAGCGCGGACCCTCTGCTGTTAAGCATCACATCATAAGTTTGTGTGTTTGTGTGAATAAACGTGTGATGAGAGGGTGAATCCAACCTAAAGAAGATCACAGAAAGCAGATCACTGACAAAGACCTGTTGTTATTAACTTGTCTTATAATATATATGTATATTATATATATTGTTTTTTAACTAGCGATTAGTGAAGCTCGCCGCTAACTTGACATAATTCATGGGGAGGGATCTAAACATCCTTTTTAAACCAGTTTCCTATCAGCGGGAGAGGAGGGAGGGAGGGAGAAGAAACAGAATCGGGAGGAGGGAAAACTAGATGGGAAATGAAAAACATGCAATAACAATAACAAAAAAAAAGAAAAAAAAAGTTACAAACCTAAACAATCAGAGCAACAAAAAAAAAAGAAAAACACAACAACACATGGTTGAGCCACTCCAGACTTCATGTAGCTTTTTTTTTTTTTTTAGGCAACAGATCAAAACGATGCTCGTCAGCCTGTCGTCATGGTGAGGGTGGTAACACATGAGGCCCCTACAGGTACAAGCTTTGTTCGGTTTTATACCGTATGTTTTCTTTTTTTCTTTTTTATATCTTAGCGAGACAAGAAGCAGCTGAGTGCCACGTGGTAGTGGTTAAATTAAGCACGGAGGAGTTTTAATCAAAAGGAGAAAAAAAAAAAGGCGAGTGTAGTAGTAAGTAGTAAAGATAAGGTCGTTCTTCTACACCGTGACGCTCCTCAGTCCGCTTCGTCCTCCGACTCCTCCTCCTCCGCCGTCTCCAGCCAGGTGAGCCACTGGTTGACCTGAATGAAAAAAAGAAGACGGATTTTAATTCATTTCTGTCGATCTAGAACAAAATAAATTGAAAGGTGCGAGTGTGACGGTGTTTGTGTACCTGGAATAAAGCTTTTCCTTTTCCAGGGAATTCTTGGGTGATGTCTTCTTTCCATGCGAGGAAGGCTTCTTCTTCAATGATCTCCATGTCGTAGAAGTTGACAAAGTAGCGCAGCAGCATGCCTGAGGAGACAAAGCGAAATAATCAGCAAAATAAAGACATAACATTTTGTTATACTGGTTGGAAAACAGCACAAGTTTCTGGTTTGAGACAAAATCAGGGTTCCTACACATTTGAAATTTCTAAATTCCATACTTTTCCAGACTTCTCAGTAAAAAAAAAATCTAATAAATTGTTACATTTGAGTAATTAGATGTCTTATCATATAAATTTATTGTACAATTACTAGTTGGATTTTATTATTCTGAATTTGTATGCGATTATGTCACCAAATAATTTCCTGGGAGATTGTAGCCAAGTACAATAGTGCATACGAAATTATTAATTTTAATTTGTCGTTCAAATAAAGTTATTTGACCAACCATATTCATACTTAACTGACGACAATATATGAAATTTTGCCCAGATTAAACAGAGATTGTGATTGCAGAATACCCCTCAATCACCATTTAAACAAAAAATTCTCAGTATGTCCAACTGAGTAAAATGGTTAATCAAGGTAAAAAGGTGTCATGGTAATAATAATAATAGTACTAATAATACTACTACTAATAATAATAATAGTAATGCATTTTATTTAGGAAGTGCCTTTCACGCCACTCTAGGACACTTTACAGAGAGCATCAGTGGAGTTTAACTGACCGCTGCTCCCTGCTGGACAAACTATGGAATTAAAAACTTTCCAAAAGTCTCATTTCATTGTGCATGTGTTCATGGAGGGGGAGGGGGGGTCTGTACCTTTAGGGAAGCCGCTGGCGTTGCAGTGCACCTGCAGGGCGTACAGGGCGCTGACCTGCAGCTCGGTGTGGTCGTGCAGGAACTTCTGCATGACGGGCTTGAAGGCCAGCAGCAGCTGCTTCTCCTGCTCCAGCTGCTCTTTGGAGGGGGCCGCCAGCTGCTCGTCGCCCTCCGCCATGCACAGCTCCTGGGAGATGTACTGGAGGAAACTGGGAGAGGGGGGGAGAGACCAGAGGGCGGAGCGTTACGCTACAACACAGGCTCTGCTTGTGTTTGGTGATGTCGTAACAATTTCCTTTGAGTTTAGATACACAACATTAAAAAAAAACTAAAAAGATCTAATCTGCCTGATGTTCCTTTGCTTTTCCTGTATGAGGCTTTTCTATTTATCTCCATTAATGTCACTATGAATCTAATACATCTGAGTTTTGAACTGTTTATTCAGCCTGAAAAGAAAAATCTGAAAACACTAGACGCTCCAAAGTTGATCAGAATTCATTCTTCTAGTCGTCGATCAGCTCTGGTGTCTACAGCGCAGTAAATTATTACCGTGTTCTGTCTCACAACTTATTCAATGCAAAAAAATTTAAATATTACAAAAGACCAATTTAAAAAAGCATTTTTAATATGAAGCTATTTGACTCAAAGTACTGGAAATAGACTTTTCCAAGATGTTCTAGTTTATCGAGAAAAGTACATCATTCTCACTGTGATAATTCAGCAGAAACACAATTCAAAAAGCTCCTGGAGCATGTCTTTATTTATTTAATTTCTTTTAATTGTAATGAGGATGTTGACAATATTTAATGAAGACTTGGGAAATGTTGTCTTTAAAAATTTTAGATGGATTAGACGGGTCTGACCAATCTTTCAAAAGCATTTTCCAGCTTCAGCAGCGGGAACAGGAAGCTCAGGCCCTTCCCCTCCAGGATCTCCAGCATGCGGTCCTTGTTCTGATCGATTTCTGCCAATCACACGGGGAGGAGAAGGACATGGTGGGTGAGGGGGCAGGTGTGGGGGGGTGGAGGGGGTGTTGGTGTCTCAGTGCTGATAACACAGAACAGGTCTGCCCTACAAAGGCAAAGTGCAGTATCTGTAAAAATTGGCTTGCTATTAGCTACAGATACTGCACTTTTACCTTTGTTTGTTGCAGATACTGCACTTTGCCTTGGTATTACCTACAGATACTACCTAGTCCAGATACTGACTTTTGATGTTTTGGGGCAGATACTGCACTTTAGCTTGGTATTAGCTATAGATACTGCACTTTTGCCTTTGTTTTGGTGCAGATACTGCACTTCGACTTAGTATTACCTACAGATACTGCACTTTTACCTTTGTTTGTTGCAGATACTGCACTTTGCCTTGGTATTACCTACAGATACTGCACTTCGGCTTAGTATTACCTCCAGATACTGCACTTTAGCTTGGTATTAGCTACAGATACTGCACTTTTGCCTCTGTTTTGGTGCAGATACTGCACTTTGCCTTGGTATTCCTTGATACTGATCGATTTATTACCTACAGATACTGCACTTTTGGGGGGCAGATACTGACTTTAGCTTGGTATTAGGGTAGATACTGCACTTTTGCCTTTGGGGGGTGCAGATACTGGGGTGACTTAGTATTACCTCCAGATACTGCACTTTTAACACAGGGCAGATACTGCACTTTAGCTTGGTATTAGCTATAAAAACTTTTGCAAAGTGCAGTAAAAATTGGCTTGCTATTACCTACAGACACTGCACTTTGACTTAGTATTACCTACAGATACTGCACTTTTGCCTTTGTTTTGGTGCAGATACTGCACTTTAGCTTGGTATTAGCTATAGATACTGCACTTCAACTTAATATTACCTCCAGATACTGCACTTTTGCATTTGTTTTGGTGCAGATACTGCACTTCGACTTAGTATTACCTACAGATACTGCACTTTTGCCTTCGTTTTGGGGCAAATACTGCACTTTAGCTTGGTATTAGCTATAAATACTTCACTTTTGCCTTCATTTTGGGACAGATACTGCACTTTAGCTTGGTATTAGCTATAAATACTTCACTTTTACCTTCGTTTTGGGGCAGATACTGCACTTTAGCTTGGTATTAGCTATAGATACTTCACTTTTGCCTTCGTTTTGGGGCAGATACTGCACTTTAGCTTGGTATTAGCTATAAATACTTCACTTTTGCCTTCGTTTTGGTGCAGATACTGCACTTCGACTTAGTATTACCTACAGATACTGCACTTTTGCCTTCGTTTTGGGGCAGATACTGCACTTTAGCTTGGTATTAGCTATAGATACTGCACTTTTGCCTTCGTTTTGGGGCAGATACTGCACTTTAGCTTGGTATTACCTACAGATACTGTACTTTGTCTTGGTTCCACACCAATGTAATAATAGAATGTAAGGAGTGCAGTACTCTTTGCAGATACTGCACGTTGCCTTTGTAGGGCAGAGGTGAGGTTGCGATGATGAACGGCCTCGGAGACGAACCTGGGAGCATCTTCTGCATGTTGACCTTGCTCTGCTGGAAGAGGTCGGTCAGCCACTCCCGGTCCTTCAGCTTGGCCGTCTGTTGCAGGCAGAGCAGGAAGAGCGGGAAGTGGGTGCCGTTCTCCAGGGGGTGGGCCAGCTCCGCCACGCTCACCAGCTCCGCCATGACGGCCCGCGCCGCAAACTGGGCCAGGTACGACTTCACCAGGGGCACGTCCAGCTCGATCTTAGGGCACTGGTCTAGGACGTTGAGGAAAGCCTGCGGGTGGGAGGCGGGGGGGAAATGTCAAGAGCATGAATAATGATGCAGCTCAGTGGGAACATGTGTCATCAATAATTAACAGCAGCCTTTGAGGCTAATTCATCACAATTTGAAAATGTCAGAATCAAACAGCGAGATGAGTTTCCCTCCTGTTGTTATTATGTCAAGAAAAGTGCATATAAATAAAGTTTATTACTATTATTATGTGAGTAAATGCTGCACGTGCACACCTGCATGAAGTTCTCTCCAGTGATGAGGCCCTCGGTGCGAAGTGTGTGGATCAGAGTGCTGGCGTGCTCCTTGTCCTCATCGGGACGGTCCAGGGAGCACACGATGATCTTGCTGAGCATCTCCGGCAGGAAGTGCTTGGGGGCCTTCATCTCACGCGCGCCGCTCACAGCCTCGGTCAGGTTCTTACTGTTCAAGTACTCAGTCACGATCGTCTCCTGGAAGAGGGGGAGGAGGTCGGTCAAACACACACAGAGAGGAAGAGAGAAAAATGTGATGAAGTGTTAAAAATATGTCTTATGTAACAGTCTGCCATGAGAGGAGAGAAACACAAGAATGCTGATCAGAACCATTTTTGCTATAATATAATATTGTTTTTCTGTTTTTTATTTATGTATTATCATCATTTAATATGAATTTTCATTATATATAACAACTTGCAACTGCCTAATGACACCCAATCTGTGTATAACCCAATGTATAAGAGAGACAGCACTTCATCAGCACACACACAGGGTATATAAATGTATATATAGTTTTTATTTTAATTTATTTGTATATATTTGATTCTGTGAGTTGTATTTGTTTTGTTTCATTGATTCTTGACGCTTTGGCAACGTAGTTCTCGTAACATTCATGCCAATAAAGCAAATTTGAATTGAATTGAAAGAGATATACGACTGTGACTTATTCTATCTGTATTTTTCCATCAAAATTATTTTATTGTTATATGCTTTGGCAGTATAAGCACTGCCTTGTCACGCCAATAAAGCTGAAGCTGAAATTGAGAGGGAGAGAGAGATGAGCCGGGTCACACAGGAAACTAAAACAGACTCGTGACGATAATATTTGTGTTTGTCCGTCCCTGGCGTCTCCGTTACTGAGCAGGACGTCCCACGATGAGCGATGAGTAAATGTCACGGCAGGTTTCAAACGCTCCACAGGAAGTGTTTATGTGCGTTTACGGTCACAGACATTTAAGTATTTTGTGGTTATCTACTGTTTATGAGGACTTCCTGAATGTGGTTACAGATCATTACTGGGTTGATTTTTTGTTTGTTTTTTACCCACCGTCATCTTAAGCAGTTCTTCCTTCGCAGGAGGTGGTTTCTTGTTCGTCTTCTGAGGTTTCTCTTGGATGGGAGGAGGGTTGGTCTTCAGGCCAAGCTGTGGAGGCTGCGACGGAAAAAAGAGATTGTGATTATTATTGGATTTGGCTCATTTGAGTTTATTTTTTTGTGTTTTTTTTTTAAATTGTGCTCTGCTGTCTTACTTGTCCCAGAGGCGGGGTTTGGGTGCGTGGGGGCTGAGCGCTTGGAGGCATCATGGTGGGGATCTGAGGCTGCAGCTTGGGTACCTGGTTCTTGTTGAGGAGGAATGACTGAGCAGGCCTGAGGCTGATCTGTGAGACCAGGAGACATCAAGGGACAGAGAGCAGTCCGACGACATTAGAAACCATCTTTAGAAAACATGAGGAGGCTGCAAATCGGCCGATTCCATGCCCTCATATCTCATAATCGCAGTCAGCGGACCAGCTACCAGCTGAAGAGGAGGAGGAGGAGGAGGAGGGACAGGAAAGATGGAGGAGATAACAGAGAGTAGAGAGGTAGAGGAGAAGCTGGCAGCAGGTTGGATTCCTCAGAATAACGCGTCTTTTCATAATCAGTGGGCAAGAAAGACAGATTCGCCTTCACGTGCGCGGCGTTGAGGACAGTTACCTCATCGGCGTTGAGCTGTCCTTTCTTGCTGAATCGTGGAGGCATGTCCTTGGACTGGACCTGCTGCTGAGCCATGTGGTTCTGGTTCTGGTTGAGGAAATGCTGGTTCTGAACCTGGTGAAAAGACGCACGAGCACAAGAAGAAGAAGATCAGTTCTCAAATGATGACCTAAACTGTGCGTTCACACACACAATGCGAGCGTCCAGAGTCAAGAGTCAATTTGAAGCGTTGCAGCCAAAGCAGCAGCCATTTGCAGACCGTGCAATCCGCAGCAAAGCTTCAAAGCCCCGCCCCTTTTGGCCGCCTCTTGCAAGCACCTGCTATAGCCGGCCAGCAGAACAACAGGCCTGTCTCCACTGCAGGAACCGACCCCGAAGGGCCGCCTACTGGAACATTTACGGGGCCGAAAGGATTCCCTGCTTCAGGGTTGGTACTCAGATCGGCCCTGAAAAACTCCCAGGTGGGGCTTGGGGTTTCCTCTGTTCTGATTGGGCAGACTCGCGGGATGTGACGTGCATGAGAAAGCCCGGAATCAGCAGCATTTTTAAAACCCAGCGGGGTTTTTTTTTTTTTAAAGTGTCTATACAGCCAAAAAAAAAGAGATAAGTCGTATGCAAGTAGCAGTAGTAAAAGAAAAGCACGATAAATACGCAATCGCATGATTACGTGATGATCGAAACAGCAATTAAAAACCCAGCTTCCTTATAAAGCTTGTAAGAAAAGAAACGAAAGACTGAAGAATAAATTACCTGGTTGGACTTAACGAAGGACTTGGGCCCCATGTCGAACTGTGACTGTGGTTGGGGGGCGATGTGGCCGCCGTGGCCGTTGAAGAGCGGATTGGTTCTATGACGTCCCATCGTGGGCGAGTACCTGTCCTGAATAACCCCCGGGCCAGTTCCGATCCCACTGCCTGGAAGATGACCAACAAATGTTGCAACGTGAGCCAAGTATCGACACAGACAACGTAAAGATTGAACTATAAATAATTTACACACACATGCACGCACGCGGCTCTACGGAAACAACACATACCTGGCATCTGTCCAAACATGTCGGCCAATCCCCCAAGAGTCTCCCTGTCCAGTTTCATTCTGTTGGGCATGAAGGGGCTTTCCAGGAAGAAGTCCATCCTCATCCCCTGAGACATGGGCGCTGGGATGAAAACACCCAAATCCTACAGCACACACACACACACACAGTCAGCGTCTTTGATCAGAGCTCCACTTTTCTACATTTCTGTCATGAACTTAAGTGTTTAATAATAAACTACACAGCTGTCAAACCAGAAACTTCATTACTGCTGACTCACATTCTGCACAGAACGAAGCTCGTGTGCATTAACTTGTAGCTACGGGATTATAATTTATACTTAAATGCTGCAACTTCAGCCTCTGATGTTGGACACCAACTTCTAATCGTCACTGTGACTGTGACCGTCGTCTCTCTGGACTCACTTTCACTGCATCCTGACGGATCTGGTGAATCGTCTTTGGTCCGTTGTCGATGAAAGCCTTGCGGGGGATCCAGTTGTTTTCTCGCAGTTCCACTGTATCTTGCAGCAGGAAGCGGATCCTAGCAGGCAACTCCTTGTTGTTCATTAAGGATCGCATACGGCCAAAGTACTGATCCATTAAAGACTGCAGGGAGGGATGGAGAGGAGAGGAGAGGAGAGGAGGAGGACAGGGAGTCAGAAATAGCAGGAGATGCTTGTACATACTTGATGACAGCAGGATTTACATTAGCGGTGGCTGGGAGCCAGCTGGGGCATTAGGTGAAGCTGCGTCTCGCCTGACGTCTCGCCAGAACCCAGTCAGCAGTTTGACCCACACAGGGAAACAACTGTCCAGCTGAGCCTAAAACCTAAAATGTTTAGTTTTTCCCTCCTACACACCGGTCATTTTATGGAGCTGATTCTTCAGGTTTTGCCTTTAGTCGACTAATCATTGAATCATGTTTTTTTTCGATTCATGATCTCATTTGTGTCTTTTTCTGCTCCAGAGAAAAAGAGCTAAAATACCCAAATTAATAAATCTAAACCTTCAGTTGGCTTCAGATAACAACAACAGGACGTTCTCCAGCCATCATTTTCCTCATCATGATACGTGCACCAATGTTTGTATAGTTGGTTCAGGGGTCGAGTGTCACAGCACCAAGGACAGTGATGTTTTGTGTGTCTCTGTGTGTGTAGGTGCTGCACAATCGATAGACAGAGAACGCATCCATTAGTTTAACCTTGTAAATAAAACTTTAGGGCCAAATTTAATTTTCCCTCCATTGAAGGGAAATGAGAGGCGGTACACCGGTGCTGGTGCACTCACTGTGATGTTTGTATCAAAATCACCTGCATTGTCAGACAAGAAAGGAATTCTATGTAAAACCAGATGTTCAGCAGCAGGAGCACCCCTCTATATTCAGAATGGTACAATATTCTATTCATAATCACATTTTGCGACGATTCGACGATGAGGTCGATAGTTCAATCAGACCTCTCTAAATCCAATCATATCGACTATTTGGATATGTTTCATTTTTTTACAAGTTTAAAGTTTATTTATTTAAGAAATGGGACAATGCATATTATGAAAGTCAATATGAAAAGAGATTGTAGCCGTAAAGCTCATCTCTGTGCTGCAGCCTCTGCAGGTGGCCGTGGTTTACAGGAGCCGTTACCTTTGCTTTCTCATGGTCGAGTCTCGGCCCCACTGTTCTCATTATCTGACAGAGGCACTCCAGATCCTCCCCCATATCCTTGAGCTGGACTCTCTTCTTCTTTTCCAGAAGCTTCACAAAGAAAAGAAGAAGAAAAAAGAAACAAGAAAGATTAATGGGAGAGAGGAAATCAGAGAGTCGTGCCAGGTATTCTGCTCTATTTTGATCAAGGTATGCAGCGTTTTTTTCTTTTGATGACAACTCGCACCGTCTTACAAACGAGAAACAGTGACTTCAAACGCAGCACAAGCGGCAAAACAACAACAACAACGGCGGCGGCGGAGGAGCCCACTTACTGTTTTGATGCACTTATGAAGGATAGATTCGTGGATGAGGTCGAGTTTGCCAAGTTCCCCGATGAATTTAATGTTGCCAAGCATCTTGATCTTGGCAATGGCACGCTGCTCCTCCTCCTCAGAAGTAAGAGGGTTGTCATGTTTGTCATAGACTGGTGAGGGAAAGGGTGGAGGAGGAAAAAAAAAACACAGTTAAGTGAAGTGAAGCGACTGTTGCCAAACGAGCTGCTGCTGCTGCTGCTGCTGCTCGGACATCATAGGAAAAAGAGATGATGGACTTACTTTCAACATTTCTGGTGCGGTTTTCAAATTCATCTTGAAGCTTGGAAATCAGCAGTCTTCTGAAGGTCTGCGACGGCGACAAAGAAAAGCCGTCAGTCAATCAGGTGTAATGCAGCGAGCCGTGTCAAAGCAAAGTGCTTCCAGAAAAGCTTGAGCATGAAATCGCATTACAACCATTTGCATTTTACATTTGAGAGGCGTTTTTTAAAAAAAAAAATCATTAAGAAAAAGTGGAGTGGTGCTTTATAACGGCCTGCTCAGCAGAACTCAAGTGGCACGGCGGTAATAAGAGGATATAATTAGAGCTTTAAGGGCGTGGAAATGGCCGGCAGAGTGAGGAACAACCAGACGTACTGTGCTCTGCTTTTGGGATGTTTGGATCTCAGATGAAGGGCCATCAAAGTTTGGTGCGTCCTCTGCCAAGCGCAGACATAGCTGAGCATAGAGCGAGCTATACTTCGGCTCTTCTAGGGCTTTGTCTACAATCTGCAGCACAGAGACGGAGAGAGAGGAGGGAGGGAGGGAGGAGAGAGGGAGGAGGGAGAAACCAGAGACCACTCAGGTCATTATAACATGCATTGTATGGGTATGAGTCACTCCTTGCAGCCTGCCAAGTATCAATGAAAATGCGTTTCCATTTTGCAGATCGCTAAAGAATAAAATAAATAGAGTCAAATGTAGGCTTTCTTTCTTTCTTTCTTACCAGCAAGATGATTCCTTTAAGGACGAGTTTTGAATCTACGCCCACGTTCAGGAGCTCAAGGCATAGCTTGTCAAACTTCTCAGGCGTGAGTTTGTTGAGTATGCTGCAAACACGAGGAGGAACAGAGAGCAGGAAGTTAGTACGACTGTGAGACCACGATGCTGGGATGATACATTTGATATACATTTCGATGCATGTGGCTCCATAATAACACTCATCATAAAGAATGCATATACTAAAAACAGAAGACAGCAAGTAGTAAAAGTAATTAACCACTCTACTATGGTTTTGTACAGTTTTTTTTACTGTAGTCATTTAAAAATTTAACAAACAATTGGTGACGCTTCACTGCCTAACCGCTCCTTCACATGACTGACTGCAAAAAGCCTATAATGATAAATTCACAGGACTCATTTACATCTCATTATACACACTTTGTACTGCTGTTGTTCCTCAGAGAATGAAGAATAGCTTTATTATACTGCTCTTAGTACAACGAAATTTAAAGAGCAAACTTTGAAGTGCTCCAAAGTATAAGAAATAATATGCACAATACAAGACATAATAAAAGACAATACATAGGTAATAACACTCTCTGTTAACATGTCAGTCAGTGTTGAACACCTTTTCTGATCATGAATAGTGAAAAAAAATCGAACAAGAAGAGAAACTGCGCCCAGGAAACGGGAACAGTTCCTCTTCTTGCTCTATTGCTCTGTCTCATTTAGCGCAGCAGCGTCGGTCTGGCCTAAATCTGGCTCATTTGCTGCAGAGAAGTCAACATGTGTAGTAGGTTATTCTTGACGGGGCTGCAGAGGCAAACATCTGCATCCTGTGGTGGCCACTAGCTACAGCTTACATTCCTTAGGAAACAAAGTGACTGCTTCAGTTTTGGGGTTTTTTGTGCTTGTAAACATCACCTGACAGAGAGAAAAAAGACGCCGGGCTCCAAAACGCCTTTAAGCAAAGCACATGTTATATCTTAATGAATGTAATAAGGCTGTCTGTCCCTGCAGGACGGACATTAATACGTTTACACTCATCTGACCTTTGGTGGCTTCAGCTATTTAAGAGGGGAAACTTAAATTTGATTTTCTAACAAGTAGTTAGGTATTTTATGTTCTCTGTGTCAACCTGACCCTGAGTTCTGCAACCTTTGTCCAAGACACCACTCCAGTTTTTAAGATTACTGTTCAAACATTTACTGGTGTTTTGTGTTTTGTTTTTTTCCCCCAGGAGAGCTCTACTGGCATGAATGAACTGTTGCAAGCCAAGCTCCTCTAATCTGTTGATGCGATGGGTTTAGTACATTTTGTAAGAACTGTACTCTGAACACAAGTGAAATGCGGTAACAATCTTCAGGCCACAGGAGATCAACATTCCTGCACATTCTTACTGCGGTAAGACTGGATAGAGGAGAGGAGTGTTAAAGGGATAGTTCAACATTTTGGCAAATTGGTCCATTGCCCTAATCCCTATAGTCATAGCAGTAGGTTTGTTACCTTTAATTGTCGGTGCAAGCTATTTTTAGAACGGCAGAGCAGAGCCGTGAGCTGCTCAGAGCTACGCTACGGAGGCTCATGGGATTTCTTGGTTTCCCTCATCAAACTCATCAAATACACAATCCAACAACTCCACAACACTCTGGTGGACAAGTTGTGACCTGCACATTCACCACGCTAGGAGATAATAACAGAAAGTTACCAGACAGAGTTGTTTTAGAGTTAAATACAGAGACTGTTTGCTGAAAAGCTGTCCCTGAAGGCAACATGCATCAGCTGTTTTGCATGAATTTCCCTCTAAAACAACTCTGTGTGGTAACGTTGTGTTATTATCTCATAGCGTGGTGAATGTGCAGGTCACAACTTGTCTACCAGGGCGTTTTGGAATTGTTGGATTGTGTAATTGATGAGTTTGATGAGGAAAACCAAGAAATCGCATGAGCCTCCGCAGCGTTGCTCTGAGCAGCTCACGACTCTGCTCCGCCATTCTAAAAATAGCTTGCACGACTCCTAAAACTATAGGGATTATGTCAATGGGCCAATGTGCCAAAAATGTTGAACTAACCCTTTAAATGTGACCTCAAGAGTTTGAACCTTACCCTCTCACTTTCCTGAAGATTGCATCATGTCGTTCTTTTTCGTTGCTGGAGTTGGCATCTCGTCTAGTGCTTCGTGAAGGAACCCATCTCTGAACGCTTTGCCCTGGGGTTTTCCCCAGGAACTCGCTGCAGAAGCAAACACACAACAGGCTCGAGTGAAGTTTCGCACAATCTGATGACACTGCGGTTGCTAAAAAAAAAACAAAAAACACACACAAACACTCCTCCGGCACAGCTCTTGTTTGAAGAAACTAATCGCTTACAGTACTTGTTTCTTTTTTCCACAAATAACTGCACACTTGTACTGCAAATGCTGTCCATTCACGCACACACTAGGGCCTCAATCAGAGAAGATGCTGCGTCTTACTTGCTTGAAATTCGAGTGTCTGGTGCAGATAATTCACCCCAAGCAGTCAAAACAATATTTGTTCTTTGTTTCATAAGTGTACCTGCTCTGCTGCCAGCTGTAGGCCTTGAAACGCCTTCATCCTTTTATACTGTTTGTTGTAAAACGATCCCAGACTGCTGCCTGAGCCCGTAAACAGCGGCAGGCGAGCGAGCGCTCTATCTGAGGTTGACTGACATCATGTTTCAGGACTTCTGGGTATTCAAATCAAGAGTTTCCTGGAATTCTCTGATCAACAAAAGTTGTCTAGTCTATTTTTCGGGCAGCGGAGGAAACCACTAACAATAGGCACGGCGCTGAAGTGTTGTTAATACCACCGGCTACATGTTTGACACATGGTCTTTAAAACAAAATGATGGATGACAAACCTGTTGCCGACAGTCTTGGGATAGTGCTGAGGTGCACCCCTACCACCTCCTCCCCCCGAAGAAGCACTGCAGAGCAAACACAACCAGTGGGACACATTAGAACCACACACACACAAATGCACTGACCTTAATTTACACAGCAAAAACACTTCAGCAACGAGCGGCCTGATGCAGGATACAGCTCCATTTTAAAACCAGGTTGCAGAGAACACAGTATGATCTGTTATAGGATATACGTTTTCTATGCAATAATGATCGATCGTGTTTTAACTACTGCAGGGAAAACGATGTCAACTCTCTTATAAATAAAACACTGCGAAAATTAATTTAAAGTGGAAACTGAATAGACATACATGTAAGAGCTCAGTCTGGCCAAAACCTTCATGTGACTGCTGTTTTAAGAACATAGATGTGGCTTTATGAATGACAATGTGCACATTTATATACAGCAAATACAATGCAATACAATGCATTAAAGGTCAAGTCACCTACATTAATGCACCTTTCAATCAACTGAGAGCAGCAGAGCTCAGAGAAGGGCTGCAACTAACTATTATTTTCATTATCGGTTTATCTAAAATGTAAAAACAAAAAAGGTCTTGTTTTGTCCACAAACCAAAACCAGAAATATTCACATTTAAGAAGCTGAAATTGGAGCATTTGACTTTTTTTTCTGCAAAAAACTACCCAAACCTGCAACTAACTATTATTTTCATTATTGATTAATCTGTCAATTATTTAAATGATTAATCGATTTGTTGTTTGGCCGATAAAATAAAATAAAAAAGTCTTGTTTTGTCCACAAACCAAAGAGATACTCAGTTTATTGTCTTAAGGGAATAAAGAAACCAGAAATATTCACATTTAAGAAGCTGAAATTGGAGAATTTGACTTTTTTTCCCCTTCAAAAAACTACCCAAACCGATTATTAAATTAATCGTCAACTATTTTGATAATTGAATAATCGATAATTGTTGCGGCTCTAACGTGGAGCAACAGTTTCGGCCAACACTGTATCTTTCACTTTCAGAAACAAGGAACACCTTTCATGTTGCACTCACTTGCGTGTCAGAGTTTATTTCTGTGGTTTGCGTGGCAACTGCTCACCAAATAAATCCATTATTGGATTAGGATTAATTTGGCTTTCGGTTATGTCACACGTTTTGCAATCTTTTCAACAAAAATTTGGGATTTCCCCACCTCAACTCCGCTTTTGTTTGAGCAACAGGACTCTGCAAAAGGTTTTTTTTTTTTCATTCTGTAACTGGTTTGAGTCCTTTAACTATTGATTAACCTACTAGGTTATAGATTCAATGTTCAAACTTGGTCACTGCCGGTGTTTTTCGATCAGTTTGATACCGCTCACATGTGACCTACAAGCCTGCACTGTGAATGTGAATTACAAATCATCCTGATTGGCATTCACTTGGATAAATTGAGGTAAACTGCAGAAGATATCACAAAACAATAACAGGTTACACATTCTCACGTATGCAGAACAAAAAGCAGAACAGGTTTGATCACAGACATCACGCTTGAGAAATAGTCAAATTCTCTCAGCAGTGTGGAAACTACAAATGACTGGTGCTGTTTGTTTACCGAGGGCATCTGCAAGTGTTGTGATGCATTTTAAGGCATTTTTTTTCAAAGGCCTGATTTGATTATCAACACAACCAATTTGGCAGCTGGACGACCATGTGAAACCTTTTAGAAGGTGCACAGCAATCTGCAGCCTCATCACTGCCAACTTTACGTTCACCAAATTTATCCCAGGGACATTTGAGGCGTCGATGTTTTTTCTTGTTTTTTCAAAACAGCCATTGTGTGACATCCTGTCAACCATGACCCCGTACACTAATCTGGGTGTGTGTGTGTGCTGCTGCCATCGCCACCACCACCACCACCACATAAAAACCAACAGGACAGAAAGCGTCCCAAGGCTCATTATGTCAACCCCCCTCCCCTCCCTCCCCTTTTCAAAAAGGTCTCACAAAGAGAAATGTCCGACTGCCATTTCGAGCCCTAACCACATCCTGCTCTGTGTTAAAGGCCGGAAGTTCCTTCCCAAAAAACACTACCAGAGGATTAACCAGTGAAAGAAAAAAACAACAACAACACAGAAACAGAAATGAATCTCCATGATGTTTTTTTTTTTTTTTTAAAGAAAACTTTGGTTTATTATTACCTGAAACGAGAAGCACCCCCTTCTGCAATCACACTCTCCACTTTGGCGGCTTGACAATGAAGAATACTTAAAAGAATAAGAATAATAGGAAGGGATGGGGAAAACGGTGCTGAGGAAGAGAAGAGAAAAAGGGTGCAATTAGTCACTGCATCGGAGTTGGGGAATAACAAAAACATAGCAACAAGAATTTGAGAAGAAACTAAATGTTAATTATTTTACCCAAATTTTAGCCTACATAATGTAAATTTTCAGGTAAGAAGCCAAATTATCTGGAATTGTGTGCATATGTAAAACAGTAGCCTATATCTCCTCTACAACATATTCATCATTGAATAAGTATTTAATTTTTTTCCCTCTTTGTCTTGTTGTCAACCTCAAACCCCCTGGCAGGTTTATGATTGTATGTTTTTGTATTAATGTTGTTGTTGTGCATAAGTTATTCTTGTTTATAGTCATTGTGTGCATACTCCTGTTTTGTTGTCAATAAAACAGGAAAATACATAAATAAAGCAACAACAGGCTATGACACAAAAACAGGGCATAACGAGTTCTGCAGCATTTTCATCCTTTCACAGTCATCAGTCAGTTAGCCAGTTTAGCTTAGTCTTTTGTTATACAGGCCTTATTCCATCCCTCACGTTAATTAACAAAGCAGCGACCTAGACAAGACATGCCACCACACACAGATAACATCAGTTGTGCATCGATGTGTGTGTTTGACAGCAGAAATGGAAAATATGTTCCGTCTTTTCGAGGCTAAAACAACAAGAGGTGCGTCAGCTGAAGTGGCTAACGGCGTTTGCTAACGGTAACGTTAACTAATTAGCCGGCTCGGTTGCTAGGTTCCATACGTTAGCTACATCACGACACTGGTTCGGTAACGGTAACGAACTAATGATGCGTTCGAGACAACTCGGAACTCGGAATGTCCTAGTTGAAAGCTTCCGATTTCCGACTTCAAAGCGTTCAAAGAGACACACCATCACACCAGAATAACCAAAAACATGGCGGACATGGGCGAATTTTGCATTCAGAAGTGCTAAAAAAAAAGGCATTAAAACATTTTTTTTTAAATAATGAATCAGATCATAGAAAAACGAAGAGGAATGACAACATGAATCAACCCACTGTGCTCCCCAACATCTGTATCTGTAGCTTACTGTACGTAAAACAAATGTATATTATAAAACGTTGTGATGCATTTTGGCATTTATTGTGCATTTTAATCATTTAACCATGCGTTTCTATCATTGACGGTTTGTGGTTCTGCTAGGGTGCAGGATTGTTGTTATGACGTCAGACAACAATTTTCCCGAGTGGAAGTAGGAGGTCAGAAAAATTCCTGACTGACCCTCTTTTTGTTGTTACTTTATTTTATTCTTCATCCCTTTCGTACCCATCTTTGACAGATCTATTTACCGTTTCTTTACACTGCGTTTTTGTATTGATCTGTTATTAATATACAATGCTTTGACTAAGTGTTTTTTGATGTGCTGTTCTGCATCAATGTATTCCTTGTTGGTTCTGTATACACTTGCTCAATAAAAAGAAAATGTCCGAAAAATCCGAGTTGTCACGAACGCAGCATAATTAGCCGGCTAGGTGGCTAATTCCATAAGCTAGCTACGTCACGACACTGGTAACCTACCAAATATAATATATCTGTATGACTGCAACGAGTTGTAATCGGTTGTATAACCAAAATGCATTTGACAGGAGGGGGGATGTTAGTAGCGTTGCACGGTGATTTTTAGATGCTCTTTTTTTTTTGGAGGGTGATGGTTTTATTTTATTAATGGTCCCCTAGGTGACAGGACTAACGTTACGTTACCTCTATACCATAATAATGCAGAAAAATAGGGCAGGGCAGGGCGGCGTGGTGGTGGGTTAGCCGCTAACTGTGCCTTTTTATCGCCATCACATCATCATGGCTGAGGCGATTTGACATAAGGATTGAATTTAATATAAGGCCAGTTTAGGAGTGACCCTGGCCCGGGGACATTACTATGACTATTATTAATCACAGATAAGCAACGCATCATCTCATCACGTTTATTTATTTCTTGCAAATACTAAATAAGAGTAGCTTGACGACGACGCCATTTTCTACTTGAATATAAATCAGCTGAGCCATCGGTGAGCTAGCTGAAGCTGGAGCTGGAGCTAGAGCTAGGCTATCTGCCGGCTCCTGAGCTAATGTGCTATAGTTAGCTGAAGCAAGCTCCTGTTATTATAGACGTTGGTAGTATCTTAGCTTAGCAAGAAGCCATTTTGGATAAACCGGTGCGGTTTTGTAAAGGAGGGGGGAGAAGGGAGGGAGAGAAAAAAAATATCCCTTACCTTTACCAAAGCAACTTCAGTTTTATATTTTTGTGGGACCACCAAAAGAAGAAATAATAAGACAGGTGTAAAAGAAAAGCGAGTGTTGCGACGGATATCAGGAGAGCTGAATGCAAGAAAGATGACCGCACAAACACACACATCAAAACCAAAACCCTGCTCTGCCCGCCTGCCTGCCTTGTTTGCCTTAGCTTTAGCTTGCTAGTGGGAGAAGAGCTCAAAAGCTTGCTGGCTGCCTTATGGGGGGACAGAGAAGTCAACAATTTGCATTGGTCACGTAATTTGTTGCTATGTCAATTCTGACCAATCACAGGGAAGATCTGTTTTTTAAGGCGGGACCCAGCGGTTCCTTTCGACCAATCAGAGGCGACCTGAGACAAAAGAGGCCGCCTCCTCCAGTTGACTGACACCAAATTTAACATCTGCAGTGCAGGAAAAACTAGTTGTTATCTCCTTAAATTAATACAGATTAAGCCACTAAATTACCACTAATTACATAGTTTCCCAAACATTGAAGTACTATTTGCACATAAGTCCTCGAAAAGAGAATTTTTTATATATTTTATAAGCGACCCAGCTTTCATTTTTTGCCGCTGAAAAAAGAATTTTCATCATATAAACATATTTTTCAATGGTTTTAATGTCATTTATTGGCCACTAGAATGTAGCTGTGGTGAACCAGAAGCTTTAGTGCTGGTTTTAGTCCAGTATTATTCTTTCTGCAATATTTCATTTAGTCATATTTACTGAGTCATTCTATCTGTGTGGAGAAAACACTCTGAGCCTTTTATTTATCAAATTCAGGCACTTCTAGCATGAGCCCTAAGTTGACAGTTGGTTCCCTGACTGCTATTAAGAAACAGTCTATTGCTTTTCATTATTCTTATTTGGGTCAATCCTCAGGCAGGGATTCATTAGTTACATAAAGGTAAGCGGATCATGCAACCTCTTTTGCATGCTTGACTATTTTTCTACTGAAAGTTGTATTTGTACAGCAAAACAAAGTTTTATTTTACTGCAGTATATGATGATATACTGTATAAAATGAAATAAGCAACATGGCTGGATGATGGATGTAACAAACATTCACAGGGCACTTCATTAGGAGCTTCATACTAACATGGCCAGGCCTCCCTTTGCTGTCAATACAATTGACTGAATGAGATATTGGAAACATTCCTTTGAGATTCTGCTGCTTGTTGACATGGTGTCAAATGCACATTCATGATGCCAATCTCTCCTATTCAACCACATCCCAAAGGTTTTCCCATGGATTCAGATCTGGTGACTTGGGAGAGCACTAAAGGTCACTTAAAATGGCCCGCAACAATACTTTGAGAGCAATTAGCAGCATTCAAATGATGATTGATTGGTCTGTATTGGTGTTGGTATTGGGACTTGACCCAGAGTGTACCAAGAAAACATTTTACACGAACAAATAACATAATTAGACCACTACCAGCAGCCTGGACTGTTGACACAGGGCAGGCTGGCTCCATGGATTAACTCTGTTGATGCCAAATCAGGACTCTACCATCTGGTTCGTCAACAGAAATCCAGATTTGGTGTTCTGCTGTTGTACATTATAAAGAGTGGTTATCTAAGTTACCATATTTTCAACCACATCAGCACTTTCAGAAAAACCAAAAATAGCCTATCTAGTAGGCATGGTCAGGGCCATTAAGAACACATTTTTGTGAAAGTTGTGAATATCAACTGAAAATTCGGACCTGTATTTGCATGATGTCATGTCCTGCACTGCTGATTGGTTAATTGAATAAATGCATGGATAAACTGATGCATTGGTGTTCCTAGTGCTTGGTCAGTATTTGGTCAGTCATCCAAGATTAAGCACATTTTAAAATGTAGCAATTGGTTACAACATTAAAATGCCAAGTTGAGTGGTTTTACATAAAAATAAATCCATAGAAAAAACAGAAAGAATTGCATGGTGGATATATATATACTGTAGGAACATGAAAGGAGCATTTATCTTAAATTTAGGTCCGTCATGTTTAATTCCAAGGGATTAATTATGGCATCATGTGGAGAAAAAGGATTAAGTGGGTATATTTCTGGGTTCAGGATGTCGGAGCCTTTAAGGGACACATATGTTTTTGCTGGAGGCATTATGTTTGTATTAAGTTTTGAACATGATTTCTGAAGAACATGCCAAGGGAGCTGCATCACATCTGGCCCAAATACACTCTTGGCCTCAAGCATGAAAGCAATAGAAATTCAAAGGTCAAGGTCACTGTGATCTCACTAAACACATTTTTCATTTTTCCATCCATAAGTTAAGAATTTAAGCTAATCATGAGTTTAAAGTGAACTATGCAGGATTCATAGCTTAACTATGCTACATTTTTACAGACTTGGAGTAACTGTAATGTGACGGTTTAATAAATGGCTTAACTTGTTACGAGGGAGACGTGCCTGTCACTTATTGCGTCTCTTTGGTGTTAACCAAGATCCCGGCCGCCGCCCCGGTGTCCCAGCTCTTGTCTCTGCAGCACCACAACACAAACGCACCCCTTAACCCACAATCACTTGTTTATGACAGATTAAACTACACAAATATACACGTCATATCATCGTATATATCGTCATCCACCACTCTACTGATTGATATCTCGCCGGCTTTGTTGTAAACAAATGCACATGTCCAAGAGGAGGGTTAGCAAAACAGCAGAAAAGCGACCGGACGCACATTTGATTGGATTTTATAAGGTCAACTTCACTGTGACATCATAACATTCAGCAAAAAAAAACTTCTGGTTGTTACTCAACACTTAAGTGGCTCAGAGGAACAGAAAGGGAGATTGTGAACATATTTCCTTCAACTAGATTAGTTGGCGGAGGCATCCAGTGACCATGACTGATGATCCAAGGCTTCTGATGAGTTCACTTGTGAGTTTATTCACCCTCTTAGCCCTGCCACAGCCCAGTATCAACCACTTATAACTTACTTCATTTTCACTTTATCCAGCGCTGCCAGGTTTAGAGCTGCTTCAGTCCAGGCCAAGGGCAAACGGCCACACATCATTCAGTCGGTGGAGAAGGGCACGGGTCATGACCTCCTCTTCTCCATACAGGCAGGGAAAATAATTGGGGACCTCCATCACCCAAGACACCACAAAACTCCCTTTGGCACTTCCAGTTAATCAACCCTCCACCTCTTCACCTCTCCCTGCAGCACTGTTGCTGCGAAAACATCCGTTCGAAGAAGAAGAAATAAGAAGTAATTTGTTTTTGTGGAAACATCCCGAATGTAGTCTCCGTCTTTCAAGTAACCTTTGCTAACAAATTACTGTAACTTTGGAGGAAATGTGGTGAAAATCCAAATAGTTGCAGCTGTAACTGAAAGATTTCATATCATACCAAGTGAAACAACAGTTACTCGTCAATGAAAGGAAATGAAATCATCTATGCTGGGCTCAAATGTAAATGATGTGTAACATCAATTGGAAAAAGCAACCCAAAGAGTGGATGTGGATGTTCATTGAAAACTAAGAATACAGCAGCTGATATTTAGTTTCCCTTTTTCTTATTCCAGACAAAATGAGCTGGTATAAGGTGGTTTGGCTGAGAGACACCCTGCACTTATGTTTCCATTAGGTGTCTAAGGGTGAGATGGAAAACACAACAACCACTGAGATGCAGGAAATAACAAAAGATGATTGAGAACGGGGAGAAATAGGGCAAACAAATAGGCAGCACAAGCTTAATAGTCAAACTCACGTACACACACATGCATCGGTGGAGGAAACACTCTGAACTGTATTGAATCAAATCACAGATTTACAAGAGTGTGAACTCATCACTGGATGACTGCATGTTTCATATGTATTTCCATACATACAGTCAGTGCTGTTATAGACAAGAGGCTGGTTGGAGGAGATCACATGACTCAAACCCACTATACTATGTTGAAATATGTGAAAAACACAAAAGCATGAGCACAAGCTTAGGCAAACTTTGTTGAACTTCGGTCTTTAGAGGTTGCAGTTAATTTGATGCTTTTGTGTGCACGTTATTTCGTCCACCACTGTGTTATCTGTGGTTTGCACATATAGAGCCGACAGCTACATACAGTAGTGCAAAAAAAATAAATAAATCCTTATATATCATTATGCAGAACATTCATCAGAGAAAATAACAGTGCATGTATTTTCACTTTAAATGACTTGCATGCTTAATCAAAATGGCCATATACTGTAGTATTTAGTATTCAGTGGTCGTAGTGATGTAGCTTGTAGGTGTTCATATGCATGTATTTGATTTGCAGGTGTTCTGCCCCCTTTTTGCACAAGTACACAGCTGCACCACACGAAAAGCTGTAGCAAAGAAAATATAGCCTCATGATAATAATTATATTACACATGATAATGATATTTTGATGTTGAAGGATGGATAAAAAAGATTATGCATGCTCCAGATGTTCTTGTTATTGGTAATGTGTATAGATTAAGATAAATGTATGAAACATAACACAATTTGCTTTGAACTGCACTGGTGGTGGTAGTAGTACAGTATAAGACCTGTACTTTAGATGTATTGTGGTGTATTTTCCACTAGAGGGCAGGATGAGCCCTCCTGTTGAGATGAAAGAGCCCAGACAGGTTCAGGGACTCTGCTGCTGCTGCTGCTGCCGTGTCGCTCTGTCCTCCATTAGGATGCACACTCCGTCCGGACCTCTCCTGAATCCTATTACCTTCCCCCTATCATAACCACTGACTTCAAACCCTGCAGACAAAATAAAACACTTGTGCGCCGTACCCTTGACAACACTATCATGTTGTTCTCTCTAACCCCTTTTCTCTCCCCCTCTCTCTTTCTCTCTCTATCTTCATTGTTCTCCCTGCATGCTTCCTTCAGGAAAACTTTCATCCTGCAGGTCTGCAGTAACCCGTCTTATTGCTTTCTGCGGATAAAGATCTCTGACCCAATTATAATTAGCTGTCTTTATTAAATAACAGTCCACTGGCCCTCATTTAAACCACCAGCCGACCCTCGCGCCAACCTCAGCCCCGCCGCTTTTGTGTTTCTAAAGTACAAAGTGATTACAGATTTAATTAGCTCAGGACCTTGCGTCCGTATCCATACTGATATTTTGTGCAGAGTCTGAAGATAGAAGCCCTCGGCCGTGCGATGATAACTTGCAGGGGAAATGAAACAAAGGTTGGGCTCCGGTTATCTTGACTGCTTTCCACGAGAAGCTGATAAATAAGGTGATAAATCAAAACAACAAGCGTTTTTCAGGTAATTTCCATAAAAATTACCATCCAGCCCTGAAACACCATCAAAAAGTGTTAAATCTCTTCTCCCAACATCTGGTACAAGGAGCCGTCTGGTAACTGTGCTGCTGAGTCTCAGCTGGTTAAACTTCACTTCTGTTCCCTCCAGACCTCCATCACCATGCCGTGTTTACTTTACTTTTAAGTTTAGTTTTTTCTTTTCTTTTCTTCTCTTACATACAATATTTTCCTGTTTTGGGTTGTCAGACAACTGCAGAATACAAAGACAAAGATATAAAGGATCATAAAAGTTAACCAAGGCCAGCAGTGAATCCTGTATATTGCTGCACTAACACATCATAAAACCAACAATTTCAGGATTATAAAGTCTGTGACAAAATAAACAAGTCAACACCATAAATGTATATTAAGCTGTATTGATTTAAAATGAGTTATCGTAGGAAAAGTTTGGCTTGTTCTGCTTCTCCACCATTAGTTTAGTCTTTTTTTTTTTTTTAAAGCTCAACTTTTGGATGCATTTATCCGACATTATCAAAACATTTACAGTCTGTTATAAATCTTTGGCTGACGTGGCCAGACATCAAGGCCAGTGAATGCATGTGGATGGGGAGCAATAAAAATGCACTTTCTTTTAGTCTGGACATAGTCTAATGGTTGTTTTGGTTTTCTATGATAACACTGTCGGCGCTGACGAATACGCCACTCCAACTTTCTGCTGCAGAGTGGTGCTTAAGCATTATGCACAGACATGGCAGCTATCATTCTTTTATGCTTTGCTCCACTTAAGAAGCATTTGCTGTCATTACAGAAAGGCTTCTGCTGCTATAAATAAAGGTCACTGACTGAGCTAATGATTTACTAGGAAGTAAAATATGCATGCATGCATAGGAGGAAAAAAAAGCAGATGAATGGGGTCATCTCTTCAATCTAGACTCTGAGTAAAGCTGTCACATCACAAACATCAAACTTTATTCATGTTTGTCCTAATAGGATTTTAAAGAGAAGCGTTTTTAAAGAAGCACGTCCTGTCAACCCAACCACCTGCGAGGAGCAGGGAACCAGCATGACCTTTTCCATTGTCGTGTTTATCGCTCAGTGACAGCTACAGCATGAGTTTTTCTTTTCTTTTTTCTTTTTGTTGGAGACCAGCTTGACTGACTCCATCTGTCTGTGCTGCAAAAAGGTGGACAAGAGATAAGGAAGATCTGATGGCTCAAGAAAGGGGATGAGTGAAATAACCAGACCACCTTCATGCCGTGGTTTCAAAGCAAGTTATGGATTTTGTTGAAAAACCTTCATCATGTATCAAGACATTTTTTCCCATAGAAACTGCCAATAGCTGAAGCTGAAGCCCAACCTTGACCCTTTGTTCAGTATAGCGTGAACATTTTGGGTTTGACAAGGTCGTTGCTCTGCTCCTGCCTGCACTGGCTATTTATGTCAGGCTCACCTTTAACCCGCTCCTATGTGTATTTATCCCTGACCTTCAGAGAACGCTGAAAATATGAATGAAGCACTCCTTCGCTCTCTCCCCTTGAGAGGATGGTGACCTTTCTTACACATTTTAGAGCCTCTATTTATCCAGGAACGTTTTTTTTTTCTCAGTGTGTGGCATGATTTTTATTTTTTTTTTCATTTCATGTTGCTCGTAGTTCATATGAAATTCACACCTGAAAGGCACAGAGTATTGTTCAAGTCCTCTGCTGTCAACCAGCCAATCAGCAACCAGAGCTACTGTATGTAGTGGGAAAAAATGTACACAAGATTCATTTTAAGAGACCTTGGAAATGTATCTGCTTTTTCTTTTTTTTTTCTCCATCTGTTTTGACATTCAATCGTCGTATACAAAGAGAAAGCCATCACAATGGAGGAGGTAGAGACAGTGTTTTTCACAACACCAGCCTCAATAGGCCTCGCTGTAACAAGCATAAAACATGTATTTTGAGAGCGGGCTATGACTCTTGTGTGTTGTTTACAGAGAAGAGCTCTGGCTCTGCTGTCTGCCACCGCCAACACAACTTCACACCACATACTGTATGTTTGTCGAAGGGTATTCTGGGAAGTGTGGGTAATGGCTAATTGGAACAGGAGTGCTTGTTTTTTTTTTTGTTGTTGCAGGTTTTAAGGAAAGAAGTAAAAAGAAGAATAGAAAACTTCGAAGATGGAGAATCTGGAGGTGTTTTTTTTTTTTTAAACCATGCAGGGATGGCAGAAACCTCCAGGGCTGAAAAGTTCCTTGACTGGCCACTTGATGCCTAATTTTACAGCAGAAAAACATGTTTTCAGTCTGGTACAGAAAACATGCCCCACTGCCCGTTCTGGATGAGATGAAACAGTTCACTTGGAGCTTTGAAACTTCTCCTCAAACAAACCTAAGAGCAACATAACAGAGGCAACTTCCATCTTTAGTTATACTCCGACCACCACCTTTGTCCAAGCATGCGACATGTCAACAGCCACTGGACAAATTGCCATTACTGTAAGTCTTGATCTGTGCTGTGGTGGTTCTCTTGCCTCCAAGCAAGAAGGTTCAAATCCTGCCTTTCTGGGTTTGCATGTTCTGTCATGAAGCCTATGCATGAGCTCTCTGCAGAAACTCTGGCTTCTTCCCACCGTCCAATAACATGCATATAATTGGCAACTCTAATTGCCCCGTAGTAGTGCTTGAATGTGAGTGTGTTGCCTAGCGACTTGCCCACGGTGTACCATTCCATTGCCCTGCAGCCCAAGCAGTGTATAGACAATGGATAGTCATGGTCCCCAGAGGATGAAGCCTTAAGGCGGTGTTTTTCAACCTTGGGGTCAGGCCCATGTGGGGTTGCCTGGAATCCAAATGGGATCGCCGAAATGCCCAGTAATTGATCAACAAGATGACTGATAAAAATATTTTATTTATTATTATTTTTTAAAAATATGATTAAAAACACCACACACAATCCTAAACAACTGTATTCTATACTTTCACTTGCTCAAATTTAAATTGAGTTCAAATAAAATGCAGCATATAAAAATATATGAGCTGCACATCTCGTCGCCAGAAATTTGTGATGTCAAAATGGGGTCACGAGCCAGAAAAGGTTGGGAACCACCGCCTTAAGAGCTCTGGTTATTGCCTGACTTTACCTCTACATTGCCACATTGATTTGATTCAAACCCCAACCTCTGGACAAATGAATTTAATCTTCATGTCATCATTAAATCAGATTTATCATCTGTCTGATATTTTTATTTTTGACCTGCAAATTTAACACCAGCCTTTGTTGTAGGTAGCCTACTTTTAGTAGCCTACTCATTAAATCCTAGGATGCTAACTTGCTAAATATCTCATCATTGGCGTTGATATGCTATAATGTTAACATTCATCCCAAAGCACTGCTGTGTACATATAGTGAAGCATGACCTCTAGTCTGCTCATGATTCAGTTCTTCAATCCACTCACAGCCTCTCTTATGTAAATACCAGCCCACTATATAGGCCTAGGCTACCTGCATCTTTTTTTCCCCCTCCACTGTAATTTATGTTGAGAGGTGTCTGATGTATTATGCCAGACATCCTTTTTCAATATAAGGTCAGTAATAGTAGGCATGAGAGTAGAAATAGTCTGTAGTCAGAAACTTGAAAACAATTGACTGGTGCAACCCTTTAATCCTTCCCCCTTGTCCCTGAAGGGTTTTTATAAAAAGTCTCCCATTCCCAGGCTGTCTGCCACGGTGCTGATAAACTGCAGTACATGCGACCCTCCTCACATGCGAATCAATAATGCACTGTGATATCTTCTTTTTAATCTCCCCCAGTCAATTACATTGTACCTGACAGGCTAATCTAAAAGAACGCATTACTGTTTGAGTGGCCCGTGGCAAAGGTTATCGCTCCCCGGTATAAGAAAAGGTGGGTTTCTGGCTTGCTCGTGTGAATTAGAGTCCAGAAAACAAAATGACTGCATATCAAATTTCAAACACTCTTCATGTGAAAATCAATATTGAGTCCATATGTGTGCAAACACCCAGTCAATTTCATGAGATGGTGACGTGTTTGACAGACTTTTCCCCACAAACCTCTTTAAGCGGAACAATTGATCCACTTGTCAGCCGCCCACATGTCAAAAATGACCAATTAAGACTTGGGTGGAGCATGAATGCATTTCCAGGATGAAGTACAAAAAAAAAAAGCATAAAACACAGAAGCTATGACAGAAACAAATATCTTGTTTATTTGTGTTTTTCTCTTTGCTTTGAGTATTTCTCCGTCTTGGGAATGCAGGATTAAAATATTAGCGCTTCCTATTCAAACTCTTCCCCCTAGTTCAAAACAAAAATCAATACAAGCTCAATTGTGTTAAAAAATGTTCAAAAGAAACCTGGTCCCAAGGGTGGGATTTCTCACTGTGAGTATTCTGGTGTGTTTAGACTTGAGGATACAGCTCTGGTTGAACCAGCGACAGCTTTTGGGCTAAAACTTTAAAGTTCACTTGAAGCTTGAAACACAAAGTGGTGGGTAAAAATCCATTTTTATAGTTTTATGTTCAGTATCAAGAGACGTGGCTCCTGGGTGTACCGTGGCCTCTGCAAACAAATGCTTTTGTAAGCAGGGGAAAGTCACTTTTCATATGATTGCCTACTAAGGATCAGAGGTACGGTGGCTGACACGTCTCACATAAATGCAAAAGCCACACCACATTGGAAGTAAAACAGATGTTGACATTAAAGCAACACTATGTCGTTTTTGGACGTTAATGTAATGTTTCTAAACTCATTTAAGTGGTAGAAAATGGTCAATAGGATGAGTTGTGCTGCTGCTGCAGCCTGACCCAGGTCATGCTGGCTGTAGCTCCTACTTGAACTTTCCTATTTGGGTAACCCAGCGCCACCACGGTCCTGGTACACTGCAGCTATCCAGAGACCGAGCTCAATCCCAGTCTCCTCGACCAGGCTTGGCTTGGCACCGGCAATGGCACTGTTAATGACAACAGTGATTTGTCTCTGTCAACAAATTCTAATGTGCTTCTCTGGGGATACAGCATAGGAGTCCTATTTACGACACAGGTAGGCTAGCAGTAACAGCTGTCCTTCTCAACCAGAGTAGCTACTATTCAATCAATTACGTGCAAGGAAATCAAATTAATTTGAAGGAAATAGCTCAATGCTAGCAGCACTGTAGGCTATGTGATTAGGAAGTTAAAAACAACAAGATATTGTGTGATTTCTGTGTTCAGATAACAATGTGTTAATTGAAGACAGTTAGCTAATAGAGCTATGCATGCTCACACGGCTACCTTAATGGCCTAATGGTAGATAGGCTACAGATACAGTATCAAGATAATGAAGCGACATGACTCATTCTTGACAGTCACATCAGGTTTAAGCTTCTGTTATTGTCAATCCAACAAAAGCACTAGCTAAAGAATAATCATCGGCTCAATTCAGGAGCTGCATCCTTCGGAGGACGCATTTGAAGGCCGATTACATCACAGCATCACAACAAGGCCAACAAGTCACATTTACCACACTGTGAAACAGCTATGTATGTGGATATGTATAGTTACAAGACAGAGTTGTTTTCGAGGCAAATGCATAGCCGGAACTACACTCCAGACATGGCTGTTGGGCGGAGTGATTTCAAAAGTGCAAATAGTTCCAGACTATGATGATTATGGCAATAGGCGAATTTACCAAAAATGTTGAACTATCCCTTTTAGATCAGCAAGCACAAATACAACACATGCCATTAATGTAAGCATCCGTTTTTGTTCATTTCTGTTGTGTTTTGACTTTTGCATTTGTGTTTTCCCCACCGAGATGGTGCTGGGCTGAAAGCCCACATTGATCAGAAACAAACAATAAACACAGTAAATGGTAAATTATATCAAGCGAGCCAGGTGAATATATTCATGAGATTCTTTCTTCCCTTAAAACAGGCAAATTAAGATTTGTGTTCTTTCTTGTGCCTTTTAAATGCTTAGTCCCCGCTGGCATTAAAATCTGAGCCCAAATATCACAGACACACACACACAATTTCCCTTTTCTCTCACCTTGTGTTAAAAAAAAAGAGAGAACTGTTAGTGGCACAAAATGGCACTCGAACACACCATTACTCTGGACCTCTGTGGTAATTTTTGCTCCCTGCCAATTACTCCGCCCCATCATTTGTGTCATCCAAACAGTAATGGGCAGCCTCACATAAGAGGGCAAAAGCATCCGTAAATAATTTCTGACTGTGGGAAATGGAGGAGACCACTGAGCGGGAAAAGTGGCCGTGCTGCTAATTAAAAAGCCACGGGTCCGGCTGCCGATCGTCTCCCTCATTAAAGCCTTCAGTCCTCCGCAGGCTCAGGAGAAACACTCTGTTCCTGGACTGAGCAGGAGCATCGAGAGGAGTCGCAGTCAGAGGTTAGAAAGGACTAGTCTGTATAGGGGTGAGGAAAAAAAAGAAAAGAAAAAAAAAAGGCGAGACAGCTTTGTAGAGGATGACATCCAAATCCAAATTAAGTTAATTTAAGGTTCTGCAGCGGTGCCTGTCAAGTCCTCACAGCGTCACGACTCCGGCAGACGAACCGCTAATAGGCAGGACAACTCTGTGGATGAAACACCGTGGAGTCAGTGTCACTTTCTGTCTGAGCCTCAGCCCCCCCTCCCCTCCTCTCCCCTCCCCTCCCCTCCACACTCCCGACCCCCGTCACTGAGACTGAACCCGAGGAAATTACAGTTAATCTGTCTGAGGTGCATCCGGTTTGCATTTCCTGAGGTTTCTGTGAACAAAATGTAGCACACACGAGATGCATTTCTCTTTTTTTTTATCCTTATTATTAGCATTAGGGGAAAATAATGGATGACGCACGAGAGCGAGACACGTTTGTGTTTGTACTCGGAGGCGATTCCTCATTTTGCAGGGAAAAGGGACATCAACAATGGAGCATGTGCAGAAATTAACATTGACTCTGCAGTCGATGAGGAGGCCGAGGCCGACCCTCCCTTTCTGTTTGTGATTCTGTAAACTAACAAATTACCACCTGGCCCTTTTCAGATTTACACATGAAAGACATGTGTTATTATTATTTGTTTTGTTTGTTTGTTTCATTTTGATAAAAGAGCTTTTCAGCATTAAACTTCAAAGTGATGTATACACAAAGGGCAGAAGTAGGGAAGGGAGGAGGGGGTTTGCTCTGCCGAGCATGAAAGAGCTCAGTCATCATCACAAGGACGAACACAAACATGACGATGGTATAGAGTCGAAAATATGGCCTTTACGGGAGAATGAATGAGAAGTTCATGAAACAAGTAGTTATTTCCTCTGTTGGAAATCTAATTGCTCGGAGAGAGATTCATTCAAATGGCAGGGAAACAATGTAACCCCATTTAATATCATGAATAAGGTTTTGTCGTCGGGAAGTCCAGCTGAGACTCTTTAGTCAGTGTGAGCTTTGTCGTCAGAATATATTCAAAAAGGGAATATGTTTATTAACCTCATTGAACCTGGCTTTGAAAAAGAAGCTGTTGAGGCCGACATCTGATCCCAGAATAAGATGGACGTGAGCTTCACGCAGTGACGACAGATCAGCGATGTCTTGCAAGGTTGTAAAAGTCCTTCGATGCCATAACTCCTGCAAAACTACAACACCCATATTTGTTGACACATTTTTCATGGCTCTGCATACTGTAGCATCTGTGGAGGTTTTCCCTATGAGGCCGTGTGGGGAGTGCAACTGCATAGGGGTTCAACAGAAAGTAGAGCTCTAATAATACTTTCTCTGGTAAATCAAGGTAATCAGGCTTCGTTTTTAAAGGGATAGTTCAAAATTTTGGCAAATTGGCCCATTGCCATAATACCTATATAGCAGTAGGTTTGTTGTCGGTGCAAGATTCTTTATCTAAAAACAGGAGTTGTTTTAGAGGTAAATTAATGCAAAACCGCTGATGCACGTTGCCTTCAGGGACAGTTTTTCAGCAAGCAGTGTCTGTATTTGCCTCGAAAACAACTCTGTCTGGTAACGTTCTGTTATGATCTCTGATCTCTGAATGTGCAGGTCACAACTTGTCTACCAGAGCGTTTTGAAGTTGTTGGATTGTTTATTTGATGAGTTTGATGAGGGGAAACCAAGAAATCCCATTAGCCTCCGTAGCGTAGCTCTGAGCAGCTCACGGCTCTGTTCCGCCGTTCTAAAAATAGCTTGCACCGACAATTAAAGGTAACGAACCTACTGCTATGACTATAGGGATTATGGCAATGGGCCAATTTGCCAAAATGTTGAACTATCCCTTTAAACCAAACAGTTGCAACTCTGTTTGGATACTCAATATCCAATGAGACTGAGATGCAGTCTGGTGTCGGCCAGGATAGACATTTATAGCATTTAAAGGACATTTCAAGAACCTTATGTAACAGCCTCAAAGAGCCCTGCAGGTCTTCAGAGCCCACACCAGGAGCCAATGTTCTCTGCAATTATACGATAATCGAATCTGCACAGTATGGATTCATCATAAAGTCTAGTGTATTAGGTTGCACTGGATTGAACTAGTGGGGGTGAAAGAAAAGAAAAACTCCTTTCAGTGGGTTTTACCTGTAAAGTGAAATCTATATGTTTCTCACAACTTGAAGTGCAGACCACCATCTTCAACTTTCTATTGTCAAGACTCAGCTCTAGACTCGTCACCAGAGGATCAACACATCTTGTTGTAAAATCACCTCAGGCTATAAAATCTGTTTGAGTCTGCATATGCAGAATATAATTTGTTTTTGAGGCGATCCTGTTAGCAGGTCCATCAGTGAGAAAGTTCAGACCCTTCACATTGTTCACATTTTGTTTTGCCTTGTGCTAAAATGGTTTCAGGTGATTTCCTCCCTCATCAATCCACAATCAGAATCTCAAAATGACTAAGTGGAAAGAGAACAGTTGACATTTTTGCAAATGTCTCCCGGTGAGATCTAACCTATTTCCCTGAATGCCAAACACTTCTTGCAGCAGTTACTTGGGTCTAATGGCGGCTCAACTTCCTGATAAACCTGCAGCGCTCTGCAACACACGAACTGACGACAAAGGGCGGCTAATGGGAGAAATTACAACAACCTGTTCTGCTCGAGTGTTGGCATTTTCCTCGTATGAAAATAGAAGAGTTAAACGGGAGAAAGCGGCAGTATAGGCAGGTTAGGTGAAAGTGGGCAGACAGGTAAATATAGGAGCACTGACTGCCTGGTTTCCTCATAACTGAGGGCGAACTGATCAATCTTGGTTTCATCCGTCCAAAGAATGTCATTTCTCATGGTCTGAGAGTCCTTCACATGCTCTCTCCTGCTTATTTCTCTGAATTGATATCAATAAATAACCATAATCCCAAAGTCCGTGGACCCTCCGACCTCTTTTCCTGGGCGCTGACGTGGAGCTGTCCAATACGCTTCTTTGATTAAGTGGAGAATATCAGGTCCCAGATCAGATCCAGCCTGATCATTGAATTCTTTCCATTTAATTCTGCCTCTTTTACCAAGGTTCAATCTAACTGCGATAATGTTAGAGAGAACCACTAACCAAGCAACATGTCACTATTCATACTATTAAAAGAAACCTAATTTGGACTATGTCTTTTCTATCTCAGGTTTTAAGAAGGTGGAGAAAGTAATTTAATCTCTTTTATGAAAAGGTAGTTTTTAACTATTTCCGGTGTCTGAGCACTACACAGGTTTTTACTAACGATCTCCTGTGAATAGCACATCACCCACTAAGTGACTGCTCACTTTTACTTCTTTCAACATTAAGAGCAGTGTGGATTATACCATCCTCTTACAGCACTTATGTGAAGGTCGAGTTGACTCCATCCTTTTTGTTTCCTCTCTGTGTTTCTCTGTGTGGAAGTCAATCTATCTGAAGGTGGGTTAATCCAAGAGTTTCTCACTCTGCAAAAACTCAAAATCTTTCCAAGCATATTTGTCTTATTTCTTGTCAAAATGTCTAATTTCTAGTCTAAACTAATCTCTTTCTAATTTAAAATGAGACTCATCACCTAAAAATTAATTTGTTTTTAAATAATTTTTTACTAATTTTCACAGAAAAATCAGCCAGTGAAAGTGCAAGTTTTTTGTTCTTGTAGTAAGAAAGAAAAACTTTCCCAACTATCAGATTTTTCTAATTTCAAGTGAAAATATGCTTGAAAGAAGTTAAAAAGTGTCCAAAAAAACTTTTTTAGTTAAACTTAATTAAGTATAATTAAGTACAATGAAATTTGTTTTGACTAGAAATGACATTTTGATGAGAAATAAGACAAATATTCCTGGTAAGATTTTGAGTTTTATTCCTGCATTTAAAAAAAAATATTTCTGTAAAATTCAAAATGCTGCCCCAGTGATTTTGTGTAGACAACCAAACCCCATCTTTTGTCAAACAATGACGTCATAAGACCGCCTCTTGTTACCTGAGCCACACCGCTAAACGTCACGTAAAAAACAACAATGGTGTATAACTGTTGACATCTCGACTGGGACGATTCCCAATCAACATTCTCATGTTCAGAAAACTTGTGATGTTTGGAGTTTGTTCACCATGTGCAGCTTTATGTGCATGTGTAACGGAGGTCTGCAGGTATAGCCACAGCCACGAGGTACCAGTGAGGAGAAGTGACGACGTGTGGCGGTTAAAATAAAATACGTGAAGACCAGGCCAGAACAATCTCGGTCTCATTCACCGACGATGCTAACCGTTTCACCAAGAGGTCGACGACCACTTGGCAAGTAGGTTAGTAGGCCTACATGTTTTATTTATGGGTGAGTGAGTTTAACTTCAGTACCGCTAACCGCCACACGTCGTCACTTCTCATCACTGTGGCTATCCTACCCTCGGACGTCCGTTACACATGCTCCATGTTGTCTTCTGTTTTTGGTGTATTTGTGTGGCAGCGTTACAGCACCACATAGAGGCCTGGTATATGCACTACAGTGTTTAAAGCAGTTTTGTGTGTTTGCAGACATTTCTTGGAACGATTCTGTTCATGAAAAACTTTTAAGAGCATAAACGGAAAACAATCGTTTAAGGAGACCTCTGTGTCCGTGTGGATACGACCTCAGTCCTCATCTGCCAACGGTTTAGATTCACCTTCAGCCCTGCCACCAGCTAATCTCTCCTGAATCATGGAAAACACATACGTTTTTTGGGGAAAAAAAAAAACTCCCATAAATGTCACAGACTAGACAAACCAGCAATGCGGTGTTTAACAAAACTGAGATTGAAACATTTTTCCTTTTGCATTCAAGTCATGGTGCCTGCCGTGGTGTAACCGCAGGGAGTCATTTCCAACCAAGAGGCCACAAATCTGTTGTCGCATTGAAGTGGGATGACATTGTGAGAGGAGAAAACACAGCTTTATTCACATAACATCAACATTCACAACTGTGTTTTGCAGATGCCTTTAAAAAAAATAAAAATCTTCTATCTTATATGTTTACTGTCGATTAATAAGAATTGATACCATCGGAGTCAAGGAGCGCTCAAGGATATGTTTTGATTTCTTCCTCATGAGCAATAAATAAATCATCAAGCTGCTTGATAATTGTCTCCCATTTAGTTCCTTGCTAGTTTCCATCCTCAGTGCACATGTAATGCAAATCAAGCGCTGGCAAATGTTTCTGTGACTTCTTCCCTCCAACCCTCCTCTCTTCTCTCCGTGCCTCTGAGTCCTGGCGGAGGAAAAGCTTCACCCGAGTGGCTTGTACATGGGTGTAATTAAGATGTGAGGCTATGATAAGAAATCTCTGAGAAAAAGTTTACAAACTGAGGCAACATGAAACAGTAATGCTTAATTTATGTCCATGCCTTTCAACATTTAATGACGTCCTCAGATGTTCTTTAGGAAGGAAAAAAAAACACATACACACACATATTTCCATGCAAATGAGATGACAAACACAAACACGTACGCCAGTCTCCTGGATCACCACATATCACACGCAGCCAGACTCCCAGATTATGCCAACGATTGAACAAATATGCCCTCCTCTTCTTTATTCATGGCTTTTTCTGTTTAGTTTGTCGCCTTGTTTGTGTTTGCGCAAAGAGTGTATTACTCTGTTCCAGCGGTTGTTACTGTCAGACACAGGCCCGGTTCACACACACAACACATGCACACACACACACAACTTGTCTTACCACATGTGGAGACTTTGAAAGAAGTGTTTTAATTCAACTAAAATGAAGCTAATGTGCAATTAATCTTGTACAACAACAAGGGAAATTAAACATCTCCATTCAGCATGAAAAGGTGCAGTAGGAGAGGAGATTAGTTTAACTGGTACAATGACACACCGTCTGCCCGCGGGGGGAATCAGCGTTGTTTAAGCTCGCTGGCGATTAGCCGCGATTAGGTGATGTCTGATAAGCAAGTGCTGATTTGTTATTGTATTTGTTGACAGGGAGATTGCAGAACTTTCAGCTGCAATATTATTGTTGATAAAATAGTCTCCTGCAGTAGTTCTCAACCCTTTTGGGGGCACTGAACCCCCTGGATACTCTTTGCCCCTCCCACCACCACCCAGGCAGCTACAATGTGACAGAAATGGTAGAAGCAGCCTTTTTAATTGCATCATTGCATATTTATTAACGGTTCTGAAAGCAAATACAATGTTTATGTGATTTCAAGAATTGCTGTACACTGAACATTGCACATTAGTGAGTTTTAAACCATCTTCCTGTGTGATATTCACAATAAAAGCCCAATCCGAGACTGTTCACTGAAACGTTGTGGCCCATGATTTAAATAAAGGAGTTTCTATTTGGTTATAAAAGAGTCTCATATTAATGTGGATGAATCTACGTTACCCACTTGTTAACAGGTGCATTTTTGATAAATACTGTATATTGTTTTGTCTTTATAGTTATTTGGATATTATTATTTAGTGGTTGACTCGCTCAGGCAGCATTCCCTACTTTCGGTTTTGCGGACGTTGCCTGGCGGCGTCATAGGAATACTGTTTATGGTCGGAACTACGATGGTATCTGATCGTCTTCGAACCTCCGATTTCTTGATTAATGAAAACAATCTTCGCTGTTTTTGCAATAAAATTATGTTTTATAGTTTTAACCCTCATGTTGTCCTCCTGGGTTACGAAAGGAAGGACAAAGGGCAAGAAGGGAGGAAAGAAAGAATGGAAAAATGAAGGAAAGACGGATGGAGGAAGGGAACAAATTGGGTCAAAAAAGAAGGAAGAAGTAAGGATGAAGGGAAGGAAGGAAGGAAGGAAGGGAAAAGGAAGGAAAGAAAGATGGAGGGAGAGAGCAGATTAGGTCAAGGAAGGTAGAAGGACAGAGGGAAAAGGAAAGGAGGAAGGAAGGAAGTGAAAAAGGATTGTGGAAAGAAGGAAGGGAGAAAGAAAGGAAAGAAAGAAGGATGGAGGGAAGGAACAGATTGGGTCAACTTGACCCAGAAGGACAACAGGAGGGTTAAGTACCCCTTGCATGTACACCAAGTACCACGAGGGGTCCGAGTACTCCGGGTTGAGAAACACTGGTCTACTGCATGCAATGTAATCCTTCTGCATTCCCATTAAGTCTAAGAGTCTTTGTGGTCACAGGTAAACACTTCCCACATCATAAAGCGCTCCGTCTGCAGCACATCTGTGTTTTCTTTTCGGCAGCTCACAGCTGTCAGGCGCTCACCTGCAGACAGAAACAGCTAATGAATTTCCCATTCTTGTGTTTTCTGTTGTTTTCCTGGGCGCGAAGCCTTTCAGTTTCTGTGCCCACAGAATAAAAAAAACCCAGACAGAACAATGGAAACCAGCATAATGGATTCCAGAGGGATTGTGAGGAATGAAGTCTTGAATGTTGTGTAGATCATCACTGGCGAGGCCACCGAGGGCTTGTTATGTTTGTGCTGTATAAATAAAGTTTGAGTTTGTCATAGTTCAGTCATTATTTTCTGTCACTCAGAAACAAACACAAGTAGCTCGGGGTTACCTCATCATTGCAGGACGAGAAAATATATGCAGGTCCTGAGTAACGAGCCTCTTTTCAAAGGTTTGGAAAGTTTGGTGATCTTTAAATTAACGCTAAAGTAAAATCTATCCAAGTTTTAGGTTGGTCATGTTTTGTTGAATGATCCTGTGGTTCTGCTTCATAGAGGGAGTTGGTGCCAATATCTCGTTTGAAAATCTTTAAGCATGCATTCACCATTATTTCACAGTAACTTCTGTATGTTATGTAAAAACCACAAACCGCAGACTGTAGTTTTGCGTCGTGACTTATTTGACTGAACTATTTTGGTTTTACGGAGCCAAAATGTTCTGTTCTGAGCTGCTGCAGCGGAAAACACAGATAAACCTCCTGCTGCACCTTATCTGCTGTCTGACATATTTAGCAACAACCTGGTGAACTTGGTGCTGCATTCAGAAGCTAAAGAGTCAGACATTTTTTTTTACAGAGCAGCAGGGCTGGAAAAACCACAAACAAACAAACAAAAGGATAGTTCATATGAGACACTGATCTGGGAGCCAGAAACAGGAGCCAAAGATAATACCAACGCTGCTACACGTAGAAATGAAAATCAGCACATTTCCCATATCAGGTTTATGAAATTTCAAATATGTCACTGTTCTTTTGCTGCCTGGAAGTGTTCAATAAACATGCCATGAAAATGCAATGACATGATGTATATTCGCAAATGAAAGGGTGCGTTATTACAGCCCTAGTATGACTTTAAGGGGCCTACAAGTGAATTTTATTGAGGGCCCTCACTGCCTCAGTGCAGTCAGTACTATTGATTGTTGTTAGTACTTGTACCAGGTACAGATCAGGGCACAATGAAGGAGTCAGAGGTCAAACAGGCTCAGTGGTTCATTCAAAAGCAGGGTTAAAGGGCCAACGAGGAGTTTCTATTCGGTTATAAAACAGTCTCACGTTAATGTGGATGAATCTACGCTACCCACACTTGTTAATGGCTCCATTTTCGATCAATATATTGTTTTGTCTCTATCGTTATTTTGTTATTATTAGTGGTGGCGGAAATGCTGGTCGAGCCGACCAGCGTTTCCTTACTTTCGGTTTCACAGACGCGAATGAGAATAACGGCGATTATAGTGGCGTTATGGTCGGAACTACGACGGTAACTGAATCTCTTTGAACCTCTGACTTTAATTATTAATTAATGAAAACATAAATCCGTCTTGCGCGAGGTGGAAGAATGCTACGGTGCGCATGGAGGCTCATAAACGTAGTGTGAAAACACTTCGCTTTTCCACAACTCCTCGTTGTCCCTTTAAAAACGGGGAATTTAGAAACAGACGAAGGTACAGAAATCTGGCAGGCAAAACTCAGGGAACGAGGAACTCTAACGAATACTCAACAATGATCTGGGAAGGAGAACACAGCTGATGGCCTTTTACACTCGCACTGCTCAGCACGACCCTCTAGAAATGTCCCTAAATTATTGAAAATAACGCACTTACTCGTTCGCCAACGATGCAAAAAATGCCAGTTTTTGGGCACTTTAACAAAATCCATATCCCACCACCAGGAGGCGTGTGTGACCAACTTTTCGCTTGACCAGTGAGTGACGTTAACTCTCTTATTCCAGCACTCTAGCTATGATGACCCCGCCCACTTTGAGGAGGAACTACGTAGTCGACGGAAAACAGAACTAAACCAGACTTCTTGACATTTGACAAACTAACTGGCCCTGACAGCCTGGTTATTTCTGTTTATATAACACACCTTTAAATAGTTATACTCAGTATTTTCAAGCCTGTTCACGATTTGTATGATTGACAATGACATAACAAATCACCAATCCATGCTCTCGTTGGACACTTCATATTCTCAGCGGGCTCTAAACAGACACTTAGCTTGCTTACGCCTCTGGCCGACAGCGGTATCTGGGTGTATAATGAAGCTGAGACGAGCAGTCTGATGTGTGGACTGTACTTGACAGGGTAAACACACAAAGCACAGAGGGTGGAGGTGTCAGTGGTGCTCGGGGTTTATCTGTATGTGTAACAGCGGTTGGTGGTGGAGCTCTGGGAAACAGCTGAGACGCCCTCCTCATATACAGCTATATGTGACTACACTGCAGCCATATAGGACGGTAAATGCAAAACACCTGTAGCTTACAACACTCTCCCAGTGTTGCGTGACGCTCAAAGCGCATTTCGCACAATTGGCTTTCTCTCCACGTACAGCCGTCAATGCAAACATGATAAAAACAACAAAACAATAAAACGTTAAAACTGCAGGTTCACTGATTTCCTACATCATCAGCAAAACAGCTTGTACCCTGTTATTGCTCTGTCAGAGTTATCATGAAATATGACGTCTTTCCATATCATCAACCCAACTGGGAGCAGCGCGGGGTGAAAGACTGTCATGTCAGACGGTTGCGCACACAGATATCAGACTACACACACACACACACACAGAAAGTGCACTCAATCTGCCGCCGCTGTCAAAACACACATTTGACGGGTAATGAGTTAGGGTCATTACGTCTTGAAGTGCTCGCCGCCATGCGCGGTGATGCATGGAGGCTTAGTGATGCAGCCAATCAGAGGTGGCTGCCGTTTGCATTAATTGCTGGTTACGACGGAGCCGCTCCTCGGTTAATGAGACACGGCCCTACACGGTGCACACTGTGTTGTATTTTCTTTTTTGTTGTTCTTGTGATTCATCACTTGATGTTAAAGGGATAGTTCACCCAAAATTGAAATTGCACTCATCATCTACTCACCCTCACGTCGACTAAGGGCTGGGAGAAGTTTCAGAGTTATCCATGGCTTCTCTGAGTTACAGGGGGTCTCGGCGTAGCAGTGCATGTCCATAAAACGGTTGCAAATGGACACTAACTGTCTACTTCCATGCTGCTCGTATGTAATGTCCGTCTTGTATTGAAGCCCCAGAATGCGAATTGTCCCCCCAAAAAATGAAATAAGTCTATATTTCAAGCTTGTTTTGTAGCGGAAGCTTCTCGAAGCTCCTCTTCCCAGTTTGTCAAATTTGGACGAACTGGGAAGAGGACGGACCCTGGTTCGTCCAAATTTGACGAACCAGGAAGAGGAGCTTCCGCTACAAACAAGTTCGAAATATAGACTTGTTTAATTTTTTGCGGGACAATTTCACATTTCGAGGCTTCAATACAAGACGGACATTACACACGAGCAGCATGGACGTATTTGGATGTTTTTTGGTGTCTCTTTTTGTTATGAAGACAGTTGGTGTCCATTTGCAACCGTTACATGGACATGCACTGCTACGCTGAGACCCCCTGTAACTCAGAGAAGCCACAGAGGACTCTGAAACTGCTCCCAGCCCTTAGTCGACGTGAGGGTGAGTAGATAATGAGTGAAATTTCAATTTTGGGTGAACTATCCCTTTAAGTTTGAAAAAAGAGAAAAGCCAGTTAACTGATGCTCTTTTTGTCGTCATGACAGCGGGGGCCAGTGGACTTGTCGTGCTTGCAAAATACAGCGTGTCACCACCAATCAGAAGGCCTGTCAAAACATCCACTGTCACTGTCGCTGTGTGCAACTTAGCACAGGAATATGAAGCAACCAGCAGCCTGCAGCTTATAGCCTGTGACGCTTCAGCCTCCATATTTCAATATGAGGATCAGGTTGTTTGCTCCCAAACAACAGTGATTACCCCTGACACCTGTCATCAACACCTGATTTTCATGTCACTGAGGTGTTGGTGCCTCTCGTGCCCCCCCGCCCCCGCCCTTCCCACTGCATCCCTCTGTGTTGTCGATGCAGCGTGGATGCCCTGGGGCGATGTGTGCGCATGCAGCATTGCAGAGAAAGACCCCCAGCCTCTAATAGAGATCACAAACCATGAGTATTTTTTCTTTCCAGGCATGAAAGCAAGGAGACGTGACAAAGGTTGACAGCGACTCTGAAGACACGTGAAGTCTCCTGTCAGCGTCAGCAGCAACTCAGACCTGCTGAGAAATCAACACAGAGGCAGCAACGCTACAGTATCACCTACTTAGCATAGTCTTTAAAGAGTGAACTTTATGTCTTGTTTCAGCAGAAAGTTCAGGAGTTCAGCGTGTCCTCAGAAAACACAGAAAACAACAACAACAAAAAGAAAAAAAAAACCCCACACAAACACGGATCACAGCAGTAAGGCAGAAAAACTCTGTCAAGGCTGCACAAATGTGCTTTTAATCTGCATCGGGATCAGTGGTGGCGGCGGTATCAAGCTACACGTGGTGATAGATATCCATGAGTTTGAGAGAATACATAAATCCTGTCTGGGAGCCCTGAGCAGGTCGATTGAAATTCATCACGCTGCTGTTGTGCCATCTACAGGTGAGACAACATCAGATTTTGCAGCAGTCAAAGTCTGCACTTGTCACCAGGGCACTTACATCCAAAGACAGATTGGTCAAACACTTACAGGAAATCAGTTTATTTAGAAAAAAAAAAATTCTTTGTTGTTTTTTTTAAACATGTGAAGTCATATTTACCAAAACAAAAACAGAATTCAATAAAGTGGGATGTAAAATCACAAGTTTGAGCATCACTGTTAAGTGATAATTCAGTGTTGCCAATGTAAATGTTGATGATTGTTATATTTTAGTTGACGTCATGCAGTGAAAGTCAGTCAAGTTGAACTACAGGAATGAGTTTTGTTGCGGCAGGTTTTCAAAATAAAAGCATCCTGTTATACAGGGCCGTTGTATAGGGGAGAAATTATGATAATTCGAGGGGCCCAGTGCCCAGTAGGGCCCCATACAAAAACCCCAGTGGTCTAATCTTTGTATGACTGATTTATTCTGCATAAGACTCTGACTAATACTCATAGTCATGTTGCATTAGCATCAAAACAAAGTAGGCTAAATAAAAAATGATAATACATACATAGTCTAAGAAAAAAAGTGGAAAAGTCAGGGGGCAGTAGTTTAGTATTCGTTCAGGGGGCCCAAAATTCCTAGCAACGGCCCTGCTGTTATATAGGAGGATTTAACACAGATTTATCATTGATAAGAGAAAGTTACAGACTTTATACAGAGAGAAACCTGTCTAATGAGTGATTTATGAAAATGTAATTTGCAAATGTAAAAGCCAGTGTTAGTGTTTGCATGTTTTGTCAATAGCAGACTGCAGACTACTGCATATGGGTTAAAATGAATATGTGTCCTGAATAGGAATGAATGTCTCTGCTGGGAGTAAAGAAGTAAAGAAACGAAGCATCGGCATCTCTCTCTCTCTCTCTGGCTTTTTTAAAATTTATTTATCTGCACTCTGGGAAGCGTGGCCTTCAGAGCCGCTGCGGCCGACACACGGAGGTGAAGCTGTAGTGACAAACAGTGAACTGTAGTGCCCAGACTGAACACACTGTTATTATCTCCAGTACAGCGACAGAAAGAAAGAAAGAAAAAAAGTTCCCAACAAATTTCAATTTCAAGTTTTCCAGACAGAGACACAAAGATGCAGACAGAACCTCTCTGGCAGAGACTCAAACAAGTCTGGAGAGCAACTGTGTGTGTGTCTGTGTGTGTGTGTGTGTGTGAATGCTCAGCTGCTGCTGCTGCACCTTGATGGACAGTTGTTGCAGCGCCGGTCCTCGTCCTTCCTTCAGACCTCAGCCTGACATGTGAGTCCCAGAGGTCACATGACAATCTCATGTCAAGACTTGTCAGCATGGGAGAGATGACAGGAGCTCGCCGGCTTCACAGCAATTCACACCTGTGTGACTCAGACCAACACACACACACACACACACACAGTTAGGAGACTTAAAGCAGCAGCAGCAGCAGCACATACAGGCGCCTCTAAAATGCTGCTGCACTTCATTTGTTTGGTCTTGCAATGAGTCTTTTTGCACTTTTTTGAAGCTTTTCTATTTAATTAATAAAGTGCTAATGTGTTAATGTGATCAGCTGGTTGTATTTACAGCTAAAAGCCAAAATAGACTCTAAAAAAAGTGCTAATTTTCTAATAGCTCTATTCCAACATGTTAAAAGGATTTTATACCTTTGTTCAATCTGTTTATCATGGACAAATAACCGCAGGTCATGCGTTTCTTTAAAAATGTCAGAGAGAGAGAGGGAGGGTGTAAGAGAGAGTCTAAAAACAAAATGATGCACAAATTGAGTCCTGAGGGAACAGATTGTTCTGGCTTCTAACGCTGGCAGCTGATCTCTTACTCAGAGCTGGACCAGAGCTTTCCATCGCTCTGAGAAGAAGAAACAAAATAAAACACACCGCAGCCTTCGCCAACCTCGCAGCCCACCTACCTGTGTGCATTACACTTTGTTTAACCGACAGCAGCTTCACTTCAGCCGCTGGAGTCCAGGACCATAACTTTGAGGAGGTGAGACAGAGTCCATCACTGTATTCATTAGCGGTGGCTTGATGTTTATTTTATTCTTCAACTAAAATCACCTCAATGTAGACTGAGATTCGGTCTGGGAACCACACGTTCAAACGTATCTGAGCGTCAGGGTTTGGATTGAACAGGGAGGTTCGGGAGGATTCTCCGAACCCGGTCTGTTTGGTTCCGAACCACGGTGGTCAGATTTTTTTTTTTTTTTTTTTTTTTTTTTAATGTAAAAGCTAGCCTGGCTAACACCTCAATTAAACAGGCAGCCTGCAGCCCTTGTAGGTGGCAGATTGGAACCAGACTGGGTCACTCTAATATCTTGCATTTTAAGGGGGGTTTAGCGGCCCCCCTCTCAATTTGAGCTGATCCTTGTTCCTATTGACATGTGATTGGCTCAGCCGCTCAGCCAGAAGAACGGCTGTTTTCCAAAAAAACAAAAAAGGAAGGAAGGAAGTGGGGCAGGACCGATGATGAAAAGAAAGAAGCCAGAGAAAGAGATGGGTGGAGCAGAGAAAGTGAGGATGAAAAAGAAAAGAAAGTTGATAAAAGACGCAGCAAAATGCCAGAAATTAACTGATATGTTCCTCGTGGTGGGATAATCGGCCAGGCCGGTTTTGACGACACGGGTCCGAGCAGCACGGCCACAGCAGGTTAACAAGCATTGGGGCCATCATCCCAGGACACAGACAGAGCTATCAGTAAAGTTACACAATAAATAAATCATTAATTTGCTTTGTCAATTAAAAATAAAATCCATAGGCTACCAACTGACCATAAAACACTAAAATTCATTGCAATAATAAATAAATAAATACCATTCTGTTTTAAAGATATAATTTAAAATTATAACACTGAATTGTTTGCAAAAGTACTATAAATGTTATCATTGTTGCTGTTAATGTTAGACACCGATAATGCCAGTCATGAGAGTGAGGAGGAGAGAGGGACAGATGAAGAGGGACAGGAGAAGGAGGACGAAGAGGAGGAGGAGTAGAAAAAGGAGGATTACACAGGGAGAGGAGAAAGAAGAGGAGGAGGAGGAGAAAGAAGAGGATGGGGAGAAAGAGGAGGATTTAACAGGGAGAGGAGAAAGAAGAGGGGGAGGAGAAAGAAGAGGAGTAGAAAAAGGAGGATTAAACAGGGAGAGGAAAAGAAAAGGAAAGAGGGAGGGAGGGAGAGAGAGAGAGAGAAAGGAGGAGCAGCAGTTTGTACAGTACTGTATATTGAACAGGTATTTTTTCACACACACAGTAGTTTTGTTGGTTGAAAATAAAGTATTTGTGTTTAAATTAAATTAAAAAAAAATCGGATAAAAGGCCTCTCCAAACCAAGCTCCCGGGCTGAATTTCAACCCCAGCCCGCCCCTGTGAGGCGTGGTTTACGAACGTCCAGAGCTGTTTATTGGGGCGCTACAAATGTCTATCAAATACGTCTGTACGTAGCTTTTAGCCAATCGTATCAAGAACCCAACGACGTAGCCTATGTAGAGCCACAGAAATCCGATGAGGAAAAAAACGCTAAAAATGCTCTTTTATCAAAAATAAACTTGTGGTTTAAAACACTTTCTAACGCTGCATCTAAAGGTAAAGCGTCTGCCGCCATGTTGGATCAACAAGCTATCAACAAAGCCGCTTCGGTGTGTCGTCATCGTCTTGGTGCCCCCTCCCCCGTTCTGTGATTGGCTCCCTCGTTGAAGGAAAAAAAATATTGGTCCATGGTTTCCAGGCTGACTTGCAGAGCGAATAAATTTGTGCGCAAGGCAGCATGGGTAAACCCAGGCTAACCAAGTAGATACTTTTGTAGAACAATTTTAAAGATTTTAAAGTTGTTGAATTACATTACATAAACCAAAGTAAGCGAGTGACAGAGAGACTTACTGTATGCGGGTGAAAAAAAAAACAAAAGAACAATTTCACAAAAATCCAGCTCAACCGAGACCGAGACCTTGAAAATGTGGTCCACAACACTATAGGCACCAACTTAAATAAATAACTCAAAAAGACGCCCAGCAGAGGTCACAGAGACAAACCACAATATAAATCTCCTCATTTAACAGCTTAGGCGTCGTCGACGGGCGTTTTGCAGCAGCGAACACGCTCCTGAGAGAGAAGTTTCCACGCGGGAGTGTTTTTGCCGTGCAGATGGTGCGTGACTTTCATAAAAGCCCTTAACAAATGGAAGGAGTAAATGAAGTGGACAAGTTTCTCCCAAGCAGAACATCTGGGAGGTTCTACAATCTCTGAGAAAAATAGCTTCACATCTAGATTTTCACCGGTCCAAGGAAATAATGACACATGAAAAACTATCCTGCAGCAACTAACTTTGTTGGTAGTCGGACTCAGAGAGGCTGATACCCCCCCACCCCCCCTCCCTCTCCTCCTACTCCCCATGTGGGCTCAATATTAGTCATACAAGCTTCCTTCCTCTGGGTATACAACAGATCTATTGTTATTTGTTTTACAGTTGTGTTTCAGCACAGCAGCAGCAGCAACAGAAGACGTTTTAAAAACCCAGAGACCGATCCATATTTCATTGAAGTCTGTCAGGTTTGGAGAGATTAGGCTTCAGAGTCTGCTTTTCTTCCTGGCATATGTGTATGTGTGTGATGTGCATCGTCTAATATGACTGTTTTTTTTTTTTTTTATAGTATTTTTTCTCCACCAGCCACACCGAGTGAAGCGGTCTCTTAATTAATCAGGATTTCAATTAACAGAGCGAGATTGTTTGCATTATCTCTGGCTGCTTCAGATAAAGCCGGGAAGCAAATTAAACGAGGATCAGCGCTTGGATGTGCATCACATGGAATGCTAATGGCCGCCGACGATCACACAGATTCGCTCTGCAGATTGTCCAAGCGGACGTTCATGTGAAGCCAGCTTCAGTGCTTCAATATAAAAGTTATCTATCAAAAAAAAATGAAGTTGGTTAATTATAACTTGAGCTTCGTTGTCTTTATAATTTTGGCTTTCCCTTTATTTATGTGTTTGGTTGCCCAGATTGGCTGTGACCCCCAAAACCACGAGGCCTGTTCTACACTAAAAGACTAATGCTGCGTTCGATTTTGTGTTTCGGAACTCGGAAAGTTGTTTCATTGCACAATTGATGTCTTTAGAGCATCAACAAGTTCTGCTGGGGAAGAACATTAGCTGCTTGGGGGAGAGAGAGAAAGAGGAACGCCACTTCTGCAACACACAGTCTTGAACGCCTGCAAAGAGGGGAATCCTGCATGTGTCTTTGCAGATTCAACTCTTGCTTACACGTGAAACTAGGCTATATTCCCTTTTTAACTTCTCCTTCTAGGTTGGAAAATAAATAGCCTAAATAAATAAATACATCTGGTGTGTCTAGTGCAGTTTCGGGCTGCTCGGATCCAACCCCCAGTCGGAAAAGGGCCGTTCTATTGCTTTTTTCCGAGTTGGAGGTCGGATCTTTCCGAGTTCCGAGTGCAATCGAACGCAGCATTAAGTCTGGCACCTTCTCACATCTAATGACACTGTGTCACAGTCTCAGGGTTTCAGTATCACAGTGAGAAGAGCTAGAAAGACTCAGGAGACTCCGTTTGCACGAATATCTGCCATCTGTTTTTCCTCTTTGAAATTATGCGTGATAATAAAAATAATAATATAAAGTCAGGAAGTCACCACTGTAATTGTCATGATCTGCCTCGAAAATGACTGTGATTAGACTGTGATGAAAAATGTCGTGATGATGTACATGATTTTGTTTTTTCAACCCAAAGATCTTCATGAATAAATGAATGAAGCCACTTTTGTTTGTTCTGCTTCACCTGGGAATCAAACCTACAGTCTCACAGGTAGCAGCTGCCACGGATCCGATGGGGTATCGCAAGGCAACATAGACGCAGGGTATCGGGATAACGAAGGTTATTCATAAAGGAAATGCAAAAAGGTCTTCTGCTGATGGAAAAATCCAGCAAAATAAAGCACGGGACTAAAATCTCAGTAAGACACGAACCGGGAAAACAGGTCAAAAGACTCACAAGGAGAACTGCATAAAGGGTTAATACAACATGAACGGGCAGGGCAACAAGGTGGAAGAGACAAACTGGCAACTGGTGAATGGTATATAAAAGATTAGGGCGGGGCAGGTGCTGATTGCAGGCGGGAAACCAAACACAAGAGGACAGGAAGAGGACACAAGGGATTTTCAAAATAAAGCAGGAAAACTCATGGGGAACACATGGAGGGCATGACAGCTCTAAAATCTGTTACCCAAAAACGAGAGACTTTATCTGACTATAATAATTCATGATACACGAGTGGCTTTTAAAGGGATGGTTCAACATTTTGGCAAACTGGCCCATTGCCATAATCCCTATAGTCATTTCGTTACCCTGCAAGCTATTTTTAAAACGGCAGAAACAACTGCTGTCTGGCTCATGGGATTTCTTGGTTTCCCTCATCAGGCTCCTCAAATACACAATCCAACAACTCCAAAACGCTTTGGTGGACAAGTTGTGACCTGCACATTCACCACGATATGAGATAATAACAGAACGTTACCAGACAAACTTGTTTTAGAGGTAAATTCATGCAAAACCGCTGATGCACGTTCCCATCAGGGACAGTTTTTAATCAAGCAGTCTCTGCATTTACCTCTAAAACAACTCTGTGTGGTAACGTTGTGTTATTATCTCATAGCGTGGTGAATGTGCAGGTCACAACTTGTCCACCAGAGCGTTTTGGAGTTGTTGGATTGTGTATTTGATGAGTTTGAAACCAAGAAATCTCATTAGCCTCCGTAGCGTAGCTCTGAGCAGCTCACGGCTCTGCTCCGTCGTTCTAAAAATAGCTGGCACTGACAATTAAAGGTAACGAACCTACTCATAAAACCATATACCAAAATGTTGAACTATCCCTTTAATGATAAAAAAAGTATTGGTATCTAGCTTGATAACAATGATTCTGACCTTGTATTAGTCACTGTTTGATTGAAAATAAGTTTTACGGCGTCCTCTCCCCCTCCCTCCTTTAGCTCAGGTGCAGTTTCCTCCCAGTCTAAGAAATCACTGGCTGTAAACTGTGATGGATGTCTGAGGACACCCCACTCCATCCTTCAGCCGGCGCTTTAGGTAAAGATTTTTACTGTTCACCTCCATTTTCTCCTCTAAATAAGTTTCCCTGACTGTGGGGTTTGTTCAAAAAGTTGTTTACAGCTCCTCCGTCTGACAGCTGCTGCTTCTCCACCACCAGCGCTCAGACATCTTCTTCATGATGCTCCCCCAGAGGAAACACACAGTGGTATCTTCTCTGAAGGAATAGTGCAGACAGATATAATCCTAGCTGGCTGTATGATACTTCACAAGCTGCATGGAGATGAATAAAAAAAAGAGTGAGATTTATCAAATAAATATGTGTAGCAGTAATAGGCCACTAAAGGAGTCTGTGGCCCTGTCCCATTTCTCCACACTTGGCTGAGTGTGTTTGGTTACGCACACACTTTGGTGACGTTTTGCTGGAGGAATGTATAGTTGCATATATTGTGCAAGCATGAATTAAGTCGCCAAGTGCGTGGGGATATTTAAAAGCAATCGGGACTTACATGACAAGTGCAGCCTGTCATCTGAGTACCATTGTGCACACTAAGTCTGACGCACAGTTTTAATAAACAGTGCTGCTCATACTCCAAATCATAAGTTAAAGCAGAAGTAAGTGATATATTTGTGTTAATATAAGTCTTAAATAGTTATATCTTCCGACAGCAATCACTTACATAGAGTGTTTGGACCAAAACACGGGTCTGTCAGTCACTCTGCTCTGCTCTGAGCCGAGGAGAAAACATTTATCGTATCCTACAGTTTTTATCCAACGGCATGCAAGCCAAGGAACGCCGTGAATGTGGCGACTAGGGACGAGGACCTCAAGGAAAGTATTTTTCCGACCGTGAAGTGGTACCAGTTCGATCTGGTACGAGTTCACAGTCGGAAGTTAAACAGTGGCTGTTATAGTGACTTTCACCGGTAAAACAGGTCGGAAAAACACGAGTGGGTTACCTGGAACGCTACAAAGTCGTAAGTTGTGACTTGAAGCTGTAATTTACGATTTCAAAAGCCTGCCTGGAACGCAGCATTAGCGAAAACGACCGGACCACTTACTTCTTCTTTAAAAAAAAAGAGAGAATAAAAAATAAAAACACATTGTATTAAACAGAGTGTGATGAAAAATATTCACATAGGCCTAATATCAATAGAGAAAATTCATAATTAGGTGATAACAGGTCAAAAATGATCAGATGTAAAGTAAACCAAGCCCAAAGACAACAAAACTGAAATTGAAAAATATGAGATCAAAGAATAGGCTATAAAATATATTAATATGAAAAAGTCATAATTATGAGATAGAAAGCATAGATAGAAAGTCAAATTCATTTCATCAAAATGCATTTGATGGCATTTCTTAAATGTGGCTTGTGGCTCGCGGTGACGGCAGACTTCACCAGCTGGTGCATTGTGGGATTTATACTTGGTCAAACACCGCTCCGATGAGGTAAAGTGCAAATCAAGCGCGCTGCACCTGTGGTCGTTAGAAAAAAGGGACACTGGCACACTCCCCCCCTCCTACAGTAGCTCTCACTTCCCGTTGAGGCCTGCAGCCCGCCAATTTAGTCTAAGTATCGAACCCCTGTTGTTTTCCTTAGCTGGAAAGGACGCAGGTATGAGCGCTGCAGTACTGTTTTCATTCATTCATGCTCGTTAGCTCAGGTATTAGCTCACCTGCTCGTTTTCTGTTAGCGTACCCTGAACGCATCACCGGCGCACCATGGACCCTCCGGAGCAGCGCGTGCAGCCCCTCCTCGTCGACCAGGACCAGGACCTGTGCTGAACCCTCCGGACTCCTCAGTAAGGTAAGGCCACGACTGCCGCTGCTGTTTCGCTGACCCCTGGCTGCGGCCGCTTCGCTACTGTCACTGTACTAACTGTTCTCGCCGCTTTGCTGCTGCTGCTGCAGCTTCTTATCAGGGTTGCTAACTTTGCTACCTGGCTGGAGTGAGACTCTGTTGATGTTAATTTGGTTCTCTCTCTCTCTCGACCCGAAGTGTACATGGTCCTGTATAGGGTTAAATTTCTTTTCTTCTTTTTGTATTGGCTTGAGTGAGTGGGTCAGGTTGGACCTTGAGCTTCTTCTAGATTTTTTTTTCTTTTTTATTGTGCAGGTTCGACCCAACAATTAATGCTTGTGGACTTTCAGGCCTGTTAAGGAGCTGTACTGTACAGCATGTGCCAAGGCCAGAACTTGAGCTGCATGTCAGTGCTTTGTTGATGCTGTGCACTGTTGTGAGGTTAGGAGTCAACTCTCCCACCCCTGCTGTGCTGCTGTGATTGGCTAGTAGCCTACTCACAGGCTTTAGGCTGCGTGGATAAGCATCCCAAACCAATCAGAGAGTTCTTCTTTGAGAGCTTACACCACGAGCACGTTAGGTGTGAGAATTGTTGTGAGAATCATTCGAGCATGAGAGTGTGAGACAGAAGGTGAAAGTGTGTGTCACATGCCAGAAGTGTGAGAGTTGGTAACCTTGTGCTTGTTATTGTGACTCGTATAACGTACCTGTGTGCCTTCTTATATTATTGCACTATTATTATTACGACAACACATGTAGGAGCCAAGTGGCAGTATCTAGTCTCTATATATTCATGTGACATAAATTAAGCTGTGTAGCCTAATCAGCGGACAGGTGCGTTTGGACATTTTGGACATTGCAGCACACGTACAAACCCTTTAAAACCAGCATGTGCAGAGAGTGGCTTAAAGTATATCATATATCAATATACATTTAAAAGTCCCTTGGTGACAGTGTTGGTTTTTCATTTCAACAAATAAATAAGGTTTCATTATGGCAATAATCTGTGTGGCCCTCATAGCGCCACCTGGACACTGCATGCACCAACGTTTGCGCCTGCTGTCTCTGCCGTTGTAAAAGAAAACAAACAATGTTATAGTGAGAGGCCTCGGGAAATTTATATAAGCCTCTGTGATCAATAAGGAGTTTTAGTTTTATTGCGTTGCAATCAATAACACCAAAACAAACTACATGTTCATTATATTCCATGATAAATTTATAGAATCCAGAAACAATAGCTTATTGATTCTTGTTCCAGAAGTTTTATATCTCATACATTTTAAAACACGGAGCCCGTGTAGACTTCATAAAACGAGAACAATTAACACATTAGATGCTATAGGTGAAGCTATTATGTTTTATTCATGGCTGTGGGAGTATTTATTTATTTGTTTTTCTGAGCAGCATACTGAAGACTCAAAGTTATCGGCAACACTTGCAAAACAGCGTTTGACAAATTACGACCCGTGGTATCCAATCACAGCACAAATGACTTGACGATAAAAAAACAAAACTCAAAGGCGAACCAATTAGGGTTACAGAGGCTAAGTGGGAAGGTGCTGCTCCGCGGCACATGTGTGGTTGACCGACGTCGTGGCTGTGCACATCCAGCTTCCCCCGGCTCAGAGTAATCGATGCGGGCGGATACGGGCGATGAGGGAGCGGAGTCCGCAGGGAGAAGAGGAGAGTTGGATCACATGGTCTCGGATCAATACCCAGCAGTGGATTTCACCTCTGCCAAGACACTCGCCCACCATGGTCTGGATCTCACACACTCACACACACACACGCTCATGAAGTGCCTTTTATTTCTTGTGCAAATTAAACACTTAAAGGGATAGTTCAACATTTTGGCAAATTGGCCCATTGCCATAATCCCTATAGTCATAGCAGTAGGTTCGTTACCTTAAATTGTCGGTGCAAGCTATTTTTAGAACGGCAGAGCAGAGCCGTGAGCTGCTCAGAGCTAAGCTACGGAGGCTCATGGGATTTCTTGGTTTCCCTCATCAAACTCATCAAATACACAATCCAACAACTCCAAAACACTCTGGCGAACAAGTTGTGACCTGCACATTCACCACGCTATGAGATAATAACACAACGTTACCACACAGAGTTGTTTTAGAGAGAAATGCAAGGACTGCTGATGAAAAACTGCCCCGACGGAAATACGCATCAGCGGTTTTGCATGAATTTCCCTCTAAAACAACAACAACAGGTCACAACTTGTCCACCAGAGCGTTTTGGAGTTGTTGGATTGTGTATTTGATGAGTTTGATGAGGGAAACCAAGAAATCCCATTAGCCTCCATCATTAGCGTAGCCCTGAGCAGCTCACGGCTCTGCTCTGTTGATCTAAAAATAGCTTGCACTGACAAATAAAGGTAACGAACCTACTGCTATGACTATAGGGATTATGGCAATGGGCCAATTTGCCAGAATGTTGAACTATCCCTTTAACTTCATTGACATGCAGAGAGCTTTGTTTCCTCTTTAGTGTGTTTTCCATATGTGCATCTGCTGCAGGAGAGATTAGAGACCAAACTGAGGAGGTGTGACTAAGTAAACTTCAGGATTTTTTTCTTCTTTTCTCCCCCCCTCTCTTTTTTAAGAGACAGGTCCACAAGTGAGGATGTTATCTTCAGAGAGACTAATCAATAGAGCCAATCTCACACCCAGGAGGGCTTTACTGCCCATGAACTTATTGATGCTTTCACAGTTGTGGCACTGGTGCACATTAAATCCTTCAGCTCCTCCTCCTCTCGCTCCCTCAGGAGTCGCCGCTGCAAACACAGTGGAGATCCCATTTGTGTTGCTTTTGATTTCACTAAGAAATTGTTTCACTTGGCAACAATTTCTTCCTTTTTCCCCCCAAAAACCGCCATGTTTCACAACACAAAAGCCCCAGAAGGATTTAGTCTGTTCTGCTCTAAGTGCAGCCTCTTCATTTATCCTTGGTTGTATCTGGGTGCACAGTCCAGGTTTTTCGAGAGGGAGGTTTGTGTTGTGCTGTGTGTGTATATGTGTGTGGGTGCAGTATGGCCTGACGTGAGCACTCGGTAGGTATGTTTTTGTCTTTGACTGTTGATGTTATTATGATATATTTCAACATTTAAGGAAAAACAAAAAACGCAAGGTGGGAGGGATTAATGCACATTCAATGAAATCACATCCTGTCACACACAGACACACACATCCTTGCACAAACAAACAAACAAACACACGCCCCCACACACAATCACGCAAGCAGTGAACACACACATACATACCTCGGTGTTACATAAAAGCATCACTGCAGCTCAGCTCAGCTCAGCTCAGCCCATCTGCCCCCACAGGAAGGGAAGAGGGTAAACTACAAAAAGACCACGCTGCCTGTTTTTCTGTTGTGTAATTCTGCTCTGAGTCGTCGTGTTTTTCACACTTCTGGGCCCCGTTAGTTCTAATTAATGGGAAATTTCAGGCCTATAATCTACACTGTGAGGTTTCAAAAGCATCTAAATAATGATATAATAACCCAGGCTGGCAAATAACACATGAGAAATAGAAAAATGAGAGAAAAAATAAAATAGAAAACACATTTTACAGTGTGTATTACAATTAAAAATTATATTAATATTATACAATAAAAAATGCAACACAAAGTTCTTGTCATAATAAAATCATCACATCCCACCTCAAATCCCCAAGTAGAATTAAATTTGCATGTAACTTAATCAAATAAAAACATGCTAAAAAGATACCAAATAAATAATAATAATAAGAAATTAAGTAGGAAGTCATAAAACAAAAACTAAATAATAAAAAAACAATAAGTAAATAAAATGATACATAAAATAAATAAATAAAGGTAGCTCTTTACATAGTGGAACTTAACATAATGTAAAAGTAATTGTCCAAACACTCTATGTACATTCAGCCTATTTAAGACTTATATTAAGCCAGTTTGTCAACAATAAGTAAATAAAAGATAAATAAATTGAGAACATCAGTATTGTAAAAATAATACATCTTCATTCACTATAAATACATCTTCATTCACTATAAAGCTCGTCTTATTTCCGTGTTTCCTCTGTGTTGTCTGTCTGTCAATGGAACAAATGTCATTGTGTCATCACACAGCTCATTAACTCCACATGTTAACCAGCTGTCAACTGAATGTGATTGGTCTGGACAGCTACATCCTTCACTGGTGTTTGGTTTGAGCAAAACAAACAAGAAAATTAATATTATTACAACATGGAGCGAATGTTGAGTCGCCATTATGGGCTGAATAATATGTCGGATTAACCCTTTAACTTTAGCCTAGTATTTTAGCCTCTTCCAAGAACAAATTGACTTTTTGCTGCAACAAAAAATGTGATGAGCAACATGAGTGAGTCAGATAGGAGGAGCAAAACACTCAAGTGCAAGACTTCCAAGAAAAGGAAAACAGAACCATTCCTAATTTTCCTTGCACCCTCCCTCCCTGCTGTTCCTCCACAGCAATTTGTAGCGGCAGATTGCCTCGGTGCCGTATGACGTGGGAGAAGTGGCTGTTTATCAGGCGAGCTGGTATTTAACTTTGTAGGACACGTTTGTATTGATTGGGCTTTGTAATTTTCTCCTGAGTAGATTGAGGCGCTGGTCGCAGGCCGCCGTGCATTAAAATTAACAGGATATCCCTTCAGCGTGGCCGAGCAGCAGCAGCGTCACGGTGCAGAGAGCAGTGGGAGGTGGGGGAAGTAGGGATACGCCAGGTCGGATCTAAAAATATACTTCACAAAGGCTTTGGCCCTTTCATGTGAAATAAAACTTTATTGATGGCCACAGGGAAGGTTGAAGTTGCCACGTTAATACGGGGCTGTCGTTAAAGACACCATGAAATGATGTCCAGCTTTATTCCTGTTCCCACATGTTAATTGGTGATTCATCAGTTGGTATTTGCAAAATTGGAAAATGATTTTAGATGTTTGATGACTCATCCTGCACTCAAGGACACTGTTCGTTTTGCATTGAATTGAAAACTTTTCAGGAATTTTTTACAGCCTTCCCCTGAAATATGAGTTACACTGACATTGACATCACCTCCATTTTTCCGGTTGAAACACAAACACAAAAGTTGGAAAAATTGACACAAAAATATAATTGTATCATAATGTTAAAGGTTAGATTTCAATGCAGAATTTGAACAGCGTAAGAATTGAGCATGTCTGACTTTAATGTGACAATTACCAGATAAATAAAATAAACAGTAATATTACAGAGTGTTCACTACGGTTGAAGAGTAGCCTAACAAGTAACAGCTGTCTTTGATCCTCTTGTCGGGGGTTTCAGGATTAAAAGTCCCAAATGAGTGGTCAGAATTCCGACTTTTTAGTAGAACTTGAATGCACCATAAATCTAGCCAACCTCATTTCTTCTTTCTCTTCCGGGTGGCGCTTAACATACAGTACCTTCATTATTATTGGATTGGCTACCTATCAATACAGTAGCTTCATGGTTTTTACTGGAAACACGTAATCATGTAGCCTAGCAATGGGCAGGTCCGTCTAGAAACGAGCCATAGGAACTTTTTGAGTCCTGAACACCATTTGTGTTCACCAATCACAGCGCTCTGTTTAGAGAGTCGTTGGGAAGGCTGAACGCGACGACGACATGACAAAATGGCTTTGGCAAAGGAGTCGTTTGAATCGGCGTTGGCATCAACTTGAGAAAGAAACAAGAAAAGTTGAGCAGGAAACTGCACTGTCATTCATTTCGAAGAAGGATGTATTTGGTGTTTTGCCGACAGGATATGGGAAGATTTTAATCTCCCGACGTCATCCTGCTCTTTGCTCTGGTTACAGTAGTTGTAGCGCTACCCTGTTGCGTGCAGAGGCAGTTTGAAAGACAGCCTTCATCCCGCCCCCTGGATTGAGCCGAGGTCTACCGGTCGTTGCCAGACTGGACATTTTAATGATATACTCTGGCTTGTCAGGCTAGGAGTCATGTGGACTTGCACTCTGAGCCGGTCCAGGACGTCTTTAATCCTAAAGTGCATCAAACTCTGCAGGACTCAAAGTATCACCATTATTGCTTTATTATTGGCTCTATGTAAATGTAGCGATCTGAATAAGCGTTGTTTCCTGTGTGTAATGGGCAGAATGTATTATTATTTCCCTGACGTGGCCGATGAAGTCTAAACGTCATCATCAGCAGCGGTGTCGGGTGTAACGGCAGCAGAAGTATTATGTAAAGTTGCTCTCTCAGTCCTGTGCTTACACGTTGAAGTGAAAGTGCTGATTTGCTTGAAGCTCTGTGATGTGAGGCAGCCTGACAGTGCGAGAGAGCATTTGGTTCAGCTCCACTGAAAGAGCAGAGTGAGAGGAGAGAACTAACATCTTCACTCAACACAGAGGTTTTTTTTTTTTCTTTTACTCCCCATCCGAGACCTACCTCGCTCCTCCGAGTGATCACCTTCCTTCACCACTTCTTTCTTCTTGCAGACTTGTCTGTTCAGATTATGAGGAGGTGGAGTACCGACGGACAAACCTCTGACATCTACTTCTCTCCGCTGCGTCTTTTCACTCAGCTCTGTCGTGCGGCGCAGAAAGAAAAAGCTCGGAAGAGGAGAGGAGAACAGTAGTTTTTTTTAATTTTCTATTCAAGATGCAGCCTGGGAGCCAAGTCGGAGGGAAATTCATAGAATTTGACTGATAAATATTCATGATTATGGTAATACAAGTGCCAAGTACTGCAGTTCTAATAGTATAATTTAGCTGGTTAAAGGTTACATGGCCAGTGAGCAAACTAATAATAATAGCTCTTTTTCAAGAGGCAGAAGGCTCATTAAATCTGTCAGTGATCGCTGTCTAGTCAATTCTTCTTAGTGCTCTCTAGCAGCAGAGCAGAGGCCTGTCTGAGCCGCCACGTCTCTGTTCAAAATCACTCTATTGTGCCCCTGTCTTTTCCAGAGCCAACTTATGAGACTCGGAGCGATTATTACTTCAAGTTTCATGTAACTTTATCACATTAAAATGTCTCAAAATTGATTATTATATAGGATTTGTGCTGAAATATCCCTAATTTTATCAGAACTAGTCAAAAGTTATTTTCAAATCTCTGATTCTAGTCATGGTTACAGTTCATTTCCCATGGTAGCCTGTTCATTTCTACACCTATGAGACTTATTGTGCAGTTTTGTCCATTTCAGGATGCATTTTCAAATCTTGTTATTTGCAGCTTTAAATTTCAAAATGCATTTTTAAAATCTTGCAAATCAAAGAGTTTATAATATAGAAAATATTAAAAAAAGCTGATTTTAGTCAAAGTTATCAGTGCAAAACAGAAAACAAGAGTTTCTGACAGAAAATATTAGAAAACAGGTAAATACAGTGAATGCAGTTATCAAGTATAATTAAAACAATTACAATCCAGTGAAAGCAGGTTTGAGATGATGAACTGCTGTACTGATGGAGAGACTCTATAACTTTAAAATGTTCTGCAGATTGTTCATGTGTGAGGTGCATTGTTGGAGATTGATTGATTAATTGATTGCGACTCCCCTTCCATCCAGTATAAAAGTCTGATTATTAACAACTGGTCGAGTGATGTGGAACAATTTGAGAGAGGACCCCAGGTGATGGACTGGAGGGATGCTGATAATGAAATCGGAGAGTAGATCTATAAAAACATGGCTCCCTCATGATGACATCACCTTGTTTACCTCAGCTGAGTCAGAAAATGATGACTGATATGCAGCTGTTCCTGACTGACTGACTGACTTGGTTTTGTTGTGGAAAAGTTGTGCAGAAACACACCGTCTAAGGAGCGCAGCACATCCAGTAGGTAGACCTCCGATAGTTGCATAGCAACAGCAGGAGCTGTGATAAGTTTCTCCTCTGCAGGGGCTCTGCCCAGCAAGCTGAAATAAAAAGGGCCTCCTCAGTGGACAGGAGGGAGGGGTGGAGGAGAAGAGGGGGGGATGCTCTGTTTTTGACAGTTCATGTTGTTAGTGACACTTAGTTTACTTCACTTTTTCTTCCTCCAGAGTTTGGCTTGTCAGTTCTATCAGCCTGTCGCAGTTCAGCGCCTCATTCGAGCTTATTTCCATCTGAGAGGAGATGTGATTACACTCCATAACAAAGTGAGAGGAAGACTTGATAAACACCCTGGGCTCTCATCATCTTCACTCCCGCCCGGATGCAAAAGGTCAAGTTTACTTCTGCACACACAGAGACACGCACAGTTTATAAAATTAGTGAAGGATCCACTTTTTCCATCTTGTTATGAACAAACATTTATGAACAAGTTCTTCTCCTTTTCGCCTTTTAGTGAAAAGATAGCAGATGTATCATCAGCAGGAGTTAGCGTTACATGTGCTCTCGGTTGTAACCAGTGCACTTGACTGAAGCATAGAGCTGTGCGATATGGATTTTTTTTTATATCCCGATATAGACAATTTTATATCCCGATAACGATATATATCCCGATATATTATTTTGTCTTATTATATATGAAATGAATGGCAATTTCTCTTATCTTTTCTCCTTTTATTTACCAAACACATTTAATTCCATACAGTAAAAAATAATGAGAAAAATTTGAAAAAAGCACCCCCCCTCCCTCCCTCCCTCCCCTCCGGGCTCCTAATGGCCCGCCCCCGGAGCCTCCTCGCGACACGCCCCTCAGCCGAGCAGAGCTGAAGCAGCAACAAGCCTGCTGCATGTAGACACCAAACGCGGCTTTGAATGCGGAGTAAATTGTCATATTTACAGTCACAACTTCCACAATAAAACCAAAGATGACCTGTTCAACATAAACTCGCCTCCGCCGCTGCAGCCTGGTGTCTCTGCGCCGTGGAGCTCCAGGTCCGGACTCTTCCTGCTTCTCTTCCCCGGACACAGGACCCTGTCCTGCGTCACCCAGCGCGAAGAGTCTTCGGCTGTGCTCGGCGCTAGTAACGGCGGCGCCAGTCCCGATGCCGCCGCTGTGCACCAGCTGCTGGTAATGAGCGGTGCCAGTTGCCGTCGCGCCGCCGCCGCAGTCTCGTTGCCGGGGACCACGGCGGCGACCGCTGGTACGGGCAGCGCCGCAGCCATTAGCACAGCCTCATGCTACAGGGAGACTGCTCGCGCTGGGTGACCAGGCACATGGTGCTGTGCCTGGGGAAGAGGAGCAGAAAGACCGGGGCCTGGAGTTCCGCGGCACCGAAGTGCAGAGAGACCCGCTCAGGCTGCTGTCGGGGAGAGGAGGAGGACGAGGTAGCGTGTAGAGCACCCCGGTCAGACAGGCTGCAGCAGCTGAGGATCAGGGAGACTCGATGCGGCTCCAGTACCAGTAATAAGGACAGCAAAACATTCAGTGCTTCTGTACTGTGCTTCTCTGAATCCTAGTGGGCTTTCAGCAGCAGGCCGACCGGGGATGAAGGGGAAGCGGGCTTGAATTCACGGGTTCATGTTTGCATCCATCTCTCGTCCTGTGCATGCTGCAGTGCCAGTGCCGTAAAGTCGCGGGTGACGGAAATGCCGCCGCAAAGTAGTGGCGAGGTGCTGCAATTAGAGCCCTCTCTGATTAATGTAGTTAAAATTACGATTTAAACGATAGACGGCTCTTTCGTACGGTAGACGTTTTTATATCGTACTACGATATATATCGTAATATCGCACAGCTCTACTGAAGCACATCCTCCACTCGGTGAAAAAACCTGCGAGGACTGCATGACTCCGATGTGGGAGATAGTCGAAAAGACTTGTGAAAAGCTGCACTTTATTTACATGCTCTTTCTGTTTTTGTTAAAAGTCGTGACCAGGCTGACAAAGGTTCGTGTGATTATCACCTGGAGTGCATTTAGCAGAGACGGGGCTCCAGTCTGGCTCTTCTCAATCAAAGAGCTGATGGCACAAATGGGAAAAAAAAAGGTTCACATTGAACACCAATGACTCAGCTGCCAGCGGGACACAATGGCAGAGAAGATGTGAGAAAAGGGAGGACAAGAAAAGACCAAAGTCTGAGTTCAGTTTGAACCCAAGTCGAGTGATGAGTTCTGAAAATTGAGACTCAAATACTATGACTCACCTCTGCCTGTCCTCTGTCCATTAGTCCTCTCAGTGTTTAGTTTGTCTTTCACGTTATAGATTATTCTCACTTTGACCCAGAACGGTGACTCTCACAAAATTAGTGTTTGTTTTTTTATATCTTTGAGGCCTTATCCACTATAAAACAATCTTTCTTGTTCATTTTTAAAAAAGTTTTCCATAAAAACATGGCATCTTTTCAAGAAATAGACTCCAACCGCTGTATTTGTCCTGTATGCAACGCTGAAACTCTGTCACACAAATACCGAAAATATAAAAACAGAGAAGAAGGCATGGAGCTCCTTTTAATAAGAATAATGGATTACATTTATATAGCGCTTTTCACCCAACACCCAAAGCGCTTTACAGAAACCATTATTCATTCATACACATTCACACTTTCTCCAAACATTGTAAGTCGACTTGACACAAAAATGTTGTTTTGCCGCTCCAAATATGACAATATGATGGATGCATTTCAGGTGTTTCAGTTGTCCGCTGTTGGTGTTGTTATGTGACGTCCAGTGGTGTTGCTCAGGTTACAGGTTAGAGAAGAGGGGGTATGACATCAACGTTTCACAAAAGTTGAAAAGGCTGGGCAGCACTGTTGGACCTGTTTGCAAAAAATACAGTTTTTCAGGCTCCCAAAACGCTGTCACCATATGAATAAAATGCACCAAAAAAGACCGTTTTGCGCTAACTACCTTTGCAAGTGTGGATAAAAGTGGAAAACACAACTCTATCACTTAGTCCGTCTGTCAGACAGTCAGTCAGTCAGTCAGTTCATTAGTTAATTTACCTACTACACTAATTCATAAATGTGTATTTATATTCATTGAGAGTACATAAACTAATGCTATAAAATAGTGCCAGATACACTCAGTATGAGTGGCCTTGAACTTCCCTCCGACTCACATCTGCATTCCCTCACAGACCAAAACCCTGTGGGCTCACACTCTGAGGTTATTTTTGTTTGCTTGAATAAGTTATGAATTTTTCATTCCTGACTGGTTTAAGATGTAATCATGCTACACTGTGCTGTTTTTTATTTATTTATTTATTTATTTATTTTTTGTTCCCATGAAGAACCTTTCAACAACCCTACGAGGCATTTATGGGGAATTTGCATTCATAATCACCCTTCTCGCACCATTGAAGGAACTGCTTCAGTGGTTTCTGAAAAGGTGTTAAACCAAGTCGGTCCCTGAGAGACCTGAGAGACAAGAACTCTGACAAAACATATACAGCAGCTTATACAAGAGGGTGGGAGGTACAAATCCCTCTGCTTCATTCACTTTTACTTTTATAATGCATCACTAAAGGCCTCTTGGATCAATCTGGTGTTATTTCACAAAGGTGCCGTCTAATTTTTTCCATTAAGAGCGGTGGAAATATTGTTTTTCAAATCGGTTTAGCACTTGAACTCTTAACTTTTCATTTTAAAAAAATTGTCTCATTTCAAACACGAGTTTAGTAGAAACTTTGATTGCTTTTGCAAAAACTTAAAGCCCCACTATGTAACTTATTAGTTTTTTATTAGCAAAAATCAAATATTGCTTTCATAAATATTTCACTGAGGTCGAATCACGGAATCACACCTGCATATAAATGAAAGCTTTCTTGTACCTTAGAATGAGTTGTTACAAGTCGTTACAAATACATAAGTGGGCGACGCACCGAACCGAGGCGGCCATGTTGAATCGCCATTTTTTACGTTGAGTGGAAGCGTGACCGTAGGAAACCACGGAAAGCGCCTGTTAAAACTGTCACCACTGTTGCATTCAGGTGCAGTCAGGCAGACGGCGGTGGGTCAGGTAAACAATACAACATATTGTCATGCCTATATTGTTTAGCCTCGTGCTGGCGGAACACTTGTTTACATAGACACTTGTTTATCCTGTTGCAGCGTCTGTTGTCTGTCTGACGTCTGCCCAATTTCACGTGAATGCAACATCAAGAATACGTTGAGATATGCAACCGCACTGCAGATTAAATAAATAGAGCTGGGAGTGGGGGGGGGGGGATGGGGGGTTGAGTGAGTGCAAATGTGTAAGTGTGTGGTTGTTTATGTGTTATATGGGGCGTTTGGTAGCAGGTGAGGTAATGAGGAAGAAAAGGCCCTGATGCTGCTCAATCCCACTCCACCTGCACTCCATCATCCTCGGGGCTCTCAGCGCCTAACAAGGGATATGAGTTGTGCTTCCTCAAAGCAGGTTACAGCAATCCCAGAGGTCCCTGCAATACTGGGGTGGTCCCTTGTGTAAATGTGCATGTGTGTGTGTTGATGTATGTGCATTTTTTTTCCTATTGCGTGCGTGAGCGGTCCAGGAGGGACAAGAAACTCCACTAATAGCCCTGTCGTCTCTGTGGGCTCTCTTCCAGGCTCGGCTGACCTTGAGCAGGGTGGGATGGTTGAAGAGAGAGGGTGGGGTTGTGGGAGGGTGTGGGGGGGGCTCTTAAAAGATGACATGCCCAGGCTTTTCTTTCCAACTCGCACTCGGCCCCTGAAGTTGGAGAAATATCGTGTAAACCTTTCCATTAATCATGCAACTCCTGGGTCATTAAGCACCCCAAATCGCCCGCCGCCCGCCACCGCAACGTCTACCTTTATAGTCATGCTATCTCCCCACAATAGCCAGGAGCTGTGACATTGCTCTTTAATAACAACCACACACACACACACACACACATGGACACACACGCCTCCCTGTTTCCCGGCCCTATTGCTGTTTGGGAGTCAGTAACTCTCCTTGTTATGCGCCAGTGCCGCGCTGCTAATGCAGAGAGACGTGTGTAAATCAGAAGATAATGAAAAGTATGGAGGCCTGGACTGACTCCATGTGTTCATATCACTGCTCTCTCTCTCTCTCTCTCTCTCTCTCTGCACCGGAGGCGAGCGGCAAGACAGACGTGATTTCATGAGACACGGAGCAGTTTGCCTGCGTTCGCTGGTGTAATGATAAGCCGGTAACTATGCGACATGATGGCGGGATCTGTGGGTTCACAGCGACACAGTTTGAACTCCAATTACTTTTAGGACAAAGAAACCTGTTGCTGTAACATGATGTGATGTCACCTGTAGTGAGGGACGCGCACTTAATTAGTTAAATGAGCCACTTAGCGGGCTTACTGTATGCTAATATGACACAAAGAATACATGATGTCCTCCTAGGGATCATCAGCAGCTGATGTTGTTTTTCTTCTCTGTGAGAAAAGTCTAGTAAACTGTAAATTGCAGTGAGAATTGAGACAGAAAATACAACAATTTTCAGGTGGTTGAGGGATGTAAAATCTGACGGTAAAAAGAACTTGAATTGATTTTTTTTCTTTCTTCCTTCAACCATCTGTGTATTTCTTTTTGTTAAATCAGTTGGAATAAAATAAGAAAAGGGAAGAAAAAAAAAAGGAGTTTCCCCTTGTTGACAAATTCACAGAAAAGCGTGTATACCTTGAGTTGTTTGGAGTTAAAGCTGGTGAATTAAACAGAGTGAGAGTCTGGTCTCCTCTGCTGCTATCTCTAAACTGCACCAGCTCTTCCTCGTCTTCATCCACTCACGCACCTCGACACGCTGGCCTTCAGCCAATCACATGTCAGCCGTCCAGCTTTAAAGTGTCACCTCAGCACGGTGCTGATTCGATGACTTCACCACCTCACCTCTAGATGCCTGTTTCCCCTCTCGTGACGATGTTCCCATCCTCGCGCTTCATCGGTCAACACCACAACCATCGTCTATTATAGACTCCTACTTCCAGTGGTGATTGACTTCCTGTAGATGCACAAAAGTCTTTTTCAACTTCAGATCTTATTACCAACCTTAAATTAAGAAACACTCAAATGTTTTCTTATCTCTGAGAATAAAACATGCACCATGTCATGTGAAAGTAAAGCTGAGCTCAGACAGCAGCCGTTCTGGGTCAGGTTAACCTCGGCTCCTCAGCTGGAGGAGAAATCAGGTCAAGGACCTTGTTCAGCGCTGATGTTCAGCCCAGATTATATGATTACATTAGGGGGTCGAGAGACTCTTATAATCACCGGCTCCCAATTCAACAAAATCAAACACGTTTGACATTAAGGAAATAATATCTGTTTCTGTTTGTGAGCGTTACACTCCCAGAGCAGTTTGCATGTCGGTGAATAGGAGTAAACAGCACTCGAGGCTAATATTAGCTTCTTTTCAGAGGCCGCCTCATTCATGATGCGTTGTAGTTGTAATCGGAAGTCGTAATTTTCTACCTCTGAACGCTCTGTAATCTTTCTATTAGCTTATTTCTCTCATAACTATTTACATCATAGTAAGCCATGTACAATTTCCTACACCATTTGAATGTATTATTATTAAAATAGTAGCGTGTTACTAACAATGGCTAACAGCGGCTAATGGCTAACAGCCATTTATTTTGGTCCACACATGTTGTTGTAAGTTTCTCCTTAGAAATATTTTTCAGTAAATCAAACATTTACAAGTAGCCTATGAAATTGCCATGTTTTTGTTTTGTTATATTAATAGTCAATTTTTCTGACCTCCATGTTTGTTTTTCAAAAAATATTTAGGCTAACAGGAAAAAATACATCGATTTTGATGTAAAAATACTCAGATAAAAACTCTCTGAGAAGAATCTCACAAACATTAACAGATAAATGAACAATTACCAAGTGGATAGTGGATTAAAGTCAGGAAAATACAGTTTTCAGTTTGGTCTTAAAACATTATGAGCTATAATGGAGCGAGATGTTCTGTAACATGCAACCAGGAAGTGCAGCCACTTCTTTTTCTAGATAATAAAGGATCGAGCAGGTTGATCCCCTTTGTCCCAAGATGTCATTGAGCTCCACATCAGTACAACTGTTCAATTAAAGAGCTGTGCAGAAAACTTAGGATACATGTCGTAAAAGGTGCTAAGTGGGAGGAGCCACACTTAATACAACGGTACGGGCTGGCACAGCTGGTGATGCAAAGGGAAAATCCTCCGTGGATCAGACCATTTCACTGTGGTTCAGCCTTCATGTTTGATGAAGGACCACGTTTTTTGTAGGCCACGTCCTTCAAACAGCCTTTGAGGTCGCGATACGAAGATTAGTCCTCGTCTCGTTGCGCCTTCTGCTTTTGTTTTCACTGCAAAATGCCGCAGCTCGCCCATTAGATCATATGAGATCACATCAGTGGTGCAAATCTTGTGCATGTTGGAGATTAGAGGGATGAACATCTGTGAGATATCTCCTCATGTGTAACCCGATTTTCAATAAAAAAAAAAAAATGTTATAGATTAGATTTTAAATCTGCTTTTTTCTGAGCCTGTCGCCGTGGTGCCAGATGGAGTTCGGCCGGACTGCGATGACCGGGGCGTCTCTTCTCCCACTTCTCAAGCTGGCCTCGCCATCCAATTACTTTTAATTACCGAGGAGAGGATGCGCAAAGCACCTTAGCAATAGGCAGCGTGAGTGGAATTGCAGGCTCACGGGTGGGTGATGGGGGGTTTGAGAGCAACAGGGCTGGCATGTGTGGTTTATGGATGACTTCTTCTGGGGCTCGCGGGGAGCCTGTGTCTGTGTATGGCACCTCGAGGGCTGAATTAGCCCCCTGATCCACTAATCAATTTGGAGAGGAAGGGAAAATGAATTCAGGTTCTCCCACTTGGAGTCGAGGAGGAAACACATTCCTCCCGGTGCTTATAATTTGCTGCCTGCGTGAAATAGATGCCTGCATGAAGAGCGAGGAGCCCATTTGTGTCATAGTTTCCTTGTTATTGTTGCGGCGTGATTCATGAAACCCAGCCGCGGTGTTTTTTTCTGCATTCGTGGAGGAAAATCTCCATCAGATTTCTTGACAAAGACGTGGATCGATTTTGAGTTAAATGGCCACGGTGTCAGGTTTCTGTGTGATCAGGCCTAGGATAATATTTGAGCTCCGTCCACGACCCGTGTATGAATTATTATCCAGCGGCATATTTAAAGTGTTATTGTGCCATAATGAAATATTCAAATCCCTGCTTCCAGCACGATGGCAAGCAAGGTAAGTCCGTAATGATGACATAACGGCCATGGAGGAATAAATGGGATTCGTAGGAAATGAATCAGAGTCCGCGGGAGTCTCGGTGTGACGGATGAGGCCAGAAAGTGGGTCAGAACCACAGGTCGGTCGGTCGGTCGTTCGTTCGTTCAGTCGGTCGGTCGGTTGGCTGGCTGCACAACTGGGCCAAGACACAACGCCACGGGGCAATCAGGCATCAGCAGACAAGCTGTCCCAGCCAGTCACGTTGCATTTCCTCGGGTCAATTATAGACCGTGGACTATCAAGATCGGGCCTTTTGGTGATAAGCCCGGAGACGAGGATTCTGTTTTGTCAGCAGAGCGTCGTAGATGTTTAGTCGAGGCAAGGCAAACAGTTTGCATCAAAGGGCTTCACATGACGCCGTAACAACATCCTCTGTCCTTAGACCCTCACGTCGACTGAGGAAAAACTCCATGGAAAGGGTTCGTTTATGACACAGAATGTGCGAAATGTGCAAAGAGTTAATGAAGGCAGCCTTTAAAGCCTCACCACCACCACCACCACCTGGGCGTCGCTACCAAACTCCAGATGTCTCTCTCGGCTTGAACAAAAGGAGCCGCTGTTAATCAACTCGATTTATCCACCTTTTGACTAAGTTGTGAATTTTTCACCAAGTCAGTCATATTTTAATCACCACCCCCCCAGCCCCTGCAATTAATCATCGCGCTGTTTAGTGTGATTGCGATGAATATTCAGTTACCTGCCGAGGTCTTTCGGCCTGACCCTTCCTCTCCCCCTCATCTTAATTATATCCCGTTCGGTGGCCCCGCGGTGGAGCAGCAGCAGCCTGTTTGCCTTGCACGCCGAGCCCGCCTGCCCGCCCTACCCCCACCCTCCCCTTCCTCCCTTAGCAGTCATTAAGAAAAATGACACAAGCGCAGGTAGTGAAAGTACCTCAGTATGCAGAAATTAGTTTAAAGGCAGACGCCATAGAGCTCGGCAGAATGAAATCCCATCTAGCCGCTCTCGCTCTGCACGGAGAGTCATAAATCACCGCCACGAAGCTGCTTCCTGACGGCTGAGAATCACAGCGTTCAGTCTTTGAAAGTGTAAGACCACCCCCTCCCCCACCACCACCACCATCCGAACCCTTCAAAAAATGCTCATGCACGCAGCTCAGAGTTGATTATTGGATGGTGAAAGTTAACAGGAAAAGTTTTTGCATGGGTAGTTGAGGTGGACCCATGAAGAAGAATGAACTATAGTGCATCTAAACACGATATACTGAGTTCAGACTTGTTGCCCTTTTCCTAGAAGGTGCAGCGAACTCGTCTCCAGATCTTCTTGAGATCAGTTTGTCTTTTAGAAAACGTTTTTTTTCTTTCTTCGCCCTTGAAGATGAATCCTCTGCGTGTGTCTGTGACGCTCTGATGTCGGCTTTTATCCCCTGACTTTGCCTTTTCAGATGAAGCTACACATCACTCCTCATTACTTTTACTGTTTAGATCTCAGATTGCCTTTCAGATTGTCTTTGTCACTCGCTGCTGGCTATTAAAATCCTTTCACCTGCTGTTTTCTGCTCATGTCCCAGTCTGGTCATGGCAAAGAATAAAATAAATACAACTTTGTATTTTGTTTTGGTTCGTCTGTATTTCTAGATCCCTGAAAAAAGATACATCTTTGAATGTTTTTTGTGTCTGTATTGAGGTGCAGGTTAAATGAAATGCCAAACTTTCAACTTGTCCCAAGGTTCCTCTTTTATCGTTTCTGGTCTAATGTCATTTCCTGTGTCTCGTGTCAGACCAAGGTCAGAAATATCAACATTTTAGAAATAATGACAGCCTTTTATTGGAAATAATGCGGTGCTTCATCGCCCATTAAATCTGCCCTTCACCATTTGGTAACATGTGGCTGAGTGTTGATCACATTATATTGGTGTTTAATGGAAAAAAAAAGGCTACAAAAAAGGCCATTTACAAGAGGCTCAAGGCCGTTCACTGGACTGTTTAATACAGTTTTTAAAGGAGCTATATGGAAGAAATATATGACAGGTAATCATAAAATCACCCAATTATGTCACCAGAGACCAAGGAATCATGTTAATTTGAAACATTGATCTAACTGACAACAATATCAGATTATATCTCATGTTACTAACAACAAAAGATCTCGCTTTGATTCTCAAACTCATCTTGACAAAAGCAGAAACAAAACCAGGATCTGCATGAGAGGAGATGAGTTTGAAAGTGGAGAAGAATTTGAGGACTGATGCCGGAGTGGATCTTTTTTTTCTTCTCCTGGACACACACTGAGCTTTTTGCACAATAATCCGTTTTCCCACTGCACGTATACAGCTTTATCCGCTTCATTTTGTTCCATCAGTACATCGTCGCGGCTCCGGTGGTGTGAGTCTCGGGGTACCAGAGCCACAGAGCTGGAGCAGGGCAGAGGTTAGTGTTAGTGTAACTATTATGATACCTGGTGAAGTCATAGGGTGGGGGTGAGGGGTCAGTGCTACAATGTGACTGCAACATAAAGAAACTCAGAGATTTAAAGGGATAGTTCACCCAAAATTCAAATTCCACTCATGATCTACTCGTGCTCATGTCGACTAAGAGCTGTGAGAATTTTCAGAGTCCTCCATGCCTTCTCCGCGCAGCAGTATTTGTCCATATGATGGTTGTGAATGGATACCAACTGTCTTCATCCAAAGACACACCAAAAAACATGAGAAATTGTTCCACCGGTCAGTGCAAATCACACGAGATTTGCACTGACACAGGAAGAGCAGTGAACTGAGACACTGGGAGCTTCCGCTACAAACAAGCTTAAAATCGGAACAATTTCTCATGTCGGGGCTTCAATGCAAGAGGGACATTACAGACGAGCAGTATGGAGGTATTTGGATGTTTTTTGGTGTATCTTTTTGGACCCCGTTAACTCAGAGAAGGCACGGAGGACTCTGAAAATTCTCACAGCTCTTAGTCGACATGAGGGTGAGTAGATGAGTGAAATTTGAATTTTGGGTGAACTATCCCTTTAATGTCAACTGGGAGTATTGAAGCCTATACCAGACGCTTCATACTGACTTTTGCAGATACACTTAAGTTTGCTTACTTTACTTTCCCAATTTAGTGATTGATTTATAAAGAATAAAGGACAGTAAAGCTTCTCTGACTTCTATAACTGAAAACAGAGATGTAATGTCCTGATCAATGACTTAAATATACAATATGCAATCGGCTATTCTCAGTAGGTTTTCTTTTTTACCTCGAAAAGCTGAATATAAACAGAAGTAGTCTTCTCTCCTGCAGGTGATTAAACACAGAATAAAGTAGTTTCACGTTTAAAAACGGTGCCGGAGGGGACGCGAGGCTCGATCCCTCCCTGTTTATTAAACCTCCTTCTTTTGTGTTTAAACTCTCTCTAATGTTTATGTTTTTATTTTGGTACCTTCAGGGACAAATAATAAAGTGGAGTGCACACTGTGGACGGACACAGAGTCACACTAGGACAAGATTTTACACTGTTGTCTGGTGGTTTTCTTTGTTTTGGTGTTTTTACACTGAGATTAAATAAAGGTGTTTTTTTTACTCCAACAGGGTAAATAGTGCCTCTGTTTTGTTTTGGGACCATTTTCATCTGCAATTTTAGTGCCACTGGTATTTACTGGTGCGACTGTGTTTGTGGTCTCATTATGATCATTGTTAGAATAAATACATTTTTTGGTTTTGGTCATTTCTTGGTTTTGTTCCTCAATAGAAAAGCATAAGATACGTATTAAATCAGTGGCAGCTCCCACCGTAAGTCTGT